>BSBM01000092.1:14012500-15212500 GCA_027924585.1 Larix kaempferi
GGTGCCACAGATTGGGATCTTCATTTCCTGCTGCAACTGTAATTGAACAGCATGCCCCTGCTGTCATGTAAAGAGTACCACTCTTTTGGCCGCGAGCAACCGTTATTGCACCCTTTGAAATCTTCCACTTTTCACCATGGAAGATCGTAGTGTAGCCTTCGCTAGCCAACTGTCCAACTGAGATTAAGTTCTTTCTCAGGTCGGGAATATGTCTGACATCCCTTAGCTCCCAAACAGACCCATTCAACTTAATTTTCACTATACCTTTACCAATAATAGCACAAGGTTGATCATCACCGAGGTATACCTTTCCGAGGTCTCCAGGAACATACCTCTCGAAGAATTCTTTCTGCGAGGTAGCATGAAATGATGCTCCAGAGTCTAACACCCAAGACTCTTCCTTGCTTTCTAAAGAGCATATCAACGCATCATCTCCTCCTAAGGTGGAAGTAACATTTGCCTCTGCTTTCGCCTCCTGGTCCTTCGGTGCGTTCTTGCACTGATTTTTGTAGTGCCCGGTCTTTCCGCATTTCCAGCACTCAACGGTCTTCGAGCTATGGAAATTATTGGGATTCCTGGATTTGGACCTCCTATCCTTTGATCTACCTCGATAGTTTGATCTGCGTCCATTCCCTCTGTTTGAATTTCTTCCTCTTGCCTCTGTATGCAAAACTGAAGAGGTTGACGATTCACCTGAATCTCTCCGTCGGATCTCTTCACTGAGAACCAGATCACGAACATCATCAAATTTTAGCTTATTGTTTCCCGACGAGCTACTCACAGCCGTGACAGTAGCATTCCAACTTTCTGGTAGAGAAGACAGAAGTATCAGTGCTCGTACTTCTTCATCAAATTCAATTCCAACTGAACTCAGCTGGGTTGTGACTGTATTGAGTTCATTGAGATGATGAGCTACTGATGCGTTTTCCGTCATCTGCAGATTGAACAATCGCCTCATCAAATGAACTTTGTTAGAGGCTGATGGCTTCTCATACATACTGGAGAGAGCCGCCATAAGACCTGCTGTGGTCTTTTCCTTTGCTATGTTAAAAGCAACATTGCGAGATAACGTCAATCGGATAACTCCGAGGACTTGCCTGTCGAGAAGAGCCCAGTCTTCATCCTTCATGCTCTCTGGCTTCTCTTCTGCGAGAGGTTGATAAAGCTTTTTCTGGTACAGATAATCTTCGATCTGCATTTTCCAAAAGCTGAAGTCCGTGCCATCGAACTTCTCAATTTTCATCTTTCCTTCATCTGCAGCCATTGCTCCCACTCGAATCTGACTTTCTCTGGATCGTTTCTCACAAATCTGGCTCTGATACCAGTTGTTGGGAAAATTACGCAGATTTCCCCTGCATCAGATTTGGGAGAACGAATTTAAACAGAAAATCAAGACACGCAAGATTGATAATGGAGTTCGGCTAATTTAGCCTACGTCTCCGGGCTGCTGCAGATCTTTTATGAAAGGGGAAAATTACACAGTGTTTGCAAACACTCAGAGCATATGAATCAGGACTGAAGAGAACCAGCGCACAGGCTTTTCTGCTTCTGTCTCGCTTTTTTAAAATGCAGGAGTCCGCCTTCTACTTATTGATGCAGAAACTCACATCTACACGTTTGTGCCAGGCTAGCTATTAAATGGCTTTCGCTCATCTTCAACAATGGATGCACCGTCCACCCTGTTTTTCTGGGTTGTTGGCTTGACAACCACTCTGCTTCCCTTTCAGCTTAAATGCCATTTATCAGAGTTTGACTAACACCTCCGCGGCTGAAGCGGCAGTTCCAGCAGATCGATGGCCTGATTCTGGAAACGTTGACTGGCGTGAAAAGGAAGGAGACGGTGTGGCCGATGATGGCGTGTCCCTGCGTCAACAGACCATTGAAGACCTTCACATGTAGGCAGTAGATGTGATATGATTGGCAGCCACCCATTCCCTTTCCACGAAAACC
Source organism: Larix kaempferi (assembly GCA_027924585.1). Lineage (NCBI taxonomy): Eukaryota > Viridiplantae > Streptophyta > Pinopsida > Pinales > Pinaceae > Larix > Larix kaempferi. Next base: position 14,014,451 of record BSBM01000092.1, read on the forward strand.
CTAACACAGAACGGGTCATAATAGTGCAACCCTCCAAAGATACCAATGTTTCCATACTTGGGATGGATCCCAGAGTCCGCAATTAACCCTAGCTCTCATTTGACAAAGACAAAAAGAACCAAAGAATTACCCAGCGCAGTGTATCCATGCACTAGCGCGTAGGGATATCCTACAATCTAGATGAGCATCTGCTCCATGAAGACACCCATACCAAAATAGAGACGAATGCGATTGAATTTCAAAAATCGTGATTCTAGTTGAATATATGTCATGGAAACTTCAATACAATGATCAGTTCAAAAAACTCAACTTCATACATAAAATTAATTTACAGAAACCCCATTCTTTTAAAATCGAACCTTATTCCCATTCCAAAACTATGATGAATGCAAATGCAATTTTGAAATTTTGTAAAATTATAAGAGACTAGTTTTACTCAGTATGATCAAAATTAAATTGTAGGGCAATAGGAAAAATCACGCCAAGCCGGTAAAACCCAAACGTAAAATCTTAGCATTGGGTTCCTAGACAACCTGCTCACTGAAGCCCTTGCTTCTGCTTATCTTTCTAACCCATAATTTATTTATTTTATCTTTTCGATATGCATCATTCATTTTCTGAGAATCAAAGGATTAATGGAAGGTCTTGAAGGTTTCCTCAAGCTTGATTAGACTGTTGTGTATGTTATGAATATGTGAATTATTCGTTTCAGCCTTGAGCTAGGTAGGACTTCCTCTTCAGCATACCTTCACATTGTCGCATGGGTTCTGCTGGATAGCCCTTGATTGAGTCTCTGAAGAAGGGTTAAAGCGACCGCCCCTTGGGCTAGTGTTGAATATTTTTAATAATAAAAATCGAATTGGGATGGAATAATTGTTTCCAATTGCATTTCCGAGATAATGCAGAAGACATGTCTAGATTAAATTTTTATTTTTATTTTATTTGTTACAAGTCAGATGGTGTGCCAGCAAAATGACATCTTTGTTGTGTATTATATGTGGAATTATTAATTCGACTATGTGAGGAGAATCTGTTAATTGAGTTGGAACTTGTAAGTAGTTGACGAATAATGTTTATAGGAGATTATGGATCATGTGGCAAGGGAGATACCACTCACACGGCAGTGGATATGGATCACGCAAATATGGAGTGCACTGGTAACAATAAATTCAAATCGCAGTTGAAATTACAGGCATGAGGTCACAAGTAAAGACCAATGCATAGGGTAATACAACTCGCGTAGATTTTAAGGGAATGAGTACATGAATAAACGTGCAGGAGGATGACCGAGAGATGAGTACACGCAGGTAAGCTAGAGGGTGTAAGCTTTCTTAGCTACCGAGAGATGAGTACACGCAGGTAGGCTAGAGGGTGTAAGCTTTCTTAGCTACCTATGACAGTCTCGTGTTCAAACTCATATCCCAATACATGGACATGGTCATAAAACATTGAAGTCACGAAAAAATCAAGGATCTCAATTCAATTGCAATAGCAACCACGGATTTGAATATTTTATAAATTGATATGGGAAGCAATTGTTAAACAAGAAGAAATTTAGAACCTAATGGATATGACATGTCATCTAGGTCTAAAACTGCATATTGGAATTAAGAACAAATACAGACAATTGTAGTCCAATACCCACTGAAAAAGGAAAAAGAAAACTAAGAAAACGATGGTGATATTCACCAAACATAAGCCTAGCAATCTCCCGATGTCAGTGTTGGAATGCTAGGATATCAGTGTTGGAATGCCCCGGCAAGTAAGATGGTTTGCTATTAGTTTTATAATTAAATCTGATCTCGTGAAGTAATAAATTAATTGAGTGGGTGATGGCTGTTATTTGGTGCAAGTTGCCGTTGATTTCAAGAAGAATTCCTGGCAGAACAACACAAAAGACCTATGAATGCCACAAGTAATATAGGGTAAATTCCAGCATGGAGTATGTAATGCACAGGAGTAACGCGGGGAGTATTAACACTTGGGAGTAACGCATAGGGAGTATGTAACGCCAGGGAATTAAAAAACGCATCACCAACTATGCACAGAAGACGTTACACACATGTGACAGTAAAATTATGAAATGGAACAGCTCAGAATGACAACTTTGCCACCAGCAAAGCAAATCAAGTTCGGGAAGGAGATGTTGGAGAGAAGATAACCGGAAAAACGCATGATCTAGTGAAGGATGTCGAACCGTACAAAAAAACACACACACAAAAAGGAAACTATGATTCCATGTAGGCAGCGACATAATAGTTTTAAAGGATATTGTCTGCAGATTGTTTACTGAGCACTCCACACAACAGGCGAGCAGAGGAGCGCACCGATGGGAACGAATTCATGGAAATTGAAAGGAGAAGACCTGTCGATTGAAACAACCACCAACACGCCTCACCACCTTGCAGAATTACAGAATAGTCGGCATCTATGGGTGAGGGAACAAAAAAACAGAGGGTACAACTCTTACTCCATAGAATTCTGTTTGGGCACATCTAAATACAGAGAGACTGGCACCACTGGCCAGATGGTTAAATGGACAATTCTAGCATGCAAAGCAGAGGCTGGTTAGACACTCGGAAACCTCGAGAACAGTAAATACCCACGCAAACGAGAAGAGAGCGCATACATTTATACTTTATGCTGAGACACCCTAGGTTTTGCAAACTTTTCTTGTGGTGACTCGCATGGTTTTGAATTAAATGCCATAGAAAGAAACTTTGTTTTAGAGTAAATGTTGACTTTCTCACTGTCATAAGGAGGAGGGGATATGACTAAGAAGCCCGTGAGAAGCATGTCGATCCCTAACACAAAGCAATACTCCCTCACAATAAAAGTATCCAAGGCATAGATGCCATATTTTCTACGCAATCGGTTGTTTTAGATAGCATTAGAAATCCCAGTTTTACCATATTTGCCAATTTTAGTATAGATGTACCAACTACATTGTTTCGAGCGGATTATGTAACAAAAAAATGGCAGAGAAAAACATAAAATCAACTACCATATTTGCCAATTTTAGTATAGATGTACCAACTACATTGTTTCGAGACCTAGGGCTCTGATACCAAACTCTAAAACGTAAAATTTCTAATTAACCAATAATACATAATATTTCAAAATACATGCCATAAGATCTCAGCGAATTAGTTACATATATTCCAATGTCTGCAACTAAAGGTGGGGCATGACTCTCCACTCAACCAACCCCAGCCTGAGGCCCCGAGCCCCCAACAATTAACCCTATGCCAGTGCTTTCTTGCTCTCTTTCCTCTTGATGCTAGCCTCCTTCTTCTTCTCCTCGTCTCCCCAAAACTCTGAGCCCAAAAAGCCAAGAAAATACCCTTCTCTCTTCTTGTCTTCCCCCTTTTATTTCCCCCTTCTCTATTTTTCTTAGTTTCTTGTTTAATTTCTATTATTATGAAAAAAAATCTTTGAACTGTTACTTCCTTTTCATGTTTCATTTTATTATTTTACATTTTATTATATTACATTATATTGTATTATATTATATTATATTAAATATTCCGTATATTCATGTATGAGGGTTGTTACATAAATGAACAAGAAAGGTTGACTTTTCACGACAAGTCTCACCTAATAAATCTCTTATGGCATATAATAAGAATCCTAAGAAAAGTTTTAATAATGCTAAAGGTTCTTGTTCACACACTTCTAATCATACTAATAAGTATGGTCATGCTTCTAATGCACATCATGACACTAGTAAGAAGAAGAAAGTGTATGCTCCTTGTAACCATTGTGGTAAAACTAACCATCCTGAAAAGAATTGCTTTAAAGCGAAACGTTTAATGTCTAAGGCTAAAAAGAAAGGCTTTGATGAATCACAAGTAGCTTTATGTGCATCTGTTGTTTCATCTAGTAGTTATTCTTCTAATGTGGAATGGATAATGGATTCTGGTGCTTCTAAACATATGACTGGTAATGCTTCTTTATTTACATCTTATGACAATAATAAACACACTCTCAGAAAATATCTATAGGTGATGGTAAACAACTTTTCATAATTGGTTTTGGTAATGTTAATGTTGTTAATGGTCAATTGGAAGATGTTTTTCATGTTAAACACATGCCCATCAACTTGCTTTCTATTTATTATGCATGTCAAAAAGGATATAAATTTGAAGCTTGGCCTGATAAATATGTTCTTAAAGATATCAACCATAATTTTAAAGTAGTTTCTTATGGTTATGTTGATCATACTGTTGGTTTTAATTCAACTAAGAGACAACCCTGTTATTCCTATGTTGCTCATGCTAATGAACTAAGTAAATTGTGGAATGAAAGATTGGGTCATTTGAATTATGGTAAAATGAAAATGTTAACTAAAATGGTACATGGCTTCCCTAATGTTTCGTCTACTAAAGATGTTTGTGAAGGTTGTGTCCTTGGTAAACATAATAGAGAAATATTTAATAAGGGTAAAACTTGGCATGCTAAAGAACCTTTGCAATTAATTCATAGTGACATTTGTGGTCCTCCTGAAGTTCCCTATATATCTCATGCAATCTATTTTCTTACTTTTATTGATGACTTTAGTAGAAAATCATGGGTTTATTTTTTGAAAAACAAAAGTGACACATTTCCTAAGTTTCAAGCATTTAAATCCTTGGTTGAGAATGATTCTGGTAAAAGGATTAAGAGTTTGAGATCTGGTAATGGGGGGAATTTGTTAAGAAACAATTTTAATCCTTTTTATCTAAACATGGAATTCAACATCAAAAGATTGTTCCCAACACACCTCAACAAAATGGTGTTGTTGAAAGGAAAAACATAATTTTAGTTGAAATGGCTAGATGTATACTTTATTCTAAGGGATTACACAAGAAATTTTGGGCTGAAACCATTAGTTGTGATAATTTTATTTTAAATATAGTTCCTACAAAATTTGTTAAGCATGTTACCCCTGAAGAAAAATGGAATGGAAGAAAACCAGACATTACTAACTTTAAGGTGTTGGTTGTGAATGTTGGGCTCATATTTATGATGACAAATGAAAAAAGTTAGAACCCAAGTCTCACAAATGTATATTCATTGGTTATGTTGAGGATTCCAAGGCTTACATGTTATTTGATCATTCTAATCAGAGTGTCATAATCAAAAGAGATGTTCAATTTACTGAAGTATCTCAACCACCTGAGTCTGTAGAACCTCATCTTACCCTAAATATTCCATTGTCTCCTGTTACTCCTATATATGTTACTCCTTCTTCCAGTTTTGTGCCTGTTGTTGGTCTTAGTTCAGCCTCTTCTTCAAGTGTTCCACCTGAATGTCCCGAATATCCTAAAGTGACTTATGTTCCTTCTAATATTCTTGTTTGAGCCTGGAAAACTCTTGAATCTACAGGTAGTGAGATTGGTAATCCTTCTGATACTCGTAGAACTAGATCTAACTTTGATCTTATGACCAAAGTTTTGGCCACATACGATTCTACTTCTTATGCTCAAGCTAAGGGTAAACCTCATTGGGAACAAGCTATGTTTGTTGAGTATGAGTCTCTTATGAAGAACAAGGCTTGGTCTCTTGTTCCTCTTCCTTCAAGAAATAATTTAGTTGGTTGCAAATGGGTTTATAAAACTAATTTCAATGCAGAATGACAGATTGAAAAATATAAAGTTAGATTAGTTGCAAAAGGTTTTAATCAACTTGAAGGTATTGAATATAATGAAACTTTTGATTATGTTGATAAAATGAATACAATAAGAACCATCTTATCTCTTGCTGCATCTTATAAATGAGAAATACACCAAATGGATGTTAAAAGTGCTTTTTTAAATGGTTATCTTCATGAAAACATTTATATGCAACAACCTCTTGTTTTTATTTATGCTATATCATCAAGTTTAGTATGTAAATTACACAAGTCTTTATATGGTCTCAAACAAGCACCTAGGGCTTGGTATGATAAAATTGATGCATATTTCTTGAACAATGGTTTTAAGTATTATATATCGTATCCAAATATGTATGTTAAGAACTTTGGTTTCAATATCCTCACTATTGTGTTATATGTGGATGATCTTATCATCACTGGCAGCCAACTTGTATTAATTCAAAGTATGAAAAGTGATCTTCAAAAACAGTTTGAAATGACTGATCTCGGTATATTGCACTATTTTTTGGGTCTTCAGATCTGGCATATGGAAGATGGTATTTTTCTCTCTCAACCGAATTATGCTATAGAATTATTGGCCCGTTTCCATATGAGTGATTGTAAACCTGCTCCTATGCCATTTTAGTCTGGTGTAAAGTTAAATGTTGAGTGTACCACCCCTCTTGTTGATGCTACTCTTTATCGTCAACTCGTGGGAAGTTTGACATATTTAACTCATATCAGACTAGTTCTCTCTTTTTATGTTAGTATGGTTTCTCAATTCATGCAGTAACCTCATGAAAGTCATTGGCAAGAAGCCAAGAGAATTCTAAGATATTTACAGGCAGTTTCACTTTCTGGTTATATAGATTCATATTGAGAAAGTAACAGGTCTGATCAATGGTCAACTGTTGGTTATATATTTCAACTTGGTTCAGGTCTGATTTCTTGGTCCAGCAAGAAGGTGAAGATTCTTTCTTTATCTTCGTGTGAATCAGAGTATAGAGCAGCCGAAGAAGTTGCTAAAGAAGCAATTTGGTTACGTCATGTCCTTACTAAGATTGGTATGGTTCTTAAATCATCCACTGTGTTGAAAGGTGAAAATCAAGGTTTATAATCTGGTATATCACTCCAAGACAAAGCATATCAACCTTGATGCTCATTATATTCGAGGTCTCGTAGCAGATGGTATTCTTCCTCTTGATTATTGTCCTATCGCGGCAGCAGGAAGCTGATATCTTCACCAAATCCTTAACAAAAGAGAAGTATGTGCATCTTCATTCCTTGCTTGGTAAGAGGGAAGTTGTCATCAAGGGGGAGCAATAATGACTCCTTCCTTCCTTAGTGTTAGAGTGGGATTTTCTCCCAACCATTATTAAGGGGGAGTGTTGGAATATATTATATTCCTTGGAAGGTAATAATGTATGTGTAGTATGCCGGAAGTTGTCCACAATCTTATGTAAAAGAGTAATACATTATATCACATATTTAATATGGTAAAGTATACTCTTGATATCCATTGTTATATAAAGAGGTTTTATTATGGAGAATTATATTATCCCACATGAAATATGTGAGAGTAATTCCTCCACATCTCTGGGTATATAATAGGGTCAAGGGAGTCTCTTCAATACAATATACGACAACATACAACACCATTAGTGATCTTGTACTGTGCTCGCAAGCTTGCTTCCATTGTATCGAGTTATTTGTAGTTGCTCTCTTTGTAAGATTGAAGGAGATTTCTGGAGATAATAGAAGACAACATTCCTGTGTATGTAGCCCAGTATGGTGAACCACGTATATCTGGTGTAGTAAATCCTTTTAGGAAGAATTTGAGGCAAGATAATCATTACTCCTTCCCATGGTAGAAAAATAGGTAAGGAAGTTATTGGATGATAAGTTTATAACACCTCTTAGATATTCTGATTTGGTGGAAAATCTAGTCTATGTAAGAAAGAATAATGGAGAAATAAGGTTATGTGTAGATATTAGGAACCTTAACATAATTTCACTTAAAGACAATTACCCACTTCCAAAAATGGATCATATTTTGCAAAATATAGTTGGGGCTAGTAGAATTCAATGATTGATGGTTTATTTGGATATAATCGGGTAGAAATGGATAAGTCAAACAAGGAAAAGGAAACACTTACTATACCATGGGGCACATTAATGTATGATAAAATTCCTTTTGGATTGATGAATGCTAGAGAAACATTCCAGAGAGCTATGGACATATCTTTTATATGTGAGAAGGAAAAGTTCATATTCATCTATTTGTATGACATGATAGTGATTTCTGGATCAAATGAAGAGCACTTTAAGCACCTACGCCAAAGTTTTGAGAACTATAGAATATTTGGTTTTTCTTTGAATCATAAGAAATCACATTTTTTTATGCAGGAGAAAAATATTTTAGGGCACGTAGTTTCAAAGTAGAATGTTCTCCATAAAAAACTATAATTTCTATACACCTTCTCCTGTAGGCGGTGTATTTTTCTCTTGAATCATTGAAAATGGTATTTTGTATACAATGCAACACCATATATGTCAAGATTAATATGTTTTGTACATTCTCTTTTTTTTGTAACTGGGGGAATTGGTAACTGTGTCGGGATCATAATCATGTGACACAAGTTCAATTCTAGTGTGTTGCCACTATACCCCTGTGCATACCAACATAACCCCATGCATGGTACACAGGGATCATGAGGTTTGAACCATCGATGTCGTAAGGATTGCCTTAATAGTGCACCTTATTTCCATCCAATCTACAACTTGCATTGGACAAGACTAAAAGCTTTTAAAGATTGGAGAAATTGATTATTGAGTTGGTCAAAATTCCTACATATCATAAATAAATTACAATCTAATACTTTTCTATGGATAACATCCTCCTAGAATGTTCCAAGAATGTAAAAACATGTTGCAATTAATTCAAGCTGTAAGAGTAGGAGACTGGTATTTATGATGAGGACCATACAATTTTGAGAATTTATGGCTTGGAATTTTATGCAACTAAGTCCCAGATATAGCATAAAAATAGCAGAAATAGACCATAAGAAATTAATCCACACCTTAATAATAAAGAACTGAGATGAATAACAATCCTCTTCGAGGGAGGAACCTCCTTACAAAATGTACTAAGTACATAATACAAGACAAGATACAATGATGACTAAACTGAAAAGGTCTCATTCCTATATATAGAAGACAAAGGGGTACAATAACAACTAATAGACCCACTAATATACCCAAGCCGACATCAATAATATGTAATGCACCCTAATAAAGGGGTTAATGTGATACTACATAGGGGGTAATGTGCTAATATTTAGGACTTAACATGCCTCTCCCCTTCAGACAAGTGTTTTCCTCAATGCTTGATTAGTTGTGGATGCTTCTGTATGAAGGACTCATCTTCCCATGTCGAATCTTCCACTAGCAAGTTCTTCCATTTGATGAGGTACTTCGTAATAGCCCGATTTCATAGTTATGTATTCCTTGTTTCAGTGATTTGTTCAGGTTACAATATGACTCTTCCTTCATCATCAATCTAGGGAAATATTGTTTGAATTGGGATATTGTCTCCTATTACCTTCTTTAATCAAGAAACATGGAAAACTGGTTGTACTCTTGAAGATGAAGGAAGCTCCAATTAGTAATCCATACTACCAATCTTCTGCAACACTTTATAAGGACCATAATACTTGGGTGTTGATTTATTGTCCTTATTTAGTTTCCTGAGGTACATCTGCTTATAAGTTTGTAGCCTCATAAATACCAAATCCCCTTCTTCGAAACTTCTTTCACTCCGATGTTTATCAGCTTGTTGTTTCATCCTGTTTTGTGACATAGCTAGGTCGTCATTAAGTATCTGGATAAATTCTTGTTGGTTCTCTATGTGATCTTCCACGTATTGAACTTTATATTTTCCTTTTAAGGGAGATGTGATAGATGGAGGATGGTACCCATAAAGTGCCATAAATGGAGACATTTTTGATGATGTATGGAATGAAGTATTGTACCATCATTCTACCAAAGATAACCACTTCAGCCAATGTGTTTGTTTATCAGATGCAAAGCAACGAAGATATCCTTCCAAACATTTATTCACTATCTCAGTTTTCCCATTAAATTGAGGATGATAAGATGAACTATGAGCCAATTAGGTACCCAAACAAGAAAATAATTTAGAGCAAAATTTTCCAGTGAAAATTGGATCTCTATCGCTTACAATAATCTTCGGATTTCCATGTAACTTCTGAACTGTTTCCAAAAAATATGTGGCTATTGTACTTGCATTAAAAGGGTGAGAAAGTGCACAAAAATGTGCATACTTTGTGAGTCTATCAACAACCACCATAATAACATTATTTCCTTCTCAATTGGGTAGACCTATGATAAAATCCATTGAGACTTCTTCCCAGCACTGGCAAGGTATGTTTAATGGTTGTAGAAGTCTCGAGGTATTAATTGTTTCCACCTTATTCTGTTGGAAAACCAAGCATTCAACCAAAAATCTTTGAACATCATATTTAAGACCTTCCCAAAAAAATTCCTTCTTGACCCTATGGTAAGTTTTCAGGAATCTCGAGTGCCCACCTATAGGAGAGGTGTGTAATTCCGAGAGGACCTTTTGTTTGAGTTGGGAATCTTTGCATAAATATAAGCGATCCTTATACCATAATGAATCACTTTTCCATACAAAATTATCTGATACACTGGGATCGTCTTGTAGATTTTGAATGAGCGTCCACATAGATAGGTCATTTTTTCATTCTTCTCTTGTTTCTACTACCCAATCGGTTTGTAGAATGGAAATTGCACAAAGTAATGCCTCAACATATTCATCTTTTCTTGAAAGCGCATATGCCATGTTTCCCTTTTCAATAGATGATTTCAAAGTCATATCCCAACATCTTGGTTACCCATTTATGTTTCTCTTATGAAGATAATCTATGTTCCAAGAAGTATTTAAGACTATCATGATCTATTTTGACCTTGAAGTGTCTACCTATTAGGTAAGGACACCATTTCTTAAGATCATGTAGAATTGCCAACATTTCCTTCTCATAAATGGGCTTCTGTAAGTGCTTTCCCTTGATTAGATGACTTGTGAAATCAAGAGGGTGTCCTTCTTGCATTAGAATGGCACCAATCCCATTTCCTGAAGCATCACATTCCACAATAAATATTTTTGTGAAGTCTGGTGTGGCCAAAACATTATCATTGCACATTTCCTCCTTAATCTATTCAAAATATTGAGTTTCCTCTGGTGTCCAAGAAAATGCATCTTTATTCAATAATGTTGTTAGAGGTGCTTCTATTCTTCATTAGTTTCGAACAAACTTGCGGTAGTAACCTGTCAGACCTCAGAATCCTCAAATATTCTTCAGGTTTCTAGGAATTGGCTAGTCCATCATGGATTTAATTGTGTTGGGGTCTACCTTGACTCCTTCCTGAGATGCAATATGACCCAAATATTCTACCTCCTTTACCCCAAAGAAAAATTTGGAAGGTTTTGCATATAGTTGTTGTTCCTTTAGTAGTTGTAGTACCTTTTCAACATGTTGAACATGTTCTTCCCAAGACTTGCTATAGATTAGTATATCATTAAAGAATACAAGCAAAAAATTTCGAAGGCTTGAAAATGGAATTCATCAAACCTTGAAATGTGGAAGGCACTTTCATGAGACCAAATGGCATGACCAAAAATTCATAATGACCTTCATGAGTTCTTAATGTTTTTTTTGGAATGTCTTTCTCCTTCATTCTAATTTGATGATATTTGGAATGGATATCCAACTTTGTGAAGAAAACTGCTCCATGTAATTCATCTAACAATCCATCGATCATAGGAATGGGAAATTTATCTTTAATGGTGATCTTATTGAGCTCTCTATAATCTGGACACATACGCCATGATCCATCTAGTTTATGTACCATTACCACTGGTGCAGAGTAATAAATTTGGCTAGGCCTAATTATGTCAGCCTCTAACATTTCATCAACCATACGCTCAATTTCACTTTTTTGTCCATAGGGGTATCTATAAGGTATGATGTTAGGAGGAACACTTCCCAGAATTAAGTGAATAGCATGATCAAAATCTCAAATAGGTGGAATACCTTTTGGAATATCTTCAAATACCTTGGAATGCTTATCAATCACCTTTTGGATATCTGTGGAAATAAAAGACATAGACATTTGAACATCTAATGAGCATAATTGTGCAATTACACCTTGATGTCAATTTTTTATTAATTTTTTCATACCATTAGAGATTATCACCTTACTTGGTTACCATTTAACTCATATTCATTTCCTTCCCATAAAAATTTCATGAAAATATTCTGAAAATTAAAATCCAATGTTCCCAATGATTGCAACCATTGTACTCCTAAGACAACATCATCACCCCCCATTGGAATTGCAATCATTGGACTATTCAATACATATTCCCCCATAGTGAGATTGATATTATCGAATTTCCCTGAGAAAATGATATTTCCTCCATCTACAATCATTACTTGAAACTCTGGTGTTGGATATACAAAGCAATTGAGAACCTTGGCTAATTTACAGTGAATGAAATTATGAGTACTACCATAATCAATCAACATTGTTACATTTTTCTTTTTGATATATCCTTCGATCTTGAGAGTTTGAGGAGTGATAATTCCATCATGACAAGATATGGTGGGAGTAATATCTTTGGAAGTAGTATCTTCTATTTCTTCATCTTGATACGGTTCATGTTCTTTTGGTGCTTCTTGTTCATTTTCTTCCTCTGCTTCACAATCTATGTAAAATAGTTTATTCTTAGTGCACTTATGGCCCTTACTGTATTTTCTATCAAAATTGTAACAAATCCATTTTGCTTCTTTTTCCTCTAGTTGTTGTGGTGTCAACCTTGTAGGTTTTGGATGACTGGAGACCACACTTCCTTCTTTATAGTTGTAAGTGGTAGAATTCCTTGTTGCCATAATTTGGCTTTCAACTTTTATTGGCACCCTAAATGCATGCTCCAAGGACTTTGGTTCCCAAATGAGAACCTCATGTTTGATGTGATCCTTCAAAGTTACAATAAATATATCCAAAAAATTATCTTCTGAAATATTATTCACTCTAAGAATCAACTTCTGAAACTACTTGATGTGCTCACTAACTGAGCCTTTTTGCTTGAAATTTACCAACTAGCTAAAGAATGTGTCAAAATGTGCAGTCAATTCTTCTGTGAATATAGACCAAGAGATAATAGAGCCATTTTATGGTCACAAATCCATTGGTACCATACAAATTGATCAAGATCTAAATATAAGGATGCAATGGTTACCTTCTGTGTAGCAACCGTATCCGGTTGGATGCTTAATAGTCGAATCCGACTCTCATATTGAATAATAGATAAGAATAATATATTTGATGATGATGATAAATTACTATAAGATCGCCTTTTATAGGGCTTGATCCAACATTGTGAAGGATTACGTCATTTCACCAGTAACCTAATAATCTATTAATTTATAAATAATAATATTAAATAAATATTCACAGCATTGCCACTCCCTTTTAAGGAGCTTTGTCCTCAAAGCTAATTTTTCTAGTATCAACTTTATCCTGGATTTGTGTTGTAATCCTTTCTGCTTGAGTGGTGAGTTTTTGAAACAATACAATTTGTAATTATTTGTCTTCCATATCGCCTTTTGGATTTCATGTATGGACACTTGTGGACCTTCATTACTTCCACTTTTTGCATTGGTTGTGGTTCCAACATTGAATGTCATAATGATGGAGGTAATTTTAAAAGATGTTCTTCGATCTTGGAAATTAGGACAATGGTCATTCTTAAGACTTTGAAGTTTGAAAATATCCACATGAGTCTTCTCAATTTCCTGGAGCCATATTATTGTAGATGGATTCCATCTTACAATCTTAGTATCTATGCACTTAAATTCCAACAATTTCAAAGATATGTGGTGGTTGTCACAAGAAATATGCACATCTAAACTGACATCAATCTGATTAGAAATGTTTAGGTCTTGTACTAGTTTCCTCTGAATCGTAGCCTTCATGGCTTCTTTATTGGAAGGAACTTTAAGGACCTTCATTCTTGATTTCCATATGACTGTGTCCAAGGATCTAAGTCTGGAACAACATAAATGTTGTTCATCTGTAGTAACCTACTCCACAGGGCTTCCTAACAACGTGGATGAAATACCTTGTATGTCCTCTAGCTTACCAACATTAGGCCCATTATCATATTCACCATCATTTGGAACGTAAGTGACAATGGGCAAAGAAACAATTTCTACATAACTATCTACACTTGTGTTTGTAGAACCATCATTAGTTCTTCCAACATGTTTAAGTAGACATTCACTACTTCCATGGCTTCGAACTTCATCAATCAGATCAATAGATTTATCTAATAAAACTAATTGGGAACAATGTTCAAGTGTCTTCTCCTGCTCAACAAGAACAATTGCATTTGAAATGTCACTTGCTATTGTAGACCTAAATGTTGTGAATATTTATTTAATATTATTATTTATAAATTAATAGATTATTAGGTTACTAGTGAAATGGCGTAATCCTTCACAATTTTGGATCAAGCCCTATAAAAGGCGATCTTATTGTAATTTATCATCATCATCAAATATATTATTCTTATCTAGTATTCAATATGAGAGTCGGATTCGACTATTAAGCATCCAACCAGATACGGTTGCTGCATTTGGTATCAGAGCTCAGATTCGGCTCCTTTGACCTGAGCTTGGTTTCGGCTCTGCCTTCAAGTCCAACCGGATACGATTGCTGAGCAAGGTTTGGCCTCACATTATTTCAACTCCACTCTACACGCACGGTTTCGGCTCATCATCCGACTCTCATATTGTATTGTTTCAAAAACTCACCACTCAAGCATAAAGGATTACAACACAAATCCAGGATAAAGTTGATACTAGAAAAATTAGCTTTGAGGACAAAGCTCCTTAAAAGGGAGTGGCAATGTTGTGAATGTTTATTTAATATTATTATTTATAAATTAATAGATTATTAGGTTACTAGTGAAATGGCGTAATCCTTCACAATGTTGGATCAAGCCCTATAAAAGGCGATCTTATTGTAATTTATCATCATCATCAAATATATTATTCTTATCTATTATTCAATATGAGAGTCGGATTCGACTATTAAGCATCCAACCGGATATAGTTGCTGCATTTGGTATCAGAGCTCGGATTCGGCTCCTTCGACCTGAGCTCGGTTTTGGCTCTCCCTTCAAGTACAACCGGATACGGTTACTGAGCACAGTTTGGGCTCACATTATTTCAACTCCACTCTACATGCACGGTTTTGGCTCATCATCCGACTCTTGAAGCTGCTGTTTAGCCATCCTTCCCCTTCTTCGTTTCCACCCCCTCCTTCCGCTGCTCATCCCCACGCTCTCCCATTCTCCCAGCCTTCTCTCCCTCCACCACTGCACTTGGAGGGATCAAGTGGAGGTGTAGCGTGTGACGATAGGGAGGTGGAGGGCGAGCAAAATGTGCTCAGCAGGGAGGGAGGGCTCGCAGTAGAGCAGAGGTGGCGTGGGCGTGGGCATCGAATGGGAAAGGGAGACTGTAGGAAGCGGTGAAGGAAAAGCAGGTGGGGAGTGGGTTGAAGGGAAACTAGGAGGTGGTATGGGAGGAGGGTGGTTGGTAGGGAGGCAGAGTAGTGGAGTAGGAGCGAGGGAGGGCGCGAGAAGTGGTGTAAAAGAGGACAGCGGGAGCCGAAGATGGGAGGTGGCAGAAGGATGTGCAGCGCAGGAGGAGGCACGAGTAGGTGGAATCTTATGGGAATGCAAGAGGGAAATGTGAAGTGCGGTGGTGGAGGGAGAGAAGGATAGGAGAATGGGAGAGCGTGGGATGAGCAGCGGAAGGAGGGGGGTGGTAGCGAAGAAGGGGAAGGATGGCTGAACAGCAGCTTGGAGAGTCGGATCATGAGCCGAAACCGTGCATGTAGAGTGGAGTTGAAATAATGTGAGCCCAAACCGTGCTCAGCAACCGTATCTGGTTGGACTTGAAGGGAGAGCCGAAACCGAGCTCAGGTCGAAGGAGCCGAATCCGAGCTCTAATACTAAATGCAACAACTGTATCCGGTTGGATGCTTAATAGTCGAATCCGACTCTCATATTGAAAAATAGATAAGAATAATATATTTGATGATGATGATAAATTACAATAAGATCGCCTTTTATAGGGCTTGACCAACATTGTGAAAGATTACGCCATTTCACCAGTAACCTAATAATCTATTAATTTATAAATAATAATATTAAATAAATATTCACAGCATTGCCACTCCCTTATAAGGAGCTTTGTCCTCAAAGCTAATTTTTCTAGTATCAACTTTATCCTGGATTTGTGTTGTAATCCTTTCTGCTTGAGTGGTGAGTTTTTGAAACAATACAATATGAGAGTCGGATGATGAGCTGAAACCGTGCGTGTAGAGTGGAGTTGAAATAATGTGAGCCCAAACCGTGCTTAGCAACCGTATCCGGTTGGACTTGAAAGGAGAGCCGAAACCGAGCTCAGGTCGAAGGAGCCGAATCTGAGCTCTGATACCAAATGTAGCAACCGTATCCAGTTGGATACTTAATAGTCGAATCCGACTCTCATATTGAATAATAGATCAGAATAATATATTTGATGATGATGATAAATTACAATAAGATCGCCTTTTATAGGGCTTGATCCAACATTGTGAAGGATTATGTCATTTCACTAGTAACCTAATAATCTATTAATTTATAAATAATAATATTAAATAAATATTCACATCATTCTACAAAGTTGGAACCTGTTGTAAATCAAAGAACTACTCCATCTAGAATATCCATGTTATTGGATCATTGCCATCAAAATTTCTCATGTCAATCTTACGAAGTTGGGTACCCCTTGGTGACCATCCCTGATTATTTACATTATAAAATCATTTCCTCTTGGAACATTCTTATTCATGGAATGTTTTTCAACATGGACCTTATCTTTATTCTCCTGAGTATCATGGAACACATCATCACCTGGAGAAGGAGTATCCTTTGAATTTTGTATGAGATTAGCAATATTTTCCATTTGTTCTATCAACCGTTTAATATTTTCTTCCATCTTATTATCCATGTGTTTCATCAACTTCCCCTCTAAATTAACTAAATCAACTGCTTTCACAGATCCTTTAATCACCTCTTCCAACTGGGACACTTGAAAAGATAGGTCTTCCATTTCATCGTATGTTGGGGATGACTCCTCAGGTGGTTTGAGTGGAGTATGATTTTTTACACTTCCTTTTGGTGGCATTATGAACAATAAAAATAGATCACACCCTATGTTTCACCACAATTCGATCCTTCTACTCAAAGTTATTCAAATTTAAAATGGTGTACCTTTTTCAAACCTTGATTGGAAGACTGTTTTAGGGCCGACTTGAAACTAAGTCAAAATTCAAATTTCGACTCCTTTGGGTTTGAAAATTCGACCTGTTGAGTTGGACTATGGATATTGATAGAAATATAGTTCAAGCCACAAGAGCTTCACCTTTTTTCACTATCTTATCATGTCCATTCATATAGGGGGGTTTTTTAATTGTCAAAAAAAGGTCAATGTGGGGGGGAATGTAGGCTATGGGGGGTTTATATGTATTGGCGTGGTATAAAAAGGGGTATCTAGTAAAAATAGGGGATATCTAGTAAAAATATGGTTTTTTTTAAATACGGTATTTTTTATATTTCAAGTACCCAGAAGCACCCCCCATGCCAAACCTTATTAGTAAATAAAAATAAACACCACAATCAATAAGGAACGCCCTCGAAGAATCATGACCTTTCAATATTTAAAATATAAAGAAGTAGAAATCCAAACTTCAAGTCAAATTATGTCACCTACAGCAACAATGGTGATCAACCACACTACACAAATCCCATTTACTAAGGGGATGAAGATCCCAAACGACATTATTTCTTATGTGAGAAGATATGGGATGTGACCAACATTATCGATGAAGCTAAACAAGTGGCATAGTTTGCGAGAGCTCTAAGAAAACAATCCCTGACATGGTTTATGTGTTGGTAGAAGTTGGCATTGATGTCAAGATGTTCAAGGGATCTGCTAAGGTCATTAATGTCAAAGTATTAGTGATCATGGTGATGGGGCAGTGTTGATGATGATGTGACAATGAAAGGATTGAGGAAATGATAATGACAGGATTGTGTTCAGTACCCAAGTCTTGTTTCGGTACCAATTTCGATACCGGTTACAGTACCAGGGAAATCATAAGTATGAAAGGAAAGTGTGGAGATACGAGTGATGAGATATCCTAACAACTAAATAAAATCATTGTTAAATCATCTCTACATGTTTACAAAGAATCTCCATTTATAAAGAAACATGTGCATATGAGAGCCTTGAAGAGTACTGTTGGACGAGCAAGCCAATATGAGGATAAAGTGGATCCTTGTCATTATGAACCATGAATATTTGAATCCAAGTAGTCCATCATGAAGCCAAGTGTAAACATAAATAACCATGAGAACAAGATGATATCAAAGTCAAGTGAAGAAGACCTTGAAAGAAACATTGATTTAATGCTCATAACAAGATGAATTTTGGCCAAATATTGGATCAAATCACAAGGATCAAAGGAACAATATCAAAGTCCCAGTCATGAAATTGTCTTATGAAGTTCCTTCCATAAGTCAACCTTCTTCCAATGGTTTCCTCCTGCAGGCATCATCTAACAAGTAAAGTTTGATTATATCAAGTGGTGAATTGTCATTAAAGCAACGCTATGCAAGCAAATGATAAGTCAGCTCTATCTCTTACTCCCTAATGCATCAAAGAAACTACAAGTCTGCTCTAAAGGAGTGAGAACACCCCTTGTCTATGTATGAAAAATTAGCTTGGTCCACAAATAAAAACCCACCCAAACTATGCAAATAATAGGTCAGCCTCTAATCATGATATTGACATAATCAAGATCTCACCATATAAATCAAAAGGCTATTTGAAGGATGGTTTGAGAATCTTATATATGATGTAGATCGAACTTGGTGGAGAGTGAGCTTCGAAGAAGGAAGAAAAATTCAATTCAACTCTATGTTGGGATGGTAGGTTAATGAAGCAAGATCTGAAATGTGGTGTCTCTAGGGCGAAGCATTCAAGCAATACGGACAAGGAGATTGCAATGATCTCTGATTGATATAGGTGCAATTTAAAAGAAGGATATGGGAATAAGCTATTGCAATAGAGGAGTGATACAAGTTTTGTTCCTGTTAGAGACCAAATCCAAGTCATCAACCCTAGACTCTTTAGTCAAACAAATTTTTTATCATTACTGAAGTCTACACATGAAGCGAATGGTAGATATGTATCTATAATCTCTCTTTGTTGGAATATTCTCACCATCATTTTTTATATTTACATGCGTGCATGCATTTTGCATACATCCAGTCATCATGCATGCATTTGAATGCAAATGCATGCATCCAATCATCATTTTGGTGGTCTCCCCAGCACCTAGAGCCTAATTTCATCTCCCTAGAGCCTATCTTCATCCCCCAGTAGCCCTCCTACCTACCTGATGCACCTTGTTTTACTCACCTGCATGACATGTGCGCCTTTTATCACCTACCAGGAGTTAGCATTCAGTTAGAGCATTGATTGAGCAATTCTTCCACTAATTTCTCATCCTAACTACCTGTAGCTCCCAATTAGCTAGTTCTGGATTGCCACTTGACCTTCTAACAACCTCATGCACCCTCCTTGGAGTCTCCATCCCCTGATTTGTGCCTAGATGGTTCTGTTAGACTCAATTAGACTCATTTGACTGAATATTGACCATTTATGACTGATACTACTGATTGGATGATGTCTCCAATGTTATCCAAGCCACACTTTGAGAATGATTCGAATGACCTCTTGGTTAATTCAAATTCTATTGACAATTATTGTATTGTATTCATTATTCACAATGCCAACTCACAGTTGATGTATGATTATACTGCTATTCTCCATTTTCTGTGTTCATGAGTGATTATTGACTACATTCTTCTCTTCTTCTCTGCACTTCTTGAGAGATTTTTGTGTGAGGTTTGTTACAGCTATGATATCTTCCTGCATATTAGCACATGGTATCAAAGCTGACAGTAGCTACTCGAGTTGAAGCAGTTCATTGAGCAGTTGTCTTTCATTGAGCACCAGAAGCCTCTAAGTTTCCACGGCAAATCTTGGTGCTATTACCTTGAATTCACTTGAGCAATACAATGAGGTCTATCTAGGTGTGAAGGAATTTGTCATATGTGCTCAGTGTCCTAAGGCAGTGTTCATTCAAATTCTAGCAAATCTCCATCAACAAAATTTATTGTTTTGCATGTTTATTCATCCATTCGGATTCCTCTTCAATTCGCTCTCCACTGCTCCATATTGATCTAAAACTCAATTCTTCCAAGTATGTCGAATGGAAGGCCAAGATGGACATCTTCATGAAGCCCAAGAGCTTCTCCAGGATATTGAATGGAACTATGGTCAAACCTCTCAGTGCAGTAGAGAAATCCAAGTACTTGGATAGTCTTGATGAAACTGTAGGCTTACTTCTTCTCTCAATTTCTGAATATCTTCACTTCCATGTCATTGATCTAACATCTCCAAAAGAGGTTTGGGACAAGCTTGAATCCCTCTTTCAATAGAAAGATGATTTGAAAGGTCATAAATTGGAGAATGAACTCATCTCATTGAGTCCTGAAAGCTTCGAATCCATCAATGCCTTCTTAACCAAGTTCAAAAGCTTGATTTCAAAGTTGAAGAAATATGAGATACTGAAAGAAGACAAACAACTCATACTTGCCATTCTCTCAAAATTGGGGCCAAATTTATCAATTTTTGTCTCCACATTTCATTCAGCTAAGATGTCCATTCCAAAGTGGAAGTTTCCTACACTTGATGACTTCATCCAATCTCTTACACAAGAGGAGGAGAAGCTAATCTCCATGGGAATGATAAAAATAGAGTTGGATTCGGCCCTTGCTGTTGTTGAGGCCAAAAGATCGAATGCAAAGGGAAAGCAAAAAAATTTTGAAAAGAGAGCAAATGAGACAAATCCAAAATATTTTCCATATCAGTTAGATGGGGCTTCGAATTCAAAGAAGAACAAGCAAACTCAGAAGGAGAGATCCAAGTGCACATATTGTCATCGAGGATTTCATCCTAAGAGTTATTGTATGAAGAAGACTATAGAATTGATGGCTCAGATGCTTGAGAAGAACAATCTCCCTGTACCTGCATGTGCAAGGAAGAAAGATACTGAACCTTCTAGATCTAAGGACAAAGAAAGATGCCATGCTCTCATGGCAAGTGCATCAAAATAATCCTCTTTCATCATAGATTTAGGAGCATCAAGACATATGTCTTCCTCCAAAGATATCTTCTCCAACTTCGAATGCTCAGTTGGCCCTTCCATCATGTTGGGTAATGATTCTGAAGTCTCCTCTGAGGGGATTGGAAGGATCAATCTTTACCATGGCTACTTCTCAAATGTGCTTTATTTTCCTTCTCTCACAGCAAATCTACTTTTAGTGTACCAAATGACTCATATTGGAGAGCCCAAGAGAGTGATCTTCTCTCCAAATGAAGTCGAAATACAAAACATGGTTTCAGGTGAAATCATTGCAAAAGGAGTTGCAAATCACAACTCTAAACTATATGAGTTCTCACACTTCTTACCTCTCTAAAAGCAATCAGCTCTCCATACTCATTCCAATGAAGAAAGCAGATTGTGGCATGAAAGATTTGGGCATCTTAACTATCAATACTTGCATGACATGCATACAAACGAGATGGTTGATCGGATGCCCGAGGTCAAGTTTTCCAAGGGCAACTGTCATGGTTGTTTGATGAGCAAGCATCCTCAGAATAAATTTGAGAAGGGGAAGACAAGGAGATCCTCTCATCCATAGTGATGTGGTTGGGCCATTTCTAGATCTATCTCTAAGCAAAGCAAGGTATATACTCACTTTTATTGATGATTATTCCAGATTTACTTGGGTATATTTCCTTAGATTGAAATTAGAAGTATTTGGATTCTATAAGTTTTTCAAGTCTTCTGCAGAAAAGTTTTCAGATAGAAGGATAAAACCCATTTGCACTGACAATGGATATGAGTACATTAAGGGTGATTTTCAAACCTTTTGTGTTGAAGAGGGCATTGAGATGAAACATATTGTTCCCTATCCACCACAGCAGAATGGTGTAGCTGAAGAATAGAACATTGAAAGAAATGTCCACCTGCATTTTAAATTCAAAAGGGTTGCACCCTAGTCTTGGGCAGAAGCCATGAACTATGCCTCCTATATTCAAAACAGAGTTCCTCACAAAGACTCAATGACATTACTCCTTTCAAAGCATGGATGGGATACAAACCTAATGTATCTCATCTTAGAGTGTTTGGATCCAAATCATGGGCAAGGATTCCAACTGACAAAAAGAGAGCCCTAGATCCACAAAGGAGAGAGTGCATTATGGTGGGATATGCATTGGATGCAAAGGCCTACAAGCTTCTTGATCCTACTACCATGACCACATTCCTGGAAAGGAGTGTACAGTTTGAGGAATGGCCTCTCCATGATACTCCTTCTGTTGAGCAAGATAGCTTGCCTACCACTCCTCATTTTATTGATGATCAAGAGAGCGAAGCATCATCAGATGAGATTTCAGATTCAGAATCTGAAGATGGAGATGATGAAGAGCGAATGCTAGATCCAGATCCACAAGAACCTGAAGATCTAGCAACTGATGATGAAGATGAGCGAATGGGAGATGATGATGTTTCACATGATGATCCTCCTCTTCCTCGATGGGCAGCCATTACTCTTAGATATGTCGATGATTTGGTTGGTGATCCAACTGATCGATGGAGAACCAGATCATATTTTCAGAATGGAAGTTTTCATCCTTCTCACATTACTGATCCATTTCAGATCAATCGATCCTTATTTAGAAAACAAGGACACTTGCCTCCTTCTGGGGTGAGTGATGACATGTTACATTAGCATCCTTCAATCTATTTTGAGGGAGGTCTATCTTCCCACTGGGTTTTCCCTCTTTCCTCATTTATTATCTATATTGTTGTATGGGGTGAACTTTGGTCTCAGTCACCAGGGCCCTATTTTTCATTTTTCATTTACTACCTCATAGTATAGCTTAAGGGAGGGTGTTGGAATATTCTCACCATCATTTTTTATATTTGCATACCTTCATGCATTTTTCATGCATTCAGTCATCATGCATGCAAATGCATGCATCAAGTCATCATTTTGGTGGTCTCCCCCAGCACCTAGAACCTAATTTCATCTCCCTAGATACTGTCTTCAACCCCCAGTAGCCCTCCTACCTACCTGATGCGCCTTGTTTTACTCACCTGCATGACATGTGCACCTTTTCTCACCTACCAGGAGTTAATAATCAGTTATAGCATTGATTGAGCAGTTCTTCCACTGATTTCTCATCCTAACTGCCTGTAGCTCCCAGTTAGCTAGTTCTGGAGTACCACTTGACCTTCTGATAGCCTCATGTGCCCTCCTTGGAGTCTCCATCCCCTGATTTCTTCCTAGATGGTTCTATTAGACTCACTTAGACTCATTTGAATGACTATTGACCATTTATGACTAATACTACTGATTGGATGATGTCTCCAATGTTATCCAAGCCACACTTTGAGCATGATTCGAATGACCTCTTGGTTAATTCGAATTCTATTGATAGTTATTGTATTGTATTCATTATTCACAGTGCCAACTCACAGTTCATGTATGATTATACTGTTATTCTCCATTTTGTGTGTTCATGATTGATTATTGACTACATTCTTCTCTTCTTCTCTGCACTTATTGAGTTAATTTTGTGTGAGGTTTGTTACAGCTGTGAGATCTTCCTGTAGATTATACCATGGTATCAGAGCTAACGGCATCTATTCAAATTGCGGTAATTCATTGAGCAGCTATCTTTCATTGAGCACTAAAAGCCTCTGAGTTTCCATAGCAAATCCTAGTGCTATTACCTTGAATTCACTAGAGCAATCCAGTGAGGTCTAGCCAAGTGTGAAGGACTTAGTCACATGTGCTCAGTGTCATAAAGCATTGTTCATTCGAATTGTAGCAAATATCCATCAACAAAATTTATTGTTTTGCATGTTTATTCATCCATTCAAATTCCTCTTCAATTCGCTCTCCACTGCTCCAGATGGATCTAAAACTCAATTCTTCCAAATATGTCGAATGGAAGGCCAAGATGGACATCTTCATGAAGTCCAAGAGCTTCTCTAGGATATTGAATGGAACTATGGTCGAACCTCTTAGTGCAGTAGAGAAATCCAAGTACTTGGATATGCTTGATGAAGCAGTAGCCTTACTTCTTCTCTCAATTTATGAAGATCTTCACTTCTGTGTCATTGATCTAACATCTCCAAAAGAGGTTTGGGACAAGTTCAAATCCCTCTCTAGACAAGAAGATGATTTGAAAGTTCATAAATTGGAGAATGAACTCATCTCATTGAGTCCTGAAAGCTTTGAATCCATCAATGCCTTCTTAACCAAGTTCAAAATCTTGATTTCACAGTTGAAGAGATATGAGATAGTGAAAGAAGAAAAACAACTCATACTTGCCATTCTATCAAAATTGGGGCCAAATTTCTCAGTTTTTGTCTCCACATTTCATTCAGCTAAGATGTCCATTCCAAAATGGAAGTTTCCTACACTTGATGACTTCATCCAATCTCTCACACAAGAGGAGGAGAAGTTAATCTACATGGGAATGATAAAACCAAAGTTGGATTCGGCCTTTACATATGCTGAGTCCAAAAGAGCGAATGCAAAGGGCAAGCAAAAATTTTCTAAAAAGAGAGTGAATGATGCAAAGCCAAAAGATGTTCCATATCAGTCAGATGGGGCTTCGAATTCAAAGAAGAACAAGCAATCTCAGAAAGAGAGATCCAAGTGCACATATTGTCATCGAGGATTTCATCTTGAGAGTTCTTGTATGAAGAATACTATAGAATTGATGGTTCAGTTGCTTGAGAAGAACAATCTCCATGTACCTGCATGTGCAAGGAAGAAAGATATTGAAACGTCTAGATCTAAGGACAAAGAAAGATGACATGCTCTCATGGAAAGTGCATCAAAAGAATCCTCCTTCATCATAGATTCAGGAGCATCAAGACATATGTCTTCCTCCAAAGATCTCTTCTCCAACTTTGAATGCTCAATTGCCCCTTCTATCATGTTGGGTAATGATTCGGAATTCTCCTCTAAGGGGATTGGAAGGATCAATATTTACCATGGCTACTTCTCAAATGTGCTTTATGTTCCTTCTCTCATAGCAAATCTACTTTCAGTGTACCAAATGACTCATATTGGAGAGCCCAAGAGAGTGATCTTCTCTCCAAATGAAGTCGAAATACAAAACATGGTTTCAGGTGAAATCATTGCAAAAGGAGTTGCAAATCACAACTCTAAACTGTATGAGTTCTCACCCTTCTTACCTCTCTCAAAGCAATCAGCTCTCCATACTCATGCCAATGAAGAAAGTAGATTGTGGCATGAAATATTTGGGCATCTTAACTATCAATGCTTGCATGACATGCATACAAAGGAGATGGTTGATGGGCTGCCCAAGATCAAGTTTTCCAAGGGAAACTATCATGGTTGTTTGATGGGAAAGCATCTTGAGAAGAAATTTAAGAAGGGGAAGGCAAGGAGAGCCTCTCATCCTCTAGATCTCATCCATAGTGATGTGGTTGGGCCATTTCCAGATCTATCTCTAAGCAAAGCAAGGTACATACTCACTTTTATTTATGATTATTCCATATTTACTTGGGTATATTTCCTTAGATTGAAATCAGAAGTATTTGGATTCTTTAATTTTTTCAAGTCTTCTGCAAAAACAATTTCAGATAGAAGGATAAAACCCATTCACACTGACAATGGAGGTGAGTACATTAAGGGTGATTTTCAAACCTTTTGTGCTAAAGAGGGAATTGAGATGCAACATAATGTTCCCTATACACGAAAACAGAATGGTGTGGCTGAAAGGAAGAACAGAACATTGAAAGAAATGGCCACCTACATGCTAAAGTCAAAAGGGTTGCACCCTAGTCTTTGGTAAGAAGCCATGAACTGTGCCTCCTATATTCATAATAGAGTTCCTCACAAAGGACTTAATGACATTACTCCTTTCAAAGCATGGATGGGAAACAAACCTGATGTATCTCATCTTAGAGTTTTTGGATCCAGAGCATGGGCAAGGATTCCAACTAACAAAAGGAGCCCTAGATCCACAAAGCAGAGAGTGCGTTATCGTGGGCTATGCATTGGATGCAAAGGCCTACAAGCTTCTTGATCCTACTACTATGACCACATTCCTGGAAAGGAGTGTACAGTTTGAGGAATGGCATCTCCATGATACTCCTTCTATTGAGCAAGATAGCTTTCCTACCACTCTTCCTTTGATTAATGATCAAGAGAGTGAAGCATCATCACATAAGATTTCAGATTCAGAATATGAAGATGGAGATGATGAAGAGCGAATGCTAGATCCAGATCCACAAGAACCTGAAGATCTAGCAAGTGATGATGAAGATGAGCGAATGGGAGATCCAATTCCACAAGAACCTGATGATCTTTCACATGATGATCCTCCTCTTCATCAATGGGAAGCTGTTACTCTTAGATCTGTGGGTGATTTGGTTGGTGATCCAGTTGATCGACGGAGAACAAGATCATATTTTCATAATGGAAGGTTTCGTCCTTCTCACATTACTAATCCTTTTCAAATGGATTGATACTTGTTTGGAAAAGAAGGACACTTGCCTCCTTCTGGGGTGAGTGATGTTATGCTACATTAGCATCCTTTAGTCTATTTTGAGGGAGGGATTTATTCTCACTGGGTTTTCCCTCTTTCCTCATTTATTATCTAGATTATTGTACATGGTGACCTTTGGTCTCAGTCACCAGGGCCCTATTTTTTCAGTTTTCAGTTACTACCTCATAGTATAGCTTGAGGGAGGGTGTTGGAATATTCTCACCATCAATTTTTATATTTGCATGCTTGCATGCATTCAGTCATCATGCATGCATCCATTCATCATTTTGGTGGTCTCCCCAACACCTAGAGCCTAATTTCAGCTCCCTAGAGCCTATCTTCAGACCCCAGTAGCCCTCCTACCTACCTAATGTGCCTTGTTTTACTCACCTACATGGCATGTGCACCTTTTCTCATCTACCAAGAGTTAACAGTCAGTCAGAGAATTGATTGAGTAGTTCTTCCACTGATTGCTCATCCTAACTGCCTGTAGCTCCCAGTTAGCTAGTTCTAGAGTGCCACTTGACCTTCTAACAACCTCATGCACCCTTTTTGGAGTCTCCATCCCCTTATTTGTGCCTAGATGGTTCTGGTAGACTCAGTTAGACTCATTTGACTAACTATTGACCATTTATGACTGATACTACTGATTGGATGATGTCTCCAATGTTATCCAAGCCACACTTTGAGAATGATTCGAATGACCTCTTGGTTAATTCAAATTCTATTGACAGTTATTGTATTGCATTCATTATTCACAATGCCAACTCACAGTTGATGTATGATTATACTGCTATTCTCCATTTTCTGTGTTCATGAGTGATTATTGACTACATTCTTCTCTTCTTCTCTGCACTTCTTGAGAGAGTTTTGTGTGAGGTTTGTTACAGCTGTGATATCTTCCTGCATATTAGCACATGGTATCAAAGCTAACAGTAGCTACTCGAGTTGAAGAAGTTCATTGAGCAGTTTTCTTTCATTGAGCACCAGAAACCTCTGAGTTTCCACAGCAAATCTTGGTGCTATTACCTTGAATTCACTTGAGCAATACAATGAGGTCTATCCAGGTGTGAAGGAATTTGTCATATGTGCTCAGTGTCCTAAGGCAGTGTTCATTCAAATTCTAGCAAATATCCATCAACAAAATTTATTGTTTTGCATGTTTATTCATCCATTCGGATTCCTCTTCAATTCGCTCTCCACTGCTCCTTATTGATCTAAAACTCAATTCTTCCAAGTATGTCGAATGGAAGGCCAAGATGGACATCTTCATGAAGTCCAAGATCTTCTCCAGGATATTGAATGGAACTATGGTTGAACCTCTCAGTGCAGTAGAGAAATACAAGTACTTGGATAGGCTTGATGAAGCAGTATGCTTACTTCTTCTCTCAATTTCTGAAGATCTTCACTTCCATGTCATTGATCTAACATATCCAAAAGAGGTTTGGGACAAGCTCGAATCCCTCTTTGGACAAAAAGTTGATTTGAAAGGTTATAAATTGGAGAATGAACTCATCTCATTGAGTCCTGAAAGCTTCGAATCCATCAATGCCTTCTTAACCAAGTTCAAAAGATTGATTTCAAAGTTGAGGAGATATGAGATAGTGAAAGAAGACAAACAACTCATACTTGCCATTCTCTCAAAATTGGGGCCAAATTTCTCAGTTTTTGTCTCCACATTTTAGTTAGCTAAGATGTCCATTCCAAAATGGAAGTTTCCTACACTTGATGACTTCATCCAATCTCTCACACAAGAGGAGGAGAAGTTAATCTCCATGGGAATGATAAACAAAAGTTGGATTCATCCCTTACAGCTACTGAGGCCAAAAGAGCGAATGCAAAGGGCAAGAAAAAATTTTCTGAAAAGAGAGTGAATGATACAAAGCCAAAAGATGTTCCATATCAGTCAGATGGGGATTCGAATTCAAAGAAGAACAAGCAATCTCAGAAGGAGAGATCCAAGTGCACATATTGTCATCGAGTATTTCATCCTGAGAGTTCTTGTATGAAGAAGACTATAGAATTGATGGCTCAGTTGCTTGATAAGAACAATCTCCATGTACCTACATGTGCAAGGAAGAAAGATACTGAACCTTCTAGATCTAAGGACAAAGAAAGACGCCATGCTCTCATGGAAAGTGCATCAAAAGAATCCTCCTTCATCATAGATTCAAAAGCACCAAGACATATGTCTTCCTCCAAATATCTCTTCTCCAACTTCGAATGCTCAGTTAACCCTTCCATCATGTTGGGTAATGATTATGAATTCTCCTCTGAGGGGATTCGAAGGATCAATATTGACCATGGCTACTTATCAGATGTGCTTTATGTTCCTTCTCTCACAACAAATCTACTTTCAGTGTACCAAATGACTCATATTGTACAGCCCAAGAGAGTGATATTCTCTCCAAATGAAGTCAACATACAAAACATGGTTTTAGGTGAAATCATTGCAAAAGGAGTTGCAAATCACAACTCTAAACTGTATGAGTTCTCACACTTCTTACCTCTCTCAAATCAATTAGCTCTCCATACTCATGCCAATGAAGAAAGCAGATTGTGGCATGAAATATTTGGGCATCTTAACTATCAATACTTGCATGACATGCATACAAAGGAGATGGTTGATGGGCTGCCCAAGATCAAGTTTTCCAAGGGAAACTGTCATGGTTTTTTGATGGGAAAGCATCCTGAGAAGAAATTTGAGAAGGGGAAGGAAAGGAGAGTCTCTCATCCTCTAGATCTCATCCATTGTGATGTGGTTGGGCCATTTCCAGATCTATCTCTAAGCAAAGCAAGGTATATACTCACTTTTATTGATGATTATTCCATATTTACTTGGGTATATTTCCTCAGATTGAAATCAAAAGTATTTGGATTCTTTAAGTTTTTCATGTCTTCTGCAGAAAAATTTTCAGATAGAAGGATAAAATCCATTCGCACTGACAATGGAGGTGAGTGCATTAAGGGTGATTTTTAAACCTTTTGTGTTGAAGAGGGAATTGAGATGCAACATATTGTTCCCTATACACCACAACATAATGGTGTAGCTGAAAGGAAGAATAGAACATTTAAAGAAATGGCCACCTGCATGCTAAAGTCGAAAGGGTTGCACCCTAGTCTTTGGGCAGAAGCCATGAATTGTGCCTCCTATATTCAGAACAGAGTTCCTCACAAATTACTCAATGACATTACTCCTTTCTAAGCATGGATGGGATACAAACCTGATGTATCTCATCTTAGAGTGTTTGGATCCAGAGCATGGGCAAGGATTCCAACTGAAAAAAGAAGAGTCTTAGATCCACAAAGCATAGAGTGCATTATGGTGGCTTATGCATCAAATGCAAAGGCCTACTAGCTTCTTGATCCTACTACCATGACCAAATTCCTGGAAAGGAGTGTACAGTTTGAGGAATGTCCTCTCCATAATACTCCTTCTGTTGAGCAAGATAGCTTTCCTACCACTCCTCCTTTGATTTATGATCAAGAGAGCAAAGCATCATCAAATGATATTTCAGATTCAGAATCTAAAGATGGAGATGATGAAGAGAAAATGCTAGATCTCGATGCACAAGAACCTGGAGATCTAGCAACTGATGATGAATATGAGCGAATGGGAGATCCAGTTCCAAAAGAACTTGATAATATTTCACATGATGATCCTACTCTTCCTCAATGGGAAGCCATTACTCTTAGATATGTCGAGAATTTGGTTGGTGATCCAGCTGATCGACAGAGAACCAGATCATATTTTCAGAATGGAAGGTTTCATCCTTCTCACATTACTGATCCATTTCAGATCAATCGATCCTTCTTTGGAAAAGGACACTTTCCTCCTTCTAGGGTGAGTGATGACATGCTACATTAGCATCCTTCAATCTATTTTGAGGGAGGGTTTCTCCCCACTAGGTTTTCCCTCTTTCCTCATTTATTATCTAGATTGTTGTATGGGGTGACCTTTGGTCTCATTCACCAGGGCCCTATTTTTCAGTTTTCAGTTACTAACTCATAGTATAGCTTGAGGGAGGGTGTTGGAATATTATCACCATCATTTTTTATATTTGCATGCCTGCATGCATCCAGCCATCATTTTGGTGGTCTCCCCAGCACCTAGATCCTAATTTCATTTCCCTAGAGCCTGTCTTCATCCCCCAGTAGCCCTCCTACCTACCTGATGCGCCTTGTTTTACTCACCTGCATGAGATATGTTTCTTTTCTCACCTACCAGGAGTTAACAGTCAATTAGAGCATTGATTGAGCAGTTCTTCCACTGATTGCTCATACTAACTACTTGTAGCTCCCAGTTAACTAGTTTTGGAGTGCCACTTGACCTTCTGACAGCCTCATGTGCCCTCCTTGGAGTCTCCATCCCCTGATTTGTTCCTAGATGGTTCTGTTAGACTCAGTTAGACTCATTTGACTGATTATTGACCATTTATGACTCATACTATTGGATGATGTCTCCAATGTTATCCAAGCCACACTTTGAGCATGATTCGAATTACCTCTTTGTTAATTCGAATTCTATTGACAATTATTGTATTGTATTCATTATTCACAGTGCCAGCTCACAGTTGATGTATGATTATACTGCTATTCTCCATTTTCTGTGTTCATGAGTGATTATTGACTACATTCTTCTCTTCTTCTTTGCACTTCTTGAGTGAGTTTTTTGTGAGGTTTGTTATAGCTATGAGATCTTCCTGCAGATTATCACACTCTTTGTATCCATTAATGTTATTGCAAAGGTGGGGCAGAGGTGTTTTCATCACATATACACTCATCAAATTTACACGAGGATCATGAAGAATAGATGAGTAGGTATATTTGAGATAATTGCAAAAAGAAAATTGTTTTGAAGGAGCAGGACCAAGGAACAAGTTCGAGGAAGAGGATGAAAAGCAATAACCATGGCTAATTAAGATCAGTGATTTTTGGATATGTAAGTATTGTTTAGTATTGTTATATTATTTGAGTATTTTGAATCTCTTTGTGACTATATGACTGGGATTAAATGATCTTCTTACATAATTAAATGATTGGGTATTAGACAAATTTATTTTGGCATGCTTGATGGTTTAAGAAGTCTGGGTTTAGTACTACTCAAGGATATCGGTATGCTTGTGAATAATCAATGTAAGGACTAGTCAAGATCTAGATGAAAGAACCATGTTGAGGAGAATGGACAAGTGAAGTATGTTGTTAACAAAAGAACAAGTATTATAAAGTATTCAGGGCATACTTTGTGAATTGTTTATGTTGTAGACTTTGAAAGATTTGAGTACAGAACATATGAAGCATTTGACTTCATGAAGACCTAAATGCATACCTAGTGAATAATTGAGTACATACCTTATGAATCTTGTGCAGTTGATCTTGTGAATATTCCAGAGCTAATTATGTGAAGAGATCAAAGAAAAAATTGTGAATAGATTATGGTGCAGAAATTGTTAAAGACCCTAGTACAAAAATGTTGATAGAAGTGCAAATTTGAAAAAGTTATTATACAGGGTGTTGAAGCATCTTATAAGTTGTATCCAATAAGACACTAGTGGGTTGTATTCTCATTCCAATAGGATCTAGAGAAAGTGGGGTGTTGGATTATCCTTTCAGTTGGAGCTGAATAAACACGGGGGTTGGAGCCTCCCACCTGGTGAATCTTGGAGATTGGAGTCTCCTCAATTGTTGTAATCACTTCTATGGTTATTTTGATGAAGTAAACTTGGTGATTAAATACTTATATATAAATAAGTGAAATAGTAAATTTGTAAAAGATATTGATTCACCCCCTCCCATCAGTATCTCAATGTGTTCAACATTATGAACTACACATTAAACCATAATAGGACAAAGAACGAAATCAAACAACATTTCTTCACATTTTTTAAAACTCAAGATAGAAAACATTTAGCATCTCATAAGTTGAAAACAATTAAGCAACTACCAAGAGAATATGTTCATGATTACAGTAAAATATTTAAAGATCTTCTTAGTCAGATACCATACATGATATATGATTAGTTACTAGTCCAATCATTCATTGTAGGACTAATGCTTAGGATCGGGTCACCTCTGAGAATGCATGAGAACAAAAATTAGGAATAAGCTCTCAAAATAACTCAGTGTATTGAGACTAGCGACGAATGGTTCGCTCTAAGAACTAATGAAATACTATATGAGAGAATAGATATGATAGATAGGTCTATTAAAGATATCACTATACAACAATCGGAGTTATGGTGCATGAATTGTCTGCATGAAGGCCATACCAATGACAATAGTAGGAATCTTGTTAATCGACAACAAGACATCAGATCATTACATACGAAGATCTATTGTAAAATTTTTGAATGTTCAACTAACCATGCAGCCTGTGATTGGTCTCGCAACTTGAAGAATAACAAGAGAAAATGGTACACCATTTGCGAAGAGACATCCCATAACATGTCTAAATGAAAACTAAATACAATAAACAAAATGAATGTCTATCACACTCAGGAAACTAACCAAAATTAACAAAAATAATGGTAAGAATTAGAACAATTGTTACAAAAAGAAAAGAAAAAACAAGCAAATCTACAACAAGAGGAAGAAGAATGGCTATAGATGGAAAAACAATGCACAACAAAGTCGAGAGAATACTCCAGAATTAGATATAAAGGAACAACAACTAAACATTGAATTCAAAGCATAAGCCCCTCTTGCACAAATAGTCAATGCATTAACTGATCTCATAACCATTAATTTGGCTATTGAAGTGATCATTGAAGAATGGCAAATGATGAAGAATAAACTACAAGTATAAATACCACGCATATACATAACAGTCATCCAAAACTACCACCACAACTAGCACCACCATGATCAATCGATAATTTCTTCCAACCAAGTATATCTTTCACTCAAGAACCAAAGATGACTAGAAGTATCAACATTGATAAACATTGAAGAAGTTGTAACACACGTTTTTGTAAAATTGTACCCATTAGAGAAATTTTGAGGTCAAAAATGGCCTCAAAACAAAGAAAATGTACTATAAAATACAACCAACCACATTCTAGTAGATGACATCATCCCCCTTGGTGAGGTGGCATTGCATGAGTTAAGAATGCTTATTTGTCAAATTTTCTATGGTGGATGAAAACACATAGTTAACCAAGGTAGTGGTGTAAGTACTTTTAAGTCATAAAGTAAAGTACTCATAATGATAGTCTTTTCATAAAATAATATTATTGTCATTTTCAAGTAAAGTACTCATAATGAATGTATTTTCACACTTTCTCATAAAATAATATTATTGTCATTTTCAAGTGAAATACTCTTAATTCATAAAGAGAGTCCTTTCAATTTTTTTTAATAAAATAATATACTATTGTTTTTATGTTTTTAATTTTAAATTATATATTCACTCCATTCTATTTAATAACATAATATCAAACTAATAAAGAATAATAATAGATTTAATAAATAATAATAATAATAATAATAATGCAATGTGGATTATAATAATATTATTGACATTTTACATGTAAATAAATTCTCAATTAAATTACATTATTAAATTCATGAGAAAAGTACTAAATATAAAAAGTCAACATAAAATTAAAAAAACAGCTCTTAAAAATGTTTTTTATTATTTAATTTCATTTGCAAGTTCAAGACAAATAAATGCTAAAGGACAATAAAATTTTGGGAATTTACAATGAATCTTAGTCACATCAATGTAAACTTATTTTATTAATTTTATTTCTAGTGAATTTTGAAAAGTAACTCAACCATGGTTATTTATATTGTGCATAGAAAATAGTGTGGGAGGTGACTTGTCATATATACCTACCCATAAAACCCTCAATTCATAATATTTTAATATATCTCATATTTTTGTAGTACATCTCTTAGGAGGCCATTTTTTGACCTCAAAATCTCTCTAATGCTTTTGTTAGAATTTCTTTTGGTTTTGAAATTTCTTTTCTTTGGGATGAAGAAAATTTTGAGAGTGCAGGAAATGTTGGAAGGGCCTAGTCAGTTAGTCAACTAGTCCCTCCAGTCGACCAATAGTCAACTAGTCAACTAGCATAGCAGCTCAGCTGACATATGTAAACAACCATGTATATTTATATGTTGGTTCATATGTATAAAAATTTGATCAGTCTATGTTGTAATATGTCCTTCTAATGGTAATATAATTGATTATCGGAATCATATCTACTCTTGTCTAGTTTATGCATGCATTTCTCTCTTAATGTGTATCAATGGTAAATAATGACTGTAATCCCCTAGATTGCAACACAAGCACAAAATTACATCATGCAAGCATACATGTAAGTTGTTGGTGCAACAATGAGATGTGAGTGATAACAAGACTATGTATGAGGAAAGGAAAGTGTATGGAGTGAAAATAAAATGTGAAAAGAATGTCGTTGGAAAGCATAAACCCACAACCATGTGTGACCAAACCTAGTGTAATACCTCATATTTGACCCCTGGAATGTATCCAATCAGATTATGTAAATAATGTAATTATGCTAAGTATGTAAGGTTGTGTAAGGAGAAACTAAGAGGGGCTATGTTTCCACCAAATAGGAAGAGGAAAGGGGGGTTCCTATGGGAGAGTAACCCTATGATGCCACGTGACAGACCTATAACTCATCAAATTATGTCTCATGCCTTGAAGGAGACAGTTTCCTTCCCTTAACTTATTTTATTCAATCATTGAATTCCTACGTGAGGTTGGTGAGAAAGTACTCTCACGTATTTATGGAAGGGTGGGGTTCGTTCTACCGTTTTGAACTTGTAAGAGTCCTTCCTGCTAGGAACGGAAGCAATGTCATATATATTTCCTTCCATTGTGTCATATCCATTAGAATATATTATTTGAGACAAGCGGGATGGAGAGGGGGGTACACATAGACTACGATAAGTCAAGACCATACCATGTAAGTTGTGAGCCACATATTGGTAGCAAGGAAGGGAACCAAGTAGGTTGCAGGTGAGCATAGAGGTTGGGCATATAGGAACCTTACCCTGATATTTTCATCTCATGAGATGCATGGGAAGCCACGGTTTATTTCTACCTAGAATGCTTGAAAGGCACACAGTATCTTGGGCTCTTACTACACACACGGGTAAGCATTGTAAGGATATTTCCTAAGGAAATTGTAGATCATAAAAGGGAAATGCCTTTCTTTTGTTGTGTGGGGTAGTTGGAAGGAGTGTCATGGTTGTGATGGCTGAGTGAGATTCATGTAGAAGACCTAGATGATAATTTGGCTAATCATTGGGAGAAAATGAGTTTTGGATTGGGAGATAAAAGCATGTAGGTGTCCTTCGCCTTGGTGACCTGATATCCGGCATAGGGGTGGTATCAGACTTTGATACCTACGGTTGGGTGGAACATTGCTCCTACATAGCCGGTTACTTGGACCAATTTTCATTGAAGATAAGTAACCAATGTCGTTGTGTTTATGCAATGTTTATTGTTATCTTCTTTATGTAATGAAAGTGGTTATATCCATGTGCATTTATGGGTTGTTATTTCATTGTGTTTATTTTATGTTTTAATCCTTCATTCATGAATTTGCGTTCACATGGCCTATGGAAGTTAAGTTAGCCTAAGGAAGGTCTATTATCTTCAAAAAGGGATAGGTTACAGAAGGACTTTTAGTTTCAAAGAGTGAATTTGAATCCCCTATGGACCTAGAAGGGTCACATAGATGGTGGGGGATGCCTCGGAGTGGTATTAGATCCATGGTTACAATAATAGGGTCGTATGGGATGATTTTGGTTGTGTATAAGATGCATTGATATTGTTTGGGAAAATGCCTCAATGTTGGAGTTGGGAAAAAGTTGTGATGGACCCCATCGATGCCACATGGAAAATAGGTGTAACATGGACCAACCACATTAGATAAGATGCTTAGGTGTAGGGTTGAAATTCCTAGGTAGCATCCAAATGGATCAAGCAAATTTAGGGTCTACCATGAATGACTAAGACTATCCAAGTGGGATCCCAAGATCATATATGATCGATTCATGCAACTAGACCAGATCAGAGGATAATACCAACGGTAGTGCCACAAACAGCCTAGGTTGGTCAGGCATGTTTGACCAACATGATTGGCACTATTCACAGGGATATAAGTGAACAAGGTGTAAAACTAGGATACCTCCCACAAATGACCAGGATTAAATCATACAAGTCTCAATGTGTGATCATGTCCATGCACACAAGGTAAGATGATCATAGGATCATTGTGGGTATGATGCCATGAATGGATGAAATTTAATCTAGGATACTGAAAGGATGGATCGGGATCATTCAAGGAGGATTCACACATGTGATGGAACATGTAAAGGAGAAACCTGATGCCAAAAAACTACTAACTAACCATCAGGGAAACCATCAAAGGTAAGAGGCATATGGCAGTGTAGTGATCGAGCATAGTTGGCTAGGTAGGATGATATATATGAGAAGGGAAATGTGGAGCTCCAATATTAGTGGTCAAACTAACATATCCATGCCACTTAGTAAGGTGGTGTCATAACTGGAATATCCAAGTGGAGATTCTACATAGGTGGCACTAGTGAATGCTTTGGAGGGAATATTCAAGTTCCTCCCATATGTGTTTGGTGGTGGAATCCTCACCATGCATGAATGGTTAGTATCAATCGGCACCGTCTATGATAAATGATCCTCACCATTCACAATAGGGGAACCACTTAATACATGGTATTATGGGTTAAATCATCACAAACGACTAGGATTGAAAGTTCAAAGACTCACTTGTTAGCATAGATAAGACCTATTTCATGAAGGTGAATGAGTACAATATTTTTCTCTTGGATCATTGAAAATGGTATTTTGTATACAATGCAACACCATATTTGTGAAGAGTAATTTGTTTTTCACATTCTCATGCTAAATTTGTTTCAATAAATCTATTTTTCATTATTGAATTCATTTATATGGTTAAGTCTATTCTTCTTGAAAATAAAGGTCTAAATATTCATGGAATGTTGATTTTAGCCTTAATTCATTATTACTCCCGCTTTTTCTTCATACCTACCACCCAAGCAAGATTTATCATATTTTATACACTGAATGAGGTGCCTATAGTGAAGAAAGATTGAATCAAATGCATGCACATCCTATCTTCTGAGTGATTGATTCCATTTGTTTTATATTTTGAGTTGAGAAAAGCTTTACAATAAGTTATTAAGTTTAAGGTTTATTCCTTTGACTATTGGATTCTTCCAAGTAATCCTTTATTTCAAAAATAATAATAATAATAATTTGAATCAGATTCCTTGGCATAATTCTCTAGCCAGTTTCATCTCAAGGAACAATAGAAAATCGGCATCATTGTTGGGGAACAGATGTTTGAAATGTTTATTTCCCTAGGATATAATGACAAGAGTATGATTCTTGGTGGTGAACAAGAACTAGAAGGGTTGGTCGAAGTACAAATTTTCACATGATAACTTCACTATTGTCAACCTATAAAAAAGGAGACATACTAGAGCTCAACTAGATTCTGAGAAGCTTTCATTATTTTCTGATCCATAGAAGTTGGTTGTTGAAAGAAATATGCATTGCAAACATGCCTACACATCTTTAGATAGCCCTTTCATTGAAAAAATTGGTATTTCTTAGTTTGAATCTAAAGAATATTTTCTTTTATTGATAACTCCTATCAAAAGTCATGTTGATTCTATTTTAGGTAAAGGTAAATCTTTAATTAACCTAGAAGGTTCAAACTTGTCATTTTCTGAAGGTAAGCCTTGGTCTAAACCTAGTGTAGTTTTTTATCCTTGAAATATTGTTTCTCCATATGCCAAGAACCTTGTCCTAAATAATTTAATGGAAGGACTTAATCCTCCTCCTCTTCTAGGGGTTAATGGTTTGGTGGAATCCATATATGTCCCTTTAAGGATCCCTACTAATCTTAACGATATGTCTAAAAATTATCTTAAACTCTTACCAAATTTTGATGGGGAAAAGAATATATAAGTTGATCTCCACATGACTCTATTTCAAGATTTCACGGATAATTTATTAATTGAACATGATAATGTATACATGAGACCTTTTGTACAAAATCTGGAAGGAGATGTCAAAAAATTATTCAAATACTTTCCTACTAATTCAATTGACCCCTAGGAAAAATTCAAAGATACATTTATGAAACATGAGGTGAAAAGAGAGACCATATTTATTATTTGACCAGAATTTGGAGCATTGAAGAAGATGGATAGTGAGTTTTTTCTTAACTTCAATAAAATGTTTATTAAGTTGTATAATAAAATTCCTACAGATATTAAAGCTTCTTAGGATGCATCTAAGGTTACATATGTTGGTGCTTTTGAGCTTGATTTCTCCATGATGTTGAGAGAAAGAAGGTCTCAAACATTACATAACATGCAAGATGATGCAATTCATGGTGAGGGAAATATGAATGATTTGGGAAAGATTAAGCCTAGGCCTAATTCTAGAGACAAAGATAAGAAGAAGCATTATTAAGGAAGAGGGGGGTATTTTGGCCTCTACTATAAAATCATAGGAAGCATAGATTGAGGAAAAGAATAAATTAATCAGAAATATTT
The DNA here is from genome assembly GCA_027924585.1 of Larix kaempferi. Classification (NCBI taxonomy): domain Eukaryota; kingdom Viridiplantae; phylum Streptophyta; class Pinopsida; order Pinales; family Pinaceae; genus Larix; species Larix kaempferi. Next base: position 14,053,556 of record BSBM01000092.1, read on the forward strand.
CAAACAAACTCATTAGATTAAAATTTAGTAATAGCAATAATGTTCTTTGACCACCTTAAAATAGCGAGCAAGGTATCCTAATCCTTTTGGAAGAACCTACAATCCACCTCCACGTATTTTGGCTAGAGATAGAAGAAATGAGGAGGAGTAAATTCAACCTCCTTTAAGAAATAACAATATAATTGTTGAATATGATCCTTTGGGAGAAGTGCACACTTTAAATAGCATGATGAACACAGTCATAATGATGATATGGATTGGATGAATGATGAATTTGAAACTGCACATTTGACTCAATCATATTATGAGATATATTTAAATTTTAATCATTATTTTTCAAATGAAGATAAAATGAACAAGAAGAGTCGGTGTCTTCATAATACATGTTGTTTGTTGATTCCTTAAAAAGAAAAATTGCATAAGAAGTATGATCTTGGGCCTAGGGCTATTGTAATGAAACAAAATTATCAAACAACACCAAAGGAGTCACCTTAGAAAAATAAGCTTGCGTATGTTCCAACTAGAAAGGTGAGAGAAGAAGAGTTAGTTGATAAGGAAGCAAATCAGAAATATGTTGAAAAGTTGGTTGCTTCTTTCAATTTATCTCATGAAATCAACAGAGTAAAAATTCTTATTCATTTAACTGAGTTGGTCAAAATTCTTGCATATCATACAGAAATTACTAGGGTGTTGGATCCTCCAACTTATTTAGTACATGTAGATACCCTAAATTTACAAGACGAATCTCCTGTGCTGGTGTTTGGACCTCATATTGAGGAAAGAAATGGGACAGTAGCTCCTTTTTATATTACTTTGATAGTTCAAGATCATTTGTTGCATAATTGTATGATGGATTCAAGGGCCTCTCATAATTTGATGCCTAGAGTTATAATGGAGAAGTTGGGCTTGGAATTTACAAGGATTTAATATCAAGACTTGGAATCTTTTGAATCTAGAAAAGTCAAATGTATTGGTATGACAAAATGATCTAGTGGTAAATTTGGTTCAAGTTTCTGTAAAAAGTATCATGGTAGATGTAGTGGTTGCATATGTGCCAACAACATATCGAATGTTATTATCGGGGTCATGGGGAGCTAAACTTGGAGGAACATTGTAATTGGACATGACTTGTATCATTATCCCATTTTTTCGAGGGGAAACAACAATATTATACAGGGAGACAACATTTGCATGCACCCTTCGTGATCCCAAAAATACTAGGAACTTCCCTGTGTATGCAAAAGATGATGGAATGGGATGTTGTATATTATCTATACATAGTGAATATGATCATATGCCTCCTCTTTAGGAACCATTGTTGGAGTGAAAAAGAATTTGTAGAGTAGAAGGTTTAAGGAAATTATACTTTGATGGTGCTTAATTAAGAGAGGGATTTGGAGAAAGGTTATTTAACTCGTCCTATTGGGAATATTACTTCTTTATCATACAAATTGGAGTTTGAAACTACAAACAAAATAACAGAATATGAAGCTCTAATTTTGGGGCTTGAAGTAGCCAAAAAGATGAAAATCCAAAAAGTTTCTATATTTGATGATGCAGAGTTAATTATTATCAAATAAAAAACAAATATTTGACACAGCACCCAGAATGGGAGCATATACAAATCAAGTGTGGGATTTGTTATATTTTTTTCCTGGATGTAACTATAACTTCAGTTCCTAGAAGTGCCAAACATAAGGTTGATTCTCTAGCAGCTGCAACAAGGAATTTTAGACCTCCAAAAATTCCCTGAATAAAGTATGAAGTGAAAATAAGGCACAGACCCTCCATTCCAGACAATGTAAAACATTTTGCAAGTATTTGAATATGATCAACAAATTAAAATATTTTTGGAGATGATCAAGTATTTTTCTGCTACTCATATTGATCTTAATGAAGAAAATGATGAAGGTACAAAGGATGAAAGACAAGGATTAGATCATAAGTGGTTTAATAAAATTGGAAAGCATGGAATGATTCAGTTTAAAAAAATATATATTCCCAGAGGACTTGTACCTTTGGAGAGACGTTTTGATAAAGATGATGTAGTTTTCAATCCTTTAATTCATCCCCAGTCAAATGATGTGGAAGAATGCAATATTGGTACGGTTGAGAATCCCAAGATGATTAAGGTCTCAAAATGTGTGTCTCCTAAATAGAATAAAAGGTATGTTCGGTTGTTTAAAGAATATACTGATGTATTTTCTTGGAGATATGAAGACTTGAGGACTTATGACACTAGCATAATTCAGCATAGAATTCCACTTAAAGAGGGAGTAAATCCTTTTAGGCAGAAGTTGAGGCAATTTAATCTATTACTTCTTCCCATGCTAGAAAAAGAGGTTAGGAAGTTATTGGATGCCAAGATTATAATATCTCTTAGATATTCTGATTTGGTGGAAAATATAGTCTAGGTAAGAAAGAAGAATGGATAAATAAGGTTGTGTGTAGATTTTAGGACCCTTAATAGAGTTTCAATTAAAGACAACTACCCACTTCAAAAAATGAATCATATTTTGCAAAATATAGAAGGGGCTAGTAGGTTTCAACAATTGATGGATTTTATGGATATAATTAGGTAGCAATGGATAAGTCAGACAAGGAAAAGACAACATTTACTATACCATGGGGCACTTTCACATATGGTAAAATTCCTTTTGGATTGATGAATCTAGAGCAACATTCCAAGGAGCTATGGACATATCTTGTATATGTGAGAAGGACAAGTTCATAGTGATCTATTTAGATTACATGACAATATTTTCTGAATTAGATGAATAGCACTTGAAGCACCTCTGAAAATTTTGAGAACTATAGATTATTTGGTTTGTATTTGAATCATAAGAAATCACATTTTTCTAGGCATGAGCAAAAGCTTTTAAGGCACATTGTCATGTCCCCTCCCATCAGTCCAACTCAAGGAAGGGAACATGACACGTAATCTTGGATTTCACAAAACTCAAGCCCCATTCATCTTTAACAAATTCATACAAGTAAATCATAATACATGTGTTCATATGTAGAATGCAAATAGACACAACGGAATTAAAATCTACTACAAACATATATAACTTGCATTGATTTGCATAATCATAATAGTCATCCATTAAAGACAATGCATAAATTAAAACAATAGAATACTTCTCTTGAAATGAATTTGTCTCGGGTAACTGGCTATGCAATTGCAATGTTCCACCCAACCATAGGCCAGTTGTGCTCATCAATCTCTAAACACAACTGCCACCCCCAAGATGGGCATGATTTCCACAAATAAATGGAACCTACAAACTTATGCATAGTCAAATGAACACCACATCTCAGCCAATCAAATCCAAACCTGGGTTTATCAGGTTGTCAAGGCAGTAGAAAGGAATGAATTGCTAATCTAGAGAGCTCAATCATGGAGCCATTGGAAACTCTCCAATATTTATCTAGCTTGGCCCCCACAATACCTACACACCCAACACAAGGCAGTATCCCCTTCGCTGCCCCATAGTCCCTCATTCCATACCTTCCCTTCTAGTGTTCTTCAGGGTGTGCATATAAAGGTATCCAAAGCCCTTTGATATTTGTTGAGGTTACACCCTTCACTAGGTTTATCAAGCCAATTGTAATCCCCTTCTACTCATGTTTTCTTACACACAGTTCAAGCCAAAACAAGGGATACACATAATCCAATTCACAACAATCTCCACACACACACAACAAATACAAAATTTGGGAATAGCAAAACGATTTCAACTGTGGGTTGCACGAAACAATATGTCCATGGATTTCCCAAATTGTGGCACCCAAAAACGAGTTGTGAGAGGGGAAAATCGACCACAATGAAGAAAACGATTTCTCTTCCAGGTATATGAGCATTCAAATGGCCAAAAAAGGCCTCTATGGACCCCCAAATCAAATTCCCTTCCTCCCAGACGTTTTTTAACACCAAAAAATGCCCTTTTCCCAGTTAGAAATCAAGGAAACACGGAAAAAACATGGAGGAAAAACGCCCCATAAGATAGAACTGCGTGAGAGATCCAAACTGATGGATGAATAATGTCTTAGGAAGCAAATTCGTGGTTGTTTTCTTTACAAGGAATCCAAACATGATTTTCCAAAATGGTGGCTTTCCCATACACGAAATTTGGACATCCATATCTCTCCATTTCCAAAAATAATAACTACCTCAACCACCTATTGGAAGAATTAAATGATTGGGTGAATAAGTCAAAATGGGTAGTTAATGGTTTATGGGTTCTCTCATTGACACTTGGCTTGACACTATTGGTTTAAGGGTTTGAATAGTTTTCCTCCCTATTCCTTGTAAAAATCATGCCACCATAATCTTGTTGCATTGCATAGCTAGTTGTGGGTATTTTATTAAAATACATTTACATCATATTTACGATTTTCCATCATTCCATGGTAGCACGCGATCCACATGCATAGATATTTAATTTCCAATACGGGAATGATAAATCAATGGTGGGGACTTGGCCTTGAGCTCCTCACCACAATTTTATAACGATATTACATCATTTACATAATTTAATTGAATACTTTACAATGGTTAAACTGGGGGTATTACACAAATTGTTTTAAAGTTATATTTTCTCCATAAAAAACTATAATTTCGATACACCTTCTTATCTTATAGGGGCAATTTTTTCTCTTGAAACATTGAAAATGGTACTTTGTATACAATGCAACACCATATATGTCAAGAGTAATATGTTTTGCACCTTCTCTTTTTTTGTAACTAGGGGAATTAGTAACTGGGTCGATCTCGTACTCCCATGACACGGGGTCGATTCTAGTGTGCTTCCACTACACCCCTAGGAATACCAAAACTACCCCACACATGGTACATAGGTATCACGTGGTTTGAACCATTGATGTCACAAGCATTGCCTTAATATTGCATCCTATCGCCAACTCAGCTACAACATACATTGGACAAGACTGAAAGCTTCTTAGTATTGGATAAATTGGTTACTAAGTTGGTCAAAATTCCTACATATCATAAATAAATTACAACCTATATATTTTTCTATGTATAACATCCTCGTAGAATGTTCCAAGAATGTAAAAATGTGTTTCAATTAATTCCATATGTAAGAGTAGGAGACTAGTATTTGTATGAAGACCATACAACTTTGAGAGTTTATGGCTCGTAACTAAAACCTTTCTTATTGCCTATATATTTGATCCCTAGTATATTTTCTCTTGAGTATATCAGACAGAGGTTGAATTTAGACCATCCTAGATCCAAATCCTAGGCTCTATCAAGCGCCGAGAGGGATCAAATCTCCCGAGGTGCAAACCTCGGCTTAGGTATTGCACTTAAGGAGAGGTTTGCACCTCGGGAGATTTGATCCCTCTCAACGCTTGATAGAGCCTAGGATTTGGATCTAGGCTGGTTTCAGTCATGGGAGATGACACAAAACTGGAGTTTGATCAGCATTGTAAGGAACGGGTTAAGTTGAAAACATAGATACATTTACGAGGATTATCCTAATGTAAGTAATAAGTATTAAGGATTAAGTAAATCGTTAAACTGGAAAATAGAGACAATTCGCCTAACTTTTTTTTTCGATTCTCTTTTTGTTGATCTGTGTTTTGTTTTTTTTTCTTCTCCTTCTTCTTCCGTCATTTCATACAGTTTGATTTATTTGTTATTCTACAAACTGATTTTTTTGTTATTCCAATTGCTTCAACTTTCTATCTCGATACACTCTTTGCCGATCAACGTTTTGTTTTCTTTGTTCCTCTCATTCTTCTACTGTCAATTCGCCTAATTTTTTTTTTTATTTTCTTTTTGTCAATCTACATTTTGTTTTGTTCGTTCTTCTCCTTCTTCTGTCGTCATTTTGCCATTTCGTACATTTTGATTTATTTGTTGTTCTGCAACTTGATTTCTTAGTTCTTCCAACTACTTCAACTTTCTCTCTCGATACACTCTTTGTTGATCAACGTTTCTTTTTCTTTGTTCCTCTCGTTCTTCTGCTGTCAATTCGTCTAACTTTCTTTTTTGATATTTCTTTTGTCGATCTACGTTTCGTTTTCTTCGTTCTTCTAGTGCTTCTACTATCATTTCGTCCAACTTCCTTTTTCGAAATTCTTTTTGTTCTTCTGCTTTTTGTTTCAAGTCTTCTTCTCGTTCTTTTGTTGTCACTAAAATCAATGCATCCATACATTGAAATCAATGCATCCATACACTGAAATCAATGCGTCCACAGAATAACATCTACACTGAAAAACATGCAATAAAAAAATCCATACACTGAAATCTATGCGTCCATTCACTGAAATCAATGCATCCATACACTGAATCTATGTGTCCATACACTGAAATCTATGCGTCCACAGAATAACATCTACACTGAAAAATATGCAATAAAAAATTTCAACATTGTAAGGAACAGGTTAAGTTGAAAACACACAAAGAATTATGAGGATTATAATAATGTAAGTAATAAGTATGAGTAAATTGATAAACTGAAAAATCAAAGCAACGAATGAAATAAATATGCATCTTCTATTATTTAACAACATTTGTGTGTGGTCTATTAGTAGGAATTAAGGCGATTGGGCTTGTGTTAACCTAGAGACCAAGGTTCAAAACCCTTTTTTTCTTGGAGTTATAGTTAGTTATCAAGTCTAACTATTATTATGGGTGCATACAATGTTTTTTTCTTGTGTTTTTTAAGAACATTTGTTTGTGGTCTATTAAACATTGCATTGTTGCATTTGTTGAATTCAATGCAACCAATCAAATCAACATGCATATGTCCACTATAATATTTTTTATTTCTTATATTTTTATTTTTTATGTTGGCTACAATATTTTTTTTTACATCTTTTTATTAGATTGAGTGTATAGATGTAAATAACAAAAACCAATGCATTTTGAAATCAATGCAAGCATTTTTTTATTAAATTGAAAAATTCAATGCATACATGTAAAAAACAATGCATTGTTGAAATCAATGCAATCAATCAAATCAATAGACATATTATTTTTTTTAACACCATTTGTGTGTGATCTATTGGTAAGTAGTGAGGTGATTCTTGTCTTAACGTAGAGACCAAGATTCAAATCTCTTTTTGTTTGGAGTTATATTTAGTTATCAATTCTAATTATTAGTTAGCAAATCTAACTATTATTATGGTTGCTTTTCTTTTATATTCTTATGTCGGCTATAATATTATTTTTACTTCTTTGGTTTCTACTTTTTATGTCCACTATAATATTTTTTTTTACTTCTTTATTTCTTTACTTTTTATGTTAGCTATAATATTTTTTTTTTACTTCTTTATTTCTTTACTTTTTATGTTAGCTATAATATTTTTTTTATTCTTTATGTTTTTATAGATGTAAATAACAAAAACCAATGCAATTTGAAATCAATGCAACCATTTTTTTTATTGCATTGATAAATTCAATGCATACATGTAAAAAACAATGCATTGTTGAAATCAATGCAATCAATCAAATCAATAGGGATATTATTTTTTTTATCACCATTTGTGTGTGATCTATTGGTAAGTAGTGAGGTGATTCTTGTCTTAAAGTAGAGACCAAGATTCAAATTTCTTTTTATTTGGAGTTATATTTAGTTATCAATTATAATTACTAGTTAGCAAATCTAACTATTATTATGGCTGCTTTTCTTTTCTATTCTTATGTCGGCCATAATATTCTTTTTACTTCTTTGGTTTCTACTTTTTATGTCCACTATAATATTTTTTTTTTTACTTCTTTATTTCTTTACTTTTTATGTTTTTAGTTTTTATGTTAGCTATAATTTTTTTTTTACTTCTTTATGTTTTTACACATCCACTGCCATTAAAACTATGATTTTAAAAAAATTAGTATATTAAACAAAATTTAGAATTCTATTTTTAGAAAAACTAAATTCAAATTTAAAGCACTACACTTAAACTATTATTTTAAAAAGTGAGTATATTAAAGAAAATTTACAATTGTTTTTGTATTACTTTTAATTACTTGAGTATGTTAATTACTCTTACTTTGTATTATTCTTTTTTGTTTATGGCCGACATAATATTTATTATTTTTTACTTTGTATTTTTTTTTTGTTTATAATATCACAAACTTAAAGTTAGCTGCGATCGGCTTTGATTCTCTATTCCACAGAGGCTGTAGTTCAGAATTGTTCAAGGCGCGGTTGTTTGAATTCTTTAGCAATGGTTATATGTGTTATATAGTAATTGATTTCATTCCTAAAAAACACGTCCTTTTAATTTTTTGTTTATTAATGGCCAACATTTCAATATTTAACTTTTTTAATTAGTTATTAATTATTTACTCTACAAACACTCGACAAACTTGACAAACACTTACACATGTTATAAGATCTCCCACATATTTGTTTATTAATGGCTGACATTTCAATATTTAAATTTTTTAATTGGTTATTAATTTTTTACTCTACAAACACTCCACAAACTCGACAAACACTCACACATGTTATAAGATCTCCCACATATTTGTTTATTAATGGCCGACATTTCAATATTTAACTTTTTTAATTGGTTATTAATTTTTTACTCTACAAACACTCGACGAACTCGACAAACACTCACACATGTTATAAGATCTCCCACATATTTGTTTATTAATGGCCGACATTTCAATATTTAACTCTTTTAATTGCTTATTAATTTTTTACTCTACAAACACTCGACAAACACTCACACATGTTATAAGATCTCCCACATACTACACTCCACAAAGTCGACAAACACATCACACATGTGACACGATCTCCCCCATACTGGGCTGTAGAGCGCCTCTCGGCGCAATTATATTCAATTTGGGTCCAAAAATCAAAAGATTACTTTTAAGCTACTAGTTGAAGTGGACCATTTTGTAGTCAAAACTAGAACAAAAGTTCTTGTTGAAATATTGTTGAGTGAATTAAGTTTTGACAAGGAAATATTTGTAAATATGGTCCACATCACATTATTTCACAAAGAAGAGAAAAGGTTGGCGCTTATGCTTACCTCCATCAAACAAATTTGGACCTTGATAGATTGGAAAATAAAAACAATTGGGGGGGGGGGATTCAGGATATATTGCAAGGAGTAGAAATACCAGAAATCAAATCAGGTATGTTGCAAGCTAAAGCTCATAAAATAGAGGAAAAATTATGCATGTCCTGGATCTACACTTGAGGTGGAAGATAGATAAAGTTCAATAGCCCCATTGATTGTGGATATGGATAGAAATATAATTCAAACATGGTTCAATCCAACTAAGATTTTGTTATTGAAAATCCACAAAGTAAAGAAGTAAATAATAAGATATTAGAGTGAGAGATATCAAATGTTGTTTCAAATATGAAAATAGAGGATCTAAATTCTAGGGAACATGTAAGCAAGAAAGCTAGAATTGAAAGTGGGGGAGTACACGATATTGGTTTGAGTGAAGTGGTATCTCGTGAAGAATCCTCTGGAAATGCTATTAAAGAGGATGTGATGTCTTTAGTACATAATCCCAAAGCTTTCATACCCAAGGAAAAAAATCAACAGTGGAGAAGCTATGGGTGAAGGGTCTCAAGGGTCTAAGGTTTATATTTTATCACATAAGTTGGATATTAAAAGAAAAAATGTGAAAGCAAAATAAGAACTATATCCCAAAATATAGAACTAGGAGTAAGCATAGCCAAGATTGCTTTATGCTCTAGACTTCAATGAAGGAACTCTAAATATGGCTATTTTACATCCTAAGTCTCAAAAAGTTGAATCATTTGAAGTTTACCAAGCCACTCGGTTACAACTCGATCTAAGTAAACTTCATGTTGTAGATAAAATACAATTACATAGGTAGATAGGGGAAATGGTCTCTAGAGACCTATTACAAACCACTAGTAATATGGGAAAATTGCATTCATTGTTAAAAAGGTAGAAAAACAACTAAAACAAGAAAAGTTGGTCAATAGATCAAAGCAGATGAAGATTCAAGATTTAGAATAGAAATTGGTTGATTTGGGTTAAAAATTAAATGATATGGAGCCCATGAAATATTTGGTTCAAGAGAAAGATTTAGGATTAAAAAGGTTGAAGGGAAAACTCAAAATTCTAGGAAATGAACATATTCAAACTAAGGAATTGCTATCCGTGCAACAAGAAAAAGAACAATTATCTAAAGAAGTTCCAAGGCTTAAAAAATAAGTTCTTGCATTAAATTATGAATTAGTCCAAGAGAAAGGAAATGCAAATATGTCAAGTTGTGTTTCTCCTTCGCAAGTTACTCATGAGGAAGAAGTGACTGAAGAACTTGTTTAGGCCTTGTCTGAATTGGAATTGATGGATCAAGGAATTGCTAAATGTCAAGATCGAATAAGACGAAAAAAACAAGCTAGTTTAGAAGAAAAAAAGTAAACACATTTTCAAAAAAGTCTTGGAAATGCCCTTAGAAAGCTAACAAGTAAGAGTTATCTCATTAGGGAAAAACATGTTATTTGGGTCCATATAATTGTGCTAATATTCAAATCTTGGGGTCATTATGAAGTATTACAAGATCAAGAAATTTTAGCTTTGAAAACCCATACCAAAATCAATCAAGTATGGATTGAGTTGGGATATAAGCCCCAAATTGTTGAAAATATAATTAAATTCCTAAACATCGATTCCAAGGATGATTTAAAAATAATAGGCATAAATGACAGGACTTCTATAATTATGGAAGTCAGCAAAGCACATATAAAGAGATATCTAGGACAACAAGCTCAAGAAAAATGCAATGCCATTTCTAAGAGTGGTAGACTATTTAGGAACAATTTTATGCCTTTAATCCAATGTGGATTACCATCTCCATGGACAAGTGAGGGGGTGTTAATCCCTCAGAGAACATACAATGAAGAATTGGCATCCTTTCAAAATAACGTGGAAAATTTTCAAGATATGGAGGGATCTCGAAATGGTCAAGTTATAGTTGATAAATTAATTGCAGATTTCAACCTCCTAAATGAAACTAAAGCTTTATTCCAAAGTCTTCCTCCCCCTTCATATGAGCAATATACTCAGTTGGATATAGCAACTAGAAAGATGGTAAATTGTGTATATCCAACAAAATATCAATGGAAGGATATTGCAAAATTCCACAGTAAAGGCCCACCCCCTTCACAAGGTACCACATCATCATCATAGATCAGAAAATAAAGTAGATAAGGAATTCATATAGTTGGCATTCGGGTATCACCAATTCTCCAAAAATAAATGAGTAGTAATGAAAACATAAAATATAAATTCCACATTGCAATGGTCACTACCCTCACCATTCAGAGTTGTAGTTATGAGGAAGAAGTAAAAATATGCCAAAGAAAGGTAGAGCAAAGGATCGACATTTTTCGGAGAGTAGTGAGTCACAAATCACCAAAAAGGTGGTTTGTTTCTTGAAACTCAAAACATCTCAAGAGGACCCTAGAGCTATAATGAGTTTTATATCATAAATACTTTGGATTCATGCTTTTAGTGTTATCACATTGTAATGCACTATGCATTTGTCACTTTCTTTTATTATCCACAAATTGTCATCTTTAATATTTAAGACTAAATTTTTTTATGAATGAAGCCATTCATTGTTGTCTTTTATTATTTATGATCTATTCATGTTCAGTTTTCTTCAATATTATTGGTAGCATATATAAGACCTATTTCATGAAGGAGAATGAGTTTACAGTATTTTACTCTTGAATCATTGAAAATGGTATTTTGTATACAATGAAACACCATATATGTCAAGAGTAATCTATTTTGCACACTCTCATGCTAAATTTGTCTCGGTAAATCTATTTGTTCATTGTTGAATTCATTTATAGGCTCAAATATATTCTTCCTAGAAATAAAGGTCTAAATATTCATGGAAAGTTGATTTTAGTATTATTTCATTGTTACTCTATCATAATACTCCATCCAATTGTGCAAGTCGAACAACACCAGAATATTTTATTTTTGAAACTATAAATGGTCACATCTAATGCATTTTGAGATTTCCTGGATTCTGTAAATATCTGTTGTCATACAACAAAACCATGTCACCTACCTGAAAGATATTTCTCTTAATGCATTGATCATGTCATTCTTTCTTACGAGCTTTCTCCACTGTATGATGGAAGTCAGCAAGGAACCCTATCTGATACACTGAATGAGGTTCCTAGATTGAATGTTAATCCCTAAATTGTGGCCCATTACCCCATAAATTGGGCATTGTATATTAGTATTGTTACATTATTGATGTTGGATTGATTCATGATTAGTGGTAATTGTACCTCTTTGTCTACTATATATACCAAGGAGACATTTTCATTTGAATCATATTGTCCTGTCTCGTCTTGTGTATTTAGTACATTGTATAAGGAGGTTTCCCCCTCGAAGAGGATTTCTATTCATCTCTTTTATTCATTTTAAGGTGTGGACTACTCTTTCTCATCTATTTATGATATTTTGGAGAATTTGTTGCATAACATTCGGTATCAAAGATTGGACGCTTCCAAAAATAGTCACCTTGGAATTTTTATATAACTTTGTTTCTATGAAGTTTCAGATAGTGAAATCAGAGGGGTCACAGAGGAAAGATCGGGCTATTTTTGGTACAATTTTTAGATCCTAACTCATTACAGGTTCAGATTTATACCTATTGGAAGTTAGAGTTTCCTCATCTAGATTGACAACAACAAAAGCACAGGCTTCCTCATCTTCAAAATGTATTCTTCCTGTGAAAATCTAAATGAAAGGAAGTTAGAGTTTACGACTAGTCCAACAACTAGTCTCAAACATGTGTTCTGGGAAAAACTATTATATTTGGAGCATGTGAGATCCAATTGAGTAATACATATTGTATTAGAAATAATACTGACCATAGTATCTATGGTATAAATTTTAGAATCTGATCCCAAAAAATGGACATGTGGAAGTCTGTACACTTTCACTCTTCTAAAAGGGACAAAAATAACAAGTGTTGAGAAAATTGCCACAACTTTTTATTGGCACATCATAATTAGATCATACCTATGGCATTGAAGAGAAGACATATCAAGATACTGCAGAAAAAGAATTTAGACTTAGAGGGGGCGAAATTTCAGAGTTACCTCGGTTGGAAGGATGGCTAGCAAATCAGTCTCCAAATCAGGGTTTGAAAAATGTACGCCATTTTAAATTTGAATAAATATTAGTAGATGAATCTATTTTGGATGATATCAAAGGTGTGATAAATATTGTAGATATCTATTTTTATTGTTCCACGTGGAACCAAAATGTGGTAGAAAAAATCACACTCCAATCAAACCACCAGAGGATTCATCCCTGACTTACGATGAAAATGAAGACCTATCTTTTCAAGTGTCCAAGTTGGAAGATCTGATTAAAGGGACTGTGAGAACATTTGATTTAGATAATTCAGATAATAAGATGAATAATGTAGAGGAAAATATGGAAAGGATTGTTAAGCTAATACAAAACCCAAAGGAAAATCTCCCTAAAGGAAATGATCTATCCCAAGGTACTCAGCCTAGATAAAGATCGTGTCCATGTTGACAAAATTTCCATTAAGAAGCATAACCCAAGAGGATTTGATTCTAATAATTGAAGTAATCAAGGATGGTCCCCAAGGGGTATCCAGCTCCCCAATCTTGACATGAGGAATTTTTATGGAAAGGACCCCATAACATGGATATTCCAGATGGAGCAATTCTTTGATATACACCAAGTTCCAAATCTACAAAAGGTAACTATTGCATCTTTATATTTAAAATCTAAGAATTTTGTGTGGTACCAATGGCTTTGTGAACGCAAAAAGAACTCCATTATATCTTGGTCCATTTTTATAGAAGAATCGATATCATATGACGATGATGTTAAGAACAAATAATTATTTACCCAATTGATAAATCTAAGGCAAAAGGGTCTAGTAATCAAGCACATTCAACAACTTCAAAAGTTGAGTCTCGAAGTGGAGGGCATTCCAGATGATAAATTGATGGATCTCTTTATTGGAACCTTGAAGTATAATATTCAACATGAGGTGCATCTATTTCAACCATCATCCTTGGATAAGGATTTCATGTTGGCAAGGAAGGTTTAAAGTAGAAACATGGTGATGGCTACTAAAAGGACCACCTCTAACACCTATAGAGAGATTAATGTTTCGTATTCTAACCCACCACAACCTACAAGGTTGACACCTCAACAAATGGATGAAATAATAGCAAAAGGTCTATGCTTTAATTGTGGTTTCAAGTATAGCAAGGGACACAAGTGTGGTGAGAAGAAATTATTTTACATAGATTGTGAAGAAGAAGAAGCAAAAGAACGGGAACCATCTCATGCTGAAGAAATAGAAGAGAATAAGCCCAACAAGATTACTCCCACCATATCTTGTCATGCATTGGCTATAATTATCACTCCTCAAACTCTCAAGATTGAAGGATATATCAAAAAGAAAAAGGTAACAGTGTTGATTGATTCTAGTAGCACTCATAATTTCATTCATTGTAAATTAGCCAAAGCTTTCAATTGCTTTATATATCTAGCATTGGAGTTTCAAGTAATGATTGAAAATGGAGGAACTATCAATTTCTCATTAAAATGCCATAATATCACTCTTACTATGGGGGAATATGTATTGAATAGTCCAATGATTTCTATTCCAATGGGTGGTGTTGATGTTGTCTTAGGATTCCAATGGTTACAATCATTAGGAACAGTGGATTTTAATTTTCAAGAACTTTTCATGAAATTTTCCAGGGAAAGAAAAGAATTTGAGTTAAGGGGTAACATATTGAAACCAAGCAAGGTGATAAGCTCTAATGGAATGAAAAAATTGTTGAAAAGGGGACATCAAGGTGTATTTGCACAATTATGCTCACTAGAGATTCAAACATCTAAGCCTCTTATTCCCCTAGATGTCCAAAGGGTCATTGATAAGAATTCCAAGGTATTTGAAGATATTCCAAAGGCCTTCTACTTACTTGAGATCCTAATCATGTTATTCACTTGATTCCAAGAAGTATTCATCCTAACATCATGCCTTAAAGATACCCTTATGGCCAAAAGAGAGAATTTGACCATATGGTTGAAGAAATGTTAGAGGTTGGAATGATTAGGCCTACCCAAATTTCTTACTCTACACTAGTGGTAAAGGTACACAAGAAGGAGGGATCATGGTGTATGTGTCCAGATTATAAAGAGCTCAATAAGCTCACCATTAAAGATAAGTTTCCCATTCCTCTCATTGATGAATTGTTAGATGAAAGACATGGAGCAGTTTACTTCACAAAGTTGGATCTCATTCAAGTTATCATCAAATTAGAATGAAGGAAGAAGAATTCCCAAAAGCAGGATTCAAAACTCATGAAGATAATCATGAATTTTTGGTCATGCCTTTTGGCCTTATGAATGCACCTTCCACATTTCAAGGTTTGATAAATTCCATTTTCAATCCCTTCCTTAAAATGTTTTTGTTAGTATTTTTTGATGATATACTAATCTACAGAAAGTATTGGGAAGAACATGTTCAACATGTTGACAGGATGGTACAACTACTAAAGGAGCAACAACTATATGCAAAACCTTCCAAATGTTTATTTGGGGTACAGGAGGTAGAGTATTTTGATCATATTGTATATCATGAAGGTGTCAAGGTACAGCCTAAAAAAATTAAATCCATCATGGACTAGGTGATTCTCAAAACCTTGAAGAATCTTAAAGGATTTTTAGAATTGATAGGGTACTACCACAAGTTTGTTCGAAACTATAGAAGAATAGCAACACCTCTAACAACATTATTGAAGAAGGATTCATTATCTTGGACTCCACAGGAAAGAAACTCATGATTTTGAACAACTTAAAGAGGCAATGTGCAAATCTCCTATCTTGACCACACCAGACTTTACAAACCTTTATTATGGAATGTGATACCTCGCGAAATGGCATTGGTGTTGTTCTAATGTAAGAAGGAAGGCCCCTGGCTTTTGAAATTCGTCCAATCAGGGGAAAGAACTTACACAAACTCATTTATGAGAAGGAAATGTTGGAAATACTACATGCACTTAAGCAATGGCATCCTTACCTAATTGGTAGGCACTTCAAGGTCAAAACATATCATGATAGTCTTAAATACTTCTTGGAACAGAGATTATCTTCAGAAGAGCAACAAAAATGGGTAACCAAGATGTTGGGATATGACTTTGAAATCATTTATAAAAAGGGGAAACAAAATGTGGTGGAAGATGCACTCTCAAGAAAATATGAGGATGTTGAGGCATTAGTTTGTGCTATTTCAATTACACAACCTAATTGGATAGTAGAAGCAAGGGAAGAATGGAAGAATGACCTATCGACGTGGACGCTCATTCAAAAGCTACAAAAGGATCCCAATGTATTGTATACGTTTTTGTGGAGAAACTATTCACTATGGTATAAGGATCACTTATATACATGTAAGAAATCCAAACTCAAACAAAAGTTCCTTTTAAAATTACACACTTTTGTTATAGGGGGGCACTCAGGATTCCTAAAAACCTATCATAGGGTCAAGAAGGAATTTTTTTGGAAGGTCTTAAATATGATGTTCAAAGGTTCATGGTAGAATGTTTGGTTTTCCAACAAAATAAGGTTGAAACAATTAAGACCCAGGTTCTATTACAACCATTAGACATACCTTGTCAGTATTGGGAGGAAGTCTCAATGGATTTTATCACATGTCTACCCATGTCAGAAGGGAAGAATGTTATTATGGTGGTTGTTGATAGGGTCAAGTATGCACACTTTTTTGCACTCTCTCACCCATTTAACACAAGTACAGTAACTACAACATTCATGGAAATAGTTCAAAAGAAACATGGAAACTCGAAGATTATTGTAAGTTATAGAGATCCAATTTTCACTAGAAGATTTTGGATTGAATTAGTCTCTTGTTTGGGTACCTAGTTGGCTCACATTTCATCTTATCATCCTCAATTCGATGGGAAAACTAATATAGTGAACAAATGTTTGAAAGTATCTCTTCGTTGCATTGCATTTGATAAACAAACATAGTGGGTGAAGTGGTTATCTTTGGAAAAATGGTGGTACGATACTTCATTCCATATATCATCAAAAATGTCCCCATTTATGGCACTTTATGGGTACCAACCTCCATCTATCACATATCCCTTGAAAGGAAAATATAAAGTTCAAGTTGTGGAAGATCACCTTGAGCACCAGCAAGAAGTTCTCCAGATATTGAAGGACAACCTAGTTATATCAAAAAACAAGATGAAACAAGAAGCAAGTCAACATCTCACTGAAAGGAGTTTTGAAGAAGGGGATTGGGTATTTTTGAGGCTACAACCTTACAAACAAGTGTCCCTCAAGCAAATAAATAAAGACAATAAATTTGCACCCAAGTACTTGGTCCTTATAATTTTTTGCAGAAGATTAGTAGTATGGCTTACAAATTGGATCTCCCTTCATCTTCAAGGGTACACCCAATTTTCCATGTTTCTTGCTTAAAGAAGGTAACAGGAGACAAGATCCCAATTAAAACTATATTTTCGAAGCTTGATGAAGAAGGAAAAATCATATTGGAACCTGAACAAATCACTGAAACAAGGACCAAACAACTAACAAATGGGGCTATTGTTGAGTACCTCATCAAGTGGAAGAATTTACCAATAAAAGATTTGACATGGGAAGAGGAGTCCTTCATAAAGAAGCATCCACAACTAACCAAGCGTTGAGGGCAACACTTGTTTGAAGGGTAAGGGCATTTTAAGCCCTAAATTGTCGCCCATTGCCCCCTAAATTAGAAACATTATATTAGTATTTTTATATTATCAATGTCGCCTTGAGTCCATTAGTGATAATTGTACCTCTTTGTCTCCTATATATATCAAGGAGACCTTTTCAATTGAATTATTTTGTCATGTCGTGTCTTGTGTATTTATGACATTGTATAAGGAGGTTGCCACCTTGAAGAGGCTTTCTATTCATCTATTTTCTTCATTATTAAGGCGTGGACTACTCTTTCTTGTCTATTGATGCTATTTTGGGGAATTTGTTGCATAACATTGAAGAAAAATCAATTCAAATGAATACTCATCACATATTCTAAGTGACTGATTCCATTCATTTATATTTTGAGTTGAGAGTAGTTTTACAGAAAGTTATTGAGTGTATGATTTATTCCTCTGAGTACTAAATTCTTCCAAGTAATCATTTATTTCATAAAAGAAAAAAATTAATTTGAATCAGAAGCCTTGGCATAGTTCCCTAGCTAAGAACATCTCAAGGAATGACATGAAACATGTCTTCATGTAGCTTAATTAAAGGCATTACCCTTTCTAAAGGGGGACTGGAGAATTTTCTCATGCAAGGCATTTTTTTTAGCATATCCAAGAAGGATAGGTCACCATTTTTCGTTTCCTCACAAGTTGAATTTGAGAAGACCGGAACCCTATATTTTATTACCCATTCTTTATTTTTGAATTGTCAGTTGGAAAAGGGAGACTTGCATTCCCTCCAAAGGTGCCTAACCTCATGACAAGCCATGCACCAAAATGACAATTTCCAGTAATATAACTGTTGGATGAAGAATCTACCACCCCAAATAATTTCAATTTCAATTTCAACTAGTGGATCTTCCCTAGGGTCGAGCTCCATCAAAACCCTAACCAATCTCTTATCTAAATTGTCACAATAATTTTATTCCAATGCCACAATTTCCAATAGAATTTGCAATATCCAATAGAATACCATCACTCCTAAGTTCCAAAGGAAAACTAAGAATAACAATCCAAACATGTTGAATTATTAGAGGTTCACCCCAAGGGTCAAACCCCGGAATCCATCGCTTTAGAACAAGGCTTGAAGGGCCCCATAGCCATCACTAAGACAAAACAAGACCAACATCCTTCTCACTCTGAAACTCAAAATAAATCCACCCCTTCACTAGCAGATGAAATGTAAGGGAATATCCAAACAATTTAAACCACCCACATTTTTAAGAAGTCGCCTTTCAAAGTCTTACCCATGAATCGTCTAACCAATGTCAACTTCATCATCCCTTCTACATTCTCCATTCCAACATACCAACCCAACACCATCTTAACTTTGTCTGGTTTGGATCAAATGCAACTGTTTTTTCATTGCCTCCCAACAAAGCTTACACCAAGCTTGTTTGCAGGTCAATCGAACAATGTTAAAGGAGAGGACATCAAAGAAACAAAAGGCATTGAAAAATTGTTTGGATCCATCCAAGTTTTTAAGAACACACTCAACCGTTGATGAAATATGAGGAGAATAATGCTCATTAGGTAGGAAATCAATAGGGACTAGCAAAAGTTGGATTACCCAAGCCTCCTCATCCACATATTTGACTCCATCTGCCAAATAGTACTCTAATCCTTCGTCCATCACATCAACATTAAATGCATGATTGTTTCACCAAACCTCCAACAATTTATGACATTAAGGAAACCTAGGAGTGAATAGGGTAAAACCTTAGAGTGTGGAATGGAAATCCTAGAACATACCACGATGCCATCTCAACCAAAAAAAGCAACCACATACAACATACTTCTTAAAAGTTGCAAGTGTAACTCATCATAATTATTATAGTTGGGAGCTGTAACCCTCAACTATATTTTTGGAGTATTCAATGTTTATTGTGTTATGGTGTAATTTTAAACACTACAAACTTGATATCATTGCTATCACATTCTTGGTTCCTATAATATTTTAGTTGTAGGTGTGAATCGCTTTACAACTTTTGTGCTTTCAAATTATCTGGAATTATTGGTACAATTTTTTGTGAAAAAATGGTAAAAGTTTTAGAAGGGCTATTAATATTTATAAATTGATTTACCATCTAAGGAAATAAGAGAAAGATTCAATGAATTTTTAAATATGAGTATTTTTTTTTATAAATACATTAATGTCCCTGTTTTGAACATTTTTATACTAAGTGATCGTGTGAATCTTGATCCCATCTTGCTTCCTTGTGATTACCCATGCCTATGTAGAAGTGGTATGAAGCCAACATAACCCTCTAGCATTGTTTGTTATAAACAATGTCATGTAGAATATGTTCAAGGCAGTTCAAAACCATTTGACAAACATAGTGAGAGTTGCATATTGTGCAACTCTCACTAAATCATACGTCATACATGTGTGTAATTGATTATGTCAACTCAACTACTAATAAGCTTCTACCATTCATCCATCTTTATTTATGTACCAAAAATAGGTTCATAATTCATCTTTAGAGACTTAACATCTTTACAATATTATCTTGCAAATGCAGGGTTGGCAGGTGCGGGGGGGGTCCTCTTAGACCCTGAAGGAAACAAAAAGACTGATTATGTTTGGGGTCTAGGCAAACAAACGAACAATGAGGCGGAGTGGCTTGCATTGATTCAAGGCCTAACTATCATCAAGGAAAATAATATCCAGAGTGTCCTAGTGATTGGAGACTCCTTGTTAGTTATCAAGAAAGCCCGAGCTCTCCTCAAGAAGTACCACACTCCAACTTCTAAATTTCATACTCTCTTCCTCATGTTGGCTAAGAACAAGGTCTCCATCTCCCTCTACCACATCCTGAGGCGCAACAACCATGTGGCAGACACCTTGGCTAATCTTGGAGCCAATTTGAATTGTGGGTTCCTAAATCGTAATGGCAACCACCTCCTTAAGACCCGGGTACCTTAATTCATGTCTTGTCTCATGGCATTTAATGTGAACCGTCATCTACCAGACCATTCCAACCTCGAGCAGAGGCGAAATCTCCACCAGATCCTTTTTCCACCTACCTTGCTCCTTTGACAACGCTCACAGACTGTCCACACCTGGCTCGCATGCGAGACTTTATGGCGAGTAGGCAGCAGACGTGACTCGGGCTATATGAACCACAGGGGTGGCGAACATAACATCCCCTTCTTCCTTCGCTCCTGGCATTTGTTTTCACCCTGCTTCCGGCAAACAAAGCTCAGAATGGATTGCGGTAACAGTGGTTCGAATACAGGGGTTTGCCCTCTGGGGTTGAAGTGCAAGCGTTGCAGGACTAACATTGGGCAGAAAAGATACCCTTCTGTCATCGAGGAAATTCTGAGTCTTGGGAACGGAGAGACAGAAGATATCCACCCCTCCCGAGTCCCTATGAAGCATGTTCGCCGTAATGAAGATAATGGCCAAACTTGGAATCATCAGGCAGCGGGTATGCGCGGACATACTGCAATTCCGGTTCAGAATGGGTTCATGTTTGATGGAGGTTGCTTCTGGCATCCCATTGAGGTTGACAAAATCCAGAATTCTGGGGGACTTCAATTTCAAAGCTCCCTATAGGATGGGTTGCAGCAACACGGCGACCTGAGAAGCAGTCCAAGCGAAGCTGGGAAAGCTTGGAAGGTGGTGGGCGACAGTTTGGGGCTCATGAATCTGGACTCCCCGGTTGGCAAGGAAAGTCCCTCCCCTGGGGTACTTTCGCATCTTCGGGATATAGAAGCACAAGTAAATTGGCTTCGGGGGGAAAACGCAAGGCTCAAGAAAGCGCTTTCTCACCGCACAAAAATCTCTAGCTCGGAAGCCAGCAACACCAACAACAAAAATAAAGAATTCTATGAGAAGCTCGGGGGAAAGATTGACTCTCTGCATAGTTGTTTGAGAATTGTAGAAGCAAAGGTTGATTGCATTCGGAGCAGCAAAGAAAACAGTCCAGCTGCGATCACAGGGCTGAAAGACAAGGAGGACTCTGAAGCTGGCAGCAAGAAAAATATTCGTCTATCAGAAAACCTCTAAGCACGGGTCACCCAACATGTTTTTTCTCTTCTGTAGAAGTGTTTTATATATCCAGTAGCGGCAAGTATAGCAATATATAGTTAATTTATGTTCTGTCCTATCAGCCTAAGAATTACTGTTAAATTTTGAACTTAAGAAGACAGGTTGGAGGTGCCTATTTCCCTCGTTTTTTGTGGGTGTAGTCTCCCCACCTTGATGTCCTTTTTTCTTTTAATACAAATATATATCCGTTTCTGTAAAAAAAAAAATATATCTTGCAAATGGTTTACATTTATAAAAAAAACTCATTTTTACATGTCTAATTAATTTGCATAATATTCTTGCCAACTTGCAATTCACCTATGTCCAAAGATTTTCTTATTATAAGCCAAGCCTTCGGTGAGAAGACTCTCACTCTTGCATGATCTATAACTAAATATTATTTCATTAAAAAATTATTAATGACCTTTCCTTGAGACAAACTTATGAATGGAAGCATCCATAAATGAGAAAACCCAAAAGGCTTGGAGTCAAAATCAATACCTTGTGGAACACGTTCAACACAAAATTTTAAACATCTTTTAGTGTCATTACCTCCTTCACGACCTGCAAAATTTATAAGAATATTAAAAGCCTTAAATGCAAACAAATTGTAAGTAAAGCCTTAAATTGAAACATATGTATTTTAAATTTGTTGTGGCTGCAGGGTGTGAAGAAATAAAACTCTGCACAATTACGTTTCAAGGAAGATCTAATAATGGAAGACCTACTAGGTAAGGGTACAAACACTTGAGAACTATGTGAATCCACAAGCTTGGGTTGTGAGCATGGGAGAACTAATGCAGACCCACATGGTAATGTTATATGCATCAAAGAACTAATGTACACCACAAGATTTGGTTATGCGTATTAAAGATGAATAAATAACATAGATCCAACGGATGAGCTGTAAGTCATGAAAATGCAAAAAGTTAATTTTCCTTTTAACTCTCCCCACTCAACACTGCTGTTGATTGTTAAGATTAATTTATTTATAGTAATATTTTTAATGTTTAAATATAAATATTGATTTTTCATATAAATTGCATCTAATAACTTACAAAGTTACATGATATTTTGTTGATTTCATTTCATTTAATAAATTGAAATTTAATTCAATAATTGTGTTCACTAAAGCGCACAGTATGGTTAAAATGCTCATCAGGGTTTAAGTCTCACCTACTCCACAGTAAACAACAGCTGTTGGAGCCAGACCGCAATTTCTGAAGATACAAGTGGTACTACCACTACAGATTGCAAGCAATTATTTAGCTCTGAATAAGTATCCACTATTATCTAGTACAGATATCTGAGCAATATGAACCATTCAAGTTCATTGGCTATTGGATAGTGTGAGAAATTTTCCAAAATTCTTCACTCAATTTTTCACATTTGAAGAAATATAGATCTATCCTTGTCCATCATTACTCTTTAGGAAATGGCAAAAAGAACAAAAACTATCAGTGTACATGACATTGCAAAAGGACAGAGATTCATTTTTGCTTTTGTTTTTCTGTGTACATTGTCTGGATTTAAGAATGACCGCACGACACCTAACAAAAAAATATCAACATCACTTTTACCTGGAAAGAAAAAGCTATTTTCTAGGAATGCCAGGAATTCCACCTTGCAAAAGTAACTTTACATAGGTTTATGTTAGCGATAACTAGTAGTGCCTACTGCATATTATTGTAATCGCATCAAGGAATGACATCACAACACCTAATAAAATATCAACATCACTTTCACCTCAAAAAATAGAATCCATTTTCTAGGAATGCCAGGATTCCACCTTGCAAAAGTAACTTTACATAGGTTTATATTAGCCACAACTAGTAGTGCCTTGAAAAAATATGATCCATTTTCTAGGAATGCCAGGATTCCACCTTGCAAAAGTAACTTTACATAGGTTTATATTAGCTACAACTCGTAGTGCCTACTGCATATTATTGTAGTCACATTTAGCAATGCTAAGTGATAATAAATATTAACTTTACAACAGGTTTACCAGGTCCTACAGAAACAGAGACCTCGTTCTCTCATATTTAAGTGCTAAAACTCAAAATAATGAACCCTGGAATCTAATATTCTGCAAGATGTTGGCATAAAACAATAGTAATTAACTGCATCACCTGTTTGAACTCGGCCCTTTCGTCACACTCTAGTCTGAACTAGGAATACCCGATGTTGGAGGTCATACCGACAAACCACTTGGATTTGCAACTATGAATATGACAGGCTAACACCTTTTGTCCAAACATATGGCTACGAGTTCCACTCAAAGAGGCTAACTTTGGAAGCAATTCTCCCTTATGTATACTACAAATTCGGGTGTTTTTCGTCAACGAGGACGAGAAAACCCTTCCTTATAACGCCTGAAAAGTTCTTCTGTTTGGGCATTTCGGAAGGCACTGCAACCTATGAGATACACCCATATGAGAGCCACAAGTGTCACAATTAAAATGATGTTTATTTTTCTCCATTCCTTTTTCAGATTCCCCAGAAGCCCGGCTTTGCAGGAATTGCAGTTATAGCATAACTGCATTTGGTCATTGCTCCACAGCATACAATCAATATCTGCATTTTGATTGACTGGGTTTATCCAATAAGTTGGATTCACAAAGCTGTAACCACAAACTGATGGAGGTATGCAGCATCCTGACTACAAAATAGAACAGAAAGTACCCACTTGTGTTATACAATTCTGAAATAAAATTTTGAACCGATTAATTAAAGAATGCTATGTTTAGCAGTGCAATAATAGTTAGTTTGGCAAAAATCCTCTGAAAACCCCACTAAGATTTGAAAAATAAACTATTCAAATCACTGCAAAAACAAACTGAAATTTTACAAAGCACACATGCATAACAGCTAAATGACAGAAAATAGCAGAGGATGAGATGCAGTTTGATACCCAAAAATTTGCATTTGTCCGCTTAGCAAGTTTTGCAAAGGCTCAGTGTAGGTCCCTACATCTATTTTTACCCAGCTTTGATGCTAGAGCCATCAGCAATGCAGGCTAAAAACAGTATCCTAGTAGTCGTGTTCACTGGCAAAAGACTAGAGCCACCAGAAATGAAAGTGCATTTGGGAAATGGGATAGGAAATAGAAACAGAAGCACTTGCTCCTTGAAAACTTCAGGAACAAATAGTCGTAAAGATATACAAAAATGATGAATGCAGTAAACCACTGTAACACTCTGAAGGCTGAAGCTGTCTAAAAACAAATACAAAAAATATGTTCTTAAAAAAAACAACTAAAATTTGACATCTCCATTCATTTCAATTAATGGAAAGAAAACCAATCTATTGTCAAAACCAGGACAAACTCACCACCGACAGAGCAGAACAGGTGATACAGATACGCCAAAAAGGGCCATGGGAATGAGTATTTGTACAAGAAAGATAGAAGAAAAACAACATGCGTTATAGTTACCTGATTACTGATCCAAGATTGCAAGAATACATGCCCAATTGGTGAAACAGCCAGACAGGACGAACCCAGAAATATCATGATAGAAGAGAATTTGTAAGTGTGGATTGCAAAGGAAATAAAAAATGATTTGTGCAAGATAAAACTGCCACCAAATGGCAAAGATTGACATAGATCCACTAAAAGCAATCTGCAATAGAGATACAGCTGATGATGAACAACATGCTTTATTAGATTGTGCTACCCTCCAAGATGTAATCATCTACATGACCCACAAAGAAAAGCAGAAGATTGGACAAATCAGAAATTTCTTGGGTGCAGAATTTGTTGTTTGCAAAATAAATGGTTTCTTGTAAATTTGCAGGTCCAAATTCAAACTGAGCAGATAATCATAGCTCTAGTGACCAGAAAGGAGAATTTACAGCAGGGGAACAAAATGCAGTATTAGATTACCCTGACCTCCAAGGTTGCAATACCCTGCAACTTGCAAGGCATATAAAACCAATCAAGTAGACAAGCAAATCCAAAAATACAATAGGGGTATATAACTTATAAACGTTCAGTGAACCAGAAAAATGTAAAATTCTACTTGTCAGAGTTTTCCCTGTCCAAAAGCTCTAATACTCGTTAAACATATGCATTGCTCAAATCACCTACAGAAGAGAAACAAGCATGTGTTATAGCCAAAAACTAGTTGCAATGACAATTTGGCAAAGATTGATGATTGCTTGACCAATAAAAACAACCAAGGCATAAAGAAAACCTAGAACCCAACATAATAAACAACCGCTTTGCACAACCCATTATCTGAGATGAATTATTCTTTCCAGATTTAGCCCTAATTTTGAGTTGTGCAATCTGGAATTGAGAAGCGCATGTGTGTGCAGGATGGTTTTGCGAATCAGCTCTGCCTGCAGAACAGCATTGCAGTGCAAGGAGAAACTGTGGGAATGATAACCTTGCACCCTTGATAGATGTTGGCCTACATGGTGAACAACTAATATTCACAGTTCTCAAAGAAACTGTTTCTCTGTAAGAAAGACCACCCTGATAAAATAATGCATACAGATCATACTCTCCTGAAAATTTTCTCAGAGCACCTCAGAAGTTCTATATGCAACATCACAAATAGCAATAATTAAGTAAATTTTATTCAAACCAAGGCCTGACAGGAATCTGCTTAGATGAAAAAGCTTCGTGTGAGAAGAACTGAAAAAATATCATCTTACTAGTCCAAATCTATCTACTACCATCCAGAAGAAGCCCTGGAAGACGCATTCAGTGATAATAGAAACTCCTTACAAGTCTAACTACAAATCTATCTACTACCATCCAGAAGAAGCCTGGAAGACACAGTCAGTGATAATAGAAACTCCTTACAAGTCTAACTAATACAGTATTCACTAATTGATCAAAATTTGGTAAGCAGTAAATGAAGACCTCCCAAAGCACAAAGCCGAGTATACCTTCTTTCGCCGAAAAAGAGTGGAGACTTTGGGCCCTCAGCTTGACCCGGGGGTCAGAATCAGAATTTAATAAAAGTATAAAATTGTATTATTAAATAACAAAATTTTCCAATTTTCAGACCATCTTCGTTTACCAGCAAAAACAAACACATTTTCACAAAACCCCAGCCCTCCTCATACTGCCGCTACACCGAATTTCTTAGATGTTATGTGACTGTGTGTGAAATTTACCCAGAATCTATATACACATTTCCAACTAAAATTACCTCCAGAGGCTTAAGATGTGCATTGAAGAAATCCTGGGCACTTATGTACCTCTGATCCAACTCACTGCACATTTTAGAAGAACTAAGGCAGCTTTTAATCTTATACCAGTGTTTGGTATTCTCAACATAATGCCTCAGCCACCCTGAAAAATCATTGAGCTGGTACTCATCATAGTTTCTGCCTACAACAGTGTGTCCCCGTCCCTTGTTGGTAATCACAAAGGCAAATATGACCAGGGCCAACAGCGCAATAATGAGCACAAACATGAAGATGAGATATATGACTAACAGATATGGAACTCTCCAGAGTGCACCCACAAAACCTGCTGCAGAGACCAGCAGTAGAACGACTCCTACGGTAATGAGAGGCCAGCGTAGAAACCTCACGCATTCGGTGTCTTGTTTGGAAGCCAGCCATATTCCAGATCCAATAATCAAGACTGATAAAACCATTGCTGCGAAATTCAGGACTCCTGTAATGCTGTTGCTGACTGCCATTTTTGGGTGCTCAGGAGCTGTCGGGAAAATATTATTTCAGGACACTGCTCTTCTTGGAATCTTATTAGTACCCAATTTTTTTTTCATGTCGAGACCTCCAGAATAAGGTAGTTGAAGAAGTTTCCTCGGGCGTTTTGAGGGGTTTCCTCATATTCAATGGCTTAATAAAATATGGATCTTATTTTTTTAAATTTAGAATCGGCAGGGGATCATTATGGCCTTTTGACGTTTACCTTTTAGCCTATGGCCTACCAAGTATCATGATTCGGCAGGGTCAAAATTTTATTTATGTATAATGCTGAGTTTACTCATATGGTGACCATACTGAACCATGTGGTTAAAGTGTGGGTTCAATTACGTCAAAGTTCCTATCATTAAGTGTGGGTTCAATTACGTCAAAGTTCCTATCATTAAGTGTGGTAAAATTCCATTTTTAAGTGTGGTAAAATACAGTTCAAATTTTATGTGAATATTATTATTTTTACTAGGTGTTTATGAAAATATTTTTTATAATCTAAATCACTTTTTTTAAATTCATAAAATTTATCATTTTTTAATTGTGGAACTAGATCATAATGTAAGTTGCTTCTCATTTTTATCTCTTCTAAAGTGTTTCTCCTTTTTATCTCTTCCTTATTCATGGACTTATTTTTAAAATGAGTAGATAATATATTAATATAAATTCATTTTAATTAAAGATTTATTAATTATTATAATAAATTAATTGATAATTAAAAATAAAAAGTGAAGGATAAATGAGATTTTGTTTATCTTGTTTAAAAAATTTAAAAATTATATATACTATTTATAAGGTGAAGTAACAAATAATGATGCAAAAGTATTAGTAGCTTTTCAAGAAGTATTGTTCGCACTTGTCAAGTTCCACTAGCACAATTGGGGTTTCGTTTGTTAGGTGGCCTAGGGTTTGAAACTCTACGGTAGTGAGAGGACATAGCTAAAAGTCCATCCATGCTAAGGGGAGGAGATACCTAAAAGTCCAGCCATGCTAAGGGTTGGTGTGGCCCAGGTCGAATGCGATCCCCAAGTGATTTTGACAACTTAGATGCCCATGGGTTGTGGTTTCTTAGACCACTAGCTAGTCCCACAAGTCACGGACACACTAGCAAACAAAACAAAAACAAAAAAGTATTTTTGGCACTTCAAAATAGAGTTGAAACTTATTTATAGAAGGTGACTTCGAAATAATACTTTGATATTTCTCAAAAGTCAGCATGCCTCCTCCACTTCTCTTTCATGCATATTAAATCAAGTTGAGATCGTGCCAAACTCTTACATTTGTATTCAAATCTTTCATATCTAAAGATGCTACAACATTGAAGCTAAGTAGATAGCAAACAAAGGGGCACTTGAACCCCAAGTCAAGCTCATGACGATCCACAAAGGATTAGAGCACTCAAGCTTCTAGGTTCCACCATGAACACTTAGTTCCAAAAAGTGTTTTGAGTGGCATGAAGTGCCCCCTTCACATGCCCTCCACTGTGGGTCTAAATTTATATACAATGCAAGACAAGTTAAATCCTCCCAAAGCTTGTTCAAGTGTCTTTATCAAGCACAACAAGGAGTAGTAGCCTCGCACACAATGATAGGATGTAATTCACCATTGAACGCTAGCCTAAGACCGGAGAACTTTGATATGTTTTTCACCTACATGCTCTACATCATATGTTATTTGGATTCCACTCTCTGTTTCAAGGTGGAATTAATCAAGTGATTTCAAGGACGAATTGGTGATTTATGGAGATTCTAGCTTCCAAGTTCTCTCCACACTTAAGTCTTCTCTCCATTCATGATCAAGTTGTCAACCTAACAGCAACATGAGGCACTGACCTAAGTTCCCTACACTTCTTGTCGATTTTGTTGAATTGCAAATGGAACTCAACAATATGGAAAATCAAGTTAATTATGTGAAGGCCAACTGACTATAGTGTGAAACCAAACAAATGCTTAGAGGATAGCAGTGGAGCACTGGAGCAAGCCTCACGCATGCATAATGAAACCCTTCAAAAATTGGAAGAGGAGGCTCGTGCAACCCTAGTGGTCTGATGCAATCAATTAAATGATCTCATTATTGGGTTACCAATAGTGTAGAGGCATCAATAGCAAATGGAAGTCATAACCCCCCCAAAAAAATTCATCAATCCTACTCAACACCAATACATAGAGATGATGATTAAGAAGAGGAAGATAACACCTCACAAGATAATTATTCTTAGTATAATGGAGCTACCACAATGCTCACTTGTTGAAGCAAGTCTATTAAAATATTTATTAGATTGATTTAGGTTCATGTTTTGTATTAACGTATGTAATATCAAGCAAAGTTACCAGAATCGGACCGGTCATCGAACCAGCTGACCTCAGGAACCAAAACTGGACAAAAACGAGAAAAAAAAAAAAAAAAAACTAGACCACAAAACATATTGACCAAATTATACATAAAATATTCACATTTTGAAATATATATATTCATGTGCATCCATCAAAATTCAAACCATTATACACAAATATGCAAAGTTTCTCATGTATATAACAAGTAACAATGCATACAACCAAAGTTACTAGAACTGGACTAGTCATCGAACCAATTGATCTCAAGAGCCAAAACCGGAATAAAAAAATAAAAAACGAACCACAAAACCGGTCAACCAAATTATAAAATATTCAAATTTTGAAATATATATATATATAGTCCCAATTGACCCTAGCGAGTTGTTTTCTTTTACCAACATTTCCTCTCCATGAATTAATGTCAGTTCTCAAGATATCGTGGCCCCTCGAGAATCCCTCCCTGAGATTGAAGACCAGGCAACTCGAAGCGGAGCTAGAATTGCAAAAGAAATACAAGCGCAGTAGTCCCAAATCAGCAATGAGTCTAGGGAAGATGCTGGGTGAAGAAAGAAGAGACGCGGGATATTGAAAAATGATGGTAGGGAAAATAAATTTGTTGTAAGTGACGAGATTCTGCTATTCTGGGTGTCGAGTATGACAGAATTGGTAGTTACTGCAAGGGTTTGAGGGAAGAAATACAATGTCAAAACCCTAACCAGTTGAGCTAGGGTTCAATGGGGTGACAAGATAAGATACAAAACAAAAATCCTTACCCTTGCAAAAGGATGGATCGTCTTTATCATGCAAAATCCATAAGACTCTCAATGGTCGTTATCCAAAACCTAGTGTATAGGGTCTACACCGGTGGCTATGAAACCATGGACGCCTCTTTTTTATGCTAGGCAAGAGAGGCTAGATATTGCTCCTCTTTGGGTGCGTCTTCCGGTATTTCCTTTGGATTTTTGGTCCATTGATATTTTCAGAGGTATTGGAAACCAATTAGGTGAAATCCTAGAAGCGGATATGTCTTTTGAGGAATCAAATGAAATGAGTGTTGCTGAAATCTTAGTGAGGATTGATACCAGAGAAGGGTTAAAGGAGGACCGAAATTGAATGGGGACAATTCATTATTGTCCAAAATTTGGATTATGAAGGAGTGCCCTTCAGGTGCAGGCGATGCCATCTGTATGGGAATTTGGTGGATTCATGTAATCTTACAATCTGTCCCTAGTACAATTCTAGGGATTTAAGTGATCCCACAAAGATGGAATCTGGTTCTGGTCATATGGATTCCAATGGTCGCCTTGCTGGGGTGCTTGAAGAGAAGGGATTTTTGGATGGAAGTGTGCAAGGGGGAATGGATCCACTATTGAAGTCATAGGGACATGATGCTCAAAAGGTTCAAGATGCAGGGCGAAGAATTGGATAGTCAATGGGACATGCAACCTCGAGGGAATTTGATCGATCGGCACTGTCATCCTCGAGTATGGTAGTTTCTTCTATTCAAACTGTCTCAGCTATTAATTCTCCACAAGTTTCTTTTGTTCCACCACCAATTGGCTCTCCATAGATTGAAGTTCAGTTGGCATCTCTATCCCTGTGCCCCCCTTTCCTTCTATACAATGCTTAAACTCTTGGGACAAGGGTTCGGTAGTTTCCCCTTCGGTCTCTGTCGAAAATGAGCCTCCTCTTCGTAAAGTCAAGCAAAAACCTAGCTATAATTTCCGTCCCAGTCAACAAGATCCTGGCATGGGGAAAGGAGGTCTTGGACTCATACAAGATCTCATAGGGATTGGGCAAGGCCGAGGTAGAAGTCCAAACATTCACAAAAAACAAGAAAGGGCTATTTTTGAAATGGTTGAAGGTAAACAATCATCCATTATTAGGGTGCTTAGAGCATTGGGAACCCTAGAAATGGTTTCAAAATGAAAGTTCTCTCTTTCAATTGTAGAAGGTTGGAAAACCCTTCCAAAACTTTGTCATTGCGGAGGCTAGTCTCAACTAGTTCTCCTTATATACTCTTTATCCAATAAACATTGGGAGAGGGGGCACTGATAGAAAATTTACTGAAAGGGATACTCAAGGATTAGTATTTCATTGCATTGGATGTGAGGGGGTGATCCAACGGATTGACACTAGGATGGAATCCAAACAATATCAAAGTAAAGGACAGTTGGGGATGCGACTCGGTCCTAGCTGTAGAGGTTATGGTGGAAGGCCTGGGTATGGATCTGACTATACTCAACATTTATGGGCGATACATCGATAGGAAAATATTTTGGGATACATTTCTAGGGAAATCCTTCATCTATTCCCCAAACTTGATCATTGGGGGGGACCTCAATTTCACCATTTGTGCTTTGGAGGTATGGGGACTGAAGGAAAACACTGATCCATTAGTTGGCTATTCTCTTCATAAATTAGAAAATAAAGGATTGGTTAATCTTCAACCAGTCAAAATAATGCCCACATGGAAGAATATGAGATTTAGGGAGGATCTTATTGCAAAGTGTTTGGACCATTTCCTTGTCAGCTCATATTTGGTAGAAAAGTTGAATAATGTCTGCCAATGGCTTGGAACTGGAAGGGAATTAGATCACAGCCCTATCTTCCTAGAAATTGTAAATGATTAGTCAAATCCCTCTATCCCTTTTAAGTTTAACTTGAGTTGGCTTAAGGATGAAGGATTTAAAACTATCCTGAAGGAGATATGGCGGCCTTTTGACTCAAGTTCCCCCATAATAACTTATGTTCAATTTGCAACTAACCTAAAAGCCCTTAAACAAGCAATTATCAAATGGGCCCATGAGAATCGTATTAAGGATGAACATGAGCTAAGGAGAGTGGAAGCATCCATCCAGGGTATCAATGAATCAAAAGATGGGGGCTTTGTATCAACACAATCTAAAGCAATCCTTGCATAGTTGGAGAAGATTAGGAAGAAACTTTTGGCAGAACAAGAGGAGGTTTGGCAACTTAAGAGTCGTGCCATTTGGCTGAGTAGTGGGGGCAAGAACACAAGATTTTTTAAGGCCTCATCAAAAGGAAGGAAATTAAGGAACACTATATGGGAAATGCCAGAAGTGGATGGTCAAGAGGTCAAGTCCTTTTAAGGATTAGAAAAAATGGGGAAAGATCATTTCCAGTCCTTATATAAAGCTCCAGAAAGTGAAACAATAGCAGAAACCATCAGGGTGACACAGATGTTTCCAAGCTTTGTAAATGAGGAGGATAATCATGAGCTGATGGAAGAGGTATCATAGAATGAACTCCTAGAGGTGCTTCACAGCTTTCAAAAATATAAGAGTTCAAGTCTAGATAGATGGCTGGTTGAGTTTTTTCTAGAATCCTTCAATATTCTAGGGGATGATCTACTAAGAGTTGTGGAAGAATCAAGATCCTCGGGAAGGATATTAGAGTCATTTAACTCAACATTTATTACACTCATCCCAAAGGTTGACAATCATCTCACTCATCTCAAAGGTTGACAATAAGGTCAATCAACATTTATTACACTCATCCCAAAGGTTGACAATCAGGTCACTTTTGATGATTTTAGACCAATATCACTACCAAATGGCATATACAAAATTATTACAAAAACCATAGCAAGAAGAAGAAAGGCTAATTTATCCAACCACATTTCAAAATAACAGTTTGGAGTCCTGGAAGGAAGACAAATCCATGAAGAAATTGGAGTGGCACGGGAGGTTTTCCATTCCATTAAAGGAGGGAGGGACAAAGGAGTGGTTATAAAAATTGATCTCTCAAAGGCCTATGATAGAGTAAATTGGATCTCCATAAGACTCTTATTAACACATTTGGCTTTTGAAGTGTCTTTCATTAAATGGGTCATGAGTTGTATATCTATTGTTTCCTTTGTTGTGATTATTAATGGATTGGAATCTCCCTTCTTCTATGCTGAAAGAGGGCTTCGACAGGTATGCCCTCTATCACCACTTCTATTCCTGCTGGTGACAGAAGGTATTAGCATACTGATGGGGGAAACAATCAGATTGGTATCCTATAAGGGTATAAAGATCACATATTTCTTATCCATCACTCATCTCTTGTTTGTAGATGACATCTTATTATTATGTGATGGCTTGCGAAGGGATGCTGAGTCTCTTGCAAAAGTATTGGACTTATTTTTCCAGGTGACTGGTATGCAAATTAATCTCCATAAATCATCCCTTTCTTATATCAACCTAGAGGTTAATGAAGCCAGATACTATACAGAATTATTTGCATATCCTAATATCAATTTTTGGATGATGGCCTAAAATATTTGGGTTTCCACCTGAAACCAAATAGTTACCAAAAGAGGGATTAGATGTGGTTGATTTTGAAAATTGAAAAGAGAATCCATGTATGGAGTTTTAAGTGGATTTCAAGGGCGAGTATACTGGTATTGGTAAAATCAGTTCTTGACGCTATCCCAAATGGCCCTAGCATGGATTCCTAAAGGGTATTGGAGATGGCTAGAAGGATATGCTTTTGGTTTCTTTGGAATGGTAATAAGGACCAGTCAGTAATGCCATGGGTCAAGTGGGAAAGAATTGCAACTCCAAAATCTTTTGGGGGATGGGGTCTCAAAAATATTTTCCTGTTCTCAAAATATCTTGCTGCTAAGTGTGGATGGCAGCTCCTCACCACTCATAGTCTTTGGACTACTATAGTTTTCCAAAAATAAATAGCCCCAAATTCTATCTTGGATTGGGTAAGAATTCCAAACAAAAGGAGGTCAAATGTCTTGGTGGTTTGGAGGGTTAATGTAGTAAACTCCTTTGATCTCATCAGTAGAGGGATGGCATGGAGGATATGCAATGGAAACAATACTCAAATTGGATTGGATCCATGTACAAGATGTAAGGGTAGACACATGTTCCCTCCTCCCTTATTGAATAAATTGCACGATCTTGGATACTATACTTTAAATCAAGTGGGGGATCCAAGATCTACAGACTTATGGCGACAGGTATGGCTAACTACTCACTCTTTGGGTTTGGAAAATGAAGATGCATCCTATGGAACAGCTATTGTGAAGCTCTCAGAGATGGACATGTTCAGATTAGAGAAGTGGAGGATGAATTAATATGAGACTTGGCCCCAACGGGTAAGTATACACCAAATATGGGCTATATTCATCTCAATTCGAAGCAACTCAATAGAGAACCAAGATGGTGGTGGAAGAAAGTGTGGAAATTCAAATGTCTACCAAAGGCATGCCTATTAATGTGGTGTGCATTAGAGAACATGGGACATCCTTTAGAAAAAATGTTTCGAAGGGTCAAACTGGTGTACGCTTTGAAAATTTACTAAGGAGTCCATCCCCCACCTATTTATCCATTGCGCTTTTACAATCCAAGTATGGAATGAATGTTTGAAACTATTATGAATAGAGATTAAATGGAATGGGCCTATAGTGGAAGAAGTGCTTCAGACATGGATGATTGTCAATACACACCGACCTATTATAGCCCTGTCACTGATATGTTGCTAGGGCTTGTGGATTGCGAGAAACAACTTAATCTTTCAAGAAAACAATTTTGTTCCTGAAATGATTGCCTTGAATAGCATACACATCCTTTCCTTTTTTCCACAAGGACGAGGTAATTTTCCGGTTCCTATGATCAGAAAAGAGGTTATAAATAAAGACATTATGTGGGCTTAATTTGATGGGGCATCCCAACAGGAACACTTCCTATGTGGAGGTGGCACTTTTCTTTTTCTCATAGACTCTCACTCTTTCAAATTGTCCACAGGATACGGTTAGGGGACAAACAATTATGCAGAACTCTTAGCCTTAAAAATTATTCTCCTCTTTGCTGTTAAGAAGGGGAGCCAAAACCTTCAGTTGTTTGGTGACTTCGTGATGGTTGTTAATTAGGTGAAACAGGTTCAGAGGTGTAGAAATATCCACCTGATCCCACTTCTGGAAGAGTTAAAGGAACTCATCCAAAAATTTAATAAATTTTTTGTGTCTGCGTGTCTATAGGGAGAGGAATAGGATCACAGACTCCCTTTATAAAGAATTCCTTCGAATTGATAAAGGGAAGAATAAAGTAATCGAGCAAAGGGAAGATCAGTATTTTCAGTACTATCACAGGCCGTTCCTGGATCAAGGCGTGGCAACAGAACCATACTAGAACTTTTGACCTCAATTCAAATATGTGAAGCAACTAATTATTGAATGTGTTGTGGTTAAGTATAATATTCAAATATGCAAGCTCTTACAGTGAAAGAAATTGCCAAAACAAGGGAAATCTGGGATTATAGTCTAGACTATGACCAAGTATAGAATGTGGTATCTAATTACCAGTGTTTTATGTGAGGAATATTTAAATGAAGAAGTTGCAAAGGAAATATCTATGGATAGAATTATCCTTTGTATTTTTTAATTTTGAAGCCATGTGCTAACATAAGTCATGATCAGACTGAATATCTGCTCTACATATATATGAAAATATATTTTTGTACTCTTTTATGAGAAATAAAATTACGATTTTTTTTCCGAGGAAAAAAAATGTGTGTGTGTGTGTGTGTGTGCATCAGATTCAAACCATTATACACAAATATGCAGAGTTTCTCATGTATATAACAAGTAAGAGTGCATACAACCAAAATAACACCAAGTGCAATCTATAGTTGAACCTAAGTACATTAATAAATAGCCTATAAACTAGGGATTCTTCAAAAATTAGTTTTGAGGGCACCAACATCAATCTGAACAATAACACCACCAACATCAAGGTACATAGAGGGGTAGATGTGGTTGATTAAATGCCATTTTCATACCCTCAAACATGATAGAATCCAATGGAAACATTGCAATCCTGAAATCTAAAAAACTGTTAAGCATGTTGAATTCTAAATGGGATAAAAAATTCTACTTTTTGCATTTGAAGTCCGATGACGTTGGAACCACTATAAAACATCGAGAAACAATTAATGGTAATGTTAAAAATTTAAGTAAAAGGATAGAAAATGAAAGATAAGGAAACAATTATTTTTACTTTAAGAATTTAATATTACCATTTAATATTGTCGATGATGACTAGGTCTAGGGTTTACCTTTGTTCTCTACCTTTATATAGCATTAGTAGGGGCCTAGGGTTATTCACCCCCCTCTCCCTTACTTTTTTGTTTTTGGAGAAAAAATGAAAAAAATCACTCCCATGTACTGCTTGTACAGGACCGACCAGTTATGTACAGAACCTATCGGTTTTGAGCAAGGAGGTCAGTTATGTATGAAACCGATCGATTATGTACAAGAACCGGCCGATTCGGAACTGGCCATTTTCGGTTTTGTGCAGCGGTCCAAATTGCTCAGGCCTGTAAATTAGTTAGATCGATGAGTTTTGTCGAAACCGATCCGATTTTAGTAACATTGA
The DNA here is from genome assembly GCA_027924585.1 of Larix kaempferi. Taxonomy (NCBI): domain Eukaryota; kingdom Viridiplantae; phylum Streptophyta; class Pinopsida; order Pinales; family Pinaceae; genus Larix; species Larix kaempferi. The sequence goes on from BSBM01000092.1 coordinate 14,090,769, forward strand.
TATCAAGTGATTTGGTTTTTAAAATGATAAAGTTTAAAAACATTTCATATTTATTTTTAAAAAACATTGCATGAGAGAGGGCCTTTGTCCCACAAACAAGTAATCTCATACATCAAAATTAACATTAAGCTAAATTATGACCCTAAAATAAATTATTATTATATAAATTCTAATAAAACTATTTTTTTTTCCAAGGAAAAAAATCTTTTTATTCATTCAAATAAAACATAGTACTACTCTTTCGAGCTTACATCAAGAAGGCTATCATCCTGGTTACATGGAGATGCTCATAAGAGCTTTTCTCAAAATTCATTACTACTCACTGAGTTTACATCCTGTTACATCCAAAATTACATCAATCTGCCTAATTGCCTATAGATATGACAGTTGGCCCTTCAGTACAGCTTTACAAAATACCTGGAGCTTTGATTGTCTCCATGGCATTCAATTTCCATAAAACCAGGTTGAATTGCAAGAGCAAGTTTGGACAGTGAGTCTGCTTCAGAATTTAATTCTCTGTAGATGTGTTGGAAGGTGACTGTTTCGAAGCTGGCTTTTAAATCCGTGATTTTGCTCAAAAGGTGTTGAAGATTTGGTACTCTGATATCAATTATGTCGTTCACCCAATTGATTACCATCTTAGAGTCTCCGAAGATTTGAAATTTCTTTATCTGATCATTTTTGGCAATTTTTAGGATTGCCCAAAGCGCTGCTAGCTCTGCTTTGCTGTTTGTAGCTCTACCTGTGGCATATTTGAAGCAGATTTTTTTGGTGTCATTCTGGAAAATAATACCTCCAGCACCTCCTAAAAGAGGGTTGCCTTGGCTTGCTCCATCGAAGTATGCCCAGGGAATGTTCTTGTCTATTTCTGGTGCAATGAGTTCTCTGGGTTTCTTTTTCTTAGGTACGAAACTCTACTCCTGTACATTTTTCAAAAGGATAGCACTGGTAAGATGGGGAGACATAAAAGTGTTTTGGAATATTGCATTATTCCTAGCATTCCAAATACTGTAAACAAACAGAGCTGGTAAAGCTTCAAAGTTGTGCACCCCTGCATTGTTCCACCAATTTTTTGTACGTTGTTCCAAGGACATTGAAACTGGGGGTGAGGGGCCATTGATTTCCTTGATGACTGAATTCCATACTGAACCTGCATAATGGCAAGTTTCAAAAAGGTGAGATGAGGTTTCATCACTCGTTTTACAGAGGACACATATGCCAAGGCCCTCGAAGCCTCTTTTTTTCAAAACCTCCCAAGTGAGAAGTTTATTATTCAGTGCCAACCATAGTGTAATTTTGGTTTTAAGAGGGCTGTGGATTTTCCAGAGTTTACACCACCACCATTTCTTAGTTTTGCTAAGGAGATCAAGGCTTCCAACTTCGTAGCCAAGTTTTGTTGTATAATCGCCAGTATTGTAGTTTTTTGTCCAAATTAGTGTGTCCTCAACATCATCAGACAGGTGAATTAAGTTAGCATTCAAAAGATGGATATAATTATCCCATTATGCTCCTTCTACTTCGTTAAGTTCTAAGTCCCTCCCAGATTTCCAACCAAGATGATTGTTGTCAAGCACATCACATAAGTAAAAAATTATTTGGGTCCTCAGCTTTTGGAACAGTGGATCAGATAATTTAAAAAGATTTCCGCTTCTTGACCAAGGATCCTCTCCTACTCTTACTCATTTTCCATTTCTAATCTTCCATGCTATCCAATTGCTAATCAAAGGAAATGAGATTACCATCGCTTTCCAGCCTACTGAACTATTTTTATACGACTTATCAGAGCTCCTAAACCAGCTATAAATGGAGGAGTCTAGACAATATTTAGAGATCATGACTCTCCCCCATAAAGACTCAAGGAATTGGGTTAGCCTCCAAAGGGATCTAGCTGCCAGAGCTTTTTAAAAAAGGGAAGGATTTTTAATAGCCCATCCTCCAAGTTCCTTAGGTAAAGCTAGGGTTGTCCACTTTACAAGGGGAATTCCTTCTTTTTTTTTGCTAGCTGTCCATAGGAAGGAGAAACATTTTTTCCTTAATTTTGTGAGAATGCGTTTAGGGATATAGGTTATCATAGCCCAGTAGACCGGGATACTCTGTAGTACTAAATTCACCAAAACCAATCTTCCTCCTCGAGACAGAAAGCGGTTGGACCACGACTCAATTCCAAATTCTACCTTCTTGATTAACCACATCCAATCCTGAAAAGAGTAGTTATTGGGTTTGAGAAAGAAACCCAGATACTTGAAACCTTCCTTTAGAGGGGAACTGGGGCATGGAAGCACAGAAGCAGAGGACTGAAGCAATTCAGTTGGAAAGTCGTTGTAGGCTAGGTTGGACTTGTGGATGTTGATTTCCATACTAGTGGCCTTCTTATAGGTATCAAGAATCGATGCATAAGTTCTTAGGTTTTCAGCAGTGCCCTTTCCAAATAATAAAACATCATCTACAAACAGGGTATGGGTAATTTCAGCACTACTCAAAACCCATACACCTTCTAATTTTCCTTTTGATTTAGCATCCAAAATTAAACAGCTTAGTGCTTCGGCAACTAGTAAGAAAAGAAAGGGTGAAAGTGGGCAGCCCTGTCCAAGCCCTCTGGTAGGGAAGATGAAATTCGTAGGAGAGCCATTTATGAGGATAGCTAGGTTGGAGGATAGTAAGCATCCCATTATCCAGTTAACCATCCCTAGGTTCATTCCTATCTGTATGAGTACCAGCCTTATAAAGGTCCAGTCCACTCTATCATAGGACTTTGACAAATCAAGCTTAAGGGCAAAAGCATTGATTTTGTCTTTGTTGATGGTATGCAAAGCTTCTTGCGCCAGGGAAACTGCATCATGGATTTGCCTATTATTGAGGAAACCGAACTGTTCTTCAGAGATAATTTTGCTCAGGAAAGGTTTCAATCTTTGAGCTATGGTTTTAGAGATTACTTTGTAAATGAGGTTGCAACAAGAAATTGGTCTAAAGTCATCAAAAGTGGAAGCCTTCTATTTTTTTGGTATTAGAGTAATGAAGGTAGAGTTCAAAGAACCTAGCACCTTGCCTACCTTCTGGGATTCTTGGACTACTCTCAAGATATCTTCTTTTATTAAGTCATAGAAGCAGTGAAAAAAATCCACTGAGAAACCATCAGGTCTTGGGCTTTTTCATTTTTGGAAAGAGAAAAGGATGCGTTTTAGTTCCTCCTAAGAAACTTCCTTGGATAGTTCCTCATTCATGTCATCAGTAAACAATCGAGGAAAGGTTTTCAGTACTTCCAGGATCTCCGTGATTGAGCTGCCTTGGTTTTCTCTAAAGATAGCAGAGAAATGAATTTCTGCTTCTCTGGCTTTTTCACGAAAGGAAGAGACCAAGTGACCTTCTCTAGTCTTAATTTCAGAAATGGTGTTAATGTTGCGCCTGAAGGATGCAAATTTATGAAAGAATTTAGTATTGCCATCTCCTTCGGCCAGCCATAGGGCTCTGCTTTTCAGTCTCCATTTCCTTTCTTCTTGAAGGAGGAGGGATTTTTTTTTTATTTTTTTTTCCAGATTTGCTAATCTACCTACTTCTTCTGTAGTGAAGACCCCTTCGTTTTTGCTATGATACAAGGTCTCTATATCAGATTCAACATTTTTCAATTCCTTCTGAGAATTCAATTTACAGGATTTGTCCCATTCTTTAGAGACCTTCTTAATCTACTTTAGATTATCCATAAATTGTTGCATGAAGGAAAGACCTCTGATTTCAGTTAAGGGTTTCCATGTTGAAATAACTAACTTCTTGTAATTTTCATCATCTGCCCAGATTGGATTATATCTAAATGGCGCAGGGGGTTTAACATCCGGGGTGTATACTTCTAACGTTATTGGGAGATGATCTAAGGATCCACCTGTTTTGACTGAGGATTTTAGGATCAGATGATTGTTCACCAATGCTTCACTTACCAAGAATCTATCCAACCTCTTGGAAATGGCCTGATCCCCTCCTCTCTTATTTCTCCAAGTTGGCTCAAGTTTTACTGGGGCAATATCCACAAGTTCTTTTTGTTCAAACAAATTAATGAAGAACGGGCTTAAAGAGTCTGCCCTCGCCTTCTTGCCCCAACATTCTGGGCTAGACAAAGTTAAAATCAGGTCACCCCCTATAATAAGGTTAGGGTTGGAGAAAAAGCTAGAACTTGAGAGTGAATCCCAATAGGGTTTCCTGTTGTGAAAGGGCCCATAAATGTTTAGAAGAGAAAAACTGAGCCCTAGAGACAGGGCTTCGAAGGTTGTACCTAAAGCTGAGGCGAGTTGTACCGAATTAAGAAGAGTGAGATCAGGGCTCCAGGCAGTTATCAGACCTCCCGAGTTCCCATCAGTGTCCAGGCTAGCCATCTTCCAATCTTTACATATGGTCTATAATATTTCTTCCACCGTCTTTCCTTCTAGCATTGTTTCCTGAAGTAGGAAGACAGATGGTTTAAGGTTGTTTAGCAACCTTTTGAGGGATAATTGTTTGGAGGCTCCCCCTAGCCCCCTTATATTCAATGACAGAATAAGCATTAGGGGCCCCTAGCGGGGCTTTTACTCTAAGTGCCCGAGTAATTGTGGTCTGCTTACCATTTTTAATGTCTGCAACTGCTTGCTTTTGAGCTTTAGACAGGAATGAGGTTCCCTAACAAGATTTTGGGTGGCGGATCCTGGGCTAGGTCTCCTACAGAGGAAAATTCCTCATCTCCTGAAGAATTCGATAGGGACCAAAGATTGTAGACCTTTCTTTTAGGTTCGAGAAGGGGTTTAGGGGAAACAACAGTAAAGGGAATTGGAGTAGGGGACAAATTTTTTGAGGAGGAAAACCGTGCTAAAGGGGAAGAGGGAACCATTGCAATGGGTAAGGAGGGAATCATACCTTGTAAAAAAGAGTTTGTCGAATCCAGAGGGATCACTTGTCCTGCGCTGGAGGATAACCCCGGAGACTCGGCACCTGACTGTTCGTTCATTGGAAGCGCATAAATAGAATTCCTCAATGGGACCTTATGTGCAATGGTGAACTCCATGCTATGGTCGTTTCCTTGCTCATTGTCACCTTCCTTGGTTGGGGTTTGGTTAGCCTTGGTAGGACTAGTGTCCCCCGACTTTCCGCCATCTGTCACTTTAGATATGTTAACCTCAGAACGATCAGTGTTGACCTCAACCTGCTGTTGCATAGTTGCCACCTTTTTTACATCATCCGCCGTGTCAGTTGGGTACGTAGTCAAATTTGGGGTGGTATAGGTTTTTTTAACCCATATTTGTTTCGAGAAGGTTTGGGATTTCAGGGCTGCACAGTCTTGTTGTAAATGACCAACTAAATGGCATGCTAACAAATAAATAGACACTATTAGGGTTGAACATAGAGGATATCCCCATCCATGTCACATTGAATGATGGCTTGGAAGGAAGGTTCCAACATGAAGTAAACGACAATGATTTGCACATCCTGGTTTGTTGTTGTTGTTGATAGATTTGAACTAGAAAATAGTGGCTTGCATGCACTAATTCACCATGACCTTGTTGTTGGAACACAAGCTCATGTGATCAAATCAAGATCAACACAAGAGCCATATGTTCATCCCCACTCTCCAACAGTGGGAGAACCAAATAATACTTAACAGAGGAGGAGGCATGTCACATTCCCATCCATCATTCTGACTATAGGAGGGGGTAGTTATGAATTTTATGTTTTATAATTTCACCCCATGAGGACATTATTCGAACTTAGAACTAATTCAAGTCTCCCATGAGCAACATAAACTAAGAAATGCATGTGTGGGTGCATCAATATGAAACAAAATGGAATTAAAACTACATTCACACACACATCATGCATAAACAAACATATTCATAACATGAAGTAAATATAATCATTGCACATTCACATGCAACATAGAATACTTATCTTTTAATTGAAGAATCATAACACCCCATATTTTGATTGGACAACTAAACAACATTTTGACATATATTGTATTTCTTTGCTTATTACATGTTGGACTCAGCTTGACAAAGTAAACCATGTGTGAGGAATGATGAACCTTATTATATGCGACAATTATGTTTTAAGTTTATCATTCCTCTTATTAATGATGACATCTATGTGTTTTAGCTTTTAATATGCAAAATTTAAATGAAATGTTGAGGTACGTGGATACATTGTATATTATAGTTGAATGGATGGATGGATGCCATGCACATGATACATATATTAAATTGTTTATATTAATTGATGATTGGTCAATTGGTAATTGACACAGAAATAGTGAAAGAATGTTATGTATAGATGCATGTTTTGGGTAAGACTAACCTGGAGGTGACAAGGGCTAGGTGATAGCTAGATACTTGTCATGATGTGTGGGATAGTGCAGGTTTGTTAGTAGCAAAATATGAATGGTTAATTGTGATTATTCTTTTTCATGTTTAGGAACACACACACACACACACACATTATGCATTAACAACAATTGTTGTTAACTATTAGTACCCATGTATGTTATGTATACCTTGGCCATGTATACACACCCTAAACGAGTATGCTAATATGATGAAGTAGTTTCCTAAATAGGTCATGTCCACTTTTTTTTGGTTGGGGATTAATTTAAAGTGTTTAAGTAGTGATTAGAGTTAGGATTTCTTGGTTTGTTGTAATTCTATTGTTAGGAACCCGTGTCAACCCTTCTCTTTACTATGTTAGTATATTGTTGTTGGACGCATATGCTTTGTAAGTCGTCCCGTAGTATTTGTTGATCCATAGTTTATATTAGCCCATAGTATTGACCCATAGTATTGGATGCATATGCTTTGTAAGTCGTCCCATAGTTATATATGTCCCATGGTTTTGACTCATAGTATTGGGCATAGACTTAGTATATAAGTGTGTGTTGAGGTCATTAAAGGCACTGTGAAGTTAATTGTATTGAGCTTGCTGAAAGGAGGTTGCCCCCTCGAAGTGGCCCGTGATCAATATAAAAGTGATTCTGAGTTCTATTATTTCTGATATCTCGTGTATTTGCATTAATGAATTATTGCAGGTTCTTCACATCTGGTATCAAAGCACTTTCTTGGGCTCGTTGGGTGGAATTTCTGCCAAATTTTTTTTTCGCATCTGTTGCAAGTTCGGATCTGGGGATAACCCCTATCTGCTTAACTGTGGGAAGTACTTGGGCATAATCCCTAAAACTCAGAGGAGTACCACAGGAACCCCAAAGTAGTTGGCCCATTGAGAGGACCTGCCAGCGAAAAGGGCAACGACCCCTACCTGATTGACTAGTTCCCACCCGTGAGGTAAATCAAGAGCTTTCGTTTGTGGCAAAGTGATTATCAGTTTTACCTGAGCCGTGGAGTGAGGGGTACTGCCCCAATACACAAGTCGTCAGACAGCATTGGTGGCCGAGTGAATCCCCTGAACCGATAGGAAGCCGCACATACCTGGGGTCCATATCTATTTTCAGCTGAACTGTTACCGATCACTTCCACTCTAGATCCAGCCGTTTTAGATCTATTTTGAAAGTCATTCCAAATCCAGTCGCCATTTCAGATCCAGCCATTTTCGATCCCTTCCACGCCATTGCAGATCCATTTCTGGAAAAAAAAAATTAAAAATAAATAAAAAAATTTGTTTTTTAGCCATATCTCCCTTGTTTCAACTCTGTTTTCCCTGAAACTGCACTGACATCCCTGCAATCCCATTCTACATATTTCATTCCTGAAGACCCTATCCCAAATTCCACTTCCCAAGACTAGAAATCTCACATTTGTCTATTTTTAGGGTTTGCCATAACTCCTTCAATTTTCACCCAAATGCCTTCAACTTTTGCCACCGTATTCCTTTCCTAATTCTGCTTCTTTGGCCCTCTCTACCAAATTTTCTCATTCTTTCACCCCGCTTCTGAAATCCCCATTTTTAGCTTCCCTGTCCATCAGAAAGTGTCCAAAACCTAGTCAAACCCTAATTACCCATCTGAGTTTTTACCAAATCCAAATCTTCCTTTACTAAATAAGCTTTTGTTTGTGTTTTTCTATCCATTTCCAAACAAAAAAAAAACTCTTGGTTGTGGTTGTCACCCGCGCAGGAGCAAAAACCATGGAGGAAGCACTTGCAGCCATCCAAACCAAACTCCAAGATTTGGATGAAAAATTTCTCAGCCTACATCTTCAGCATTCAGCCATGAACAATAACCGACAGACAGAATCTTTTGCAGCCACCGGGTTCTCTTCTTCCTGCAATTTTTGTGGGCTGAAACTTGATTTTCCTCGCTTCAATGGTACTGATCCGACTGGATGGATATACCACGCAGAACAATATTTCAGTTTGCATAATACTTTTGATGTCCAGAAAGTTCCACTTGCATCCTTTCATTTGGAACAGGAATCCCTTCAATGGTACTGTTGATACATCAAAGCTCATCCCGAGCCAAACTGGACAGATTTTTGCCAACTCCTTTTTCCACGATTTGGTCCTAGTGCTTTTGACGACTTCACAGGAGCACTCACTAAACTTCACCAAACTGGCACAGTAAGAGAGTATCAGACAAAATTTGAGAAACTCACCAATCACACAGAAGGATTGTCTGATGAATTTTACGGGAGTTGTTTTATTAGTGGTCTTAAGGATGAAATCCGGTCAGAGGTTAAAATGTTCTGTCCCAACACAATGATGGAAGTCCTAGGATTGGATAAGTTGGCAGAAGACAAGCTTGCAGCCCAACAACGCTCCAAACCCACTTTTGTTCCCTTTCGAAATATGGGTTCTCAATGACCTCCCATCCCGCCAGCTCCTCAACCAACTCCTATCAAGCATTTGTCTGGAACCGAGATGCAGGCACGCCGAGAAAAAGGGCTTTGTTATAATTGTGATGAGAAATTCACTCGAGGACATAGATGTGTTCAACAAAAGCTCTATCTCTTGGATGTGGATTCTCTGCTTGCCTCTGAACTTGGTGAAGAAGCTCCAGATACAGTAGATGATCAGGTCAACATTCAACACTCGCCTGTTGACACCCCATCTCAGGACGACCGACCCGCAATCTCTATCCATGCTATAACCGGTGTCACAACCCCACAAACAATGCAGGTCAGGGGATACTTCAAAAATTTGCCTCTTACCATACTCATTGATTCTGGTAGCACTCATAACTTCATTGACCCTCGGATTGCCAAACAGGCTGATTGTTTTGTCCATCCTTGCTCCAACTTTGAAGTCATGGTTGCCAATGGGGGCACCTTACCTTGCAAGGGGAAGTGTCACAATGTGTGTATCTCTATGGAAGATTATAACCTGCGCTCTGACATGTTTGCCTTGTCCTTAGGCGGATGTGATGTGGTTTTGGGCGTTCAATGGTTACGCACACTTGGCCTCATCTTATGGCATTTTGCTGAACTTTGGATGCAGTTTTCAGTCAATGGGGCACAACACAAATTAATGGGCTTACAACCAGGGTCTCTTTACGTCATCAGTTCACATCGCCTAGAAAAAATCCTTAAGAAGAATTCACATGGTGTCATCGCTCAACTCCATTCCATTCAGATGCACCCATCAACGGTCTCCACTACTTCCTTGGATAGATATGCAGGTGTCTTTGCTGAACTAATGAGCTTTCCGCCTTCAAGAGACTTTTCGGTAAGAATTTAGTCGCATCTACCTCTCAACAGGAAATGATGGCTATTTTGCATGCAGTACAGAAGTGGCAACCATACCTATTAGGGAATTATTTATGCATCAAGACTGACCTCCAGAGTCTGGAAAATTTTCTGGAACAATGGGTCTCCTCCCCAACACACTTGAAATGGGTTATCCAACTCATGGGTTATCCCTATGCGATCACTTACAAGAAGGGTAAGGACAATATGGTGGCAGATGCTCCTTCTCACACAATTGATGACCCAGTTTCTCTTACAACTCTTTCTCTGCTTGTTCCAAATTGGTTGTAATATGTTCAATAGGGCTATCTCTTCTGTGAACTCCATGCTTCTTCATCAGCAGGGCACTCTGGGTTCTTCAAAATATATGACTAGGAACAATGTAACTTCTTTTGGCAGGGACTGAAAATGACAATTCAACAGATGGTGGCTGACTGTGATACTTTCCAGGTCAACAAGAGTGAAACAAAACTCCTTTCGGAATTGCTCAAACCCTTGCCCATCCCTACACAGCTTTGGCCAACTATTTCTATGGATTTCCTAGCAGCGCTTTGGTGGTACAATACCACATCTCAAAGGACACCATATGAAGCAGTCTATGGATAGACACCGCCAATTCTTCTTCCATACACCCTTAGCAGCTCCCCAGTTTAGGAAATTGACTCGGTTCTTCGAAATCGCGATCAAATTCTTCTCATTCTGTAGGACAATCTTCACATGGCCAGAATTTGCCTGAAACAACAAGCCAATCAACACCGTTCTGAGCGCATTTTCCATGCAACTGATAGGGTTCTTCTTCGTCTACAACCTTCCAAGCAATCCTCCCTGACACTCCAAAGGCGTTAGTGGCCCGAAATGCAACCCGAGGATGCTACCGGGGAACCACTCCTTCATATTCTGCAGCAATTTCTCCAACCAAAGCCTTGAGGACAAAGCTTTTTCTAAGGGAGAGGGGATGTTAGGAACCCGTGTCAACCCTTCTCTTTACTATGTTAGTATATTGTTGTTGGACGCATATGCTTTGTAAGTCGTCCCGTAGTATTTTTTGATCCATAGTTTATATTAGCCCATAGTATTGACCCATAGTATTGGACGCATATGCTTTGTAAGTCGTCCCGTAGTATTATATGTCCCATGGTTTTGACTCATAGTATTGGGTATAGACTTAGTATATAAGTGTGTGTTGAGGTCATTGAAGGCACCATGAAGTTAATTGTATTGAGCTTGCTCAAAGGAGGTTGTTACGAACCCATGTCTTTACTTTGTTAGTATATTGTTGTTGGATGCATATGCTTTGTAAGTCGTCCCATAGTATTTGTTTATCAATAGTTTGTGTTATTGTTGTTGGCACATATGCTTTGTAAGTCGCCCATAGTATTGTTGATCCATAGTTTGTAGTGGCCCATGGTTTTGAACCATAGTATTGGCGCCTAGACTTAATATATAAGTGTGTGTTGAGGCCTATGAAGGTACCGTGAAGTTATTTGTATTGAGTTTGCTCAAAGGAGGTTGCCCCCTTAAAGTGGCCTGCGATCAATATAAAAGTGATTTTGAGTTCTGTCATTTCTGATATTTCGCATATTCTTATTAATTAATTGTTGCAGGTTCTTCACAGAGGTTGCCCCCTCGAAGTGGCCCGTGATCAATATAAAAGTGATTCTGAGTTCTATTATTTCTAATATCTCGTGTATTTGCATTAATTAATTATTGCAGGTTCTTCACATCTATATTGATGTGTGGTGTAAATTGATTGTGGGAAGAAGTAATATATTAATGTTTAGTAAATTGTTTATCATAGGTATGTATAGAAATTTTGTGATTAGATTTCTTGATGGCTAGTTCCTCTTTCCTAACCTCTATGCTCACCTACAACCATCCTCTTCACTCCATTGTATGCCAATTCTCCCTTGCAGTGATAATTTATGGTTAATTTCATAGTTTGGTTATTTGCAATGGAGAAAAAAACATGAAGGCTACGTAGTGTGTGAATTATGCATGGCAAATGAGTGATAGAGTCCAATGGAGATGAGAGGATTGGTGAAAAGGATAGTTGAAATTAATTTTGACCCTCGAAGGAAGGACTCTTACTATTGTCATTAAAGTATATTCATCCTAGCATGCTTCCATAATTGTGTGAGAAGACTTTCCTGCCAACCTCACACATGCATTCAATGATTGGATTGAATAAGTAAAAAATAGGTAAATGGTTCATTTAAGGCACATGGAAGAAGTGGATGAGTTCTGAGGATGGAACTTGGAAAAAGAGGATTTACTCTCCCATAGGGTGACATATGGGAATCATAGCCCCTCTAGTGCTCTTTAACTAACCATCTTGGACCATTTTATTATTTTCCACCATAATATTTACATATCTTTTGAGTCATCATGACAAGCCAAGCACATGACCCATATACACATATTTAAATTATGTATGTCTAGTCATTCACTAGTTGGGCTTTGGCCTTGAGCTCTGCATTAGGAGCCCATACTAGCATATTTACATCATTTTACATAATTTGATTTAATACATTCCAAGGGTCAAAACTGGGGGTATTACAAGGAAGGATCTATAGATAGAGCCATCAAAGTGTGATATGTTTAAAGAAGCACCCATATGCAGAGTCCTCGCACAAGTACACAAGGCCACTAGAGAGGCCATGCTAGCGATGGAGTTGCATCTTTTATAAAGGGAATCAATGATCCACCAATAACCACTAAAAACACCATAAATGAAAGTAACTAGAACATTAGTATTTGTAAGTAAATTATCTAACCCTACTTGAACGATGTGAATTCAGATTTGCAAGTTGTATGAATTTACACTTAAAATTATAAATGAGAATGTTCTATGGTTATATATGTGAATGATGTGTTTAACTGTGGTTTGCTTATTAGTTCATAAACAAAAAAAATAAATTTGTCAATGTATGTTGCACGTTTTTGCATATATGCTCTAATCTATTTTCATATATACTCTAACATTAATTGTTAGTAAAATACGCTAACATCAATTGATAATAATGTAGATTATAGAAACAATGATAATACCTTATCTGAAAACACTCTGATGAATTGTTGATAGTGCTTATAAGCAATTTGAAATTATGTTCTTTGTTGATAGTGTTGCTAATCAGTTTTGAATTATGGAATGCAAATATGGTAAATTGTAGGGTGATTAAGCTCTTTATAGATTTTTGTTGTTGGATTTGAATGGTGAATGGCATTAGCATGGATCAAAAACTTGAATTTGTGAATGAGTGTGTAGGATTTATTTGAGTATGATCTAATGGTTAGGAAACTATCTTAGTTGATCATTATGTTTCTAATCAATTTAATGCTTAATTTGATAAGTTAATGGGTTGGGTGACATTTATTACATTGGGTGGGTTTGTCATGTCCCAAATTTGGCATTGGGTCACAATGGCCTAATCACATTGGCCCTATTCATTAGAGTTTGTCAAATTGATGCTAAAGGTCAAATAATTGCCAAGGAGAAAAATTACTAGTTTCCTAGATTTGGGGTGGAAGCTTTGGGATTTGGAATAATGGGGATAATAAATGATGTTTGAACATTAGAATGGAATAAATATTTAATAAAGGAGCTAAATAAATATATACAAGTGAAAATCAAAGAGGCATTTGATCATGAAGACACATGGAGGAAGTGGGACCCACATATGGCTAGATTTCCCCATTACCCTTGGCATCATTTTCTCACCAATTCAAATTCAAGGTGAATGGTAACATACTTGGGGGAGTCCAAAAGGTTTTATTCATGGCATGACTCATCCAAGGTAGAAATATAGAGGAAGAGTAACTCCCATGGAAGAGGAAGAGGCAATTTGGAGCTAGTGAGACACTTGGGCTAGATTCCCTAGCTCTATGACAACAATGATGAAGATGCTATGACACCTATGACACAAATCAGACTTGAAGGATGACATATGACATATATGACATATCAGGGCTAAAAATAGACTCCAAGAGGGCGCTCAAGGGTGTTAGGGCAGCTAAGATGCTTACACATGTGATTTGGTGGAAGTGGGAGACTAGAAATTGTTGTACAAGTGGCGTTCTTTGGAATCTCTTCCCAACTTGAGTTGGCATGAGTCTCTTGGAAGGAATTCGACCCATGGAGGACATTAGAACTTTATAAATGTCAATAAAAAAGAATGAAACTAGATTTTGATCATTTGTAGAATTTGCAATTGCATTTGTGAAGAGGGGAGCTAGTGGATGACTAGTTTCTTGCCTTAGCCAATTTCGAGGGTGAAAGATTTCCATCCAAGTTGATAATTGGAAAGGCCATTCAGACCTTTCATTTGGAGCTTTAATGCAGTCTTTATTTGCAGGTGTAATCTACAGGGAAGCTCATGGCTTCTTCTATTGCAGCTCACTCCTTCAACCATTTCCACTTTTGATGGCATATTCTTGATCCTTGAGGGAGGGCGTTTTTGGTGAGCCATTGTACTCTTTGGGGGAGATTCTAATGCCCCATTTATTTTGTAATATAAATTAAATACTTTTTTCTTCATCTCCATAAAGTTTCAGGTCTAAATTCCAAGTAGAAATATATAAATCTCATTTTTAATGAAAGAACAGTGCCATTTCCCCACTACCTTGTTGTGAATCAATGTAATGTTGATGGTTTCGAATGAATGGGTGATTCTCTGATGCATTTGTGATTAATGGACTGCCATGGATGTATTTTACAAGTTTCATGTACTGTACTTGAGAATTTGAAGTATTTTTACTCAGTTTAATTGCAGTGGGAGAAGAAATAGTGCCATTTCCCCAAGGGTCGAATTGGTGATTTTTGTAGCTGAATGGGAGAGGGTTGGAACAGATATAATGATCAATTAATGGCGCACATGAGACCTTAATAACATCCTTAATACATTCCCTATCTCTTTTCAGAAATTTGAGTGGGTTTGGAGGCATTTGGGAAGCCATTTTCAGTACTTACCCTAGGGAGATTTGAACCCCAAATTACTAGTAAAATTGCATACTTGGTCCAGAATCTTAAGAGAGTTTGCAGAGGTCTTTTGGTGTCCATATATCATCCATGAACATCATATTCAAGTCCTAATATCATTCATACACCTTCCTTAAATATTTGAAGGCATTTGGAGTCAATTTGAGACCTAGAGACCAATACTAGTCAAAGAGAAATTACTAGTAAAGTTCCCTACATTGACCATAATTGAAAGACGATTTGCAAAAGTATTTTAAAGGTCCAAAAGCATCCCTGAAATACATATTTATTTTTTAACATCATACATATACCTTCTCAGAATATTTGGGAGCAATTGGGGCAATTTTGGGACCTAGAGCTCAAAACTAGTCAAAGGTCTAATTAGGGGGGGAAGTGAAAAATTGTCATTTTACTAAAATTCCTAACAAGGGACATTACAGTGGTATCAGAGCATGGTCCTCGCACCTGTGGATTAGGTACATACATTCAAGAATAATTGGTAGCCATGTCTTACTATTATGATGAATCCTATGAGTACAATTCTTATGAGGAATATGCAGATGCTTATGAGCAATATTAAGCAGAATGTAAATGGTACGAGGAAGAGGTGCCATCATGCAACACTTCTTACAATTTCAAGAGAAATGAAGATTATTCTTATGACTTTAAATTTGAAGAATATGAGTGTGTCACACCAACCAAGGATAATTCTATGAGTGAGTTCCAAGATGGAGAGCAACATATAAAACCTTGCCCCAACAATATCAAAAATATCAAGAATATCTTGCTTCGAGCAAAAATACACAAAATGCCATGTCTTTTGAGTACTATGCTGAACATGTTTTTGAAAATAGGCCCAAAAATGAAGATGTGGAGTTAGTAAAGAAAGGTTTATGCCCTTCTTGTAAAGAAACTTGGAGTGAGTATCATATATGTGTGCATGAAATTATGTCCCACTTGATGAGAGCTTTTTGGAATTCATCAAAAAGAGATTCCAAAGATATTGATCCTAAGGAAAACAAGGGGCAAAATGCATCAGATCGCTTGAAGGAGAAAAATGAAGAGACAACACAAGAGCATGAAAAATATTCTATTGAAGATATGGAAGATCATTTCGAGACACCTTCTAGCTTAGACTTGAACCAAAGAGCATCTACTGATGGATGCTTAAACTATGAAGGAGTACCTACTGATGGGTTCTCACACCTCTATGTTGGTGACATAGAGATCACTTTTGAAAGTGTTGCTGCAAGCCCAAGTTCCATTAAGCATGATAATGAAGACCTTGTAGCAGTTGAAGAAGAACCAAGATCAACTTCCCCATCACCACTTGATCTTCATGAAGTTGGTCAAAGAAAAAATGACGAAGATGAGGAGGTTCATTTGTAAGAGCCTCATTTTCTTGAAGGGTCCTTAAAGATGAATGAAAATAATATCCAAGAGTCCCTCGACATTCTCCATGACACTCAAGCATTGGTGTCAAATTCTTGTTGGAGAGCTACTTCATTGGAGGAAACATCCTTCCTTGAAGACATGGAGAAGATTCAAAGAGCAATGTGCCACATCAAAGGTAATTTCATGTCTTTGCTTTTTGATATAAACCATTTGTTTGAGCTTAATGAATTGTTACATGATGCATACTTGAAGAATAATGAGGATAATCATAAGCTCACACTTCAAAATGAGCAACTTCTTGAAAAGTTGCAAGATACTTGTTTTTCCTCCTATGTTTCAGATTGTCAAATGGTAGATTGTTTGGAGGATTCTCATGACATGGTGGATCATGAGAAATGTGGAAATTTGAATGTGCTTAATGTTTTTGAAGATGAACTTGAAGAAATCCAAAGAATTGATGTGGTGGAAGAGGAACTTGAATTGTCTCTTAATGAAGGTTATGCAATTTTTAAAGAAGAGCATGATTCCTCTACATTGGAACCAATCTATGACAAAGGTTTCACACTTTTGAAGGAGCTGCATGATACTACCCATATGGATCCTTCCCATGATGAAACTTCTACACTTTTTTATCATTTGGGTGAGTTAGTTCATTATCCTACATCCTACAATTCCATGTTTTCAGCATTAGTCTCAATGAAGTATGGGTGAAAGGGTTCTTTTTTATGGTGCCACATGAGGAGTATGGAACTCCTAGATTTATCTTTTATGATGACATGGTTGGAGCACATTCTTATTCACATTTGCAGCAGCATCCTTTGCTACTTTATGATGATGCACATCTACACGGATGCACCTATGATATGCATTTGAGTCACTTGAAGACTCATGGTTTTTCTTGCTCAACACTTGATTCATTTGATGTTGGAGGAACTTCATCCAACACTTGGGTGAATAGATTTATGATCGGAGAACATTTTTGTTGCAAGCCACATACTTTGTTATATATTTATGATTCTCACATTCAGGGATGTATGGGTGAGACTTCTTTGAGTCATTTGAAGTCTCCTTGTTTTTTCTGCTCATTATTTGGTTCAGATTTTAGTGGAGATTCTTCATTCACTTCTTGGATGAAAGAATACATGGCTGAATATTTTGATGCATATCACATCCTTTTGGAGCAACATTATAGGACATGGGTTCCTCACCTATGTCATTGGAGTAGATTTGATTGGTCACTTGAAGCTTGTATGCACTTGGAAAATGGTGGTCTACTTGCTTGGAGGTATAAGCAATTTCATGACTCTTTGATGAAGCATATCCTTGATGTACATTTTCATTATGTTGTTATGTACTTTGATGATATATATTTGGTACTCGTGATGTTTGGAAGGATGCATACAAGAAAATGGAATCCAGGAATCCTCTTATCTAATGGTGTGGGTTGGAGAGCACTCTTAATGATTGGGGTGCAATATAAGCAATGGGACCTTGGAATAATTTTTCTCTCATTGGTTTCAAATTTTTTTGGGAAACAAGCAGTATGGGAGATGGATTTCCCACTTAATAAAGTTATTTTTATCAAAGTAGTGCAACAACAAGCATGGTGGTTCCTCTCTAAAATCTTCATGGAAACTCAAAGACTCAAGGTTGGGCAATTCAATGGCAACTTCAAATAATTATACAAAAAACAGGTTCTTCAACACCCATGTTTAAAATTGCTTGAGGACAAGCAATATTGGGAAGGGAGGATTTGTCATGTCCCAAATTTGGCATTGGGTCACAATGGCCTAATCACATTGGCCCTATTCATTAGAGTTTGTCAAATTGATGCTAAAGGTCAAATAATTGCTAAGGAGGAAAATTAGTAGTTTCCTAGGTTTGGGGTGGAAGCTTTGGGATTTGGAATAATGGGGACAATAAATGATGTTTGAAAATTAGAATAGCATAAATATTTAATAAAGGAGCTAAATAAATATATACAAGTGAAAATCAAAGTGGCATTTGATCATGAAGACACATGGAGGAAGTGGGACCCACATATGGCTAGATTTCCCCACTACACTTGGCATCATTCTCTCACCAATTCGAATTCAAGGTGAATGGTAACATACTTGGGGGAGTCCAAAAGGTATTATTCATGGCATGACTCATCCAAGGTCGAAATATAGAGGAAGAGTAACTCCCATGGAAAAGGAAGAGGCAATTTGGAGCTAGTGGGACACTTGGGCTAGATTCCCTAGCTCTATGACAACAATGATGAAGATGCTATGACACCTATGACACAAATCAGACCTGAAGGCTGACATATGACATATATGACATGTCAGGGATAAAAATAGACTCCAAGAGGGAGCTCAAGGGTGTTAGGGAAGCTAAGATGCTTCCACATGTGATTTGGTGGAAGTGGGAGACTAGGAATTGTTGTACAAGTGGCGTTCTTTGGAATCTCTTCCCAACTTGAGTTGGCATGAGTCTCTTGGAAGGAATTCGACCCATGGAGGACATTAGAAATTTATAAATGTCAATAAAAAATAATGAAACCATATTTTGATCATTTTTAGAATTTGCAATTGCATTTGTGAAGAGGGAGAGCTAGTGGATGACTAGTTTCTTGCCTTAGCCAATTTCAAGGGTAAAAGATTCCCATCAAAGTTGGTAATTGGAAAGGCCATTCAGACCTTTCATTTGGAGCTTTTATGGAGTATTTATTTGCATGTGTAAGCTACAGGGCAGATCATGGTCTCTTCTATTGCAGCTCACTCCAACCATTTCCAGTTTTGATGGCATATTCTTGATCCTTAAGGGAGGGCGTTTTTGGTGAGCTATTGTACTCTTTGGGGGAGATTCTAATACCCTATTTATTTTTTAATATGAATTAAATACTCTGTTCTTCATCTCCATAAAGTTTCAGGTCGAAATTCCAAGTAGAAATGTATAAATCTAATTTTTAATGAAAGAACAGTGCCATTTCCCCACTACCGTGTTGTGAATCAATGTAATGCTGATGATTTCAAATGAATGGGTGATTATCTTATGCATTTGTGATCAATGGACTGACATGGATGTATTTTACAAGTTTCATGTGTTGTACTTGAGAATTTTAAGTATTTTTACTCAATTTAATTGCATTGGGAGAAGAAATAGTGCCATTTCCCCAAGGGTCGAATTGGTGATTTTTGCAGCTAAATGGGAGAGAGTTGGAATAGATATAATAATCAATTAATGGTGCACATGAGACCTTAATAACATCCTTAATAAATTATCTATATCTGTTCATAAATTTGAGTGGGTTTGGAGGCATTTGGGAAGCCATTTTCAGTACTTACCCTAGGGGGATTTGAACCCCAAATTACTAGTAAAATTGCACACTTGGTCCAGAATCTTAAGAGAGTTTGCAGAGGTATTTTGGTGGCCATATATCATCCCTGTAAATCATATTCAATTCCTAATATCATTCATACACCTTCCTTGAATATTTGAAGGCATTTGGAGTCAATTTGAGACCTAGAGACCAATGCTAGTCAAAGGGAAATTACTAGTAAAGTTCCCTACATTGGCCAGAATTGAAAGAGGATTTGCAAAAGTATTTTAAAGGTACAAAGTAATCCCTAAAATACATATTTATGTTCTAACATCATCCATATACCTTCTCAGAAGATTTGGGAGCAATTGGGGCAATTTTGGGACCTAGAGCTCAAAACTAGTCAAATGTCTAACTAGGGGAAAAAGTGAGAAATTGTCAATTTAATAAAATTCCTAACAAGGGACATTACAGGGTTGAGTAGTTGAATATACATGTGGGGGAATCTAACATCCACATCCTTTTAAACTATGCAGGTGGGGATGCGTGTTGTGCATGTGTTGATGTGTGCTGGGATGAGTTGGGTTGCTGGTTGTTTCTATCTTCTCCATAGGTCATTTTCTAGGTATGAATTTATAGAGGATACACACTTGTAGATTGTATTATGTAGGATGTTTTAAGGTTTGATTTGAACTCTAGGTCGGAACATAATTGGATGTGGCAAGGGAAATATGGTTTGTAAGGTAGATATGTCAGTTATCAATAATTGGAATTAAAAAGGATTTTTATGGATAGTTGTGGGCCAATCAACATATGGGTAGATTTTGGACCTATTATGGATTATGATGTTTTATTTAACTAAGTTGATTTGCGCATTTGCTCATGTTTATGTTTGTCATCTATTGGGTGGTGGATGGGATGGGTTCTATGACCATTATTGGTCCCCGCTCCACTATTAGCATCCCTCCCCTATAAAAGGTGACTTCAAAAAATAATACTTTGATCTTTCTCAAACGCCCACATGCCTCCTCCACTTTTCTTTCATGCATATTAAATCAAGTTGAGATCATGGTAAAATCCTACATTGTTATTCAAATCTTTCATATCTAAAGACGTTACAACATTGAAGCTAATTAGATAGAAAACAAAGGGGCAATTGAACCCCAAGTCAAGCTCATGATAATCCATGAAGAATTAGAGCACTCAAGCTTCTAGGTTCCACCATGAAAACTTAGTTCCAAAAAGTGTTTTGGGTAGCATGCAGCACCCCCTTCACAATATTCCCTCCACATGTGGGTATGAATTTCAATACAATGCAAGACATGTTAAATCCCCCTAAATCTTATTCAAGTGTCTTTATCAAGCACAACAAGGAGTAGTAGCCTCACACACAATGATATGATGAAATTCACCACCACACACTAGCCTAAGGCCACATAACTTTGAGATGCTTTTCACCTACATGCTCTACTTCATAGGGTAATTGGCTTCAACTCTTCGTTTCAAGGTGGAATTAATCGAGTGAGTTTGAGGATGAATTTTAATTGAGTGATTTTGAGGATGAATTGGTGATCTGTGGAGCCTTTAGCTTCCATGTTCTCTCGAGACTAAGTACTCACTCCATTCATGATTGAAATGTCAACATGAAAACAACATGAGGCATTGACCTAAGTGCCCTACACTCCTTGTTTAATTGTACATGGAACTCAACAATACAACAAATGAATTTAATTATGTGAAAGCCTGTCTAGCTATAGCGTGAAACCAAACAAATGCTTGGAGGATAGCAGTGGAGCAAGTCTCGCCCATGCATAATGAAACCCTACAAAAATTGGAAGAGGAGACTCGTGCAACCTTAGTTGTCCGACTCGATAAATTTAATGATCTCATTGTTGGGTTTCCAATAGTGTAGAGGCACCAGGAGAAAATGGAAGTCATAACACCCCCCACCCCCACCCCCACCCCCCCAAAAAATCATTGAGCCTACCCAACACCAATACAAGATGATGAATAAGAAGAGGAAGACAACCTCACAAGATAATTCTTCTTCGTATAATGGAAATACCACAATGCCTACTTGTTGAAGCAAGTCTATTAAAATATTTATTAGATTGTTTTAGGTTCCTCTTGTCTATTAATGTATGCAATATCAAGTGATTTGGATTTTAAATCAATATGATAAAGTTATAAAAAAATATCATAAAAGCTATTTTATCCTATTATCTCAAACAACTACATGAGTCAAAACTAACCAAATTTTTCAATATGAACTACCTTATGGTACTTGAAATTATATAATAATAATCTATTTTTAAGTTCACAATCAAGCTATACTCCAATCTGGTGTATGTGAATCCCTTGTTTGCGGGACAAGGGACCTCCCTCTACACAATGATGTAACTGCTAAAGTCTATAGAGGTCTACATACCCTATCCCCTCCAAATTTGAATATATGACATCTGAAGAAGAAACACATATTCTTAACAAAATTCAAATAAAATTATATTTATTTACTATTATTATTAATGATTTTATATTATATTTCAAAATATACATATAAAAATAGATAAATTATTTTTTAATGTCTCATCACTAGTAGTAAAAATTCCCTATAACTTTAAGCAAGCGTCGTGATCTTGATAAGCTGATAGATAAATTGGTGTTGTCTGTCGCATCTTAGAATTTCGTATGGGAAATTACATAAAATAAAACAAACAATGGCCATAATGTTCAAAAATATGGATAAGGATATTTGTCTAGCAACCAATAAAAATGTGAATTAGATTTAATGGTGGCCCACTTTTCCTAGATGCTTTTTAGAAAAATCAAGCAGTTTCTTATCCATTTGATATAAGTCCAATTTTATTAATAATATATTATATTATATTTAAAATTTCATGATTAAGTCCAATTTTATTAAAAATATATTATATTATATTTAAAATTTCATGATTAAGTCCAATTTTATTAATAATATATTATATTATATTTAAAATTTCATGATTAGTAAAATGTGAATCTACCACGAAAACCATAACTTAAAAGAATTTGAAAAACATCATTATGAATGTGACATCGTTTAATTGAAAGAATGTAAATGTAAAACAAAATGCATTGAAATTATCAAATTATTCTTCATAAGATTGGATGGATGTAGATACATTTATAAGCCATCTTATTGTGAAAATGTAATTGCGTTTGGTCGCTACCCTTAAACATGATTGATTGAGAGGGAAGTTTCAACCTTTTATAGATCTTCAACATACGACACGGACAAGAAATCCATCAACCACCTATCCTATCTAAGTGTTAGGCCCACACAATAGATAGGGTTCACTGTTTTAAGATTTCGATTTTTTATTTGCCATCATTATAATTTTTTAATAATTTTGTATTAATGAAATTATTATTTTTAATATAGAAATTCGAGGTCAACCTACATCAAAGATTTAGATATTGATATAACAAAACAATATATATTACTCTATTGTGTCTATTATAAGAAGAAACCCAAATATAACAATTTGAGAGAGGTTCATCTTATAATTTGTTGATATGTCAGTTGGGCAAACAAGGTGTACCGGGCTAGTAGATAAGCATACCAACATAGTATATAAGTTAATTAATCAATTGTATTTACACTAACACCTCTCCTTAAGTGAAATGTAGGGAATAAACATAAGAAAAATTGGGTCTTGGCAACGAGGCTTGCTTAAGTACCCAAGTACAAAAGTCTCATTAGTAGAGAAAAGGAGAAAAACCCGTAAGATAAAACCAAAAGACAAACACATCCAATTGATGAAAAAAACCCTCGAGCTAAATCTAAAAGAGATCCCACAAAGAACTCCAAGCTGCAAATTTCAAACCACTAAGGAAATGAAAATCAAATGCACACCATCTCCCCAAAATAAGATGGTCCTCTAAAATGAGTCCCGACACAAAATCCCTAATTAGGTACTCTTGTACAATCAAGAAAAGAACCACAAACTAATTGTCCCAATGGATGCTTGCAATCCATCTTAGTGGAGTGCATGGGCCATTAGCTACTACAACCATCGAGTCAAAATAAGAATCAATGCTATTTACGAGGCTTACTTGGAAAAAGGTTGATCTCGATCAAAACGATGAATTATAAACAATAACCTAAGCAAGCATTGTACACCATCCCCTCCACAATGTAGAACCGGGTGGACATAGATGATGACAATGAATGTCACACATGATGGTGAAAGTATGGAGGTACAAGCTAAGTGTGACAATGATGCCAAACAACCTAAGCAAGAAACACTCCAAGATAGCTATCTCCAAGTGATTGCAAAACAAGATTGATCATGTTATGGAGACAAATGCCTAGTGGCACTCTAAGACTATATTCATGAGTGGCACACACAATCCACGACTCAAAGGTGCATAATGATATGTACCATAGAGAAAGACCATCATGGACAACAATCCTTGATATGGGTCTCAACAAAAAGGCCATATTAGGTACCCATTTACAAATGAGGAATCGACACATATAATGCAACCCATGAGAAAAAACAACAATCTCAAAAAAGGAAAATCAAGTTGGCGTGCAATCACTCATTAGAAAGGGAGTAGAATACTCTTCACAATGCCTCAAACATAATGGAAATTGAAGACCCTAATAAAGAGATATGGTAAAAACTATGGCAATAGCCTCCAAAAATTGGAAAAATACTATGCCAATAAACCTCCAACACACCAATTCCACTCAATTAAATGAAAATTTGTTTATAATTATGACAACCAAGGGAATTGATCCTCAGTCTCTTCTATCAAACATAAACCATATACCAACTTCCCATGATAGAACATGCACAACTAGATGGCATGCTAACAAATAAATAGACATCGTTAGGGTTGACTATAGAGGATAGCCTCATCCACATCACATTAAAGGATGGCCTGGAAGGAAAGGTTCCACCTTGAAGTAAATGGAAGTGATCTGCACACATGTGGGTTGTTGTTGCTGTTGCTATATTTGAACTGGAAAATAGTGGTTTGCATGCCCTAATTCTCCATGGCCTTATTGTTGGCACACAAACCCATGTGATATAATCAAGATCAACACAAGAGACATAAATTCAACCCCACTCTCCAACAACAGGAAAACAAAAATATACTTAACAAAGGAGGAGGCATGTCACATCCCCATCCACCATTCTGACTATAGAAGGGGGTAGTTACGAATTTCATGTTTCATAATTTCACCCCATGAGGCCATTATTTGAATTCAAAACTAATTTAAGCCTCCCATGAGAAAAATAAACTAAGAAATGCATGTGCATGTGCACGAATATGAAACAAAATGGAATTAAAACTACATTCACACACACATCGTGCATAAACAAACATATTCATAACATGAAGTAATTATAATCATTGCACATTCATAGACACCAGAAAATACTTATATTTTAATTGAAAAATATCCAAGCAACTAGTTGTGTAAGAGAATTTTTCCACCCAACTATAGGTCTTGACTATAGATACCACCCTCAAGCTGAGCTATGAGGCCAACGGGGTAATGGAAACACTTGCAGGCTTCACGTACTCTCAGCTCGACCTTATTTTCTCTCGTGCTTATCCAATTTGATCACTTCTAAGCACTGTAGGAATCTCATTCAACCATTCCAACCATGGAACTCTCTTCCACTACCCCACACAACACAAGAAAGGCCTACTCTTTCTCTAATCAACAATACCCAACCCTCATAGTTCTCTTTAATGTGTGCAAAAAGAATCCAACTTGTTATATGTTTTCAAAGAACCTCTTGTAAAATCAATCCATAGCTTCTCAAGCATCAAGGAGTAACAAATAAACAATGGGTAAAGGTTCCTCGTTCTCAGTCTCTATGCTCACCTACAACCATCCTCTTCACTCCATGGTATGTCAATTCTCCCTCACAATGGTAATTTCTAGTTAATTTCATAGTCTAGTTATTTGCAATGGAGAAAACAACATGAAGGCTATGTATTGTGTGAATTATGAATGGAAAATGAGTGATAGACTCCAATGGAGATGAGAGGATTGGTGAAAAGATAGTTGAAATTATTTTTGGCCCTAAAAGGAAGGACACTTACAATTTCCATAAAATTATATTCATCCCATGCTTTCTTAACTACGTGAGAAGACTTTCATGCCAACTTCACACATGCATTCAATGATTGGATTTAATAAGTCAAAAAGAGGTAAATGGCTCATTTAAGGCACATGGAAGAAATAGATGAGTTATGAGGCTGACACTTGGAAAAATAAGATTTACTCTCCCATAGGTCCCCTTTCCTCTTCCCCTCTAGTGCTATTTAAATAACCATCTTGGACCATTTTATTATTTTCTAACATATTTTTTTTGGTAAGTAAGAAGTTACATTAACAGAAAACTAAGAATGTACAATAATAGTTACAGTCGTTATAGGTCCAGGAATCCAAAACAATGTGGCCTGGACCTGAAGTATCATATATAGCTTATCTTCCTTCATAGTTCAAATCTTTTACAAAAATAAAAACAGCTAAAAAAACTTAGAATTTTCACTCTTGCACTATAAGAAGACTGAATTAGTACATGATATACCTTTAAACCTAAAAACTAACAAGCTACACAATTTTCTACCCAACTGAAGCATTATTCTTTCGATCCTCCTGGAGTTTGCTTGCATGAATAGGTGCCATGGGAATGATGATGGGTGTTTTGATTGAGTGTTCTTCCAAGCCGAGGCCTTGAGTAAGGATGTCCAACAGAATTTTTTGCGTGTGCAACAACTGCTCCATGCATAAGTGCAAATATGCGATGTCTTTGCTCATCTCGAAAATTAATGTTTTCTTCTTCTTTCAAGCGTCTATAGTTGGTTCCCTCACACTACGCGTAGACCCAATTTTGTTGGGGGGTGGGAGCCCTGGGAGGGCTTCTCGGCTTCTCAAAATCATTACAAATGGAGTAATTGAATTGATGACTTTCTTTCCAATCATGAAAGGTGACTAACTTTGCAAGATCAAAGTGAGTGGGCACTGTTGTTTCATCCCAAATGACTTGAAAGATCCATGGATTCAGGTTCTCTTCCATCAGTGAAGTATTTCCCATAGATATCTGCTCCATTTGTAGCCCCATGTGCTCAATATTTATAAGGCTCCCTTCTCCTTGAAATTTCCATTTCCTTCCAGCTTCCTCATCCTTTCGCTTTGCTAACAACATAATTGATTATGTGGAGGAATTTTTCCCCTCGTCATTATCTTCCTGGATATCCTCTCTAACTGAGTTGTCCTTAGGAGGATTCTCCTCATTTACATGATGTTCTATTCACCTGTTGGGATCGCAAGCCCCCCGCTGAGGCCTTCCTCTTTCTCTGTAACACGACATTCCCATGGTGAGAATGCACTCAAAGTATTGAGGAGGGGTGGAATCAATTCGTCAATCTACGAATGGAGCCAAATGTGATGCTCACCCTTCACCAAGATCACCATAAATGGCCGTAATCCTTCGAGGTTATGCTCCTTTGTAATAATAATGGATCTCTAAACCATAGTAAAATACAACTTGAATTCCCATCCATTCGAACCATACTCCAAATATCTCCCACGCATAGTGTACTCCCCTCTTTAAATGCTCCCATCTCCTTGTATCCAATGTAGTTCCATGTGGCAAGGTGGATGATGGATTATGCCCTATCTTTTCCATGGATTTTGACATTATAGCACACCACTTGGGGAGCGGCCTTCCTGAGTGGCCAAACTAATGCATTCCTGAAGGATTGGATACCCTTGTTCAAGAGTTGTTGGGAGTTCTAGATCTTGGTCTTTCAAATCAACTCCCATGTTGGATAATTTGTTTGCAATGCGATTGGAATCCCTTCTGACATGAGAGGGAATTAGAACAAAGTTATTGATTATGATGGAGTTGAGGAGTTCTATATTGCTAAGAAGCATCTAGGTTGGGGAGATATTGGAAGGTGTTGAACCATGTAAGAGTTTAGTGAGCATATTGATGGCTATTTTTGAATCGCCTTCCACTATTAGATTGTGAAGGCCATGCTTGATGGTTGTTTGGATTCCACTGATAAGATACCAAAGATCTGCAACATTGTTGGAGTCGAAACCTCGACTTCCTGCTATAATGAGGTGGATTTGTCCTCGATCATTCCTGAAAACAACTCCAAAACCGGATGGGCATGGGTTACCTTTGGAAGCCTCATCAAAATTCATTTTGAAGAATCCCATTGGGGAACGAGACCAAGCTAAAGGAATTTGATAGAAAGGGGATCTCTTGAGGGTGAGGGTGTTTGATGACACAATTGAGCTCAGATCCCAATTGCTTAGTATTAATATTTCCTCCTTGTTGCACTCAAAGTCGGTGGCACTCCATTTGTCTGCATGAACAATTTATTTGTATTATTGCAAATTTGAAGCCATATTGTTTGCCGGGGGAAATAGGAAATTTTAAATATTCTCCTATTTTTTTCTTTTCAAATTTTCCATACTAGAGTTCCTAGGAGGACTTGTCAGATTCTGTTGATAATTGGATTCTTGTACACCACGGGATGACATAGGGTGATTGTGTTGATGATTCTATACCTTTTACGATCAGACTATATGTTTAATTGTGCCACCTAATCCCACAGCTGGGAGATGTAGGTGCATTGATTGAGAAGGTGCTCTATAGTTTCCTCATTTTAAGAGCAAAGGAGGTAAATGGAGGGACTAGTGAATCCTCTTTTCTTCAAATTGTCCCAAGTCAGAATACTACAATGCATTATTAGTCACAAGAAGGTGCTAATCTTGGGCCATAAATTAGCCTTCCATATTTTTTGCCATATCTCCTTTTTTGGGAAGAAGATGGAGGCCAACTTTTATTGAATAGGATTATTTGATGTTAAAAGTTCCTTTTGTCGAGTATCCCCATCACAAAATGTCCAGAACATGCTTAATTCTAACCTTATGAAGTTTCACTTCGTCCTGCCATGGACCATATCTATCTCATTTGGAAATTGCAGCTCCTTGTGATTTGTTTTCTATGTCCGCCAGGTGATTCCAAGAGTGTTGTTAGTCCAGAATTCTACCACTAGCGGGGGGGTTGAAGAAGCATTTTCTCAATGGGAGAAGACGATCGAATTTATTTAGTGGAGGAATCTATTGCCAGTAGTCCAATTAGAAGTGTGCCTCTTTTCCCTCTCGGTTCTCCCAAAAAGAGTGATCTTGAATTAACACTTGGTTTTTCTAGGAAGCATTCCAAATTAGAGACCCATTTAATTGATCATTCCATCTGATCAAATCTTCTTTTGTAGTGTTGGGGGCATATTTTCATCTATAGAAGTGATCCCATGGATCGTTCGTATTTTTGAGCTAGCAACACCAGATCTTGGCACCCATTGTCTGATTTAGGAGATCTGGGTCTTTGATCCCTAAACCACCATTCATCTTTGGTTTGTAGACTTCTTCCCATTTGATTAGAGCCCATTTTCTCCGCTCCCGTGTACCCTGCCAGAGGATTCTTTTTTGTATATTGTAGATGATTTTGAGGATGTATTTGGGAGCAGCAAGGGAAGAGAAGATGTAAATCCAGATGGCTTGAAGGGTTGACTTTAAGAGCACTATCCTCCCAACTAGATTGAGGTATTGAAAGGTCCAGGAGTTAAGACACTCATACAGGGAGTTGAGTAGGTCCTCCCAGGAACTATTGCAAAGAGCGTTGTCAATAAGAGGAATTCCCAAATTTTTGGATGGAAGGGAAATTCAACAAAAAATTAGGAGTATGGAAACATGATTTTGAATAGATCTAGGAGTATTAAAGAAGAAGATTTGCGATTTGTCTGAGTTGATGGAGGTGGCTGAGGCCTCACTGAAATCTTGGAGGATGTGTTTTAGAAAAAGGGATTCTCAAACCATAGGGGTTCCCATGAGGAGGGTGTCATCTACAAATTGATTGTTGATATCAAAGGATGGACTCTATGAAGGGGAAGGCTTGACATGGATCCATCCACCATGGAATATTTTATGAAACAACCAAGACCTTTCGCTATTATCACAAAGAATAAAGGGGAAATGGAGTCTCTTTGCCTAATTCCTCTTGAAGGAGAGAATGGACGAGAGGGTGTTCGATTAATTAAAATTGAGAAAAAATTAAATGAGGTTAATGCCATTACCCATTTTATCCATTCTTCATTGAAACTAAAGGTAAGCAATGGCAATCTCATATGCTGCCAATTGATTTTGTCAAAGGCTTTGGAGACGTCTAGTTTTATGAGCATGCTAAGAGTGCATGTGGCTTTTACAGAATAAATGACTTCATGGGCCAAAATGATGTTTTCCATGATTTCGTCCCTCTACATATCTTTCTTGCTCATGAGAAATTGTATGAGAAAGAAATGGTTTGATCCTTTGAGTAATTACCTCTGTAATGATTTTATAGATCACATTGCAGAGCGCTATGGGTCGGAATTGCTTTGGATGAGTGACTTTCTCCTCCTTGGGGATAGAGTGAGGAAGGTGGAATTTAGGGCCATCGGTATGCTTAGCGCCTTTCTTGAGTCTTCCACTAATTTCCAAACCTCCTTGCGAACAATATTCCAACAATGGTGGAAGAAACACGTTGTGAAGTCATCTGGTATAGGCGCTTTCCCTGTTGGCATCTCATGGATTTCCTGGTCTACTTCCTTCAAAGTAATGGGCCACATAAGGGATGCATTTTTATCTCCTGTGGTAGTGGCAAGGATGTGCTGAGTGATATTCTCTATGTCCTCTAATCTGTTTGGACATCGTTAAGTGAGAAGGTTGTGATAGAAATCCACCAATTACTGATCTAGGCCTTGGTGGTCAAGAATTGGCTGACCTTGGGAATCTTCAAATTTTGTGATTCTATTGATGTGCCTTCGTTGTATCACGGATCGGTGGAAGAATGTAGTGTTCTTCTCCCCCTCTTTCAGCCACTAAACTTTGTATTTTTGTCTCTAGAGGATCTCCTCTTGTTAGTGTCTTTCTTTCAACTGTTGCTTGATGCGATCCTCTTCTACCTTTAGCTGGTCATTATTGTTGGTGTCCATTTTGTCACTATTTTTTATCATCAAATCTACTCTGAGTGGCGTCATTTTCATTATTTTTGCTATGATAAGTTATTCTTTCCGCCATTCAGATCATCGAACAGACCATGTATGCATATAATCATTTATCATATGAATTTTGGTCGAATCTCGCTATATTATGATTTATTAATGTTTAAAGTGACATTTCTAGACATGTATGGCATTTAGTTTTTTCTCTACAGACTGCGTTCTTCAAACGACCCTCCATGCAGACACGTGTTTACGTTGCTAATATTCAGTCGCGTCCAGCCCGTCATTTAGTCCTGCGTTCGATCCGCAGAATCATCGGTTGGCATATTCCTGGCCATTAAAGTCAGAAACGAACTCATGGGTTCGGTTAGCTACATGGTGGTTATGATTGATGAGCTTTGGTTCTAGAAGATTCGCCTCCTTGCCTCTTGAGCTTGACAGCACATCTCCTACCCATGCCAACACTTCAGCATTCCGAATTTCCTATTTGTTCAACCTGATATCACGCACACCTGCTCACGCTGATGTTCTAGAGGAGTCTAGTCCGCCCACCCTTAGTCCGCCAGCACACACTTGGTCCACGTCGACGCTCCAGCAGCTCCATCTGTCAATGCTCAACTCGCCAGCACGTGCTTCTGCCCACGGTTGAAGGAAACGAACATGCAGCTGTTCGCATTGGGTAGGGTCAATGCCATGAAAGTAGGAAGGCGACCTGTGCGTTGTCACATCACCAGGCAGCCGTTTTTACAGTCTTAAAGACTGCCTATTATTAGAGCAGTCGACCAAGGATTGACTTTCTCTCCCCATTGTAAAATTGTATAAATAGTCGTCTTTGCGACTGAGATGAGTTAGTCTTAAGTCTTAATCCAGAGTTTGAGTCTCTAGATTTTTAAAACTATTTGTCCTTTGAGCTACAAGCACTGTGTAATTTTCTTAGTTAATGGAAGTTTCAGTTCATTGATGCTCTGTTGTTAGTGATTAAGTCAATTTAGTTTCCATCTCTAATTGTTGGGAAGGGCCCCTCATCAACTGGAGGTTTTGTTTATGTTTTTCTATCATTTCTTTTCTGCAAATAGCTAGTTCATTTTCCAGTTTATATAATTAATTATATTTTCCTGTACATGTCATTTTCTTATGCTTCTGTCATTTGTATTTTGTTGCTAACGTAATTTACTTTTTCAAAGTTAATAGTGGTCGACCAAGCATAGCATTTTGTAGTTTGCTTTCAGTTTTTCATGATTAGATAGAGTTTAGTTAAAAGTTGTTTCAAGTTCTGTTAAAGTTAAAATTAGTTTCATTAGCTTCTCTTTCTATAGCTGTAGGTTTATTTTCTCTCTCACCTCAGTCTTGCTTTAGCATATAATAGAAATAGTTCATATCTAGATAATGATTAGAATAGATTTCTTCCTATTATCTTAGCTTCTCAACTGTAACCTTTCTCTCTTCTAATTAGTATCTTTAACCATAATTAGGGATTTGCTTTATATTCTATAAGGGTTTTTAATTAAAGTTTGTCATTATTCTTAGTCTCCATCTCATTTTCCTTCACTTCGTTTCAACTATTTTCTTAGTTATGTCTTTCATATCTGATTTACTAATATGTTGTTGCTTTTAGATTTATCAGTCTTATTCGTAGCATAGTTTACTACATGTTTTTTTAAGGTTTATTTTCAAACTAGAGTTATTAATTTCATTCTCCAAGTTATCTGAATTTTGATAGTTTCTTTAGGATCAGTTTCCCATTCGTCTAGTTAACGAAGATGTTCATGAAATAGAATTTGGATCAGAAATAAATACCTTTATCAAGTTTTCTACTTGCTTCTATATAGCATATCTTTATCAAGTTTTCTATTTGCTTCCAAATCAAGTTCAGAAGTAAATATCTTTATTAAATTTTCTACTTGCTTCTAGATTTTCATTAGCTTTATATCATTTTGCTTATGGATAGAAGATAGATCATAATATTTAAAGTTAATTGTAATTGGACTCTTTGTGGTTTACATCTCTTTGTAGAAATTAGGTTAGATTTACTTCCATTTTTTTTTGCTATTACATTTGAAATTTATTACGACTCATTCACTCCAGTTCCTATCACATTTGACTTACAACATCAAGGAGAATGGAATTAGAATTAGATGCTTTAGTAGAGTTTTGAAGTATTAACTGAATGCATAAGGAGTTATTGAATTCATTTATAAAATTTGTAGTTTTGTTTTGAATTAACATAGTTTTATGTTTATGAATTTTGCTATTCTATAGATAGATCTTTAATTTCATTTACAGTTGTTTCTAATTCCTAGATTAGAATATGAATAATTGATTAAGTAGTTTCCATTATTATAAAAATAATTTTCTCTTTAATCAGTAATTGTTCTTTTTCCATTATTTAATCATAGAGTAGAGTAGTATGATTTGATATTATTCTGATCTATTGGTTTAGTTAATTCATTTGCTATCTTTTTCTGAAGTTTGACTCGGTTTTTCATTTGGAAAGATCTTTCGATATTTTCTTTATTAAAAATTTCTAAGGTGTGACAAGACGAAACTTAGGTGTCATTCTACCTTAGCATATACCATGCCTCAACTCTAAGATTACCAACCCTGGTCGAGAATTAAATATTTAGGTGTTTTCTCTAAGACAATTCACACACCTCAACATTTTGGCACCGTTGCCGGGGAGTTGTAGATAAATAGGTAGAATTCAGTCATAGATAAATAAGATTTTCTCTTAAAAACTTAAGGATAGATTTGAAATTCTCTTCTTTTGGAATTTAGAAATAGGTTGGTGGCGGGTGAAGCAGTAAGACGAGAGGTAAGAACTCGTGCATCTATTATAACAAGCACCCCCAAAACCTAGCAGTAGTAGTGATGCAGTTAGAATTTATTTTAGTTATAGTTTGTTTTTCATGGATAGGTCTAGAGACTCGCAAGGTAGATTTATTAAAACTAAAATTCCTACTAACCTATACGGGGGGCGTGCCACCCCAACTACTAACTCAGCAGAAAGGTATCGGAAGACACCTAAAGAGGACAATCCCACTTGGAAAGCAAAGGAAATTCTTTCTGGAAATCAATTAGGAGAAACCATAGGGACATCAAAAAAGTCTGTTCATAAGGAAATCCCATGGGAACCTCAAGCTCACATTGATATTGAACATAGGCAAGAGGAAAATCCAAAGGATAAAACTTTAGAACCCTCCAACTCTCCATTAGTCCAAAAACCCAAAGACACTACTTTTTCAATAGTAGGTAATCCAAACTTAGTAGATTTTGTCAGTCCTACACAAGTAGATGCTCTTTTTGAGAATTTTGTAAACATAATTATCCTGCAGATTGAGACAACAACAGTAGGACCTTCAAAACTGGATACTCACGTAGTTGATAATTCTCCTCCTAAAAAGAAGAATACTCTTCCTGAAACATAACGTTGGGACATCCCATATTCACCAAGAAAGGATCCACCTAGGTATTCTCTCTTTGGCAATCGAATCTTTATGGAGTATGAAAATAAAGATTGTGTCTGACAAGATGAAGGAGAAGGAGAGGTTAGGACTGAAGGTACTTTTGGATTCCCTATCTTAGACACTGCACAAGATGTAACTATGAAAAACATACCTCCCTACTCACTACCAACCTTCTATGGGAAGAGTAGTGAGGATCCAGATACATTCTTATTCGAGTTTGATATTTTGTGTAGAAGTTATAATTACCTACAAGATGGCCAAAAACTGAAACGCTTTCCTGCCACATTAAAAGATTCTACTCTTCGATGGTTTATGGCATTAGGAGAGTCTAGTATTAGAACTTGGGAAGACAAGAAGAATGCATTCCTACGGAAATATCAGGATTACTGTAGACCTAAGTACTCTCACAATGATATCTTTAAAATTCAACAACTTGAAGATGAGAGCCTAGAAGACTATCGCGGAAGATTTAACTATGTGCTACATAAATCTAAATATAGTGATCTTCAGGAAGATGCAGTAAGGACACTCTTCCTCAAGGGAATCTTAGAAGAATTCTTAGAGAACCTTAATCTCATGGCACCAGGAGATATTTCTCATCATCCTTTTGCACATATTTTTGAACTATGTAGAAATTAATCTAGGAGCAGAGGGAAAGGTGGAAGACACTTTCGAGAATCTTATGCTAGGAACCTGAAAGGGAACACATCAAGTCCTAGTGGAGTTACAAGGGTAGAGTTGGGAAACCTATTGGAAAATTTCAAAACAGATATCTTAGGAGCCATGGGTTCTCAACTAGATGCACTACAAGCTAAAAAGAGGCAAGATGAAGAGTGTGCAGCAATGAGTATTTTCTATCCTAGTTGTAGAACTAAACATCGTCAACGAGAATGTCCATTGAATAATGTCTCCTTTTGTCACCTTTGTACAGAAGAACATCCAATTGATAATTGTCCATCATTACCGGGGTTGCAAGCTGTGTATAAGAGTGGAAACTTTGGTGAATCATATAGGAGGCCTTGGAAACCTAGAGATCAACCATCATATCAAGATCCATCACAAATTCCACACTATTACTATCCTTATCAACCCCCTCAACAATGGAATACTTCAGGTTGGTAGAATTGGCCTCTGCAGTACCCTCCTCAGAATACCCAACAACAACAATGGTCACATGGGTGGAGAGGAAAAGCTTATGCTCAACCACCTCCTTCTATGCCTAACTATCCTTACCCACCTAATATTCAGCAAATTTTCCCAGATTTACACCTCCTTCATTACCCCCTATCCCAAATCAACCTCACCATTTCTAGAACATGAATCCTCCAAGATCCTCAATATTACCTGCACAACCTATATAGCATTGGGTTGTTACCTCTTCGATCATATGCCATTTCGACCGCACCAATACACGAGATTTAACTGCGGTCTGGAAGAGTTCTGCAAGATCAGCCCAAGTCATTAGTTGTTATCCAAGAAGAGAATGACGAAGAAAACATACCTACCCGAAGTTTTGAATGATGCCATTCTTGAATATGTGGTTATTCCTAATATTCAACACACAACCATCTACATAAAGAAGTAATTCCAAGGGAAAAATCACCTCCATATCCGGAGCGTCTAGTACTAGAAAAAACCGTAACTTATCCAGAGTACGGTATCATTAATGAATTGAAAAATATTTGTATTAAGATCCCTTTGTTACAAGCTATTAAAGATATCCCAATCTATAGTAAAGTAATAAAGGAGCTCTGTATTAAAAGACTAGGGAAAAAACAAAAAGACCCTCCGACGATTCATGTAATAGGAGAAATTTCAGATTGCATAGCAAACCAACCTAGAAGCCCAAAGTATTCAAACCCAGGGAACCCTGTGGTGACTGTTATCATCAATAACACTGCCATAGGAAACACACTTATTGATCTAGGAGCTGTTATAAACCTAATGACTACCACAGCTTTAGAAAATCTCAATTTAGGACACTTCCTCCGCCCTACCCCAAAGATGCTATAATTAGTAGATCGCACTATGGTTCAACCTACCGGGATCTTAGATGACATCACAATATCAGTAGCTTCATGGGAATATCCTGTGGAATTCATGGTCATAGAATCAAAATACCCTTCCAAAGGTCACCCCATTATTTTGGGAAGACCTTGGTTGGTTACTGCCAATGCATTTATAGGATGTAGGGATGGAGAGATGGTTATATTTGATGGGTTATCTACAAGAAAACTAGCTTTATACTCACCAGCTTAGCCAGTAACTGAAAACCTGTTTTGGTTAGATTGTCCTTTTTGAGATGAGAACTTGGAAGAACTTTCCCTTGTTAGTGATTTCTCCCAGGCACTTCAAGAGAAAAATACTGAGAATGTGTTGAATCAATTTATCTCTTCCACAACATGTGTAGACTTTCCTCAGTCTTTCTCCCAACTTAACCAAATCTTTGGAGATGAATTCCAAGAAAACATGAGCCTCTCAACATTTACGAGTACACCCTGTGTCTTCGCAATCGAAGAACACCTAGGATCCTATACCATACCGTGCGAGGTTAGTACCGACAAATTTATACATATAAATGCAGGTTTAGATGAGAGTCAGCAAAAACGATTACTAAAAGTTCTCAAGAGTAAACCTGGAGCATTTGCATGGGAATATACCGATATGAAAGGTATACACCTAGATACCTGTATCCACCATATTTACATAGAATCGAACATACCTCCTGTTAGGAAACCCTAGAGAAGAATGAAACCAATCCTCAGTATATAGTAAAAGATGAATTACAGAAACTCCTTAACGTCGGTTTCATTTACCCAATTTCCAATAGTAAATGGGTGTCTCCTCTGGTGTTAGTTCCAAAGAAAGTAACAGGGAAATGGTGTATCTGTGTTGACTTTCGAGAACTGAACAAGGCCACTCTTAAGGACTACTTCCCATTTCCTTTCATCGATAAGGTGTTAGATACCTTATCAGGGAAACAATATTTTTCATTCCTTGATGGGTATAGTGGATACAATCAAATAGTAATAGCACCTGAGGATCAACAAAAGACAACCTTCACTTGTTCTTAGGGGACATATGCCAATCGAGTATTTCCGTTTGGCCTATGTAATACACCTGCTACTTTCCAACGGGGAGTTCTAGGAATCTTTGCTGACCTTATACACGACTGTGTAGAAGTTTATATGGATGATTTTACAGTTTATGGTAATACCTTCCAAGAAGCCCTTGATGACCTTGAAACAGTTCTTATTCAGTGCCAAGAAACAAACTTATCTCTTAGTCATGAAAAATGTAAAATGTTACTAACTGAAGGCATAGTTCTGGGATATCATGTCTCCCTTCAAGGTATCAAGGTGGATCCTGCCAAGATAGATATAATTGTTAATATTCCTCCTCCAAAGACTTTGAAGGAATTAAGAAGTTTTCTTGGCCATGCAGGCTATTATAGACGTTTTATTGAAAATTTCACTAGGATAGCCGCACCTATGTTCAAACTACTCATGAAGGATACATAATTTCAATGGACTGAACCATGTCAACATTCCTTCGAAACCTTGAAGGAAAAGCTATCAGTGGCACCAATACTTAGGGGGCCAAATTGGTCCCTTCCTTTCCATATATCCACTAATGCCACCAACATAGCTATAGGGGCAGTCTTAGGTCAAAAGAGGGACAGACATCACATGCCATTTACTTTGCTAGTAAAAATCTGACTCCTATAGAATCGAAATATACTATTACTGAAAAAGAGTTTCTAGCAGTAGTCTATGCCATCAACAAGTTTCGTCATTACATCACAGGATATGAGACTTTTATACACACTGACCACTCTTCCATCAAGTTTTTAATGAATAAACCTATCACTAATGGAAGGGTAACTCGGTGGCTTCTTTTGTTACAAGAATTTAATATCACCATTGTTGATCATCCCAGTCGAGAAAATGTGGTAGCTGATTTTCTCTCTCGAATTCAAACTAACAATAATTCTAGTCCTGTCGATGATAGCTTCCCAGATGAACATTTGTTCACTGTGTCTGTTCGAACCCCATGGTTTGCAGACATAGCCAATTATTTAGCAACTGGAAAGGTACCAAACCATCTCTCCCCACCCGAAAAACGTAGGATCATAGTCCAGAGTTCCAACTATTCTTGGGTGGACAATGATCTCTTTCGTACTGGTCCTGACCGTATTATTAGACGATGTGTACGGGAGGATGAGATGGCAGAAATCCTACATGCATGTCATGGTGGACCTTGTGGCGGGCATTTTTCTGATAAGAGAACAACATACAAAGTGTTGCACTGTGGTTATTATTGGCCAAGCATTTTCAAATATGCTGCCAAGTATGTCAAGGGGTGTGACAGTTTCCAAAGAATGGCTAGACCTACGCCATCTGACGAGATGCCTTTACAACCCCAAGTTATGATTGAACCATTTGAAAAATGGGCTCTAGATTTCGTTGGGCCAATTTCCCCTATGTATCACAAGAAGAAGTACATTCTAGTCTATACCGATTATGTCACCAAGTGGGTAGAAGCCAAAGCGTCATTTCGAGCCACAGAGAAATATGTGGTAGAATTCATATATGAAGAAATCTTTACTCGATTTGGTGTACCTAGGGAAATTGTAACCGATCAAGGGTCTCAATTTACCTCCTCACAGTTTACCTCCAAATTAATGAAAGAGCTTACTGACAAATATGGTATTAGACATTGTAAATATTCACCATATCACCCGCAAGCCAATGGTCAGGTAGAATCCACTAACAAAGTATTAGAAGATATCATGACTAAGACTATTTAGTTACACCACAAAGACTGGGAAGATAGGCTCCCAGAAGCCTTGTGGGCTTGCATAATAACTTGGAGGAACACCACTGGCCACACACCTTATGAAATCATTTATGGTAAACAAGTTCTTCTACCTATTGAATTTCAAGTCAAAACCTTTCGTATGGCTGCAAAATTAGGGATGAATCTAGAAGAACCACAAAGACAACGAACCTTACAAATAAATGAATTAGACGAAATTATTATCTTTTGACATTATCTATAATTTGGGCCATTATAAATAAAGTTACTCATAAGGTTCGTGCTAAAATTTTGAATTATGTGTTTAATAGACTTAGCACACTCTAGTGCCAACCAGCTTCCTTACTAAAAATAGCATTATACAAAGCAAACCCGTCGGGGTATTGAACAGGCTCGCTGGTAGCGGGTCCATGCTAAGTAAAATATTAAACAAGGAAGCTCGATAAATGCAAGTAAACCCGTCGGGGTATTGACCAGGCTCGCTGGCAGCGGGACTATGCTTGCATGGTACCAAGATAAACCCGCCAGGGTACTGAACAGGCCTGCTGGCAGCGGGTCAATATCGGGTAAAAGAGGTTTGGTTAACGCTTTGCTATTCACATGGCTCATAAAAGACCTGAGTATACAAACACATGTTTAGGCCAATTATTTATACTGTCATTAGAGAATGGTTGTAAGTTGGAATTGGACCCTGTCATCTAATTCAAACAATACCTAAGATATGATTATCCTAGAAATGGGACCCATAACTATAGTTAATCTCACAAACTCTACGGTGAACCTTATCTATATTCTTTGGATGACAAGAGATATTTACAATGAATCATGGATGACTAGTTTTCCTATGGCATTTCACATCAATTGTATTATCATTCTTCATATGGTCTTCTTAAGCACTGTTGTATTCGTTTTGATGAATGTACATATCTGAATCATCTACATTTAATAGTTAATATTTCATTTTCCTGCAAAAATTATCATAGCGTTTTTAGAAGAAATTGCCTGAACCATGTATTGAAAATATTTTGAATCTTAATTTTTCTTTGATGGCTTGAGGACACGCCATATTTTTGGTTTGGGGGAGGATCAGAACTATTTTACCTTCTGCGTATGTATGAAAAAGTTTATTTATCTCTGACAAAATGATAGGTGTTTTTCAGGAATAATGCAAAAATAGAAAAAGGAGGATTGTCCTAATCAAAGACAAATAAAGAAGAATGCAACTTAAAAGATCCAGAAAAGCAAAGTTTATAGCATTTTTTGTGTATTAACAGTCTTAGAAATTCCCTGCAAAAATCAGCTTCAGTTAGCATAAGCAAGCAAATCTTGTATAGACAAAAATATGTATGAAGGGTTGAATGACGAGTCGAATGCCGATCCGAATGAGGTGACGAACGTGGAAAATGTATAACGATCTAAATGAAGTGTCGAATGAAACCATAACTTATATTGGATTTATTAAATATTGCAAGGTGGCCAAATTTGAATATTTGATAAATCTAATTGGCTAATTATGTCAGGAATCAATCAAATGCCAATTTCGCACATGGTTTCATTCCCTTATCTATCTCGCCTCCATTAAACGAAATAATTATGCATCATTTCAAATCATTGCATGACCGCCATAAGGTTTTAATTGTCCTATCGTATGACCTGTCATCATATTAATTAATATATCATGATCTCCCACGTATATTCTACGTTTATAAATTCATTTCGAGAATTATATTCAACCTGTCCAAAGCTCGAATTTGGACATGGTTGAAATCATCATGGCCACACGTATTCCTTGACTCACACATTTCTATGTTGGTGCTCTATTCAATATCTTTGAATGACAGGTGGGATCTTTCAAGCATGCATCTGGTTCATCAATCAACCACTCAAATGGACTTCATTTTACATTGATGACTGCATGAATTTCGCTCCATTCCATTCGTTATCCAATCTTTTCTGTTGAGCCACGTCCTCTGCAATTTCTTGCACCTCTTGTATCTATTTGCATCCCCCATCCTCTATTAGCAATGCCAATCCATCATGAACCTGGAAGTTACCAGGATTTACTTTGCATCCCCGAGTTCAAAGAATGCCGCGAGGTATTCCTTCGAGCTGGGTGGGGTCTGTTTCTCCGCCTTCTCCAAGGCCATGACCATGAAGTTTCACTGCTGTTTGCCAAAGGATTTGATGGCAAGATGGCCAAATTTGGCCACCTCACTTTTTCTGTGACAAAAGAATCGATCGCATTAGCCACGAAGCTCCCTAGGGAAGGAGCCCGTTGACATAAACATCTCTTCCTTCCACGGAAGGCTCACGAGTTTGCTTTGAAGACTGAATATCAACATGTCGCCGGAACAAAAGGATTCCACCGAGAGTGGGTTAAGCCGGAATACTTAGATCCCTTGACTGTCATCATCCATCTGATCACTTGTGAGGGTAAGTTTACTGTTTTTAAAGTATGCCATTTTAGATTGTTAGCACATTTTGTTAACAATCAGACCCTCAACTTTCCATTTTATTTCCTGAAAAAGTTTAGAGAAAATGCAAAGCTAGGTCAGGAAGAATACTGTTAATCCCTCTGGAAGCCTGTACCATCATTGTATTATTAAAATATTGATCATTCACCAGCTACAAAAGAGAGGGAAAACTTGGGATCATTTTGTTTTTGAAATACTAAACCCTCATTTGATCGAGAAGCCTATTGCCAAATCCTCTGCTTCTCGAAAACACCATCGTTTCCAAGCCAGTGTTAGTGAGCCTACCCAAGCCTCTACGCGTACAGAAAAAGACACCAAGCGTGTGCGGTTTGATGAGAATCCCTCAAAATATGTACACCTTGTCCATCCATCGCCTTCTCCTGAGCTTACCCTTGGTGATCCTACTTCAGAACCTCCACTCTTTTCAGTACCCACTAAATCCATGAGAACAAGTCGTGACCAGTCCGTTGACCAGTCTGTCATTCAGACTGTCGTTCAGCCATCACATTCAGACAACCAGTCAGATGACCATATCCTTGAAACACCTCTCCTTACGTTAGCCAATGTATCTTCTCGATTGTGTGATGCCTCTACTGTTGAAAGTTCTCCTGCACACACCAGAGACATATTTCTTGAAGAACATACGGTTGATATTGAGACATCTTCAAGAAAGTTGAGTCCTCAAAAGGACCTGGAACATTGCATAGAACCATCTATTTTGAATCAGCAGGAAGTGGATAGATTAACCCAAGTAATAGCATGGTTGACAGACCAAAATCAAAATTATGTGGAAACAATCTCTGAGCTTCATGAAGAAGACAAGGCACTACACACACAAGTAAGAAGCATTGAATGCTTGGTCAATGCCAGAACAACATCCTATACTACTATCTGGATGAATTATGACACCTTGAAGGACTGGTTTAGGAAGCTCCAAAAGCTTAAAGTTAAAACCACTTCCTCTTCCAAGCTGAAGGCAGCTGCTACTGCAAATCAGCCTTCTTCCTGAACTTCTCTGTTTTGCTCAGTGGGACCTCGCATATCTCCGGTTTGGGGGAATGTTGGTGTCCAATTTGTCACTATTTTTTATCATCAAATCTACTCTGAGTAGCGTCATTTCCATTATTTTTTCTATGATAAGTTATTCTTTCCGCTATTCAGATCATCGAATAGACCAGGTATGCATATATTCATTTATCATATGAATTTTGGTCAAATATCGCTATATTATGATTTATTAATGTATAAAGTGACATTTCTAGACATGCGTGGCATTTATTTTTTTCTCTACAGGATGCGGTCTTCAAACGGCCCTCCATGCAGACGCGTGTTTACGTTGCTAATATCTAGTCGCGTCCAACTTGTCATTCATCCCTGTGTTCAATCCGCGGAATCATCGGTTGGCATATTCCTGGCCATTAAAGACAAAATCAAACTCATGGGTTCAGTTAGCTACGTGGTGGTTATGATTGATGAGATTTGGTTCTAGAAGATTCGCCTCCTTGCCTCCTGAGCTCAACAACACACCTCCTTCCCACGTCGGCACTTCAGTGTTCTGACTTGCTTGTTCGTTCATCCTGATATCATGCACACCTGCTCATGCCGATGTTCTAGAGGAGTCCAGTCCACCCATGCTTAATCCTCCAACACACGCTCTGTCCACGTTGATTCTCAAATAGCTCCATCCTTCCACACTCGATTCGCTAGCATGTGCTTCTACCCACGGTTGAAGGAAACGAACACGCAACTGTTCACATTGGGTAGGGTCGACGCCGTGAAAGTAGTCAGGTGACCTCTGCGTTGTCACATCACCAGGAAACCATTTTTACAGTCTTAAAGGATGCCTATTATTAGAGAAGTCAACCACTAAAGGGTCGACTTGCTCTCCCCATTGTAAAATTGTATAAATAGCCGTCTTTGTGAATGAGACGAGTTAGTCTTATGTTTTAAGCTAGAGTCAGAGTCTCTAGATTTTTAAAACTAGTCGTCCTTTGAGCTACAAGCACTATGTAATTTTATCAGTTAATGAAAGTTTCAGTTCATTGATGCTCTGTTGTTAGTGATTAAGTCAATTTAGTTTCCATCTCTGATTGCTGGGAAGGACCCCTCATCAACCGGAGGTTTTGTTTATGTTTTTATGTAATTTCTTTTCTGCAAATAGCTAGTTCATTTTCCAGTTTATATAATTAATTCTATTTTCATGTACATGTCATTTTCTTATTCTTCTGTAATTTGTATTTTGTTGCTAACGTAATTTACTTTTTCAGAGTTAATAGTGGTCGACCAAGCATAGCGTTTTGTAGTTTGCTTTCAGTTTTTCATGATTAGATAGAGTTTAGTTAGAAGTTGTTTCAAGTTCTGTTATAGTTAAAATTAGTTTCATTAGCTTCTCTTTCTGTAGCTATAGGTTAATTTTCTCTCTCACCTCAGTCTTGCTTTAAAATATAATAGAAATACTTCATCTCTTAGATAATGATTAGAATAGATTGCTTCCTATTATCTTAGCTTCTCAACAATCTTCTCTCTGACTTCTTTGCACTGTAGGTTCATCTGCATTCGCCAGCTGACGTTAAGATCGTCAAAACTACTTCTTTATTTAGTTTAATTAGTTTTCTTCCATCCGGACTGTCATTCGGACAGTCATCCGGATCGTCATTCAGATAGTCATCAGGATCGTCATTCGGACTTTCATTATTTCTGCATTGTTTTATGCTTATTTTGAATTCAGTTTTTCAAGTTTTCGAATTGTAACCTTTCTCTCTTCTAATTAGTATCTTTAACCATAATTAGGGATTTGCTTTATATTCTATAAGGGTTTTTAATTAAAGTTTGTCATTATTCTTAATATCCATCTCATTTTCCTTCACTTCGTTCAACTATTTTCTGAGTTATGTCTTTCATATCTGATTTACTAATATGTTGTTGCTTTCATATTTATCAGTCTTATTCGTAGCATAGTTTACTACATGTTTTTTTAAGGTTTATTTTCAAACTAGAGTTAATAATTTCATTCTCCAAGTTATCTGAATTTTGATAGTTTCTTTAGGATCAGTTCCCATTTGTCTAGTTAACGAAGATGTTCATGAAATAGAATTTGGATCAGAAATAAATATTTTTATCAAGTTTTCTACTTGCTTCTATATAACATATCTTTATCAAGTTTTCTACTTGCTTCTATATAACATATCTTTATCAAGTTTTCTACTTGCTTTCAAATCAAGTTCAGAAGTAAATATCTTTATTAAATTTTCTACTTGCTTCTAGATTTTCATTAGTTTTATATCATTTTGCTTATGGATAGAAGATAGATCATAATGTTTAAAGCTAACTGTAATTGGACTCTTTGTAGTTTACATCTCTTTGCAGAAATAGGTTAGATTTG
Organism: Larix kaempferi; assembly: GCA_027924585.1. NCBI lineage: Eukaryota > Viridiplantae > Streptophyta > Pinopsida > Pinales > Pinaceae > Larix > Larix kaempferi. The sequence goes on from BSBM01000092.1 coordinate 14,135,289, forward strand.
CTTCCATTTTGTTTTGCTATTACATTTGAAAGTCATTATGACTCATTCACTCCAGTTCCTATCACATTTGACATACACCATCAAGGAGAATGGAATTAGAATTAGATGCTTTAGTAGAGTTTTGAAGTATTAACTGAATGCATAAGTAGTTATTGAATTCATTTATAATTTGTAGTTTTGTTTTGAATTAACATAGTTTTCTGTTTATGAATTTTGCTATTGTATAGATAGATCTTTAATTTCATTTACAGTTGTTTCTAATTCCTAGATTAGAATCCGAAGAATTGATTAAGTAGTTTCCATTCTTATAAAAATAGTTTGCTATTTAATCAGTAATTGTTCTTTTTCCATTATTTAATCATAGAGTAGAGTAGTATGATTTGATACTATTCTAATTTGTTGGTTTAGTTTGGTTTAGTTAATTCATTTGCTATCTTTTTCTGAAGTTTGAATCGGTTTTTCATTTTGAAATATCTTTCGATCTTTTCTTTATTAAACATTTCTAAGGCCTGACAAGTTGAAACTTAGGTGCCATTCTACCTTAGCATATACTGTGCCTCAACTCTAAGATTACCAACCTTGGTCGATAATTAAATATTTAGGTGTTTTCTCTAAGACAACTCACACACCTCAACAATTGTACTCATGGGAAATAATTTCTTGTTGGATCCATTGAATTTGATGTTCTAGATCATGTTGAGCATGGAAGATGTCCCCAAAGATATTTTGTTTCCATTCTTTGAGATTATGTTTGAATTTTTTGGTTTTTTGTTGAAACTTGTACATTAGAGTGCCATGGTTGATGGATACGTTCTCCCATCAATGTTGGACATTGTCTTGAAATTTTGGGTGCGTTAACTATATTTTTTCAAAGTGAAAATAATTTCGCTTGGGTGAGTGTGTAGCATCCATCCATAGTTGAATAATCCAATCATTTGAGCCTAATACCGAGAAGATGTTGGATTCTATTGCAAGGCCTTCCTGCATGAAACCTTCCGAGATGAGAAATCTGTTAAGGTGACCAGTGATCTAATGGGATTTGGTTCTTCAGTTGGTATAAGTGAAGTCCCCATTGATATTATTGATATCAATTAGCTAGAGATTGGTTAGGAGGTCCTGGAGTGCAGTGTTGTCTCCTTATAGTCTTATGATTCCTCCTCATTTATCTTCTAGGGAGAGGATTATGTTGAATTCTCCCTTGATTATCTATTGGTCTCCTTGGATGATATCGCTCAGGTCATTAATGTGTTGCAAAAACTGAAGTTTCCCCCCCAACAATTGCAATCCATGATAAACATTTGTTATATAGCCTTCCTTGGTTGATCCAATCATTCAATATCTAGTTTAAATGGTACATTTGGTGGTGAGGAATTAATCCAAGATGATTGTGGTTGGGGTCCAGAGGATAGAAAGTCCTCCTGCTGCTCCTCTTGAATCAGAGTTAATGAACTGCTCCTGAAACCAACATTTTGGTAGGATGGTGTTGGCTTCAGAGCTTACACATTTTTTTCCTGATGGAACAAAACATCAGGATTTTCCTTCATTATGTGGTTTCAAAGAAGCCTTTTTTTCCCTCTCCCATTAAGGCCTCTTATATTCCATGTGATCAGATTCATAAGGAAGGATGTGAGGATATGGGATGAAATATTTCTATGATCAATTGTATTTGGCCTAAATTGATCTATGCATTTCCCACGTCTTGGATGAGCTATTGTGTTGTTTTTCTTCATCCTTTTTTTATCATTCTATGGTTGTCTCCTTGAGTCCTTTAGTGGATCCCTTTGTATCCCCATCCCTTTTCTTGACCTAGATGTTTCCCCTGCTATTGATTTTAGATATATCTTGCGTAATTTTCCTAATTGCTTGTGGGGGAGGGACATCCGAGTATTATTGTGATAAGCCTCTTCCAGGCTTGCCATGTCTATATTTGCTAGTTCTCTCTCATCGATTTCTAATGCCATCTCACCTCGTTCTTTAGGAGTTGGATCGATGCTTGCTAACTATTGATTTTGTGCTAGTGTGTTGTGCTTTTCTTTGTCCTATTGGGGAGGGTTTACATTTTTATTTTCTAGTTTTGGTCCAAATTGTAGATCTACACCTTCCATTTCCAAATTTACTAGTATTTCATTAAGTATGCTAAAGGAATTCTCGATTTGGTAGTTCTTACCTTGCGTCTGACTTTTTTTCTTGTAGGAAACCTTTATTTTTCCTTTCACATGAATGAATATGTCTTTGTTCTTTTCCAATTTGTCTACTTCTTCTTTGGAGGAGCTATTGAATGAGCATTCCTGAAGAGATGGTTGTGTTCATGGAATTTCCAACATCTGAAAGGAATGTGTTCATAATCAATGGTTTGTATCCATTCCTCGTCCTGATATCTGAGGCAGATGGATCTAGGGAGTGGCTTGGAAAATTACATGTATACATAGATTGTTGTAGATAAGGTGTATCGTTTATGCTTGGTGGCCTTTGCTATTTTGAAAATATTTTGCAGCGTGTTCCCTATCCCTTAAAGGAATTATTCTAACCAGAATTCCTATGGAGGTGAGTATAGTTTGAGACAAACTGGGGCATGTGTAAAATCCTCCTTGTTTGGATTGAACCTTTCAATCCAGTACTTTAGATATATCTGGGTAGAATTAAAGAAATAAGTCCCATTCTCGAAGATTTGGTCCTGGTCCTCATCGTTGTGGAAGATGGTGGTGAAGAACCCTTTTGATCCAAGTTTTAGATCAATGTGCCCTTTTGGGTTCCACCAGAATTTCATCTATCAGAGAAATGTATTTCTCAGACAGACAAAGGCCAAGGAATTCCCCTATGAACGTGCGATCTCTCATGTGCATGTGGGCTCCGATTCTGTCTGATTAGATCTCATATTTGGGCATGGATTCGGCCCATGGGAAGCATTTTCCTGTTCCCAGACCTGAGCCACTTTTGGATGGGGAGGATCCATCTCAAAATCCACTGCTTTTCATTTGCTTGTTTCACCAGAGAATTGGTTGGATAATGTCGGTGTGTGAGGATGTTCAAAGGGAGATCGTTTCTCTCCTGATCCTCCAAAGCCTTGTCCATCCTGATTGTTTGTTGCCTCCCTATAGGAGGGGGATCACTCTCCCTCACTGGAAACTACCATGAGCCCTATCAGATCATGTTGAGGTTGATCAAATTCGAGATGTGTTGTGGCCACAATAGGTCCCATGCTTAAATGAAGCACGGGAGCCCCATTTTTGAACAAACGCAAAGGTATTTGGGTAAGTTGTCTTGTAAATATCAGGTTTTGGTTTCTACCTCTAAGATCCTTCACCAATGCTTTTGGTCTGCCTGTTTACCAAGCTTTTGAATAAATTTTCCAAGTGTTTTGGTCCGGAGAAAGCTTAAATTTTGAGTATTTTATCGTCTGGTTTCGTCAACCCGAAACTCGACATTTTGGGAACTCGAAACCCACAACCCGATAGGTGCGGGTTGCAGGAATTCATTTTTCAGTTTTTGGTTTTGCTCCACCCGAAACCCGCAACCCGACAGGTGCGGGTTGTGGGTTTTGTTGTTAATAAATTTGGGAAATCTTCATCCCGAAACTCGCATCCTGAAACCCACAATTGCGGATTTCGGATTGCGGGAACTTATTTTTTTAAGAATTGCGTTGTGTGTTCCCGAAATCTGTAACCCGCAATTGTCGGGTTTCGGGATGCAGGAAGAGATTTTAATTTTTGCGGTTGTTTCCGTTTCCGAAACCTGCAACCTGCAAGTTTCGGGTTGCGGCTTTTGGAAACTCATTTTTACGATTGTTTTGATAGTTTGTAACCCCGAAACCCGCAACCCGCAGGTTTCGGGTTGCGACTTTCGGGAATCATGAATAAGTGGTGTGAACAATAACTTGGCCCTGCAACAACGAGATTCAATCCTAACCATTGATTTGTCTTGATCCCGTGGATGAGGTTACGCTGCATGATTTGAGTAAATATTTGGATTTCCATTTTCTCTAGTATTATTTGGATTGTTTCCATTCTTAATGATCTCTAGTTTGAGTTGGTTTTTATCATTTCAGTTGGTTCCATAATCTCAGTGGTTAGCTTAACATGTTGTCTTTCACATTTTCCATCTAGATTTGGTCTTCATTTGCATAAGCTGATTCATTTTATTGGTTTTTGGAGATTTCAAAGATCTTGTCATTTGATTCTGATTATTGTGTGTAATGACTGCTTATTCTTATTTGAACTTGCTTGAGTCATTTACATGCTTCAGTTTTTCCTAATTAAATTCATATGATGTTTCGATAATCTTGGCAAATTCAATTGAACTCCATTGAATCAATAAGTTTATAGAGCAACTTGACGGATTATAATAATTTGATTAAACACTCATTTTTAATCATTTTAATTTATGACTTGAAAAGGTGTATATAATGGAACCATGCATTTAATTATCAATTTTGAAAGGATTATTAAATTTTACTAAGTATTGAATATTTGATAAAATTTGTCATTATGGGAAGATCTATAATTTTATGACAATTTTTTATAATTCAATGAAATCCCAAATAACATATTCTCAAACCATGGAAAGAGTCAATAACATTTTCATTAAGCAAAGTATTGTATTTTACAAAGAATAATTAACTTTGCTTATTTGTAAGATCATTATTATTGTTTAAATTATATTCGATATATTTTTTGAAGAACAATATTAATAATATTATTTATATAATTGACTTTGGTATATCTTGTTATTTACAATGTCTAATGCATAATATTTCACTAAACCCTAATTTGTCGTGCAGATAAAATTTGAAAAAACGGAACCTGTAAAAGACACGTTTTTGCACAGAGGATTGCTGGAAAACCGTGAGGAATCGGCTCAAATGGTTGCAAACCCACTTCCCAAATGGGATGATTTACCCTTAATCATGGACAGTTTTGAAAATCTGTGAACAGCTTGGGAGGAAAATGTTTCCGAACAGGGGTGAACGTTCATAAATTTATTCCAGCCGTTTTTGCATACAGTGAACGAACCAGGCATCCGGGGATTTGATCCTATCCTTCCCAATGCTCTTCACTTCTATAAATTCGACCTCCCAAGTTGTGAGAAGGGGGAGAGAGTTCTATGAAGAATGGAATAATTTTCATTCTTCTCATATTTGCATTCTTCTTGCAATAATTTGTTGTTGACAGGGAAGAAGAAGGAGAAACGCTACTTCCAGATAGATACTTTTGGAGTTAGAAATCAGCAGGAGACGACTGGGGATACTCTGTCTTACTAGAGCCTGTAATTTTGTTTACAGACCTCATTAATACAGTGAATTAATCTCATTGAATAATTTCCTGTTTATTGTTCAAATTTCTTTGACAGTGTCTGATTTCTTATTTCAAAATTGTCATCTATATTGTGTGATCTCTTTGCATATATAAAATAATGCACAGGTCTATTATACTGATTTCTCTTATGTCTGATTTTTGTATAAGAATATCTTGTTAAGTTTCTTTAATGAAGATATTTTCCTTTATCTATTTCTACAATTTGATTCACAACATTCTTAATCATTGTTAATTTTTCAATTAACAAAGTGATTACAGGTTAGTTTTGAACATGTTTACATACTTATATTATTGTCACTTAATTTTCATTAATTGATTATGATTAAGCTGAGAAGTGAATGCATCTTTTACATTTCTGTTGAAGTTGGCAAACATACTTATCCATTTCACATCAAGACCAATCTGCACATAAACAAGCTTTCATTTTAGAATAGGACTGACTTAGATTAGTTCCCCTTTTTAAAAATAGGTTAGGTTAGCTTAGCATCATCACATCCACATTTTAGTTTTCTTTGACTGGAAAACTGATCTTATTGGTCAAACCACCGACTCATAGAGTGCCATCGGAGCTGAATATCCATGGAGGATCACCATACCAAATAGGTTGGGGATAGAACTGCCCTTGCGTAGGGTCTTTCGAAGCCTTTCAACTTGGGTTTTTTTCCTCTGTTGGGAGCCTTGGAACCATTCCAACACCTTTGCATCTAACCTGCACAACCGAGGCATCAACAAGATGTTAGGTTGTAGATATTGTTGCAAGAGATTAGCTAACCCTAGCTACAGAGCTCATTTTGCAATCTCAATAATTTTCCAACATAATATTTACATAGGTTTTGAGTCATCATGGCAAGCCAACCACATGGTCCATATAAAAATATTTACATTATACATGCCTAATCATTCACTAGTTGGGCCTTAGCCTTGAGCTTTGCACTAGGAGTCCATACTAGCATATTTACATCATTTTACATAGTTTGATTTTTCCAAGCGTCAAAATTGGGGATATTACAAGGCATGATCTATAGATAGAACCATCAAATTGTGATATGTTTAGAGGAGCACCCATAATGGGGAGTACTCACATAGGTACACAAGGCCACTAAAGAGGCCATGGTTGTAATGGAGTTGCATCTTTCATAAAAGGAATCAATGATCCACCAATAACCACTAAAAACACCATAAATAAAGCAAGTAGAACACCCCAAGATTAAATACATACCACAACATTTTTCCATCTCCAACAAGTGAATCATGACCAATAGATTTGGATCTTTTATGAGATCAACCTGCAATCAAAGATAAATATGATCTCAAAGCAGGCTAGGATCATTAGTTCTAGGTGTTATACCTGCACTACATCAGTGCTAACCATGCATAGATTAAAGTGGTATGGGGGGTGGCCTATGCAACTAAGCACATGAAACCATGTACTCTAACACTCATGGATAAGATGATAACCATGATGAATCTATATTCTCAAGTACCACACAAATCATTGTACATATCTGAAAGGAAGCTAGTATGGTGGATATTGCTCGATAAAAAATAAAGGTCGATCAAGATGGAGACCAATCTAGTTCTTAAATGAACCCAAGTTATATGCATTGTGATGTCAAAAATAGAACCATGATTTGATTGTAACTAGATAAACAATCTAATTGTGTGGATCTAAGTATGGATAGGCACACAACTTATGTGATGAAGAAGGCCTTGTCACCCCCCAAAAAGTGATCTACAATGGAGAGATAACAATCTAAAGGTCGCCACTATCTGTAAGAAGAGAATAGTTACAACTATAAATTGCAAAAAAATATTGCATATAAAGTTTTATTGTTTTCTTAGTGATAATCCCTAAAAATCCACATATATAAGGAATGGTTTGATTATGAAAACATGCCACAGTATCTTGCCAAGGCACGATTTTCAAAAACATATCTACAACCAAAAGTGCAAGAGCCACTTTCAGAAAGAGACTAGGACCACAACCAAAAAATATTGGCAACTGAGTAATCAAAGATGAATATGCTCACTCAGAAAATCAAGGTAAGAAATGCCCACTCCAATACCATGTATAAATTTGAAATCAACCCTAATCAAAGATGAATCTAGACATGGATGGAATAGAACAATCTATATATTACTCTACTATGTTGATTACAAGAAGAAACCAAAATATATCACAATTCGAGAGAGGTTCACCTCATAACTTGTTGATATGTCAACTAACCAAATGAGGTGTACAAAGCTAGTAGATAAGCATGCTAGTTTAGTGGATATGTTAACCAATACATGCTTTATTAGTTGTACATACACTAACAAAATGGATTCAACACCCTTGAATACCCATATTGCAACCAAGTTGTATTGTGTTAACATCTGATATCTATGATTCTATTAATCTTATTCTTATCGGATTTCAAGTTAAAAAAATTTGTTTCTCTTCCTATTATTTTAAATAGTAAAAGAGAACAATTTCGTAGTGCATTTAGACTACTTCTATAATTAATTATTGATAGATATATTAAATGAGTTTATGCAATATTATTAGCAAAAGAATTTGAGTCATATAATTATAAATATAATAGATATAAAATGTATTTATACAATATTATTGGGTACTTATATATATTATCTCAGGTTTTAATAATGTTGCCAGATACATAATACATTTGTTTATTTGCCATTTTATTTTTATAAAAAATATTTTCTTAAGATATTAAAAAGGAAACACAAATTGATGGAGGGTTTAACAAATGTTTAAAATGTTAAAAAAATGGGCAAAATTATAAAAAAAAACCACTAATGGAAGTGGAGGTTTTTGCATAGGTTTTATCATATGTTTATTATAACTAAAACTCTAGGTGACTAAAGGTTTTAGCAGAATTTTTCTCGATAGTATGATTCCTACAATAAGGTGAACCAATGTGCCACTATTTAATATGCACCAATGCATATTATATATTATCAATCATATGTGCTCTATATATGGTTAAGCATGTGTATGCATATATCCTTGCCCACCATGAAAACTTGTAACAATGGCGAAAAATGTAATGGTACCATTGAATGGAATGATGTTGATGTTGTAAGTTAGGAAACTTATTGTGCTTATTAAAATTCATAGCACTTATGTGTGCATAATTGTGTAAGGAACGCCACTTTGTAATATCATCTCATACATATTGATATGCATGCTTATATATTGAACATCCATTGCCATGCTTACTTAAATAAAATGCACCAATGTAAGAACCTTAAAATTAGCATGTGTAACAACAATTCAAACACATAGGTGTATAAAAATGCATAAAGCACATTGGTTGTACAAATAAATACACATATCGACATATATTTAGTGCTTAATTTTCATGCTGCTATTTTTAATTTTGCGAGTATGCAAATGTAACTTCTTGTTTTTTTTATAAAATTTTAATTATTAATTAGAAAATCAAATATTTTTTTTTTTTAATTTTAATTAATGTGTTTGGATATAATCATTGTATTAATGTATTGTATTGTTTAAACAAATATATCAATTGACTTAAGCACATAGGTTCATAAAAATGTATAAAATACAATGGGTACTTTTCTTCATTTTGAAGACGGTACCTAAGGTAAAATGCAGGGTTTTAAATACACAAGGTTTGGTCAACAAAAGGGCTTGAAACCGTTACACAAATATTTCATTATGAGCTCAACATGTCACTTACCAGAAGTGAACCTAGGTGGTGAGAATAACACTCCATCTCACAACCACTCAGGGTAGACCGAATTGACAAGAAACTCATTTTTATTATATAAGAGTAAGGAGCCCTACATTATACAAAATGAGACAACATAAAGATCCACGGTAAAAAAATGTCAAAATTTTTTTCTACAATTATTATTAGCTTGTCATCATATCGATTGGGATAATACATCCATGTGAAAGAAAATTTCATATTTATATAGAAAAACATTCCAAAATCAATTATATTGATCATCATTCATTGTTCAAACTCTTGTCATTGCTCGAACTACTTGCATGCCTGATTTCTTTATCACTTGTAGGGAAAATGTGCTTGGGTTATTGGCAATGTTTTATTGACTAGCTTTATTTTGTTTTGCCTCTTCATTTTCCATATACAAACATAAAAAGAAAGTGTAATGAGTATATCCACATTTATAATATGATATATGTGATTGTTTACACATACCATTAACAATGAATACTTCTTAAACAAAACACATTATTTCAAAATCATCTATGTTGGTTCAAATCCATACTTTGTTTCCTACAAGCTTTATATGCCGCAACAAAGTAAAAATATAATTAAAGGTTTCTTCTTGTTTTAATATTGATAAAATATGAGATGTAAAAAAAGAAAGCTACTTACAAATTGTTCAATTAACCCTTGATAATACAACATACTCACAACTCAAAAGTAATCCAATATCAATCAAATATTTGGATAGCTCTTATTTGTACATGAAATTTTGGTAGAAAACATCCATGAACAATTTTAAATTAATTAAAATATACAATTCACAACAAATATGAGATATTAGATAAAAAAAAAAGGCAAGTACACTTCACAAATTTGCAATCAACTATTTTCTACATTGTCTTCCCATCTCATGTGATGAGTGGGTTTTGTTTCGTTTTATCTTCTATAGCAACAAACAATTGGAAATGGATATTTCATGTGATAAGCCTATTTCATTACACAAAATAAATCAATGATTACCATGTTTGATGCACATTGTATTGGGATAACTCTTCTCAATAACTTTTCCCACATTTAAATAATTTTATTTCTTTGACAATTTCCTTGTACTCTATTTGGACATCCCAACCAACATATAAATTTGAACATCAACTCGTTTAGCTTTTTTAATTATCTTCATCTTTTCTAAAAACAAAAATCAATTGATATTTATATGAAGTAAATATAGTAGAAATATTAATTTGTTATGTTTTGGACTAGATACACATATTATATAAATATATGTTTAGCAATCACATTTTCTAATTGTTTCTTTTTTGTTATTGTATATTTTTTCTATTCTAAAAATCACAATTCTCAATTCCCATTGCTCAAGAAATGTTTGTTGTAGTTTAAATATATTTGATTCAATGGATTGATTTTTGTACCACAAGTGAAAATAATGTTTATACATTCATTGTGTTGTAACCCTAATAGTATTGTATAAAAATTCCCACTACCATTAACTTAGAGCACCACTCCATATGAATTAAGGATCAATAATCATCATTTACATTATTTGTATTGTTTTCTTCTTAGGAGATCCTTTTGTTCCCTCATTATTGTTCCCCACACAACAATCAACATGTGTGAAATCAAATATTTGAAACTTATCTATTATTTTTAAGAAGTACATTATTAGTAAAAAGTAAATAAAAACTTCATGCGGATCACCTTTTGATCTACATAAATCCCATGTCTACAATATTTTCATAGATATTTTATGCTCTTTTTCACTTAGATTGTGAACAATCTTATCGAATTTTCTCAAATTTTCGCTCTACTTGACACACACTAACCAATACACATGATTCAAACCCACAAATAATTTAAAAATATTACTTTTATATTAAAACTTCAAGTAACTTAAATTTTTCTCTTCTTGAGATGTAGCTCCCTCACACTTGTTGCTATAAATGTTTTCCCTAATCTTCCATCCAGGGTATTTTTTAAGGATTATAACATTATACTTAAGTATAGTATTCTAGGTGATTATTTTAAATTAAAGAAACCATATATATAGAAAGGTAGGCGAATCTTAAATATGAAACATACAATTTACTCTTGAAATCTGTAATTTTTGGCGAATAATATGATAAAAAAACACATTTTATGTAAATATAGGCAATATTAGAGACTAAAAATGACCAAATAATGAATTTATTTTTTGAAAAAAAGTCCAAAAAATAGCCAATTGGCGAAATTTCGCCCCTAAAAATTTCCCTACTTCCATCAACAATATTACATAAAAAAATACTTGCATAATGAAAAATGTTTTATAAGGTAAACATTTTAGCCTAAAAATGTAACATGATCTTAAAAAAATTGGGTTGATTGTGCAATGTATAGAGTAATACACATAGGTGTGCTAACATGATACAACAATTCACATTGGTGTGTTTACATATGTAGGTAGCACCACATGATCATATACAAAACTACACAAAACCATCACACTAATACACTTGCAGGATTTTGTACCAAGCGATGCACTTTATAATACTAAATGTAACATATAATGTGCATCATGAAACTTGAAACAAACAAACCAAAAACTTGACAAGGACAGGTTTTGGAATTCAAGGAAATGAGGGGTCCCAATCCAATGAAATATAATTTACATCAAAATAACCATTTAGGCTAATAAACACCCTAATTAACGATCCGAAGATCCAAAGAAAATGTGAAAGGGTAAAGAAACTAAACCCCTACTGCTAGGGTTAGAAACAAAAAAAATTAAAGGGAATCAACCACAAAGACAAGGATTGGAGTGTTGAAGGTTGTTAGCATCAGTTTTGTCTTGGATAAAGTGGAAGGTTAGATCCCTGAAGGGAGTGGAGAAGGCCTCAGTGGTTTGATCCAAATGGCCCATAAGAATGCTAAGCAGGATATCGGGATAGGCCTTCAGGGCTTAAATAATGAAATGATCAAATCTTGAGTCGGAGCATTGCAAAGAGGATTAAATTGCAAGAATCCGCATGCAGTTATGTGGCGACATAGACGAGCAGCTCAGATCTATGGAAATTGGATCTACGGCCATGGGTGCACTCCGCGAAAGGAGTTGGAGGTATATTACGCAAAGGTAGAATAGGCTAGCCAACAAGCATTTTAGAAATCCGATCAACGACCGACGGTACAGATCTACGGTCCGGAGGTACTTCACGGATGGGACGTGCGCAGGGAATGAAGATTTTCATATTTGCGAAGTTCTAGTAGGGACCGCGGGATTAGATGGTGTATATCGGGCGGGATTGAGATCTACGACTAAGAGTTTGTTCGCAGATACAACTTGCACGTGATATCAACATACCCAAAATATGAGAACCCGGTAAAGGCCGCGCCTTTGGACGGTCTAGATTCGGGTAGAAGTCAGATCAACGGTGGGAAGCAGTTTCGTAGATCCAAGGTGCATGAAGGGAATCATTTGAAGGCAAAGGGCCCGAGAGGTAAGCAGAGATATAGATCCACGACCCACAATGGATTTTTCATACAAACGGATTAAGTGGCTCCCCCACTATCGCAGTTGCAGGGATGATAAGAAAACAAAAATATTATAAAAAGAGTTCCTGCACGGGGATCCAGATTCTATTTGTCCTGTTCGCATTGGAAAATGAAAGAGGCGGACTGTGTAGAAGTAGACAAATCAACCAGGAGCCCCGATCATCTGTCAGACAACCAGGTAGGCCTCTCATCCCCCATTGCAAAACTATTTAAATGGTAGAACTAATAGAACCCTTGGGCTTTGAGCACCAGAGGGTAGGATATTTATTTGAGGACAAAGACACAGAGGTTTATGACACAGTATTAATAAACAACACCATAGAGACGGTTGAGGACTGGTTAAAGCTGATTAGGGAGGGAAATGTAGTTGTCCACAAGGTTTACCAGATATTTTTCAACCTTTTTGCAATTGACCAAACCCCAAACTGTCTAGAGTTTGTCGTCTAGTGCACCTCCAACTACTCCTCCATCGAGAGGACGATTATAGACACAACCAACTCCAAAATACTGTGAAAAATTAGTCCCCTCACCGTTGGAAAGGCCCTGTCCATCCCAAATGAGTTCTATCAGAAGGCCAAAGAGTATAAAGAGGAAGCCCTAGTCCAACATTTCAGACAGGCCCTAGCTGACCTTAAAGAGAGTTTCTTCCATTGCATCCTGTAGCCAAATACCTCCTTCCAGAACTAGCTTTTCCCTGATGTAGCCACTCCATTTACAGAAGAATCCAAGTGTGTCAGTTCCATACTATCCCAGTTTCTAGGTTTAGATAATGACATGTACATTATTGAGCCCTTAATAAGCTTAATGTTTGCCATGAGTACATGCCCTATTGAGTTGGATAATCCCAATCAGTCCTCCCAGTGTGCTTGTCTCAGGTTTGATGAAGCCTTAGCCGACAGTATCCACTCTCAGTTGGCGGAATTCCCCAAGACTAGAAGCTTTAGGTTTCATTCATACCTGTTGAGGATGTTCTTGTCTTTCAATGAGGAGAATTTGCAGATGCCAGAGTTGATGCTCACTCGTGAGGTACTCTCAGACTATACCAAGTTCATGGACAACATCATGTCTGAAGTGTACCATGCTATCTTTCAAAAGAAGTTGCCCAGGGTATTTCCAGAGATGAAAGAGTTGATACAGCCTTCCCCAGAGAAGAGGATTGGTGATTGGTTCCCTTCAGGTCACAACACTGCAATTAGAGTATATGTTTTTTCCCATGCACCTTATGTGCTTGCAGCTTTCCTGACACGCAGACTATTTATACTAGAGTTCATTAGACAGAAGATGGAGACAGAGGTTGAGCATTTCTTAGATGATAAGAAGGCTTCAAACATCACTTTTCCTTGGGCTGTGGGCCCATTCTTTGTTAAAAATAAATCCGCCCTCCCAACTATTGAGGGTATGATGAGAAATATGGGGTTCAGAACCAAAGCAACCATTAATTATGACCCTCACCACATCATATCAGATAGGAGAAAAGAGACTAACAGAAAGGATTTTGTGCATTTTGAACTCACAGGGATGGTTGGGACTACAAATTGGCAAGAATATCCTGACAAAAGTCAAATGGATGTGGATGAACAGGAGGTCTCCACCTCCCTGGTGCCACAAGCCATTCCCCCACCACTTATCTCTTCCAACCTAGTCCGAGCAGCTGAAGAAGCTACACCCCTTGCCAGTGGCTCTAGGGAGTTTAGCAAGCTGGAAGGCAGTGATCCCATGGACGTAGATAATGATGCAGAGAGAGCCTCTAAGAGGCAGAAAACAGAAAATCCTGAGCAACAATTGATAACAGTAACAACAGGGCAGGCCAAGAAGAAGAAGCAGGTGAAATTCCTGCTACCAGCCTTTGAAGTTAAAGAATGTGTATTCGACCAAGTATCCATTGAGCTTGCAGCACCAAGCAAAAGTAGAGCTGAGCTACTGGAGGAGTACGGGGAGAGCCCAGAGACAGCCTCAGAGGAGACTAAGCTATATGCAGAGGTAAGGAAAATTTCAAATAAGGATGTATCCTTGGTGGAAAGCAGGAGCCTTGCCCAGAACACCATAAGTCTGGCCTTGGCTACCAAGAATAAGGCCACCGAGCTGAAGGTAAACTTGGAGGACACCCTGTGCCAAATGTGATAAATTTACACAAAGAGACTGGTGAGGTCATTTATAAAAAATTGTTGAAAGCTGCCTTGGAGCTGTCTAAAGTGCAAGCCAACAAGAGAAAGGTTCAGAATCAGCTCAGATTGGAAAAAGTGGAAAATAAGTCCCTGAAGGCACAAACTAAAAAGCTCCAAGCTGCATTATTGGCTATTGAGAGCCAAGAGCACAAAAGAGATAGTGTACAAAGATTGTTGGATGAGAAAGACAAAACCATTCAGTCATTAAAATTGAAGTTAAAAATTTCCTCCACCCAGCTAGTGGAGGCATCTAAGCTAGCAGAGTTGGATGAGAAGAGAGAAAAGCTCCAAGGGAAGCTAACAGACTATGCAGCTAGCCTGCTGAAATTTGAAGAAAAAGAAAAATAGTGGTTGGTAGATATAACACTTATGGTATAAAGTGAAAAAACTTTGAAAGCTAGGTTTGAAGAGCTTGAAAAGTAGCTATAGGAGAAGAATTAGGAATTGGACAATATAGCCACACCCTCCATAGAGGCTGGTGATTTCTCCCTTGTAGGGGCCATCGCTCAAGTGAGCCTGAGAGACATGGAAGTAGAAAGGGTAAAGAAGCAAAATGTGAATCTGAAGACCTTGATGACAAAATTAGAACATGAAAAGGAGGCTTGGGAAACCAAGTACCAGGAGATAGAGGTAAAAAATGAAGAGCTGGTGAAGCAGGCCACATGATAGACCTCCCTGCAGGAAGAAAAGCAGGTTGTATGGGATGATATTGTAGCAAAAGCAGAAAAGATGAGGCCCTATCTGGATTTCATTTTGGACAAAGAGGTAGTGATCAAATATTCCAGGCAAAGTGACATAGCTGCCAATGAAAAGCTAAACAAAAATCCTATGAAGTGTGCTCAGAAGGCAATAGAATTTCTGAATGGTCTATTTGAAGATCAAGCTAAGACATCCAACATAAAGGAGAGGGTGTCCACTATCATCTGGGCTAAAAACGTAATACACAAGCATCAACAAGTAAGTACCATTCAAGCAGGGATAGACATCTTATCCCATTAAGCAAAACTTTTCAGGGAAATGTTTGATCCACTATTCAAGAAGGGTCTACCCTTGTTTTGGGAAGAGGATGGCATTATGAGGTCACAGGAAGAGTATTGGGGTAATCTTTGGGAATGTAGAATGGACCATAGATACTTTGTAGACATGAACTAGCCACTAACAGGTAAAATAGTAGTGGATAAATTGACAAAAGAGTTCGAGCTGGTTTGGGTCTTCAAAGAGGCTTGCGCCCACGTCAGGAACTGCTCATATAAAGACCACACGAAGATGAGGGTGTTGCTGAAAGAAGTGGCCACGTCAGAGCTGCCAACAACTGATCAATGGAAGACCGTTGAGAAATTTGGGAAGGCCAAGTTGATACTACATCGAGGATCGTGAAGATTCGCAGCATGAAGAGATAGTTACTGGAGCATTTTGTTCATTTTTACTAGAGTCTCTTGTCATGTTGTAAAGCTGCTCAGTAAAATTGTAAAAGGAAATTAAGCTTGTTTTTTACCAGCTCTGTTATTTTGTTGTAATGAATTCTCTGGAGTGGCGAGCTTGTTTGAATAGGTGCCACTTATATTGTAACAACTTTCTGTTGAGACAGCTCGAGCCTGAGGGCTAAGAACATCTATATAATCAATGTAATAGAAGAGAAAAGGGTTGAAAACTTTTTGGAACCCGAGAGGTTTTTTGTGTCACGTACTGTGAGACTCATTTTTAATAAATTTACAGAGCCGAAGCTGGCCTTTATGCAGAGATTCATGTGTCATTTATATTGCAGTCTGTTTCCTTTTCTTATGTGAATGTGCATCCTGTTATTTTACTTCCATTATGTTTTCCTTTCATATATGAAATTAGTGTGTAATAGTGAAGAATTCTTGATCATAAGCTCTGGCTATTGTTTTCAGATATTCACCAAATATTTCCTCTAAAGTTGACATTGAATTCATCCCTGTTTGATGCTCATGTTAATGGACTGTCTTTTATCTCTTCTTTCCCACCATACAAAATCATTTTGACTGTAATTGAAGGGCTACCTTGCCTATGTTATGAAGTTCCATGCAACAACTCTGTGATTAGATGTATTTGTGTGTCTTGACTCCATTTCCCAATGAATGTCCACTCTGCTTTCAACCAAACAACACTTTAATTACAATATTCATTCGTATGTATTGGGCCTCATTTAAAAATTTGTGAGAGATCCCTCTCTAGAGAGATAGAAGCCAGCTTATCTTTCCTAAAGTGGTTTTGTGGTTACCCCAATTTGGCCTTTCTGCAACCTTAAGGTACATTTTGGGTGCTAACATATTGGCGCCATTGCCGGGGAACGAGAGTCTTATTGTCCTTGAGAGAAAACGACAAAGAGTTCCAGTTTTCATAGAAAGAAGGGATTTCTGTGGGAAAACTGAGATTTCTGCATTTAAGGAAAGTTGTACATTTGCCCTGGAGACTCCACTCATCAGGATTTTCATCTAAAGGAGACTCCACTGGAAGAATTGACGATTCCACATTTATTTCCAAAGAAATTTCAGAAGGCATCCTGGCCCCTAAAAGGATCCATACAAGAGGTAACCCCATTTCTGAACTCTTGCTAAGTGTGAAAACCCAAAAATTCTGCTTAGGCATAGAAGTGAAAAAGATAAGACTAGCACTTCTAATATTGAAAGGTCTGTGTCTAAGAAAGAGTTGTGTAATTTTCTTGAATTGGATTTAGAAGTAAACATTGGGAGGCCCCTATTAAGTTCAAAATCAGAATCATACCTAAAGCTAGCTGAAGTAAATCCAAATAACCTTGAGTCATATTCACTAGATCCCATGTGTTATAATTTTCAAAATATTGTGAAAGTTGGAAAAAAATACCCACATTCCCTGACCTCTCAGTCATATACTACAAAAAGTTAGCTCAAAATACTCCTCAGAACATCCTTCAAAATATCCCTCCTATAGCCAAAAATCCACCCAGACCAATGGCAGCCAGGTTTGCACCCTTGGATCTACCATCTGTCTTGCATGATCTCCCTCAAAACTACTCACAAAGAATTTACTTGTATGATGGGGATGGAGAATTTTCAACAAGACAACATATAGATAGGTTTGAGGATTTTACTGACTTGGAAGAAGTAGACTATGATGATGCAAAGATGAGGTTGTTTGCACAAAGTTTATCTAGGGAAGCTAAGAGATGGTTTAAAGATCTAACAACGGCCTCTATCCCTACCTTTGAAGCCTTTCAAACCCTGTTTTTAGATAGGTGGGAAGCAAAGAAGAGCCCTCTGCAAATCCTATCTTAGTATGACCATTTGAAGAAGGGAAAATTTGAGTCCATCCATGAGTTTTCTAGCAGATTTATGAGGGTGTACAACTCAATCCCAGTTGATATTAAACCCTTAGTATGTGCTGCTAAACTTCATTATGTTGATGCCTTTGAAGGAGATTTTTCATGTATGTTAAGGGAAAGGAAGTCACCTACCCTGTCAGCTATGTTAAAATATTCCCTAGAGTTGGAATCAAATATGATGGCTTCAGGGAAGTTGAAAGGTAAAACAGAAACATATAAGAAGAGACAAGAAACCCAACCCTCTACTTCCACTTACTCCTCTGCCAGTGATGTAAAGTTTGAGATGATGATGAAGACAATGGAGAAATTGATGGACATGTTGGCCTTAGATAATAGACCTCCCAATAGAGAATAGCCTGAAAATCAAGTAAGGAATCCTAACTTTAGAAGGCCATTTCCTCAAAAAGAAAACCTGATGATTAGCAAATAAGACCCCCCTTCCCAAAGAATTTGGTGGATGAAGAAGGACAGGAAAATGCGTGATCAGATTCATCAATTTGATGACCTTGACAATGAAATATATTTGAATAAGAGAGAACATGATTTATTCACCCAAGAAAGTATTAGTCCCATTCCAGAACTAGACTGAGAACAATATCAGATGGGCTATCAGAATGCAGTGGATGATTTTCAGAGAAAACTGAAGCTGAGAAATCAAGATGTAACAATAAACAAAGGAAATTCTAATCCAAACCAGTTTTCCAATACTCAGCAAAACCCAGAGAAATAGAAAGAGAAGTAGCAGGAAGCTACTGCACAAAGGAGCCCATAAAATAAAGAACAAGAACCAAAAGAAAGTAAGCAATCAAAGCCCACTGATGTAAGAAAACCAATTTCATCTTTCAATTTAAAGTCTGAATTGTCAAAGGTCAAAATCTCTATCCATTTTAATGAGCTATTGAGAAACAATGAATATAGGGAAGAGATTACTAAAATGGTCAAAGGTCAATATGGTTGTCAAGATGATATCTTAGAGGTAATAGATGATGCCCCCGCCATTTTGTTGGACCTAAACTAGAAGATACAGATGATGAAGATGTTCCCCCATTTTATCTAAGCCTGAATGTCCATGATATGATCTTGCATAATGCAATAATAGACTCAGCTGCATCTCATAATCTAATGCCCAAAACAGTGGTAGACAGCTTGGGTTTTGAGGTTACTAGGCCCTACAAAGACATTTACTCTTTTGATTCTAGAAAGGTCAAGTGTTTGGGATTGATAAAGGACATGGTAGTAACCCTTGCACAACTTCTAGGCAAGAGTATTGTGATGGATGTGGTGGTGGCTGACATTCCTGCCAAATTTGGTATGTTGTTGTCAAGATCTTGGGCATCAAAATTAAGGGGGACTATGCAGTTGGATTGGTCATATGCCACCATACCTTTGTTTGGAGGAAACATAAGATTATATAGAGAGAAGAGATTGGCCTATGTGGTTAGCAGCTAGGATAAGCCTGAAAATCATCCCATTTAGGCTATTGACACTGACTTAGGATCTTCCATATTTTTCAATGATGGACTGCCCACTGATCCTAAAATTCTTGTATATATTGAAGTTGGAGAGGATAAGGAGTTTGTACAAAGACAAGAAGCCTTAAAGAAAAAACAATATGAAGAAGGTTTATGGACCATGTACTTTGATGGATCTTTGAGTAAAAATGGAGCTCGTGCAGGTGTTTGGATCATATCCCCAGGAAAAGAATTTAAAGCTTTGTCTTACAAGCTGACCTTTGAATGTACTAACAATGTAGCTGAGTATGAAGCTTTGTTGTTGGGTTTGCAGGCTCTGAAAGATATGGGAGCAAAAAGAATACAAGTGTTTGGAGACTCGGAGCTAGTGGTGAATCAAGTGAATGACAGTTATCAGAGCAAACACCCCAGAATGAGAGCATACAGAAATGAGGTCTGGGACATGTTTGGTAATTATTTTTCAGAGCATAAAATCAGGGTAATACCCAGAATTGAAAACCAAGTAGCAAACTCTTTGGCTACTACTGTTGGTGGCTTCAAGACTCCTATCTATTCTCAGAAGAAATATGAAGTTGAGATTGTGAACATACCATCAATACCTAACAACTCAAAATATTGGCAGGTCTTTGATGATGATATGCAGATAAAAATGTTTCTGGAGATGTTGGATGAGTTTGTGAATACTCAGATCGACTAAGAGAATGACAATTTGGAGTGTTTCCAGGATGATGAATCGACCGGAGGTGAAGAGGACGATAATAAGAAATGGCAAAACACGCTGGGAGGAAAGGACATTAGAGAAATTTTGAGGTCAAAAAAGGGCCTCAAAACAAAGAAAATGTACTATAAAATACAACCAATCACATTCTAGTAGATGACATCATCCCCCTTGGTGAGGTGACATTGCATGAGTTAAGAATGCTTATTTGTCAAATTTTCTATGGTGGATGAAAACACATAGTTAACCAAGGTAGTGGTGTAAGTACTTTTAAGTCATAAAGTAAAGTACTCATAATGATAGTCTTTTCATAAAATAATATTATTGTCATTTTCAAGTAAAGTACTCATAATGAATGTATTTTCACACTTTCACATAAAATAATATTATTGTCATTTTCAAGTGAAGTACTCTTAATTAATAAATAAAGTCTTTTCACATTTTTTTATAAAATAATATATTATCATTTTTATGTTTTTAATTTTAAATTATATATTCACTCCATTCTATTTAATAACATAATGTCAAACTAATAAAGAATAATAATAGATTTAATAAATAATAATAATAATAATAATAATAATAATGCAATGTGGATTATAATAATATTATTGACATTTTACATGTAAATAAATTCTCAATTAAATTACATTATTAAATTCATGAGAAAAGTACTAAATATAAAAAGTCAACATAAAATTAAAAAAAAAAGCTCTTAAAAATGTTTTTTATTATTTAATTTCATTTGCAAGTTCAAGACAAATAAATGTTAAAGGACAATACATTTTTGGGAATTTACAATGAATCTTAGTCACATCAAGATAGTCTTATTTTATTAATTTGATTTCTAGTGAATTTTGAAAAGTAACTCAACCATGGTTATTTATATTGTGCATAGAAAATAGTGTGGGAGGTGACTTGTCATATATACCTACCCCATAAAACCCCAAATTCATAATATTTTAATATATCTCATATTTTTGTAGTACATCTCTTAGGAGGCCCTTTTTTGACCTCAAAATCTCTCTAATGTACCATTCAATTAAAGAGTAATTTTATCCCAAGAGGTCTGATTCCCTTTGATAAGCTGTTTGATCGGAACGACGTGGCCAAAGACTCTAAAATGAAGCCTGTTGATGATGTCGTATAGGAGCAGAACCTAGGGATTGGAGAAGAGTCGTGAAATGTGAAGTTGTCCAAGAAGTTGTCTGCAAAGGAGAAGGAAGAATACATCAAGTTGCTGAAGAAATACACAGATGTGTTTGCATGGAGCTATGAAGACTTAAAGGAATACGATACCTCCATCATATAGCACACCATTCCAATCAAAACTGGGGAGAAGCCTTTCAGGAAGAAATTAAGAAGAGTAAATCCCAAGCTATTTCCTGTAATAGAAAAAGAAATCAAGAAGCTGTTCAATGCTAAGATCATTGTAACTCTAAGGTTTTTAAAGTGGGTGGCAAACCTGGTTCCTGTTAGGAGGAAGAATGGTGAGATTAGGCTCTGCATTGATTTCAGAAACCTCAACAGGGTCTCATTGAAGGATAACTATCCACTTCCTAATATGGAGCACATTCTGTAGAGAGTGGTAGGGTCTGAAAGGATTTATACCATGGATGGTTTCTTAGGTTATAACCAAATCAAAGTGCTCCCAGAAGACCAAGAAAAGACTGCTTTTACCACACCTTGGGGCACCTTTATGTATGCTAAAATGCCATTTGGGCTAATGAATGCAGGAGCCACATTCCAGTGTGCTATGGACATTGCTTTTGCAGAAGAGAAGGACAACTTTGTGGTTGTATACATGGATGACATCACTATGTATTCCAGATCAGACATGGAACACATCAAGCACTTGGAGAAGGTCTTTTTGAAGTGTAGGAAGTATGGCATCTCTCTAAATCCTAAGAAGTCTAATTTTGCACTAGAAGAAGCCAAGTTTCTTGGGCATATTATTTCAAAGGATGGTATTAAGATTGATCCTGAAAGGGTCAGTGCAATTATGAAGGTTGAGGAGCCTAGAAGCAAGAAGGAAGTACAGTCCTTTATTAGACAAGTAGGTTTCTTGAGAAGATTCATTCCCAGTTTTGCAGAGATAATGAGAAACATTACTAACATGCCGAGGAAAGAAAGTCAGATAAAGTGGACTGAAAATGCTAGAGAGTCATTCAGGGGTATTAAAAGGGCCATCACTGAGGCCCCGGTCCTAGAAAGTCCAGATTTTACTAAATATTTCCTGATTTTTTCTTATGCATCTGAGCACACTGTGGTTGGAGTCCTATTGCAGAAGAATGACCAAAATGTTGAGCATCCTATTGCATTTTTCAGCAAGTATTGAGAGAGGGGGAATTGAAGTATGACATAATGGAAAAGCATGCATATGCTTTAGTGAAATCATTGAAATATTTGAGGGTATACCTTCTGCATTCACATATTGTTTCCCATGTTCCCAATAGTGCAGTAAAGAGCATTCTTACCTAGCCAGATCCTGAAGGAAAAAGGGCAAAGTGGATCATTGTTTTGTTAGAATATGACCTTGAGATCAAGCCCACCAAGTTGATCAAGGGGCAAGGGCTAGCCAAAAAGATGACTGAGGCCAGTTGAATCCTTACAGCTCAATTTCCTATCTAGTTATTCAAACCAGTTAGATGTAGGAGTGTGTTAGGAACCCATGTCAACCCTTCTATTTACGTTGTTAGTATATTGTTGTTGGACGCATATGCTTTGTAAGTCGTCTCGTAGTATTTGTTGATCCATAGTTTGTATTATTGTTGTTGGACGCATATGCTTTGTAAGTCATCCCATAGTAATTGTTGATCCATATTTTGTATTGGCCCATGGTTTGTATTGACACATGGTAATGGCGCCTAGACTTAGTATATAAGTTTGTGTTGAGACCAATAAAGGACCGTGAATTTATTTGTATTGAGCTTGCTCAAAGGAGGTTGCCCCCTCGAAGTGGCCTGTGATCAATATAAAAGTGATTCTGAGTTCTGTTATTTCGTGTGTTTTCATTAATTAATCATTGCAGGTTCATGACATCTGGTATCAGAGCACTTTCTTGGGCTCGTTGGGTGAAATTTCTGCCAATTTTTTTTTCTTTTTCTTTCGCATCTGTTGTAGCTTCGGATCTGGGAATAATCCCTATCCGCTTAATTGTGGGAAGTACTTGGGCATAAGCCCTAAAAATCATTGTGAGGAGTACCAGAGGAACCCCAAAGGAGCTGGCCCATTGAGAGGACCTGCCATCGAAAAGGGAAACGACCCATACCTGATTGACTAGTTCCCACCCGTGAGGTAAACCAAGAGCTGTCGTTTGTGGCAAAGCGGTTATCAGTTTTATCTATTTCAGATCCAACCATTTTTTATCCAGTCAGCACCGCTTCAGATCCCTCTATTTCTGATCACTTCCGCACTGTTGAAGATCTCTCTGTTTCAAATCCCTTTCGCGCCGTTGCAAATCCATTTATGAGAAAGAAAAAAATAATAATAATAATAGAAAAAAACAACAACAAC
Source organism: Larix kaempferi (assembly GCA_027924585.1). Taxonomy (NCBI): domain Eukaryota; kingdom Viridiplantae; phylum Streptophyta; class Pinopsida; order Pinales; family Pinaceae; genus Larix; species Larix kaempferi. The sequence continues at coordinate 14,159,041 of BSBM01000092.1, forward strand.
TTTTTTTTTTGCCATATCTCCCTGGTTTTCACTCCATTTCCCATGAAACTTCCCTAACACCCTGGTAATCCCATTCTGCATATTTCATTCCTGAGGACCCTATCCCAAATTCCACTTCCCAAAGCCCGAAATCTCACATTTGTCTATTTTTAGGGTTTGCCATAACTTCTTCGGATTTCACCCAATCGCCTTCAAATTTTACCACCAAGTTTATTTCCTAATTATGCTTCTTTGTCCCTCTCTGCCAAATTTTCTCATTCTTTCACCCCGTTTCTGAAATCCCCATTTTTTTATTCCATATCCATCATAAAATGTCCAAAACCTACTCAAACCCCAATTACCCCTCGGAGTTTTTCCTAGTTATGGTTGTCACCCGCGCAGGAGCAAGAACCAAAACCTCTTGGTTATGGTTGTCACCCGCGCAGGAGCAACAACCATGGAGGAAGCACTTGCAGCCATCCAAACCAAACTCCAAGATTTGGATAAAAAAATTCTCATCCTCAATCTTCAACATTCAACCGTGAACAATAACCAACAGCACGAATCTTCGGCAACCAATGGATTCTCTTCTTCCCGCAATTTCCGTGGTTCGAAGCTTGAATTTCCTTGCTTTGTGGTACTGATCCAACTGGATGGATCTATCGTGTAGAACAATATTTCAGTCTGCATAATACTTTTGATGTCCAAAAAGTTCCACTTGCATCCTTTCATTTGGAATAGGAAGCCCTTCAATAGTACCGTTGGTACATCAAGGCTCATGTCGAGCCAAAATGAACAGATTTTTGCCAAATCCTTTTGCAACGATTTGGTCCAAGTGCTTTTGATGACTTCATCAGAGCACTCACTAAACTTCATCAAAGTGGCACTGTGAGGGAGTACCAGACATAATTTGAGAAACTAGCCAATAACATAGAAGGATTGTCTGATGAATTCTACAGGAGTTGTTTTATCAGTGGTCTTAAGGATGAAATCCGGTCAGAGGTTAAAATGTTTTGTCCCAACACAATGATGGAAGTACTAGGGTTGGCTAAGTTGGTAGAAGACAATATTGCAACCCAATAATGCTCCAAGCCCACTTTTGTTCCCTTCCGAAGTATGGGTTCTCAACGACCTCCCATCCCGCCAGCTCCTCGACCAACTCCTATCAAGCATTTGTTTGAAACAAAGATGCAGGCCCGCAGAGAAAAAGGGATTTGTTATAATTGTGATGAGAAATTGAGTCGGGGACATAGATGTGTTCAACAAAAGCTCTATATCTTGGATATGGATTCTCCGCCTACCTCTACAATTGGTCAAGAAACTCCAGATACAATGGATGATCAGGTCGACATTCAGGAGCTGCCTATTGACCCCCCATCTCAGGATGAACAACCAGAGATATCTCTCCATGCTTTATCCAGTGTCACCACCCCCCAAACAATGTGGGTTAGGGGTTACTTCAAGAAGCTTCCTCATACAATACTCATTGATTCTGGTAGCACTCATAACTTCGTTGACCCTCGGATCACCAAACATGCTAATTGTTTTGTCCATCCTTGCTCCAACTTTGAAGTCATGGTTGCCAATGGGGGCACCTTACCTTGCAAGGGGAAGTGTCACAATGTGCATATCTCTCAGGAATATTATAACCTACGCTTTGACATGTTTTCCTTGTCCCTAGGTGGATGTGATGTGGTTTTGGGCATTCAATGGTTACGCACACTTGGCCCCATCTTATAGGATTTTGCTGAACTTTGGATGCAGTTTTCAGTCAATGGGAAACAACACAAATTTAAGGGCTTACAAGAAGGGTCTCTCCGCATCATCAGTTCACATCGCCTGGAAAATATTCTTAAGAAGAATTCACATGGTGTCATCGATCAACTCCATTCCATTCAGATGCACCCATCAATGGTCTCCCCTACTTCCTTAGATAGATATGCATGTGTCCTTGCTGAACCAGTGGACTTGTTGCCTTCAAGAAACCTTTCCGGTACAAATTTAACCGCAACTACATCTCAGCAGGAAATGCCGGCTATTTTGCATGCAGTACACAAGTGGAAGCCATACCTATTAGAGAATTATGTCTGCATCAAGACTGATCTCTAGAGTCTAGACAATTTCCTAGAACAATGGGTTTCCTCCCCATCACACCTGAAATGGGTTATCCAACTCATCGGTTATGCCTATGCGATCACTTACAAGAAGGGTAAGGACAATATGGTGACATATGCTCCTTCTCGCACAATTGATGACCCAGCTTCTCTTACAGTTATTTCTCTGCTTGTTCCAAATTGGTTGCAATCTGTTCAACAGGGCTATCTCTTCTATGAACTCCATGCTTCTTCATCAACAGGGCACTCTGGGTTCCTCAAAATGTATGACCGGGAACAATGTACCTTCTTTTGGCAAGACCTGAAAATGACAATTCAATAGATGGTGGCTGACTGTGATACTTGCCAGGTCAACAAGGGTGAAACGACACTCCTTTCAGGACTGCTAGAACCCTTTCCCATCGCTACACAGATGTGGACAGCTATTTCTATGGATTTCCTAGAAGCGCTCCAGTGGTACAATACCACATCTAAAAGGACACCATATGAAGCAGTTTATGGACAGGCATCACAAGTTCTTCTTCCATACACGCTCAGCAGCTCCCCAGTTCAGGAAATTGACTCGGTTCTTCGAAACCGCAATCAAATTCTTCTCATTCCGCAGGACAATCTTCACATGGCAGGAATTCGATTGAAACAACAAGCCGATCAGCACCGTTCTGAGCACATTTTTCATGCAGCTGATATGGTCCTTCTTCGTCTACATCCTTTCAAGCAATCCTCCCTGAAACTCAAAAGGCATCAGTGGGACAGAATGCAATCCGAGGATGCTACAAGAAAACCACTCCTTCAGATTCTGCATCAATTTCCACATCTAAAGATTTGAGGACAAATATTTTTCTAAGGAAGAGGGGATGTTAGGAAACCATGTCAACCCTTCTATTTACTTTGTTAGTATATTGTTGTTGGATGCATATGCTTTGTAAGATGTCCTGTAGTATTTGTTGATCCATAGTTTGTATTATTGTTGTTGGACGCATATGCTTTGTAAGTTGTCCCGTAGTAATTGTTGATCCATATTTTGTATTGCCCCATGGTTTGTATTGACACATGGTATTGACCCATGGTATTGGCGCCTAGACTTAGTATATAAGTTTGTGTTGAGACCAATGAAGGACCGTGAAGTTATTTGTATTGAGCTTGCTCAAAGGAGGTTGCCCCCTCGAAGTGGCATGTGATCAATATAAAAGTGATTCTGAGTTCTGTTATTTCTGCTATTTCGTGTGTTTTCATTAATTAATCATTGTAGGTTCATCACAGAGTGCATGTAATACCATAATTTTCTATGTCTCCTTGGTACACTAACATTGTGTATGTATTGCAAAATTTACAAGCCCCTGCAGGATTGAGCAAAACAAGGGCCATATCTATAAAGCTGAAGGATGCAAAGTTCTGTATCATGAATCAATACTTCCACCATGTTCCAACACACCTGATCATACACCGTATGAACAACTTGTAGAAGAATAACATCATGTAGGGGATCATCCGTTACCTATTCCACTTTTTCCTCAGAGATTGCAATCCAAAGAAAACCAAACAATAGAGAATCATATTTTAACAGAACTCAAAAATTTGTGTGTCAAGATACCACTCCTCCAGGCTCTTAAAGAAATTCTTATTTACAATCAGTATATTAAAGATACTTTCATAAAGAGGCAAGGTAGTAAACGGAAAGACCCCGTTACCATTAATTTGATAGGACAATTAGCAAAACTAATGATGGGAAGATTCATTAACCTAAAATATGTTGACCTAGGGAGCCCGGTAGTAGACTTACACATAGCATGAATCCCTATTTCTAATACCCGTATTGACTTAGGAGAATCCATAAATGTAATGACACAAGATACCATGCAAAAAATAGGCATCCAACATCTCCTACAACAAACAACTACGATTCTACAACTCGCAGATACTTCTACAGTTAGTCCAGATGGCATATTAGTGAACATTATGCTCATCATAGACTATTGGAAATACCCTGTTGATTTCATCGTCATCCACACTTAATATAAAATTAGTGGATATCCCCTCATCCTTGGCAGACCATGGCTCGCAATAGCTAACTCTTACATAGCATGCAGGAAGGGATATATGTCCATCACGAATGGATTACAAACTAAGACCTTGACTTTATGCCCTCCTTCCAGACCTCATGTAGATATCCAGAAATTGTGGTGGCAATATGAAAAGAAAGATCAAAACCAACCCATACATCATGTTCTAACCATAGATACCGCCTTAACATTAAAAGTACCACATGAAGACACCATCATTTCAAATTATATGCAGAATCTATATGATCTACCAAATACCAATAGAAACAATTTACAACTGGTTGAATTAGACATAGAGCAACACATCTGGAAAAGGCTCTGTCTCATGGAAGAATCAAAGACCATTGTCAAAACCATAGAAATTTACCCTAACAAAACATTAAAAATTAATGATCATTTATTACTTGAGAAGGAAGAAAAAGCAATTCACCTCCGTAGAAACTATCAAGAAGCTTTTGCATGGACCTATCCTAAAATGAAAGGAATAAGTCCATATGTTTGTCAACATCACATATACATCAAGGAAGGAGAAACCCCTATTAGGAAGTCACAACGCAAAATGAATCCATCCTTGAGAGTCATTGTTAAAACATAATTACAAAAGCTCCTTGACACAGGATTCATATACCCAATTTCAGACAGTGAATGGGTATCACCATTAGTGATTGTTCCAAAAAAGTGAGGAAAATGGAGAGTATGCATAGATTACAGTGAGTTGAATAAAGCTACAAATAAGGATCACTTTCTTTTACCATTTATTGACCAGGTTCCAGATACCCTATCTGGAAAGAAGTTATTTTCCTTCCTATATGGATTCAGTGGATATAACCAAATCCAAATTCATCTAGAAGACCAAGACAAGACAACCTTTACCTGTCCTTGGGGAACCTTTTCCTATAGATTCATTCCTTTTGGGATTTACAATGGCCCTTCTACTTTCCAAAGGAATTTTTGAGTATCTTTGCTGATTTCATCCATGACCGTATGGAAATATACATGGATGAATTTACCCCTTATGGAGAATTTTTTGAGGAGGCTCTCACCAACCTAGAAAATGTTGTTAAGAAATGTATTGAAACAAACCTTTGCTTAAGCAATGAAAAGTGTCACTTAAATATGGATGAAGGGGTAGTATTAGGACATTATGTCTCTAAAAAAGGAGTAACATTAGCCCCTACAAAAATTCAAGTGATAATCAACCTACCTCCACCATAGAAGGTCAGAGATGTTAGAAGCTTCATAGGGAAATCATAATATTATAGGAGGTTCATAGAGAATTATAGTAAAATAGTTGCACCAATGTTTTCTTTAATGACTATAGATGCATAATTTCGGTGTTGTGATAGTTGCAACAAAGCATTTGAACACATCAAGCAAAAAATCATTGAGGCACCTGTCTTACAAGGGCCAAATTGGCAGGTTCCTTTCCACATCCATTATGATGCCTCAGATAGAGCAATAGGAACAGTTCTTGGTCATGAGGACAATAAAATCCCATATTCCATATACTATATCAGTAAGAACCTTGACCAAAGATGAACTACACTATCACAAAAAAGGAGTTTCTTGCATTCATCTACTCAGTCAATCAATTCAGACACTCATCACTGGATATCAGGTATTCATTCACACTGATCACTCAGTAATCAAATATTTAATGAACAAATTAGATGTTAGTTGTAGATTAATTACATGGATTTTGTGACTACAAGAATTTGATATAACCATTGTATATAATCCAGGGAAACATAATGTTGTAGAATATTTTTTGTCCATACTATCACATGTTACAAATAAAGAGATAATAGATGACACATTTCCATATGAACACTTATTTTTCATCTCTGCACACACCCCATGGTTTGTTGACATTGCAAATTATTTGGCCACAGGAGATTTTCCCAAACACTTCACCTATAGCCAAAGATCTAATATAATTAGGAAAAGTGTTCCATTCTCATGGATCCAAGGATATATTTTCATAAGGGGAGCATATCACATCCTCGGAAGATGCATTAGGCAAGACGAGGTCCATGACATAATTCATGCTTGTCATTATGAACCATGTGGTGGTCACTATGCAGCTAAAAGGACAGCCTACAAAGTTTTGAATACAGGATATTGTTGGCCAACTTTACATAAGGATGCATCCAATTACATTTCCAGATGTGATGCATGTCAGAGAATGGGGAAACCAACTCAAACAGATGAGATGTTACTTCATCCCCAAATTACAATGGAACCTTTTGAGAAATGGGGGATGGACTTATTGGACCCATTGATCCTCCATCCAATATGCAACATCACATTCTAGTCTGCACATACTACCTTACTAAATGGATAGAAGTGAAGGCATTAAGATTGGAAAATGAAGAATCAGTAGCCAAATTCTTAACTGAGGAGATTTTCACCAGATTTGGAGCACCAAGAGAACTTGTAACATACAGAGGAACACAATTTGCATCAAATTTAATAGAAAACATCCTCAAAATCAACAAAGTCAAACACCGGAAATCATCATCATACCATCCTCAGGCCAATGGCCAAGCAGAAGTTACCAAAATGGAAATATAAATGATTCTAACTAAGACAATCCAACTACACAAAAGAGATTGGGAAGATAGACTCCATGAAGCATCCTGGGCATAGAACACCACTTGGAAGACTACTATAGGATTCACACCATATGAACTAGTATATGGAAAAAAAATAATGTTGCCAGTATAATTTGAGCTTAAAACATTAAGGACAACATTAGAAATGGACATGGACCTATCTACAACACAGACCGAGAGGCTACTCCAACTTAGTCAGTTAGATGAAGTCAAAAAACAAGCCTTACATCATACAGGAATAGTCCAGCAGTAGAGGAAAACATGGCACGATAAATTCATAAATTCCAAAGATTTCAAGGAAGGAGATTAGGCCCTACTCTATGACTCGAGGTATACATATTTGAAAGGCAAATTGAGAACCAGATGGTTGGGCCCATACCAAGTTAACATTATCAATGACAATGGTTCTATCCAAATATCAACAATAGATGAGGATCAAATACCATTATTAGTTAATGGTCACAGACTTAAGCTTTATAATAAATCTCTCAGCAAACAAGAATTCACAAAGACTCTGAAGACAACAAAACTATACATGATACTAGGGCAACATTTCCCTTTCCCAATATGATCATCAATGCTATCTGATATATATAGAAAAAGAGAGAGAAAAAAAAAACAGTCCTTAGATGAAAACTTTTACAAGGCATCTAGAGCAAAAAAAACATTTGTTTACTAATCCACTACAGGAAACTACGAAGACACATCCTTCAAGTCATATACAATGTGCAGCACTCCTGCAAGAAGCATAAACATTGCTACCAACTAGAACAACAATCAGTAAGTTAGTCAAAGGTACACCTACTCATCCATGTATCTAAATTTGATCTTTGATATTTTTCTTAACTAGTAAATGTACCATCTTTTTACCAACTTGTTGAGGAAATCAACCATAAAGTTGGGGGGAGAAGAATAGTAGTAAGAAAAATCATGACACTCTAAGGAAATGGATCCCCTAACAGTCGTGTCTAGCAATAAAAATCATGACAGTTTAAGGAAATGGATCCCCTGATAGTTGTGGTAGTTGTTCGTGGCATTTTTTGGGCTTTTTCCTAGAAAAGAGGTGATTTGCACATACAAAAATCACATGAACATGTGTCACATGCCACATCGGAGGAAAACAAGTGGGTAGATGATCATGGTGTTGGTTGTGGAGCCCTATATTCCAGGCTCATAGATGATATTTCCTTATCCGTGTACCCCAGATTTCTATGATATGCAAAAGGACTATACACTCGTTCCCAACTTGTTTTCGCCAACAGTTTACAGGCCCATGGTTTTGGGTAACCTGTGGTATTTTCCCATTGTGTTTCCCTTTTATAAGAAAGACATTGTAATATGGCTAGGTATGATGTATTAGGTATTATGCATTGTAAATATATCTGATAGCGTGAAGAGAGACTGTGAGACAGTGAAGAGGAAGTGTAGCGGATGTGTTGCAAGTTGTATCCCTTTTGTTGGATGGCATAATAATAAGGACTAGAAATTTCAGTGTGGATGTAGCCCATCTTGGGTGAACCACAATATATTGGTGTCTTTCTTGTAATGTGCCTGTGTGATTATATTTGCATTTATGTTTATTGTTATTGCTTTGCGATCCAGTTTTTTCTAACACATGCCAGGGATTGATGAGACACGTGAAAGGGATTTGAACATCACCATCTTTCACTCCAATGAAAAGGACATATGGGACAACCAACACAATCTAAGGGAAGAGTGGAAAATTATGACAGGAAAATGAGGTTGGCAAAGTTCAAAATTTCATATTGGGTTATGATGAATAGGGAATTATAACATAACAACCAAGGTTGACGACCATAAATCACCACCCAAGATCAGTACTAGCATTGAGGAACCCATGAAAGAAGTACCCTGGAAACTAGCAGTGTAAGGGATGAAAACGTCGAGGAGTCGAGAAAGAATAAGTAATTCGAGGTCCCAGAATTGCTCTGAATATTAAAAAAATTCTCCTTCGGACTCTGTGTGTAGTTTACAAGAGGGATATCATCAGAATGATTGGGGTTTTTGTTAAAAGAGAATCCACAGACCATTCCAAATCATTTAAAAATACAAAAACCCTGAAACATTTCCAAGATGTGGGATGGGACTAGTATTTCCAAAAACTTGATGGCTATCATGAGGGATTAACAGAGGAATTTGCTAGAAAGATGAAGAATATTGATGATAATAACTATCAAATAGAAGTAAGGGGGGTTACTATTGAACTCAACGAGGATGTGTTGAGAAGGGTTACTGGTCTCCCTAAGGGAATGAGATGGGACAAAGATGATAGGGAACTGGCCCAGAAGAAAAAAAAAGCAATTCTTTCGCTTTACTGAGAAATATGATGAATCAAACGGGATTGTAAAGAGGGAGTCACTTCCAAGCCCATTGGATGAGGTGGCTCTTATATTCATGAAATACATCACTTGCGATGGTCATCATGCCCAAGTGCATGCCTACCATTTTCGCATCTTAAACTCTTTGATAAACCTTAGGTGGTAGAGAGAAGGGCAGAACATCATCCTTCCATGGTTTTTCTTTAATGCCATGACCTCGATGAGTATCAAGTTTCAGCTAGGAAAAGTAGACACTCTATCCCACCATGGGTTAGTTAAAATGATCATTTGTGACACCCTGACAAGAGAATATGCTCCCCTAACTTGGGATACATTTTTGAAGATTAGTCAAGCTGAAACACAAGTCTTTCATAAAAAAGAATAGGCCCCTCAATAAGATTAGACCACTCCACGGAATATATCCTCAGTCGGACAAACAACACAGTAGAAGAAGGGGTCTCAACAGAAAAGCATCGCGGAGAAAAATGTCTATGTTTCTCGGAGGACCCAAGCTAGTCACAGAAGGGTGATAAGTGATGATGAGGAATACAAACCTGAAGAAGAAGAGACTGAAGAGGAAGAAAAACTAGGGGAAGATGAGGAGGAGGAAACCATTGTATAAATTGTCCTCATATTGGGAAAGAAGGGACATAGCTCCTCTAAAAAGAGGACCATACAAACCAGTAGTCAGGAAAATCCTAAAAAGAGAAAGAAGAAAGAAGAACCCCAATCTGTGAAAATATCAAAGACTAGTTCTTCTCAAAAGAAGCATACTTTTGACCGAGATGATGAAGACGTGGAGGAATTCTTCCCAGAAAAGGATGCTCAGCAAGAGGAAGGGAGAAACTCTCCCCAATATCAGCAGGATGCAGGGGATATTTTTGTTGGAATCGAGCATAATGTAGGAAAACAAGCAGATCTAGAAAACTTACCTGGGTCTCCAACAGCTAATAACAAAATGGCTAGCACCAGACTTCATGAAGCACTCATCCAAAAAGATGCGGAAATTGCAAAGCTCCAAGATCAGATCAAGGAGATGGAGTAGGAAGTGTTAAAATGGAAGAAAATTTCCCATACAGTAGAAGCTCTAAAAGCTTCCTCTTCAAACACACAGGGACATCAAGAATACGAATTACATCCTTTGGAAGAAAAATTGCAAGTCATTAAAACGCAGTATGAGTAGGAAAAACAGTAGATACTGAATGAAAACCTCCTGCTCAAAAGGGATTTGGAAGGTTGTGAAGCCAAGATAAAGGATGAAATCAGAGAGAAAGCTAAATCGGAGGAACAATATAAGAAAAGATTTAACATTATGAATAAAATCATTCGATGTAGGCCACCATCAAGGTTGTATTCAGTCTTCTTGAATGAGAGATGGCTTTGGTATTAGCTCAGGAGGATACAGACTAGAAGATCAGAAGAATTGGATACCCCTAAATACTTCATAGACACCTGTCAGGGAGTAGGAGAGCTTGGCAAAGACCATCTCTGTGAGTTCTACCTCCATAATTTTATATTGACAAACCCCTACAGATGGTCGTTGAATCCCTATATAGAAGATGTGAAACTCAGAGCACTCGGGTCTTGGCTCACCAATGAGGATAAACGAGCTACCAAAATGCTTCATTAATTCGAGACAGATAAGTACACCCAATTGTGGACAAGAGCATAGGCACCCATAGTAGACAATGTCCTCACTTCCCATCAACTATTGGTCCATGACAAGGACATGATACCAGTCCTAAAAGAGAAACCGAATGCTGGCATTTCTCACTTTAAAGACTTAACAGCTAAGGAGAATATTAAGAACCGGATCATTTAGCTAGTCACAAAGAGATGGAAAGACATCCCCCTTGACCTCCAAAAATGTGAATTACACTCACCCTCTAACATGTAAATATCCCTCTATAGGTCCACCATGTACCTTCCCACAGTAGAAAAAATGGGACTACAATGGATTTGGATAATTTTCATCCCACCACTACTTCTATCCAATAATAATAAATAATGGAAGCGGGAAAAAGAAGCAACAAGTTGGGAATAGGTTATAAAGAATAGAGGATTTTACCAATCAGGGGCCATGAGCAGTTGTTATGCTTGTAAGATCAGGCATGCAGAAGTACCTAATCCCACAGAACACCCAAAGTCAACAATTGGTTGCACAGAGACGTGCAATTGAGATAGTTGGGGGGAGATGATGGCCCCCATTTATAGGTAAGAAAAGGCATCTAAATCCCTTTCTCAATCAATCAGATTGGTTCAGAAAGAAGGTTTTATGGTATCAATTTGGTAAAAGATGAATGCATCCTAGTTAGATTTATAGAATATTTCAATTTACATATTATGGATGTTGTAGTCTTCCTTTCTAGCTTAAAAGTACGCTTATGACACTAATATGATTGGTTATTAGCAACACCATTTTTGACACAGGTTTAGAACAAGGACATTGACCCGTTTTTGTTAGAAGAGCATGAAAGAAGAGAAATTTTACTTCAGTTAGTTGGCGCATTTTTAAGGAATGTGAAAGACCAGTGCACAGGACAACTGAGATCCAAAAGAGAATATGCAGTTACTAATAACAACTCCAGTGTTCGACGATTCTAAAGACAAATATGATTGAGGCCTAGTCCCTGAGGATTGGACTGAGCTTAGTTGGACTTCCAGTATGCGCCATCCTCCATAAAGTGCCACAAGCAGTTATGATTTAAATACTAGTAGTTCATAGCATTAGAATATGTCTATTTAAAAGACATCACCTGGCTCACAAAGAAGGCCTGATTTTGTATAAGAACAGTTATATTTTCATCATTTTGAAGGAGCATCATAACAGTTTTGAGACTTAATATGTTTAACAGTGATTTTTAATTAATGAAGACTTCTTTCATCCTATCTTATTGAGTAAATTAGTGTTCCTGTGTTTCCATGGGTAAGGGCCCATCCATAGGCAATAACAGGGGCATGTGAGTTAGATTAGATTTATTTCATTTTGAATGAATGAGATAGGTTAAAAACAAAACATTGTAGATTCATTACAGTTTGTAGCTAATTTACATTATGTTGACAGAGTAGCGCTAAATAGATTATTGATGCAATTTGAATCCAATTTGAATGCTTTTTATTATTTCTGCAATTTCTCAATCCAACATTTATTTTATGAGACATGGTATTTGATTATATGAGTTCAGTTAAACACAATATTTCCTAGTTTGCTTAATTACTCACTCGGGTCTTGATGTCACCTGAAATTCCTAGAATTAATGTGTAAATGAGAAGGTAGATCAAGGCTCACTCCTCAAAAGGCTTGTCTAAATCTCGGCTAGGAGATCATCCTAAAACAGGTTCATAAACCATTAATAAAGGGATCAGTACCTAACCAGATAATGGGATCCATGTCCCTTGCAACCCCTAAGTCATAGTTCAGAATTCCCTTTTTCTTTTTATCTGCATTTTTCCTGCTTTAGAATACTACTAGCCATCATTAGAAGTTTCTTTGTAGTTGCACATATTGTGCAAGACCCTCATAAGTTTGTGGATCCTAATCTTCCTTATTCATAGGTCGTGTTTCAACCGTGTCTGGATCCGATCCCATCATGGGGGGGTTTGGGTGGGATTTCCCCCCAAAAATAGTCGTCATGGGGGGTCAGGGGGGGCGGTGACTAGTTTTGGATCCCCCTCCTAGCATGGGTTCGGGGGCAGTGCCCCTGTAGCGAAAATTTCAAAAACAAAATTGCCTTGTAAAATGTTGTAATTTCGTAGTCATGACTTGGTCAATAATGGGTGATTTATGGGCCCATGGTATTGGGTGTCCCATAGTATTTTCCCATGGTATTCGCTCTTAAAAGGAAGGAATTGTAATACAGTTGGGTATTCTAGCATTGTAAATATCTCTATGATTTTGTAAGAGAGATTGCGAGAGATTGAAGAGGAAATTGCAGCGGATGTGCTGCGGGTTGTATCCCTTCATTTTGTTGGATGGTATAATAATCAGGACTGGCAATTTTTGTGTGGACGTAGCCCATATTGGGTGAACCATGTTATATTGGTGTCTCTCTTGTATTGTGTTTATGTGATTTATATTTGCATCTTGTTTATTTTTGTTACTCTGCCATCCTATTTTTCTAACACCTTGCAACCCCTAAGTCATAGATCAAAATTCCCTTTTGCTTTTTATTTGCATTTTTCCTGCTTTAGAATACTACTAGCCATCATTAGAAGTTTATTTGCAGTTGCACATATTATGCAGGACCATCATAAGTTTGTACGAATCCCTAGGTTGATTATTAAAGGGAAGGTTCAGATACAACACCTTTGCTTGTGTCTTGTCTCGACAGGATACAATATTGATTGTTGATTAATTAAGCCCATCGGTGACATAGAAGTCGGATACCACATTGGAGAGAACGTACCCTATCGAGGGATTATAGAGGCCCATACCCGCAGACACAATACTCAACAATGGATGAGGTTCGTATAATCTCAAATATATGGATGAGGTGGGCATACCTGTGCTCGTATCAATGCATCAATATAAAATGGGATCTAGACCAAAAGAGACCTGATCAATACATGAATAATTGTTGGATAAAATACATCATGAAGGCCAAAGAGGGATCCAATATGAATACATATTGATAATCAATGAGGGACTCGATTTGGAGATACAATGGATACATAATCATAGTCCAACTATGGTTGATCTAAAGAACACATGTAAGAAAATGGCATCCAAATTGAATGATGAATCATGATAACTTATGCCCTACTAAACTGAAGGGGTCCAAGATATGGGAGGAGGATAGAGGAAATTCACTCCTCATAGGTGGCTCAAACAACTGAATATTTGAATCAAACGGGTCCAAGGAACTACATCTAGAACTATATATCATAGGAAGCATATAATTGGAGGGATTACAAAGAAATTCGTCAATGCATCCCAGATAGCACAGGAAGCATATGATTGAAGGGGTTCCGAAGAGATGCAAAATATGACTAGAATCAATGATATCCAAGGTATTTGACTAACCAAATGAGAGAACCATCAACCTATTTGATTATCAACAGTGTGATGATGAGTTGAAGTTGAGCACATGAGAAACAACCAATCTAAGGGTCAATGAGGTTTCCTCTCAGTTGGTCCAGGGGAACCCATAAATGATGGTTATGGGGCCAAGGTATAGGGTTCCTCTAGGTCTATCCTTTGGAATAGATGTGTTGTTGTCGACAGAGGGAGGCTCTCTACCAACAAGGAAATGATGTTTCCTTGAAGGCATCATGGGGGATACAACCAAGGAATGCATAGAGATGAATAATGGACTGAGACACCAGTGGGGGAATGGATATGACGGTAACTGAGTGGGGGACTCAAAATTTATTTATCCAAAGCATGAATGAATAGTTTACTTGGAAGCATGTGTGGGACTCATGATATTAGGGGAGAGACACAATTGGGGTATCATGGAAAATAACTGTAGGGGGGGACTCATGGAGGGGAAAATAGGGGGGGACTGATGTAAACTCTAAGGAAGAATGGTGTTAGTATGATTCCATGGGTGACTCATCATAGAATGATCTAAACAAAGAAGACTAGGCATGCTACCACAAAATAAGACAATACACAATCTACAGAGTGTTGACGAGCACTATTTTGAATGGTTTCCTCAATGTATGGACAATGAAGAGGGAGTAAAAAAGAGTACTCAAATGTAATGGCTTCCCAAATGTATAACCATCTGAGAAAAGGGGGTTCTTAAAAACACCGTTATATAATGGTTGTGTAGCTAGGGTGGCCTTATCAACAAGATAAGGAGGAAAGGCAAGGATATAAGTGTCCAATGAATGACCAAATTAATCGATTGATCGATCATAGCATATGGAGCTAATGGGGGGTAGGACATTAATGGTAATCTATTTAAGGGGTGATTAAGGGTGGAAAAATAAAATAAGTTTTGCAGCATGGATAGAGTGGGGGATCATGAGTGTGCTACATGAAACATCAAACTGTCATAAGGGCCATAAGTATATGAGTCTATGGGTAGGCCAATGAGTAATGATGACAGAGTAATATGCGTCTAAGTGCAATATCATAAACTAGATGGACTCCCAATCCTATTGATGGATTAACGGTATGGGTGTTTGTTGGGATTTTCCTATACACCATCCTAGTCCTAACAACATTTTTCCATTTTTTCATTTTCAGTCATGCATGCATTTTTCCATGCAGGCATGCAATTGCATGCATCCCAGTCATCAGTCCCAATACCTAACCCTCAATTAGCTAGCCTCGGGAACTTCTTTCTGATCATGTTTATCCCTCCTAGTGCTTAGTGCGCCCTCCTTTCACCTACCACATGTGAAAGGCGCCCTCTCTCACCTACCACTCAGTTGCACTTCAATTAGTTGAGTTATCTTTAGATCTTTCCTTGATTTAAGGATAGATTGACTCCTCAACTGACTGTATCACTCCGATGGACCTCCAGTGAGAGTAGACTACCTATTTTGACTCCAGTTAGCTCCTCATGCGCCCTCCACTGAGCCTCCTTCACTACATTAGTGCTTGCATGTGCCAGTTACACCTACCACACTCAGTTAGACTCAGTTTGACACTTGGTTGACCATTACTTATGCATTGATGACTCCACTGATGATGATGAGGACTCCTAGTTGTGCTTTGATGACACTCCACTGATATTTTGATCTATCCATGTAGGCTAATTCAAATTACACCCCTGGTATTTGAATCCTGTGCATTGTATCATTATGATTTATTATTCAGATTAATGAAACATGTGTGATTATTCTGCTCCTATCTGAGTTCTATTGCATCTGTCTTCTGCTACTCATTCTTTCTGCAATTCTTTCTTGTGAGGTATTCATCAGGTTTAGATATGCTATGGGAATTTCACATTGTATCAGTGCATGTTGAGAGTATAGTCTATCTCCATTCTTGAGAGTTTTTTGCAGGTAATTCGAAGTTCCAGCAGTTTCACCTTGTATTCGCTCCAACAATTGAGATGAGCAATTCGAACACTCCTCTCATTCCTAGAATCCCGACTCCTTTCAATTACTTTGATTGGAAGATTGATATGGAAATGTCCTTGAGAAGAAAATCTCTACACAGGATAACAATGGGAAGAGAAACTGAACCAAATTCAGCTGTGGAGAGAACCAAGCATTTGAATCGATTAGATGAAGCCTTTGGTTACATATGCACTCATATTTCTAGAGATCTATTGTTTCATCTCGAAGGGTTGAAGACTCCAAGAGAGTTATGGTTGAAGTTAGAGGCCCTCTTTGGAAAATAAGATGAGCTAAGAGGCCATGCTTTGGATAATGAATTGGTTTCCCTACAACCAAGCATTTTTTAGACCATTCAAGAATTCTTCTCGAAATTCAAAGCTTTGGTTATGCAATGCAAGCAGTGTGGCATTGAGAAAAAGGAAGAGCAATTGGTGCTCTCCATTTTGAGTAAACTAGGATCTGAATTTTTTGTCTTTGTATCTACCTTCCACTCTGGATGAATGTCAATCCCTAGATGGAAGATGCCTACCTTAGAATATTTTATTGTATCCCTCATCCAAGAACAAGACAAATTGATCCAAATGGGTGCCATCAGTGCCTCCAAGGATCAATCTCTTTTAGTTGGAGAGACAAATAGTGTGAATGAGAAAGGGAGGCATAAAAGCAAGGACAAGAAGCCATATGAACCTAAGACGAATGCCAAGTCAAGTCCATCAAAAGGGGCCTCCAGCTCCAAGAAAGACAAACAGAAAAGATCTGATGGATCTAAGTGTCCCTACTGCAAGAAAGGGAACCACTCTGAGAGATCTTGCATGCACAAGAAAATAGATAAACTAACCAAGCTTCTTGAACAGAACAAAATTGCTATTCCAAAAGATGCAAAAGTGTCTGATTCTGGAAGTGGATCTGATGGTCATGAGGATTTCCATGCATTGATGGTTGGATTTTCAAAATTAAAGGCCCTCCTCATAGATTCTGGAGCCTCCAACCACATGGTTGCCTTTGAAGAATCATTTTATTCTTTAGATCTCAAAGATGGGCCTACTATTCACATGGTAGATAACTCTCGAATCTCCACCAAAGGGTTGGGTACAGTACATATGGAGCATGGCAAGTTCAAGAATGTTCTATTCGTTCCCTCCTTGACAACAATTTTTTTGTCTGTATATCAAATGACTCACATCGGATCACCAAAGAAGGTGAATTTTGGTCCCGACACAGTTGAGATTACAGAGATATCTACTAGGAAGACTATAGCGAAAGGGTTTGCAAATCATGCCTCCAAGGCATATGAGTTCTCACATTTTATGCCCTTCTCTCTTCCTACTCCTTCGGAATCTGATGAAGATCCGAGTGACTCTTCTTCTAATGAAGATCTTGATGAGATCAAAGTTCAAGAACATTCAGATTCAGATCCATAACCAACACATGTTCTCAATCCAGAGCCAAGGCCAATATGGTCTCACACAGTCCTTGCAGCTACTGGGAACACAGTTGAGGATTCATCTGATCACATAACTACCAGATTTCAGCATCATGCCAACCTTGTATTATGCCATCTACCTCTTCCTGAGAGATGCAGCATGATGGTGGGGTTCACTCTTCCATCCCTTGGGAAGACTCATCATGATCCATTTGTTCCAATAGCAGAAAGGTTTCCTGAAAGACTTGATTCGTCCAATACATCCTCTACACAGTGGGAGGCACATCAGAAGACCAGATCCAGATCTAGCACCTGCATTGGCATCCTATAGAGGATCATCTTGCCAACTTTTTTGCAAAATTTTTCACTGAGGAAAGCTTCTTCCTTTTCTGCTTAGTATGATGGTTCTTTGATTTATTTATTGTTCTTTTGAGGGGGGGTAATTTTCCCATGAGGTTTTCCCCATTTCCTCGGTTTATGGACAATTCTTATTTTTTATCATTTATTTGATTGTATGGGTGACCTTTGGTCCTAGTTACCAGGGCCCATAATGGATTAAGGGGGGGTTTGGGGATTTTCCTATACTCCATCCTAGTCCTAACAACATTTTCCATTTTTGCATTTTCAATCATGCATGCATTTTTGCATGCAGGCATGCAATTGCATGCATCCCAATCATCGGTCCCAGCACCTAGCCCTCAGTTAGCTAACCCCGGGAGCTTCTTTCTGATCAGTTTTAGCCCTCTTAGTGCTTAGTGCACCCTCCTTTCACCTACCACTTTTGAAAGGCGCCCTCTCTCACCTACCACTCAGTTGCACTTCAGTTAGTTGAGTTATCTTTAGATCTTTCCTTGATTTAAGGCTAGATTGACTCCTCAACTGACTATATCAACTCTAGTGAGACTAGACTACCTATTCTGACTCCAGTTAGATCCTCATGTGCCCTCCACTGAGCCTCCTTCACTACATTAGTGCTTCCATGTGCCAGTTACACCTACCACACTCAGTTAGACTCAGTTTGACACCTGGTTGAGCGTTACTTATGCATTGATGACTCCACTGATGATGATGAGGACTCCTAGTTGTGCTTTGATGACACTCCACTGATCTTTTTATCTATCCATGTAGGCTAATTCAAATTACACCCCTGGTATTCGAATCTTGTGCATTGTATCATTATGGTTTATTATTCAGATTAATGAAACATGTGTGATTATTCTGCTCCTATCTAATTTCTATTGCATCTGTGTTCTGCTGCTCATTCTTTCTGTAATTCTTTCTTGTGAGGTATTCATCAGCTCTTAGATCTGCTATGGGAATTTCACAGTGTCAAATGGAACAAGGCACTAAAAGATGGCACCCATGTGATGGAGGCTTGACTTTCGAGTAAGGGAAGATGCAAGTGTGCTTGGGTTGGGCCACTTACCTGAATAAGGAAGGGTTCCTACAAGCATAGAGGGGATGAATAAGATTGATGCACATGATGTTCTGCAGAGGGGAATCACTTATATGCCAATTTGATAAAATACACTTATAGGGAGTAGTTGCATGTGGAAATGAAAGGATCTCGTCGCAACGTGGTCCAGTAAACATGGAAACAATACCCAAGCATAAAAGTGAGTCTAGAAATCAAACCAAATATACAAGTAGCATATAACATAGGGAAATAGTCTAAATTACATGCATGCACATAAACGGAGGAGGACGGAAAATGTCCCTGAAAAATACCTCAATCACGGAAAATGGATCACATAATCGAGAAGAGATTGGAACAATGATTCCAATGGTGTGAATGGCGTAGTAAATGGATATCATATGAGGTCAAAAGGATCAAAAGAAAAATGGGGCCCAAATGAGCTTAAATGGGGGTGGTCCCACCAAACTAAATTTCATTTTCAATATTCATCATTGGAGGAGTGTGGAGAGCCCAAAACTTCAGGTGCTAATTTAGCCTGATTCAACCATCAGATTTGGATTCCGTGACTTGCAGGTTGTTGTCACAACCTCCTCTTTATTTTTTTATGTTTCAATTCCTATTTTTGGCTTCTAGGAGTCCCAGGAAAACCCCTTGAGGTTTTTAGGGCCAAGTGATAGCTTTCGAAGGGAAATCAACAACCTAGGTAGTGTGGTTTCCCTTGTAAGTTGCGACTAGGTTGCACCTATCTTAAGAATAGGAGTGACCTGAGGTTGCACATGATATGAGAAAAGCAATGACTTAGGTCACTAATTTCTCCTATCCAGATGCAACTTAGGTCGCGTATTTTGCTGAAAACACTACTGACCTTAGTCAAACTGTGAATCTAATCATCGAATGACCCTTGACTGATGATAGAATTTGGATGAGGGTTATTTGGAGAGAGAGGGATGTTGCAGACATCAGTCGGGACATCTGCAATAATTAGTCTATTCGAGATAGCCTTGCACGACATAGGTTACTCAAGTTTATTGAGAACCCCTTGATGAGATCAACATGGATACTAGTAAACAAGATCATTGAGTAGTGGGACTGTAATGTCGAGGCCTTTATCATACACGGTGAGCACATAGAGATCACCCTTCAAGATGTCTATTTCATGATAGGACTCCCTTGATTGGAAGTCATATGTGATACTTAGTTGATTAGTCCACGAGATGTGGACATGGAGGACATTTTTGTCCGTCATTGCATGGAAGGGGTGCAGTTACATGGATCCTCCATCTTCCTAACAAATCTAGAGAGCTTGGAGACATGGGATTTGACAACAAGTGTCGTATGAATGCTAGGATCAAGTTGGACCCACAAAACCTCTAGCAGTCAAACACTCCTTGTGGAGAAGGTGCTAGATGGGACCTTTTTTGGGTGCCCAGGTATTCTTAACAATGGTTTGGCACAAGCTGGACTATTGTAGTCGAAATGGTGGAAACTTTTGGTTTTCCACTTTCATATATGCATTGTTCTTCAAGAGGGTGTTGACACTATGACCTGACATCATAGTACAAGATGGTGGGTCGAATCCCAATATGCATCACTGGAGAAGATGGTGGGGGGAGGAGGCAATGTCGTGGGAAATGTATTTAGTTGAGTCTTCTTTGCATAGTGGTAGGAGCTCTTGATACTCATAGACGACTACCCATGTGAAGGAATGGACTTCAAGGGTGACCGTGAGCTACCACAACCTCTCGGATAGGCCTAGGGGCCCGACGATACCTATGATTGATGCATTATGATTATAGATGTGTTTACATAACTAGCATAGATGGTAGATAGATTTTATGATGTGGTCATGGTACTGATGACTCGTCATATGTGTGTGAAGATGTGGGTATGATGCTCTGAGTCGATTTTCAGAGGTGGCGTGGCAAGGTCGAGGGGGTCGATGCTACCCCCTAACCATAGTGTAGGAGATAGAGTTTCAAGGCCATCCTAGAGGGACTACATTGAGATATTGATCAATTTTTGTAGGGAGTATTAGATGAGGGGTGGCAACACCTAGATGATGAGTTCATCATTGTGTGCTATTAGGCACCCCTTAAGTGGCACTCGGAAATGTGTTGTATAGTGGTGGCTTCCTAAGCGATAAGGAACCTTATGCGGGGAGATGTTCCCCACATATGAGATTATAGTGATGACAAGGAGTATGAGGACTCTTCAAATTATTTTGATGACTAATCGACGACTTGTAGGTATACCCCCTATGTAATAGGAATGGGGTTTTTTTACCAATGTATCACTTTTATAGAGTTGTTGGGGCTCATTGTTGTAAACACTTCTATATTTTGGACATATGCTTACATATATACAAATGCACATGGATGCAGACTTTTAGTTACATGGGAATCTTATAATGATGATATGATTATGTTTGTGTGGATGCACAATGATTATGAATGCATATGAATGGTTTATTTCCTTGTTATTGATGATTTATATGATAATATAGAATGTCATTATCCATATGGTATACCACACTATTGAGAATGTTGTGAACAATGATGAATGTAATGGATTCAAATGGTCGAACCAATTGTCTAGTGCACAGGAACTTTCTAAAAAGGCATGGATCACATACTCGATAACGGTTATTCAGTTGTATGACAAGCAACTGGGAATATAGATAAGCATGAAGGTGATGAATGCACAAATGGATACAATCATCTAGGAGGCCAATCACGATATCGTATTCCTCCTGGTTACTGGTGGTTACACTGATACACACGCCATTGATATGGATCAAGTCATGTGACGAGGAATGGAGGACCCAAGCAACTGAGGTGAGATTTAGAGAGTATCTACTTGTGTCATCAGCATAATTGATGTAGATGTTAGGATGATCCATTTGATAATACAAAAGAAACAAATCATGAGGCTCACTCCAAAAAGGTAAAAAAGGATAAGAAAAATATGATACACCAAACAAGGGTTTGGTCACTTTACACATAGAATTTATTGAGGTACAACCCATTTCAAGGGTTCCTCAAGACTTGGCCATCCAGACCAATGAAGAGGTATGCCCCCTTGTTGAGGTAGTGTTTCATGACATAGGGTCCCTGCCACATAGACTCAAACTTTCCTTTGCTACATTTATTATTGGATTGGTCATAAACAAGGACAAGGTCACCTTCCTAGAATGTGCAAGGGTGGATGTGGGTGCCATAGTGTGATTTTGAGCATTTTTTTGCATCTTCAATTGTTTGGAGTTCCACGCGACGATCCTCATCCACTTGTTCTAGAGTGATCAAGCATTGTTCCATAGAAGAGGTCTCTAGTAAAAGTTTGATGACAAGGTGCAATGAAGGAATTTGACACTCAATAGGGAGAACAGATTATACTCCATGAACAAGATGGAATGGAGTAAACAAAGCCGTAGTTTTGGTTGATGTCTGATGTTCCCAGAGGGATGGAAAGAGCATATGCTGCTAGTTGCACTTGTTCTTATCCACCATCTATTGGAGCATGGTTTTGAGGATCTTGTTAACGGCCTCAACTTGGACATTACCCTTAGGGTAATAGGTAGAGGAAAACTTGTGATCCAATTTCAAAAGCAGCAATTTCTTTCCAAATGGACTCCTCAAAGTGAGAACTGTGATTGGACACCAATTGGAGAGGGACATCAAATCGATTGATAACATGATTGAAAAAGAAACACACCATATTGGATCCGATAAATTTAAAGGTCGGCATGGATTCGACCCATAAGGTGATGTTAGGAACCCATGTCAACCCTTCTATTTACTTTGTTAGTATATTGTTGTTGGACGCATATGCTTTGTAAGTCGTCCCGTAGTATTTGTTGATCCATATTTTATATTATTGTTGTTGGACACATATGCTTTGTAAGTCGTCCCGTAGTAATTGTTGATCTATATTTTGTATTGTCCCATGGTTTGTATTTACACATGGTATTGGCGCCTAGACTTAGTATATAAGTTTTTGTTGAGACCAATGAAGGTACTGTGAAGTTATTTGTATTGAGCTTGCTCAAAGGAGGTTTCCCCTCGAAGTGGCCTGTGATCAATATTAAAGTGATTTTGAATTCTGTTATTTCTGCTATTTCGTGTGTTTTCATTAATTAATTATTGCAGGTTATTCACATCTGGTATCAGAGCACTTTCTTGGGCTCGTTGGGTGGAATTTCTGCCAATTTGTTTTTCGCATCTGTTGCAAGTTCGGATCTGGGAATAATCCCTATCTGCTTATCTATGGGAAGTACTTGGGCATAAGCCCTAAAAATCATTGTGAGGAGTACCACAAGAACCCCAATGTAGCTGGCCCATTGAGAGGACTTGCTAGCGAAAAGGGCAATGACCCCTACCTATTTAACTAGTTCCCACCTGTGAGGTAAACCAAAAGATGTCGTTTGTGGCAAAGCAGTTATCAGTTTTACCTGAGCTGTGGAGTGAGGGGTACTGCCCCAATACGCAAGCCGTCAGACAACATTGGTGGCTGAGTGAAACCCCTGAATTGTTAGGAAGCCAAACATACCTGGGGTCCATATCTATTTTCAGCTGAACTATTTCCAATCACTTCTGTGTCATCCTAGATCCATTCCAAGCCATTCCAAATCTATCCGTTTCAGATCTATTCTGAAAGTCGTTTCATATCCAGCCGTTTTTTATCCCTTCCGTGCCGTTTTAGATCTCTTCAGAAAGCCGTTTCAGATCCAGCCGTTTTCGATCCCTTCTGTGCCGTTTCAGATCCAATTGTTCAGATCCCTTCCGCGCCGTTGTAGATCCATTTTTGAATATATATATATATATATATATATATATATATATATATATATATATATATATATATATATATATATATATATATGTTTTTTCGCCATATCTCCCTTGTTTTAACTCTATTTCCCTTGAAACTTTCCAGACACCCTTGCAATCCCATTCTGCATATTTCATTCCTACGGACCTTGTCCCAAATTCTACTTCCCAAAGCTAGAAATCTCACATTTGTCTATTTTTAGGGTTTTCCATAACTTCTTCAATTTTCACCCACTCGCCTCCAAATTTTTCCACCATGTTCATTCCCTATTTCTGCTTCTTTGTCCCTCTTTGAAAAAATTTCTCATTCTTTCACCCCCGCTTTTGAAATCCCCATTTTTTGCTTCCCTGTCCATCAGAAAGTGTCCAGAACCTACTCAAACACCAATTACCCATCCGAGTTTTTCCCAAATCCAAATTTCCCCTTGCTAAATAGGATTTTGTTTGTGTTTTTCTATCCATCCCCCCCCCCCAAAAAAAAAAAGTCCTGGTTATGGTTGTTACCTGCGCAGGAGCAAAAACCATGGAGGAAGCACTTGCAGTCATCCAAACCAAACTCCAATATCTGGATGAAAAATTTCTCAGCCTCCATCTTCAACATTCAGCCATGAACAAGAATCAAAATCTGCAGCCAATGGGTTCTCTTCTTCTAGCAATTTCCGTGGTCCGAAGCTTGAATTTACTCACTTCAATGGTACTGATCTGACTGGATGGATCTATCGTGCAGAACAGTATTTCAGTCTGCATAATACTTTTGATGTCCAAAAAGTTCTACTTGCATCCTTTCATTTGGAACAGGAAGCCCTTAAATGGTACCGTTGGTACATCAAGGCTCATGATGAGCCCAAATGGACATATTTTTTCCAACTCCTTTTCCAACAATTTGGTCCTAGTGATTTTGATGAATTCATCGGAGCACTCACTAAACTTAGTCAAATTGGCACTGTGAGAGAGTATCAGACAGAATTTAAGAAACTAGACAATCACACAGAAGGATTGTCTGATGAATTCTACAGGAGTTGTTTTATTAGTGGTCTTAAGGATGAAATCTGCTCAGAGGTTAAAATTTTCTGTCCCAACACAATGATGGAAGTCCTAGGGTTGGCTAAGTTGGCAGAAAACAAGATTGCATCCCAACAACGCTCCAAACCCACTTTTGTTCCCTTCCGAAATATGGGTTCTCAACGACCTCCCATCCCGCGAGTTCCTCAACCAACTTCTATCAAGCATTTGTCTGAAACAGAGATGTAGGCATGCAGAGAAAAAGGGATTTGTTATAATTGTGATGAGAAATTCACTCGGGGACATAGATGTGTTCAACAAAATCTCTATCTCTTGGATATGGATTCTTCACCTGCCTCTAAAATTGGTAAAGAAGCTCCAGATACAATGGATAATCAGGTCAACATTCAGGAGTCGCCTATTGATCCCCCATCTCAGGATGAACAACCAGAGATATCTCTCCATGCTTTATCCAGTGTCACCACCCCCTAAACAATGCGGGTCAGGGGTTACTTCAAGAAGCTTCCTCTTACAATACTCATTGATTCTAGTAGCACTCATAACTTCACTGACCCTCGGATTGCTAAACAGGCTGATTGTTTTGTCCATCCTTGCTCCAACTTTGAAGTCATGGTTGCCAATGGGGGCACCTTACCTTGCAAGGGGAAGTGTCACAATGTGCGTATCTCTCTGGAAGATTATAACCTGCGCTCTAACATGTTTTCCTTATCCCTAGGAGGATGTGATGTGGTTTTGGGCATTCAATGGTTACGCACAATTGGCCCCATCTTATGGGATTTTGCTGAACTTTGGATGCAGTTTTCAGTCAATGGGAAACAACAAAAATTTAAGGGCTTACAAGAAGGGTCTCTCCACATCATTAGTTCACATCGCCTAGAAAAGATCCTTAAGAAGAATTCACATGGTGTCATTGCTCAACTGCTTTCCGTTCAGATGCACCCATCAACGGTCTCCCCTACTTCCTTGGATAGATATGCAGGTGTCTTTGCTGAACCAATGGGCTTGTCGCCTTCAAGAGACCTTTCCGGTAAGAATTTATCCGCATCGACATCTCAGCAGGACATGATGGCTATTTTGCATGCACTACAGAAGTGGCAGCCATCCCCACCAGGAAATTATTTCTATATCAAGACTGATCTCCAGAGTCTGGAATATTTTCTGGAACAACGGGTCTCCTCACCAGCACACCGGAAATGGGTTATCCAACTCATGGGTTATGACTATGCGATCACTTACAATAAGGGTAAGGATAATATGGTGGCAGATGCTCCTTCTCTCCAATTTGATGATCCAGTTTCTCTTACAACTATTTCTCTGCTTGTTCCAAATTGGTCACAATCTGTTCAATGGGGCTATCTCTTCTATGAACTCCATGCTTCTTCATCGGCGGGGCACTATGGGTTCCTCAAAACCTATGACTGGGAACAATGTAACTTCTTTTGGCAGGGACTGAAAATGAAAATTCACCAGATGGTGGTTGAGTGTGATACTTTCCAGGTCAACAAGGGTGAAACGACACTCCTTTCAGGACTGCTCGATCCCTTGCCCATCCCTACATAGATGTGGACATCTATTTCTATGGATTTCCTAGAAGCACTCCAGTGGTACAATACCACATCTAAAAGGACACCATATGAAGCAGTTTATGGACAGGCACTGCCAGTTCTTCTTTTATACACGCTCAGCAACTCCCCAGTTCAGGCAATTAACTCATTTCTTCGAAACCGCGATCAGATTCTTCTCATTCTGCAGGACAATCTTCACATGGCAAGAATTTGACTGAAACAACAAGCCGATCAACATCGTTTTGAGCGCACTTTTCATGCAGTTGATATGGTTCTTTTTTGTCTACAGCCTTCCAAGCAATCTTCCCTAAAACTCATAAGGCGTCAGTGGGCCGGAATGCAACCCGAGGATGCTACAGGGGAACCACTCCTTCAGATTCTGCATCAATTTCCACACCTAAAGCTTTTAGGACAAATATTTTTCTAAGGGAGAGGGGATGTTAGGAACCCATGCCAACCCTTCTATTTACTTTGTTAGTATATTGTTGTTGGATGCATATTCTTTGTAAGTCCTCCCGTAGTATTTGTTGATCCATAGTTTGTATTATTGTTGTTGGACGCATATGCTTTGTAAGTCGTCCCTTAGTAATTGTTGACCCATATTTTGTATTGGCCCATGGTTTGTATTGACACATGGTATTGACCCATGGTATTGGCACCTAGACTTAGTATATAAGTTTGTGTTGAGACCAATGAAGGTACCGTGAAGTTATTTGTATTGAGCTCGCTCAAAGGAGGTTTCCCCCTCAAAGTGGCCTGCGATCAATATAAAAGTGATTCTGAGTTTTGTTATTTTTTCTATTTCGTGTGTTTTCATTAATTAATTATTGCAGGATCTTGTTAATGGCCTCAACTTGGCCATTACCCTTAAGGTAATAGGTGGAGGAAAACTTGTGATCAAATTTCAAAAGACGTGCAATTTCTTTCCAAATGGACTCCTCAAAGTGAGAACTGTGATCGGACACCAATTGGCGAGGGACATAAAATCGATTGATAACATGATTGAAAAAGAAACACACCGTAGTGGATCCGGTAAAGTTAAAGGTCGGCATGGCTTCGACCCATTTGGTGAAATATTCAAAAGCAACAACAACGTACTTATGTCCATTGACTGATGTAGAATTGCATTCCATAAACTCAATGGCTCACTTGTATAAGGGACCAATAGTAACAACCAGATGTAATAGTGCAAGAGAGATTCTCGCCTTCGGAGTGAAAAGATAAAAATTACAACAGTGTTTGACTTCCGCAATGCAATCTAAAAATAGGGTTGGCCATAAATAATCGGCGCAGATGATATTTTGGGTAGATCCCTTCTTAAGAGATGGCCACCACAAGATCCACTATGGCAGTCATTTAAGATCCGTTCAACCTCAACATGTGTGAGACATCCTCGTAGGATGGTTTCAACACCTCATCGATATAAAACATCATTGATAAGGAGGTATTGGGGATCCTAGTGACAGATATGATGACAATCATAGTGGTTGAGGTGAGAACCAAAATTTTGAGTACATAAGTAAACAAGGATGTCCCCATACTAAGGATCATTGGAAGAGATAGTGAAAAAATGTTCATTCTGAAGGTGATCAGTGATAGGGGATGGGGTGGAAGTAGATGGTAAATTCATGATGAGCTCAGCAAAATCCAAATCCTTTGTTCTCTCGGGGGTCATACTCTTGCAAGATAACGATTCATTTGGAAACTCCACATTGGATAAGGCATCAATTCAAGAGATATAGCACGGGGTTATATTTTGCAATGAATTTGGTCATACTCATGAATATGTGATGACGTAGCCTCTAGATAGAAAAGATGACGGCTAAGGCTAGCTTCTCCTCATGAAGGTACAAAATATGTGGACCGTACAAGTTCCTACTCATGTAATATATGACACGATCTTGAAGAGCAGTAGATTCTTGGAAGAGCACTCTGGAAACGACATAATTGGATGCTGAGATGTAAAGAATGAATTCCTTTATAAATTCAATAGGGAAAATCAAGGGGGGGGGGGGTAAGATCTTATTTCAAGGCATCAAAAGATGCTTGTGCTTGCTCGTCCCAAACAAAAGGAACATTGGAAAGAAGAAAATTCAAGAATCCATGAATTGTCATAGCATAATCCGGTATGAAGAGGTGTAATAATTTTGTCTTTCCTTGAATACTACGCAATTAGTGAAAGGTCCTCGAAGGGGGAAGGTCAATAATGGATTGAACCTTCAAATGGTCAACAATGATCCCTTTCTGGGAAATGATAAATCCTATCAATTAGCCTCCAAGAATGCAAAATACACACTTGATAGGGTCCAAGCAAATGTTATATTTATGACATTGAAGGAAAACTTGACAAAGGTCCTTAAGATGTTGCAACCACTACTTGGAACATGTCGTGAGGTTATCCAGGTATGCGAGGATAATGTGGACTGTATCATGAAAATAATATGACATGGCGTGCTGGAAAGTGGCTCTGAAATTCTTGAGCCCAAAAGGCATGACTCTGTAAGTGAAAGTTTCCCATGGGGTGGTGAAGTCAATTTTCTTCATGATTTTGTGCTACTTTTCTTTGATGACATTTTGATTTACAGTAAAACTTGGGATTCCCATGTACAAAACATTGATAAAACCTTGAAACTCCTTCAGGAGTATCATTTATTCATCAAACACTCCAAATGTGCTTTTGGGGTCTCATAGGTCGAATACTTGGGTCACATTGTTGGACAAGATGGGGTGAGAGTGGACCCCAAGAATATTGCAGCAATGCAAGAATGGCCCTACCTTAAATCCTTAAAGAGATTATGTAGGTATTTTAGGCCTTACAGGATACTATAGAAATTTTGTGAATAAATATGGTAAACTTGTAGCCCCATTGACAAACCTGCTCAAGAAAAATGCCTTTGCATGGAACAAAGTGGCAGAATAAGCATTCTCAGTTCTAAAGCAATCCATGTGCACACCACACCAATCTTAGTTGTGCCTGATTTTACTAAGACTTTTGTATTGGAATGTGATGCCTCCATAAAGGATTAGGTACAATTTTAATGTAATAAGGAATACCCTTAGCATTCACAAGTAAGAACTTGGGGAAGTGAACAGATGAGAAAGAAATGATGGCCATCCTACATGTAGTTAACACATGGCGACAATATCTCATAGGGTGACGCTTATAGATCAAGACTTATCACCATAGCCTATAGTACTTTTTGGAGCAAAGGTTTCTATCCCCAAAACAACATAAAGGATTCACCAAAATGTGTGTCTATGATTATGAGTTCATCTACAAAAAGGGAAAAGATAATGTTGCGGTAGATACCTTGTCAAGAAAGCATAAGGAAGAGGGATCAATATTTGCCTTATCCTCTTCAGTACCTAAATGGTTAGAGGAAGCATGACAAGAATGGCTAAGAAATGATACTACATATAATCTCATCAAATGCTTCCAGGAGGATCCCAACCCTCCTCATGGTTACACATGGAATCAAGATACATTGTGATATAAAGTTCGTTTTTTGGGTACCTAAATCTGCCTTAAAAAAGACAATATTAACAAATTTTCATTCATGTCCTCTCGTAGTTCACTCGGGATTTTAAAAAACTTATGCATGCACCAAGTGCCCATTCTTATGGGAAGGCATGAAAAAGGATATCCTTACTTTTGTAGCAGAATGTGACACTTTCAAAAGGAACAAGGGTGATAAAATAAAGACTATCAAGGCATAGAAACCATTACCAATCCTAGCCACTATTTGGAACAACATTTCCATGGATTTTATTGTTGGTCTTCCAAAAGTAGGTGAAAAATTAGTCATCATGGTGGTAGTTGATTGGATTTCAAAATATGCTCATTTTTGTGCTCTCCAACACCCATTTACCCCAACAATGATTGCCCAAAAGATTTATACCAAAATGTCAAACTCCATGTCATACCTACCTCCATTGTGTCAAATCATGATCCCACATTCACCAAAAATTTTGGAAATATCTATTTAAACTACAACACACCCTATTGCAAATGAGCACCTCTTATCATCCTCAAATAGATGGACAGACAGAAGGAGTCAACAAATGTCTTGAAACCTATTTGATATGTTATGCATCTGAAAAGCAACATCAATGGTCATGGTGGTTACCTTTGGAAGAATGGTGGTATAATATCACTTATCTTGAGGCTACAAAAATGACACCATATGAATAAATCTATGTCCAACAACCATCCTCTATGGTTTCTTATCTATTGGTCAATTCCAAAGTACATGTAGTTTATATTCTTCTTCATAATCGTGATGTCACTCTTTGCACACTTACGGAAAATTTAGCAATGGCTCAAAACTGCGTGAACCAGCAAGAAGGCCAACACCGCTCAGAGCATTCATTTGTAGAAGATGACGAGGTGTTCCTTCAGCTCCAAACTTATAAGAAAACCTCTCTCAAAGTTAAATTCCATCATAATCTTACACCAAAGCTTTATGTCCCATATTAAATTGTCCAATGCATTGGTCAAGTAGTCTACAAATTAGCACTCCCAACAAACTCCAAGATCCACACAATATTTCATGTGTCGTGTTTGAAGAAGGTAGTGGGTTAGAATTATCGATTTCAAACCACGTTACCAAAACTAGATGAAGAAGGCTCCATTTGGCTCCAACCAAAAGCAATTTTAGATACTCGGGAGCATCAGCTACATCAACACACTATCCATGAAGTTTTAATTTAGTGGAAGGATACCTCACCAGAAGATGCTACTTGGGAACCATCATCCATTTTGTAGCAGTTTCCCCATATCCATCCTTGAGGACAATGTTTCTTTTAAATGGGGAGGGCATGCTAGGGTCCTACCTTAACCCCATTACATTATTAGTGTATAAATCCATAGCCCATTAGATATTTAGTGAATAGTTACTTAATGAAAAAGGTCCTTCTCTATTAAATAAAGGCCCCTAGGTGTTGGACCCTCAATTAATAACGAGACCACAAGTAGTTAGCACTTTGGCTATTGAAACAATATATATATAGTTGTAAGATATGTAATGTTAAGACAAGAATTGTCATTGTATTTGGATCTTTTCACTTGGATATTTCCCCCTTGAAGAGGCAAGCGAACATAGCTATCTATTTTATCTATTCTCTCTTGTGTTTTTCTATCTTTTCTACAAATTTCTGAGTTTAATCATATTACAATCGTGAAGTTACAGAGAAAGTGCAATGGCCATCCTTTGGATTTTCCCAAAATAGCCTTGGTATCTAACATTTGGTACCTTTGTATCTTTTGAGAAAGGAGGTTTCCATAGTGGATAATCATTATGTCATAACTTCTGGAGTTTTCACTGTGTTAGGAGTTTATCCTTATCCCAATGTTTTGATTGGACCCTCCACGCATCCTAGGGGATCACAAAATAGTGGATAATCATTATGTCATAACTTCTGGAGTTTTCACTGTGTTAGGAGTTTATCCTTATCCCAATGTTTTGATTGGACCCTCCACGCATCCTAGGGGATCACAAAAAAGTTGAGTGATGTAGAAGAGATTGCAATGATTATGTGTATTTGAGTAATATAATCATTAGGGTGGTAAAAAATTAGATTATAATGAAAGAAAAAAGTTAAAAGGAGGTGAAAAGAAAGAGATAAAATCTTACAACAAATTATGATCTCATACAATTCCTGTTTAAAGCACACAAACTTTCATGGGTGTTCATAAATAATGCGATTGCCTACCAACACTTTAAAATGTGTATCAACAATCAATTGATTACAAATCCTTTCAAGATTTAAATTTATGTTTATATGTCTTGATGGAAATTAAAAAATACATCTTCATTGTCTGCTGCACATAGGATTGTTTACTTTTCCTTGAGATTAACACCCTGAATTCTAATCATAATTTTTCTTCAAAGCTAAAAAGTCACCTTTAGTCTTTTGCTTTATGATTTTATGCTCGCTTTGTTTTTATGTTTTCAATGTGACTATTAGCTAATTGAACATGTTAAAGTGGCACAAAATTGGTATTTGGTTTTTTATTTGTTTTATAGGAGCTACTACATGTTTCAGATCTGTTCATTTGAAGAAAATAAAAGATTTAAGATCGAGATCGCTTTAATGAAGAAGCACGGCAAAATGATTCTGCAACAATGCTGCAGAAACGTTCAGTAACCGCGCTACCAAATTGTTTGGGAATTGTGTTGCAAAATTAGAAGACTATGTTGCGGAGTTGTCAAAAGTGTTCATCGCTAAGCCCGCCTCTGGTCATGTCAAGTTCAAAATGGGATTACAAAATATTGTGTGCAATAATGAATTCGGGTGGACATTTCAGTCTTAAATCTCTCGTAGATATGAAATGACCTAGCCCTTATTATTTTCATGATTATCCATACAATTCATAATGAAGATCACTAGTTGTATGTTTCATCACTTGGGTTGTTGTATGCTCTAGCAATTAGTTGGACCTATTATTAGTTCTTTGTTTCTCAGTCATAACACCGAAAATGTCATCGAAGAAGAGTGGACGCTTGGTCGGATATGAGCCTATGGGAGTTAAGTTGCTAGAGGCTTATCCAGAGTTTAGTCTGGAGCTCAAGCAAGCAGGGTGGTTTCGTTTTTGTTAGAAACTACAAGGACACCATACTCCAGTCACCCAAGATTTTGCAGAAAGTTTTAATGGTTAAAATGTTAGTGGGTTATTTAACATTCCCAGTTTCAGAAAATTCTATAGCAATTTCCCGTCATTATGGCTATGCTCCTTATGGATCTGCCAATAGCAAAATCAAGTAGAAACAAGGCTGGTCTTTGTGGCTCTGCCAACAACAAAAACAAGGAGAAACGGGAGCTATATTTTTTTAAACCTAAAATAAATACATATACATTCTCTACATTCAGATTTCAAACGTGGTTTCCAACTGGATTAGTATGAAAATGAGTTTTAACGGAGTTAACATAGATTATTTGTGTCAAAATTGTTGTAAACAATGACCCTATTAGTTTCCATGGGAAGGGGATTGATGGTTCAAGCTACAAGGTGTCAATGTACCAGAATGCAATCGTTTCCTGCAGGCAGATCATCAAAACCCAACTTGGCGTAAGGGCATACCAAGGACCCGGTTGAGGATAGAGTACAGCCATCTTCTAAATCTTGTACAGAGATATATAACATGAGAGGGAAGTTACTCCACGGTTCATCTTTATCACATGTGTTTCCTTTTACATTAAGATAGGATTTCTGCTATGACTTTACCTTTCTATTTTCTCAGAAGCCTGTCTAAAATGGATGCCAAGGTTGAAAATTTCCCAAACATCCCACATGGTGTTTATCATCAAGCTCTTATCAAATTGTTAATATTGCAAGAATTAAATAAATTTAATCATAACTGGGAACAATTCCTTGTATGTTCTGAGTTCATAACCCAAGAGAACACATCATTCTCACATGAAACTATAAATACTTCTTCTGCTCAAACAGAGATTACAGCAAGTTTTGGGGTCGTTGATGTTCAAAGCTCTTCTAGAGAGCCAAGCACAGGAAAAAAGAGTAAAAGTCAGGAGACTAGAAAACGTAAATTGAATACAGAATCAGAAAACCCTATGAATATAGAATTGCAATCTCCTTCAAAGGGAAAAATCGGGAATCCTAACCCTAAGAGAACTGGAGAAGATTTAGGGAAACAGGAAAACAGAGTATTTATTAGAAGGATGAGAGGAATTCTGAAAATTCCAGTCCCTGAAAGTTTTATTCAACAAAAAGAGGGAAATGTTTGTAATTTCATGAATGATGAAGGTCAGGCCAAAAAGCAAAGAATAAAACAAGAAGAACCTAATATTTACTCACTCAGAAAGCCACGAACCAGGGCGACTAATAAACTCAGGCTCAATCATAAGGCTAAGTTTGATCCTGCATTGAAGGAAAATAAGGTCATTGACCTAGAGGATTCCCCAAAGAAAACTGCAAAGAAATGTGGAAAGCGGAAAAGAAGAAGTTTGTCACCAAAAAATCCCTGATGAAGAATCAGATTCCTAGATGGAAAAAGAAAGGAAGGTTGCACAATTTTTAACTGGTTTGGAAAATGAAATCAATGCCATACCCTGCTCACCAGAAACTATACCTATTTCTGCTACTGTTTCAGAGGAGAAACAGGAATAACATTGCATAAATTTTGAGGATGAAAGGCATGCCGTGAAAGACTCAACAGCAAAATATCAAGCACCAGAGAAAATGACATTGTCTCAACCTGAGAACGATGAACAAATCGTTAATCAAGAACTCAAGAAGAGGATTAATTGTTACAGAACATGACAAACAAAGCAAATGAAAGAAGAATCAAATTAATTGTCAGATTTGCTAGAGTATGCAAATTTTCCAGAAAATTAAAGAAGATAAACGTTAAATTAATCAGACAAAAGAAATATAATTTGGAAAGAAGAATGCATTCAACAGAGAAAGAAAAATCAAGAGAATGATGAGAAGTTGGGACTTTTGACAGATCTCGGTACTCATGTTCTATAGGATACCATGCAGAGTTGTGTTCCAGAAAGCAGATGAAGAGAAATTCAAATCGCAGGAGACAATGGTGATTATGCAGATTCACAAATGAAAGCAGCAATATGGAAATTGTTCTGTCATTTTTCAGTTTTAAATTTCTTGAATTTTGTATTAAGTCCTAAAGTTCTAAGACATTTGGCATTTTGGATTTTGAAGGCTAGACACCTGGCCATTAGCGTAAATCTTAGTAAATCGAATTAGTGCAAGTAGTTGATAGACTCCTTAAAATAGAACCATAGAAACTGTTTATCTTTTGAAATCACCTGTTTCGGTTCAATAAGATATTATTAGTAAATAGGTGGCTATGGAATCCCTAAAAAGAAGGATCTAGTTGAGATAGTGAAAAACTATATATTGTAAGTAAAAGTATATGAAAGGGTTCGATTTCTAGCCAACCATTGGAGATTCTGGGTTTTTGTAAGTTTATTTTGAACATCATTTCTATGAATATCTGAGTTATGAATCAATTGTGCCATATTATATGTTGAATGCTAAGTGTCTATTTGATTTCATAGATTTTAAATGCCCTGCATAATTTTAAGAATTACAGAACTAATGACATGTACACTGTGGATAGTTATTATTTGTGATCTTGCTCTGTTTTCACTTATTCATTCATGAATATAACGCTGTTTTATGATGGAATGGCTCGTATATTGATAGAATTTGTAGCTTATTATTCTATTTGTTTAGGTTTCAGACTTATTTTTCTTCTTGAATTCACATTTGATTCATAGTCACATTCCCAAGTTCATACCTATTTATTGTTCTTAAATATATTCAAATATCCTACACAAACCATAGTTTGGCTAGAGAATTATCCAATTTTTTCATAGAAAAACCTCAAATTTATCCATCATTTCTAAATGCCCTAGCTTTTCCCTATCGCAATCCAGTGCAGACTACGGACCTTAGGGACAACAAGGACATTACCAAGTCTAAATGCGAATTGAATTGAAGGTTGCTAGATTTTAAATGTAGATGTAAGGGTGATGTTATTCTCTCTTCAAAAATTTCAAATATGGATGGATATTATTACCCCTTACATAGTATGAGGATTGTAGGTGTGATTTCCATGTTACACTTTAAATATTTGTTGGATGGTGCTTACATTGGTTTACTTGAGCACTTTGGAATAAAGGAGATCCATTTCTGCTTGGTGAAAGATTATAGTGCCTAAGTTCTCTTCATGGTTGCATATTTATGATTGATTGATCACATGCTTGATATTATACTTGATTTATTAATGATCATATCTAAATAGTGTTATTAATAATCATGTCTAAATGATGTTGTACATTTGTAATAATATTATGGTGGATAAACATATATGGTTGTTGCTTGGTGGATGGCTTAATATACACACTTCCTAAATCCCTAGTACATATTAACATTTTTTATGGATCACACTTTGATTGGATTGATGTCAAAAGGAGGAACAGTGCCTAGCACATTGCCCCCTTTTCATATAGCTCTAGCATGTAGTTGGGGTTTTGAATGTGTTTTTGGAGGCCTCCTAGTGTTAGCACCCTACGGAATATTGGTGCATTTATCACTTGTTCCACTTCATTAAAACATATGTTGTTATACTTAATGGAGCACCTACTCTTTTGGGTAAAAATATTATTTTATTCTCCATAAGCCTACACATGCTACTTTAAGGGAGATCCACATATGCCATGTGGAGGATGTTTATTAAGTTATGTCTTGTGATATATCCACCTTTGAGATGTTCACATGAGCCATAAGAAGTCTTTATTGCACATTTTATGGGACAAATCTGACTTTGGAGGCCACACTTATGATTTGTGCTAGTGACTTGGTACATTAATTGAGGTATTCTTAGGAGCGCTATCTCTTGGATAATTTTGAGGAATTATTTGGGGTTACATATAATTTTGATGGTTTTCAAAATTAATTGATGGTATTTGCACATGGTTTTCCCTTCTAGTACTTGATTTTGTTTTTCAAACCATCGTATTTATTGGCACATTTTTCTAGGTTTCTCTTTTCTTGTGTACATGGTCTTGCAAATTGGTTGATGCTTTTTGAGCTCATGGTTTTAAAAAACATTGTTTATGAAATTAACCACCCTTACACATTTATCGAGGGTGCACTTGTGAAAAAGGGTTATACTATTTCATAGTCAAAGGTTATTTCTTCGTCTATGCTTGGCATTATTGGCATTATTGGACCATATTAATATTTTGAGGAGTTGATGGAGGATTTTATTTCTCATTTTATCATGAAGAACCTAACTATTCCATTATTATATTATTTCTTTTAATTTTCATGGAGTTAGTTAGAAATATAATGTATTTTATTGTAAGCGAGAATATGCCCCATCCGTATAAAGAAGATTTATCTCTATTTCATATATGTTGAATGCTTGTTATATGTGATTGGAGGATCAATGTAGTGCTTAATAGATGAGAGCATCTTCTACATCACAATGTTATCCTTTCTTGTTGAAATTATGTGGATAGTTCTTATTGAGTAGTGAATTAGGTAAATCCCTCCCTCTTTCTATTATGGTTATCATTGGATTATTCTTTATTGGTGCATTATCTCTCTATGATTGGTTAAATGTACATATATTCTACTCTGATAACCATAATCTCAATAAGCATTGGATTTTATCTACTCTAGTAATATCCTTAGATCTGTTTATGTAGTTCAACACAGCAAGGAGATGGATTCTTGTACTTGTGTTTATAGCCTCAACAACCATTCTTCCTTCCCATCAATCTTTGTTGTGACCATTGTTGACACAAACCCAGTCGACACCCAAACCAACGCGATCTCCTTGAGCACCGGACCAGACAAGTTTTATCCTGTCCGGCAACACCTACAGAGCAGATGAAGTCTCACCCAAGATGTTCGAGGGAGAGCCGACGGAACAACGTTTCCGCCGAATGGAAAAAAAACCATGTGCATCTACTTATCGACTTAGCGCAACATTATTTAACAGATCTAACATTTCATCTTATTCATTAACAGAATCATATCATCATTAACGGATATTATTATTAGCAAAACCATAATGCGCAAGTAGATCTAACATTATAACATCAATTAGAGCATGGTAACATCGCATCATTCATAGATTCATATTGCAGATACATATCACATTCATAGCAGTAAAACAAGAAAAGACACAATGACTCTGCTCAAGCTCTGTCATATCATATTAACCTTCGCAACAAAATATAGATACATCAACACAGTTCTCTATCGCATACCCAGATTCAAATAGACCAAGATCAATATCCGATACAAAACATGTCATATTCTTCTCTCAAATCATCATAAGGATTGGATGCGGATGATTCTAACACTTGCAATTCTACATCTATTTATAGGCTTGTGCCTTTACATTCATGGTCCACTTAGACAACCACCTAACTACTTCCTAACAAGATCTACACAAGAATGACCCTAACCCACACAATGTGGTCCAAAATGACCCAAAAATAAATAAAATAATATCATTTCCGACTTGTGCGTGGTTCTCCTCCTTGCGCGGCATCTTTGACTTTGCGCGACATCTTTGACCTTGTGCGGCATCTTTGACCTTGCACAACATCCACAATGATGTGCAGCTACCTTATCCAAACCCGCCTACCAACAACCATTATTGGTATATGTGATAGAAGGATCAATGTAGCGCTTCATGGATGAGAGTATATTTATGGATGGAATTGCTTTTTGAGATAGACAATTAGGTAATGGGGCCTTAAGTATTGGATTTTATCTGCTATGGTAATATATTTAGATATATTTTGTAGTTTAGGACAACAAGGCCCGATGCAATGTTGCAACTTGTGCTTTACTGTCTCAACAACCATTCTTCTTTAGTGTGATAATCTCCTATAAAGATTTGATGTGACCTCGTTCGTCCAATGAAAAGACACCAGTCTCTAATCCACTCATCCACTTTCATTTGATATACTTACAAAATTATTTTGTTGGAATTAAATTTTCATTTCACCTTGCAACTCATTGCCTAAAATTATAGCAATCCTATCTAGGGAATCCCCCTTGGGTCATAGGAGAATCGGCTTAAAGAGTAAAGAGGGCTTGTGACATGACATTCGAAATCCCTCTTAGCTTATCCGAGGTCTTATTTGAGCTTTAGGACTTTATATCAAGAGGTAGGAGTTTAAGAGGTAACAAATACATTTAACCTTCATGTAACATGCAATATAAACAAGATCAATAGGCAAGTTGTTTTGCCTTGTCTTTAACATATATTTCTACCATTGGACCAAGAGACATCGTAGAATCAAATAGAAATTATAATAAATGCAAGAAACTCCTTAAAGAAAATCCAAGTCCAACCACATTACAGATATCGACTTATGGTTTAATGATAAAGTGGATAAATTATTTAACATGAGTCTCAAGTTCTATCCGCATTGCTAATAAGGACACTCTTTCCACAGTCAATGACCAATTTGTCTATTGGGTCATAAGAGATGTATTGGCATCTATAAAAAATATCATAACATTATTTGATATTGCAAGCTCAAGCTCAAAACATTAATAGGGTCTAGCCTAAGTGGTTGTGGGATGGAGTGGTATCCTCCCCACCCAGGTTATATCCCCATAAGTGGTGCATAATGAGAATATTGTTCTAATGGATTTGTGCCTTGTTAATGTTGACTTAGCCTTGTTCCCTGAAAAATATAGGGTTTACCCTATGTACCATCCTTGAAATGAGGGGAAGGACCTAGGGGTTTTCTTCCCCAAGGATTTGTAACTAGGAAAACAACCTCAAGCTCAAAACATCCAACCTAAATAGCCTAAAATATAATGATAGCCATATATACACTTCCCACAACTAATCAACACATATATACTACCCTTGGCCTTATTATTTCCCATATTAACAATTCCAAGACATCAATCTTATAATACAAAATAGGATTCCCCTTTATGGAATTAATTTCAAAGACTCAAGAGAAAAAATAAGCACTCGCATAACAGTTGGCTAGAATCTTAAAGATGTTATGTTTCTTGTTTCCAACTGATATACTTTTTGAAGAAATCATTTGTGTGGCCTTCTAATACTTACAAAGAAATGCATTATGCTTTGCTGCTTACAACTAAAGGGACATGTTGCAATCTCTTTGAAATTCTTGTTTACACCTTAAGAACCTTATCTATACATGCTTGTGTAGTAAATATATGTGATTGAATAAGAACCTTGTCTCTATAGGCTTGCATAGTGAGTCTATGTGCTTGAAATCGTTTTCTAGTTAAAACATGTCATTTAATGGATAAAGGACTCCTAGGTGTGACTTGAGAAAAAATATATGGTGTACGAAACTCCTACCAACCCCCACTATAATTTCAATAATAAATGGCTTGAAAATCCCTCAAAACGTTTTTAAGTTGTTTCCAAAGTTGGAAATGACCTCGAAACATTTTAGAGTTCTCAGTGCTAGAGGGGGCGTTTCTAATATGTTTTATTACAAGAAAATACTTACAAACTTATTGGACGGGGTGTTCCCGACATGGTACTTACAAGTTCGGAGGAATATAACAACTGACATTCAAGGTGACGGAGCAAAACATTGAATCCTTGTGGTTTTCTTCTATTTCCTTTAGAGACCATATAGATTTTGTTTCAACTAGAAGTTAGTTAGTGTTGATATGTACTTGCATGTTGAATTTCATAGTGAATAAAAAAGAGGGTCGTGAGAAAACTCGTTCATTGTTATACACAAGGTAAATGTTCTTTTTAAGCCAAAATCATGTATGTTGTCCTTATTAATGGTTTGGAATGCCACAAAACACGAAGTTAAATTTACATATGAAATTACCAACCTTCAAGAGAAGAGCATTCCAATTCATGAAACCTATTCACATATTTGTAACTATGATCAAATAATATTGGCCTATTGTTCTGCAAAATTTATTTTGGATCTTGAGTGTCATGCTTGATGTGCAAGTCAATAGCAAATCTATGTAAAGGGTATTTTCAGAAATATATTTTAGAAAGGAAAACCAAAAACTTATAAGGTTATTTTTTTTACTATGTTTATCATTTTATTTTTTCCTTAATATATATCCTCAAAGGTTAGCTCAATTGGTTGAACCATCCACCCAAAGCATGTTTCCAATGGGTAAACCATAGGTCATATGTTCAAATATAGTTTCCTTGTATCCCTTCATCCAGTTATTGCAGGGAAAAAAAGAGGAATCCAATGATGTTTTCCTTGTTGTAGTTCCATGTTCCCTATGTTTTTTAGGGGATTGTGATTTTGACACCATCCTCATTTCGAAACCTTTAACCATGTCAAAAATTGTCCCTATTTCGAAACATGGAAAATAATATTGCAACCATCCCAAGGGATTCATGGAACTTAGGTTCAGTCCATTTGCCTCCTTCCTTCATCTAAAGCATGTCAACACTTACTTTTCAAGAATCACCAATCATAGTTGCATGGAACAATACATAATCTATTTCTTACAAATTTTTAGCAAAGAAAACTTATCCATGGCTTTCACTACCCATGATACCCTATATTTTCCTTCTTTATCTACTTTTTCTAACTTATAGGTGCTTCTTTATCTACTTTTTTATGCAAGCCCAATTATTCATATTTCAAACCCTTTTAGGAAGGGCATGGTGTATCTTTGATTTCCAATATGGGATTATTTGACCTTCCATAACTCCTTCAGGCCAAACAGGAAGCCTAATTGATGTAGGGATTTCTGTAGGCTGAAATTTATATAAAAAACAATAATGCAGGGATTTCCGAGGGTCATAACTTTTGACTCGTTTATTTGTTTGGGCACAAATTTAACAGGAAGTTGCATTTCAAAGAGTTCACTGCAGTGACCGATCAAACCATTTTGATCGGACCTTTTCTCGACACTTTTTCGGGGCCTAATTCCTTCATATAATGCCTCAAATTGGGGTTTTAGTGTTTTTCGGGATTCTTTAAATTTGTAATTATCAATTATCTATTAGTTTATGCACCTAATCATAAAAGATAATCAAAAAAGCGAGTTAACAACTAGTGTCACTCTAGTTAGCTTTAAGTTAGTGGTTAGTTTTAGAATCATGCGAGAATTTTCAAAAATTAGCAATTTTCAAAAATCTCAAATATCAATTATAAGAGGTTGAACATTCATTGTAATAGTTAGGATGGATAAGGAATAAAAGATTGTTATTTTTCCACTCTCAAGTGTTTGCATGGTTTTTAGATCTCGTGAATGAATTAAAGTCATTGGCTACATCATCTAGTATTAAAGCAGGAAGATGGTTGGGAGAGGAAGGGGAATAGTAGGTCTTGCTCATATGCGTAGAGATTTGCAAAACCTCAAAAGGCAAGTAATGGATCTTACAAACATGTTGGCTAATCAGAGAATGATACAAAGAGAAGTGTCTGCTGAGGATATGTGAATCAACATATAGAACATGAAGAAGAAAAATTAGAGCGCTTGCCTTTTGAAGAAAGGATGCTCAGGGCTCTAGAAGGGAGGAATGATGGGATCAAAATGGAAGTTTCAGAATATGCAACAAATATTAAACCAGAGGGGTTAATAGATTGGTTGAACACCATGGAAAAAAATTTGAATGGAATCCTGTGACAAAGCAAAAGAAGGTGAAGTTTTCATGCACCAAGTTGAAGGGTCGCGCCATGATCTAGTGGGATCATGTGCAAAATGACGGAACAAAAAAAGGAAAAGACAAAATTAAGACCTTGAATAAGATGGAGAAAAAATTGTGAGAAATTTTTTTTCCTTTAGACTATGCACAGATCCTTTTTCGCAGATTTTAGAATTTGAAGCACAACCTATCCACCGTGGAGGAACTCACACATGAGTTTTATCAGTTGTCCCTTCGTGTGGATCACCATGAAGCTGATGAGCAACTAGTTGAAAGGTATGTGAATTGTTTGAAATTTTCTATTCAATATTAATTGAGCATGCATAGGGTTCGCAGCGTGGAAGAGGCATACCAATTATCCTTAAAGGCTGAGGAAAAGCAAAACCAACAATTTGCTCAAAGGAATAGAGGATCAAGGAAGGTTACATCGTCTGCCTCACGGGGTGGTTTTAACTATGGTGGAGGCGAATCATCCCAAAGAGGTTAGAAAACAGAAGATACTCGACAAGATAACCTGAATCAACTACAAGGAAGAGGATTTCAGAGGGGTAGATTTTATGGTGGTGCTAGAGGAAGACCTTATATGTGTTTTAGGTGTGGTGTAGAGGGTCATCAAGCATTTGAGTGATGAAGTTATAAAATGAAAGAGTTGAAGCAAGGAAAACAGCCTAGTTTAAACTTGGTCCAAGTTGAGAATGAAGAAGAACGAGTTGAATATGAAGACCCACCCGATATGGGGGAGAATCTCATGATTCAGAGGTCAATGGTGATTTCTGAAAAAGAGCAAATATAGCATGCGACAATGAAGATTCATGGCTTTGGACAAATATTTTTTCGAACCAAGTGCACTTCCAGGGGAAAGGTATGTCACGTTATTGTTGTTAGTGGCAATTGTGAGATTATGGTTTCCAGAGAGATGGTAGATAAGTTGAAATTACACTATGAAACACATCCCTGTCCTTACCGAATTGCATGTTTCAAAAAAGGGAGTGAAGTCACCATTAATAAAATATGGTTGATCAAGTTTTCCATCAGAAAGACTTATAAAGGTGAAGTATGGTTTGATTCCATTATGATGGATGCATGACATTTGTTAATGGGGAGGCCTTGGCAATATGACAGAAAAGTCATGCATGATGGAGAAACGAATACCTACACCTTTTGGAAGGATGGATCAAAAGTTGTCTTATTGCC
Organism: Larix kaempferi; assembly: GCA_027924585.1. Classification (NCBI taxonomy): domain Eukaryota; kingdom Viridiplantae; phylum Streptophyta; class Pinopsida; order Pinales; family Pinaceae; genus Larix; species Larix kaempferi. The sequence goes on from BSBM01000092.1 coordinate 14,202,764, forward strand.
CCTTAAGGATGAGGGGAAAGCTGTGAATATGTTGTCAAAAAGAGAGCTTGTTAAGGAAATGAAAGCAACGGGATTCTGTTATGCATTAACAGTGCAAAAAAGAGTCGAGGAAGACATACCAATACCTACAAAAGTGGCCAAGGTACTACAATACTATGTTGATATTATCCCTAATGAACTACCTGATGCTATTCCACCTAATAAGGATATTCAACATCACATTTATCTAATCCCAGGATCATATTTTCCTAGTCAGGAATCCTATAGGATGAGCCCTACACAACATGCAGAGCTCAACCAGTAGGTAACAAAGCTTATAAAGAAAGGTCCGGTAAGATAAAGCATGAGTCCTTGTGATGTACCATCATCGTTGACTCCAAAAATACATAATATGTGGAGTATGTGCACAGATAGCAGAGAAATCAATAAAATTACCATCAAATATTGATTTCCTATACCGCACTTGGAAAACATAATGGATGTGTTATCTGGATCTTAGTATTTTAGTAAAATTGGTCTACGAAGTGGATACCACTAGATCCGGATTCACGAATGGGATGAATGGAAAAATGCCTTCAATACCATGGATGGACTATATGAATGGATGGTGATGCCATTCGGGCTGTCCAATGCACCTAGTACCTCATGTGGTTGATGAATATTGTGCTTCAACCTTATATTGGTAAGTTTTGTAATTTATTTTGATGACATTCTAATTTTCAGTAACAACAAAGAAGATCACTTGCAGCATTTAAAGATTATATTGGATATACATTGAGAAAACATCATCTTTATGCAAACCTAAAGAAATGTAGGTTCCTACAAGAAAGTTTGGTATTTCTGGGTTTTGTCATCTTAGCAGAAGGAGACAAGATGGATTCAGAGAAGGTTAGAGCAATTTTGGAGTGCCCTAGTCCTAGGAGAATAACACAGGTAAGAATTTTTCATGGGTTGGCCACCTTTTACCAAAAATTTATTCGGAATTTTAGCAATATCGTAGCACCCATAACAGATTGTACCAAAGGTAGGACATTCAAGTGGACCAATGAAGCTGACGAAATTTTTAAGTTTATAAAGAAGAAGCTAACTAAGGCACCTATATTAGCCTTACTAGATTTTGATAAAGTGTTTGAGGTAGATTGTGATGCCTCACATGTAGGCATCGGGGCTGTACTTAGGAAAGCAGGTAGACCAACTGCATTTTTTAGCAAAAAGTTGAATGAGGTAAGAAAGAACTACTCCACATGTGATGTAGAATTTTATGCAATTGTGCAAGCATTGTGACATTGGAGGCATTATGTAGTGCCAAAATAGTTTGTGTTATTTACCGATCACATTGCATTAAAATATGTAAACACCCAAAAGAAATTGAACAGTAGACATGCAAAATGAGTCTCTTTCTTACAAGGCTACACCTTTGTTTTGAAGCACAAATCAAGAAGGCGAAATCAGGTTGCAGATGCTTTGATTCGGCGCACTACTATTTTGACAACCATGGAAAATCAAGTAAATGGGTTTGCTGCATTGAAGGATATCTATGCATCAGATAACGATTTTTGGGAGATTGTGGAAAAGTTGAAGAATCCAGTCACTTGGAACATGGATCTTATTCAGGGTGAATATTTTATGTAATATGGCTACCTCTTCAAAGGAAAACAACTATGCATTCCAATTGGTTCTATGAGAGGAAATATTATCAGAGAACTTCATAGTAGTGGCTTGGCAGGACATTTTGGAAAGGATAAGACGCTAGCCTTAATTGAATATATGTATAACTAAATGAAGATAAAAACGATATAACCAAGTATGTGGCACGATGTAGGATTTGTCGAATGGCTAAAGGACATCTACAGAATACAAATATGTACATGCCACTACCAGTGCCCATAAACCCATGGATAGATCTGAGCATGGAATTTGTGTTGGGGATCTCAAACATGCAGCGAGGTAATGATTATGTTTTTGTGGTTGTTTATAGGTTCTATAAAATGGCTCACTTCATTGCTTGCAAGAAACCTAGTGATGCATCAAAAGTGGCAGAATTGTTTTTTTAGAAATCAATAGATTGCATGGTGTTCCAAAAAATATTACCTTTGATAGAGATACTCGGTTCTTAGGTCATTTTTGGAGGAATTTATGGAATAAAATGGGGACTAAATTACAGTTCAATAGTTCCTATCACCCCCAAACAGATGGGAAAACTAATGTAGTAAATCGGAGCTTGGGAAACTTGTTACAGAGCATTGTTGGAGAGAATCCCAAATAGTGGGATTTGGCTCAACCTTGAGAAGGATTTGCCTATAATAGCTCAGTGAATAGATCTATAGGTAAATCTCCATTTTAGGTTTTTTATGGTATAAATCCTATGTGTGTCCTAGATTTGGTGCGGCTCCTGCTCGAGGATAGAATCAATGATGATGGGGAAGCATTTGCAGAACACATTCAATATTTATAGCAACAAGTGAGACAAAATCTACAAGATGGTAACGAGTATAAAAAAATTATAAAAGATGCTCACCGATGAGATCAGGTATTTAATGAAGGTGATTTGGTGATGATTTATTTACAGAAAGAGTAGTTTCCTAGAGGAACCTACCACAAATTGAAGTATAAGAAAATTGGTCCTTGCAATAATCTCAAGAAAATTAATAGCAATGCTTATAAGGTCAATTTACTAGTTGATCCTGATATTTCCCTTGTGTTTAATATTTATGATTTATATATCTTCCATGGGGACGACTTGGGTGATGATAGTGAGGTGGGGGTGGATTAGCAACAATCCAATCTGAGCAAGAAAAAGGAAAAGATTGCACATATTTTAGATAAGAATACCCTTCATACTTGGCAAGGCCAACATAACCAATACCTGGTCTAGTGGGAAGGCTTAGCACCAGTAGAGAGTACATAGATTACAAAGGGGGACTTGTTGAATCTAGATCTTGTTAAGTGGAAGCAGTTTGAAGACAATAACTTGCAGGAGCTACGTTCTTTTCAACCAGAGGAGAATGATGCAGGGATTTTCATGGGATGAAATTTTAAAAAATAAATATAATGCAGGGATTTCCGAGGGTCATAACTTTTGACACATTTATCTGTTTGGGATCAAATTTAATAGGAAGTTGTGTTTCAAAGAGTTCACTTCATATAGTGCCTCAAATTGGTGTTTTGGTGTTATTGCGAGATTTTTTTAATTTGTAATTATCAATTATCCATTAGTTTATGCACCTAATTAGAAAATTGAGTTGACAACTATTGTCGCTCTAGTTAGCTTTAAGTTAGTGGTCAGTTTTAGAGTCATGCAAGAATTTTCTAAAATTAGCAATTTTCGAAAATCTCATATATCAGTTATAAGAGGTTGAACCATCATTGTAATAGTTAGGATGGAGAAGGAATAAAAGATTATTATTTTTCCACTCTCATGTGTTTGCATGGTTTTTAGATCTCATGAATGAATTAAAGTTATTAGCTACATCACTAATGTTGTTAGAGAATAATATTGACAATGACATGTTTAAAAATGAAACATTTTATATTTCATCCATTTATGTAAACTTCTTTTCAATGTATCCATCCATCATTAGGTGGGTGGCTAAGAATTTTTTCATGCAAAATTTCACCCACGCAATAATTGAATTCCAACTAATTTTAAGCCTACTAGGAGTGTCATAATTTGTGAAATGCATGTACAGGTGCATACATATAAAAAAAAATGGAATTAACAACAAATTCATACACATAGCATGCATAATAATATGATTTTCATAACAACAAATAAATATAGCTTTGCATATTCATAGACAATAATAAATACTTATCTTTTAACAAAAGAAAATCCAAGCAACTAGATATGCAAGAGCAATTTTCCACCCAATTGTAGGTATCAGTTGTAGATACCACCCCCAAATCATGCTATGAGGAAACCAGGGTGAAGGAATCACCTGCAACCTTCACTATCTATCTCCCCAACCCATTTTCACTCATGCTTAGAAAATATGCTCACCATAGAGAATTATAGGCATCTCATTCAGCCATTTCATCCATGGAATTTTCTTCCACTTCCCCACACAACATAAGGAATTCACACTTCTTCTCTTCTTAAAAGTCCCTCAAAGTAACCAACCCTTAAATTTCTCTTCATTGTGTGCAAAAAGATTCCAACCTAATGTATGCTTTCAAAGAACCTCCTTTTTGCAACATAAAACTTGTCTAATTTTTTGCAACTTCTTACTCCATTTCCTTGAGAATTCCTAGCCCAAGCACAATTATGTTCACTAGATTATCCCAACTCACTAGTGTCATGCACATTTTTCCATATAGAGTCTCAAATGGACTCATTTTCAATGATACTTGATTCCCATTTCTATATGCAAACTCTACCAGGTGTAGATAATCCTCCTACTTGGATGGTCTATCCATCACTTACATGTGAAGCATGTGATCAAGAACTTGATTCACGCTCTATTTTCTCATTTGTTTGTGGATGATAGACAATGCTAAAATTCACTTCTGTACTTAAATCTGCAAAAACACTTATTCAAAAGTTAAATGTAAACTTGGTATGTCGGTCAAATACAATTACTTTAGGTAGCCGATGCAATTTGAATGTTTTTTTCATAAATATTCTTGCTATCTCATCTGGCTTGTGATTGGATTTGTTGTGAATAAAATTTGTTGGCTTAAATAATTTATCCACCACAACCGTGATAGAATCATGTTTCCTTGAAGAAGTTGGTAACCTGGTAATAAAATGCATAGTTACCACTTCCCATTTTCATTTTGGCATTGGAAAAGGCTACAATAAACATGCTAAGTGTTGATGTTCAGTCTTTACTTATTGGCATTTCGTTCATCTACAAATATACTTAGCAACATCTTTATTCATTATATGCCAAAAGTATTGCTTCATTGCTGTAGCAATCTTTCTTTGGTAGTTTGGATGTCCATAATATGGCATTTTTTGTATTTCCTCCATAATAATTATTTTCAAATCTGCATTAGTATGAATATACATTCTATTTTTAGAGGTAAGAAGTCCATCATCTTTCAACTAATAACCTTCATACCTCTTTTCCAAATTATGTTGTTGTAATTTATTCTTCACTTGAACATAGTGATCATCTTCGGCAAGGGAATCAATGACCCTTTCTCTCAAATCTTATTGGAAAATGTTAATGGTTGCCTCATGCATTACATGCAATTTTATGTTTAATGCATCAACTACTTTATTGTATTTCCCTTTTACGTGTTTGATTTCAAAATTAAATTCACATAAAAATTCCAACCATCTAGCATGTCTTACATTTAGTGTTGACACCTCAAACAAATCTTTTAGATCTCAATGGTATGTTCTAAGCTCGAATATCCTTCCCATTAAATAGCACATCCACATTTTTAAATCATGTACTATTGCAACAAGCTCCAAGCCATGTGTAACATAACTATTTTCATGTTCTTTCAACTTCATTAACTCGCAACATACCACATGATTGTCATGCATGAGAACTCCACATGTTTATTGTTTAAATACATCCATACAAACCACAAAATCATTTTATGGATCTGTAATTTTTAGAATTAGGACACTAGTGAGAAGTTTCTTCAATATTTGGAAGCTTTCATCACATTCTTGTGTCCATTCAAATTTTATTCCCTTCTTTTGCAAAGAAGTAATTGGATGTGCAACCTTAGAAACACTTAAATGAACCTTCTATAATAACCAACAAGACCCATAAATGATCTCACATCTGTCACATTCTTTGCCGTTGGCCAATTCATTATGGCTTCAATATATTCTAAATCCACATATAGTCCTTCCTTTTAAATAATGTGTCCCAAATAATGAATTTATTTTTTATAGAAATCACATTTGCTTCACTTAACATATAATTTAAGCTCACTTAACACTTGAAAACTAGTCTCAAGTGTTCTTCATGTTTTTCTTAATTCTTGGAATAAATAAGAATATCATCTAGATAAACATCCACAAACTTATCCAAGTACTTGTTGAAAGCACTATTCATAAGACACATGAATTTAGATGGTGCATTAGTGATACCAAATGGCACCACCATGAACTCATAATGTCCATACCTTGTTCTAAAGGTTTTTTTGTAGATGTCTTCACTTTTGAAATCAATATCCTTCTTTGGCGGAAGTCCTAGTACTTCATCAAGGAACTCAAAATTGAATTCTTGTAAGACATGATATTCCTCCAACTTGGAACCTTTATCTTTTGCTATGTCTAACATATGGGATGCATACAATTGGGAACCTTTCCTAAAACATTTCTTCAATTACAAGGCGGAAATATTTTTAACAGAAACTAATTTTGGAATTTCCCTCATTGTCCTTGGGTTTCCTTCTCCATCAATGCATTTAAAATTTTTGTTGTAATTTTCAAATTTAACCCAATGTTCTTCCAACCAACCCATTCCAATGAGTACATCATAAGAACCAAGTGGAAAAATATTCATATTTGTCCATGTGAAGAGTCCATCCATCTCTAACAAACATTTCTCCAACAATTCACTAACTTTTATCTTGGTTCCAGTGACTAGTTGGACTATCCATGGTTTACCATGATTTCATTTCTCAAAATCATGGATCTCAACAATTCTAGGAGTAATATTACTATCAATAGATCGAGGGTCACTCAAAATAGAAATAAATTGTTGAAAAATATTACCTTCAACTTCAACCATAGTCTATTGGTGGTTTGCTCATCGGTCCTCTTAGGTAGCATAAATCCTAAGAATAGTGCTTGCTACATCCCCAATAGTTTCAGCCTCTTGAATGTTGTGAACATGCTTAGCACTCCCATTCTTATGTGGGCAATTTTTGAGAAAGTGATCTTCTCCATATCCCCAACATTGAAGAGGATCCCTTGGATTATCTCCCATCATCTGAGATAGCTTAATATCACCATTTGTTGGTTGTCTTTGTTGATTTCTGAAATGAAGGGGCTTCAAACCTTTCCTCCTTTTATCAAACTTCTCCTTCTTCTTGTTCTTCCATGCTTTATGTAATTATGGCTTGCTATTGCTTTGATCATAACATTATTTAGTCTTCCTTATAATTTCATCTAGAGTTTGAAGTTCATGAAACTCAATTATTTCCTTATATGAATGAGCTAATCCAATTAGAAAATGTTAAATTTTTACCTTATCGTCACTTATATACTTAACATATCTCAAAAGCTCCAAGAATCTGCTTAGATAGTCATCCATTGTCATTTATCCCAACTTCAACTCATGGAATTCTTTTATTTTATTAGCATAGTACCTATCAGAGAAGTACTTTTGTTTAAAATACTTCTTGAATTGTTTCCAAACAATCTTTCTTTCATTGATCTTTTTCACTTGCCTAAGGTGATTCCAGCACATCAATTCTCTCCCATTTAAATTAAATATGACCTCCCTTGCCTTTATGTTTCCAGGGTATTCATGGACTTAGAATATTCCATCATCCCAAGAAGCCAAACCTTGACTTCTTATCAATATTTTGCTTCATCATCGAAAGTAGGAGGTTTGGCCTTCTAAATTTTTCCATAAGATTTTTTCATGAAAGGTCTATTCCTCTTCTTCTTGTGAGAGTAAGAGCTTGAATTGATAGTGGAGTCCTTAGAGGTATATGACTCACTAGCAGAAAATTCTGATGTATATGTCTTGTCTCCGAAAATTATTCTTGAGTTATGGGACCTCTTGTGAGAATGTATCCTAGAGCTATTTCCACTCCTATCAACATTTTTTAAATTTTGTCCATGAAGACACCTCTATAGGTATAGTAATATTTGAAGCATGGGTGCATTCAATTGGTTTTGTTCTTTATGATTTTTAATAAATCTCTCAGTATCTACTTTGCAACTCCACCCTTAGACTTCTCATGGTCTCTGCAATATTTGGAGGAATTACTTGGTTTATACTACCATTAGACTATGTATCATCATTCTCAGCAGGTATAGTTTCCCCATGGTATCTATTTCAACTTCATAATGATCTTGTGCATTGTTCATGGTGATAGTTTTATTGGCTCAACCAAGACCAAGGCTTCCTAATTAACCTATTTTGAATGTTGGCCTCTATTGTCCTTGATATGGCTCTATATCTGCAAGATTGTTCATATAACTACACTTGTTAGAGGCATTATATCCTTGAAATAATGTAAAAAATATTTTTCATGCATTATGCCCATGTTGACATTTTTGTCAAATCAAGGCTACAAGATCTTTTCTGTTCAATTTCTGGAAATATCTAGAACACTTTTTCAGAATCTCAGTATGCAAATTCATTCTCCGTTTGATTAGCTTTCTAATGGTGGTAACTAGGTTGAGGATGATAATATTAACCATATATGGAGGAGAGATTTGCAAATTTCGGCATTTCTAATAGGCGGAAGGTCTGACGGAGATCATGGATGCTGGAAGTGGGGGGGATCCCAACCCTCCCCAAAAAATCTGAATCAGGGATTTCATATCGGAGGTATTATGATACCCTTAGAGGCAATGGGAGGAGAGGGATATGGTAATACAAGCCTTGGTTTGAAACATTTGAGCGATGAAATAAGATCGAGACAGTGCATGCCCAAAATGGCCCAAATCCCCACAATGCAGATCAGGTCAAGCAAGTTAAGGGAAAGAATTCATTATATGAAATATCATGCCCTAATCGAGAAATTTGTGGGGATGTTACCATCTAAAAAAGCCTTGGTCTGGTGGATCAATTCAACCTAGAAACCGAAAGGTCATTACAATCTCCAGTTAGGATCTAAGGGTTTCTTCACCATTAGTTTCCTGAGTATGGAAGATAGAAATCGAGTTCTTGATGGGGGACCATATTTCTGCTATTCGGCTAGACTATTCCTAAGGCCATGGAAAGAACGACTTAGACCAGATAAAGAGGATATGAGGATTTCCCCTGTATGGATCAGACTATACTCTCTTCCAAGTGAGTATTGGGATCCATAAATTCTGGAAGATATTGGTAATAAATTGGGCTCCTTCATTAAGATATCAGAGAAAATGAAGACCCCGAGATACACGAACTATCCTCTGATATGCGCATATATGGATCTATCAACGGAACTATTGGAAGCCATCAATTTGTCTTTGGAGGATGAGGACTGGATCCTAACCCTACACTACGAGCAGATCCCATTCCGATGTCATCGGTGCCATGAATATGGTCATTTGTTTAGAGACTGCACCCATAATGTTCCAAAACCCCAACCTAAATAAGCAGAGGATAGTGGAGATTAAGGGTTTTCCAAAGTTCAAACCTGAAAAGGGGTGGACACAGACATGAGAACTCGGAAGCCCCAAAAAAAATAACAGTTTCTAATCAGTTTGAATCCCTAATCAATCAACTTGAGGACAACATGGAGGAGATACCCCAAACAGAAAATCAGCAAGACCAGAATCAACCAGCAAAGGACAAGGAGTAAAATAGAATAACTGACAAAAAGGAAGAAGAGGCAAACAACCCCCAGAAGTAGCAGGAAAACGAAGGAGAAGAAAAGCAGAACAACCCATAAAAGGATCTGGAAGCCGAGGAGGAAATAGAAGACATGGACATAGGTGATATGGATCTCGAAGGCATCAAACAAGCTTGTGAAGATGCTGAAAAAGGATATGTTACTCTGGAACAAGTTATCCTTCTGAAAAAAGTGATTCTCAAAGCAAAATCAACAAACCCTCTTGGTATCCACCCAGGATCCCATAGGGAATGTAAGTGGAAGCAAGAAGAGACAACAAAGAAGCATGGAAGGAAGTCCAATAGGAAAAAGATTCAAAAAGAAGTTCCAGCTGTTGTATTTCTACAAGAAACCAAATGTTCAGTTGGCCACTTACAGGTAGTGGGAAGGAAAGTCTGGAAGCAGAGTGAAGGGATGGGAATTGATTCTCGAGGGGTTGCCGGTGGCCTTGGTATCCTCTGGGATCCCAATAAAATCTCCCTTTCTAGTTTTTTCGGAAATCTCTGGAATATCTCAGCATAATTTGAAGTAAAAGGGTTCCCCGTGCGGGGTATCTTAACTAATGTTTACGGCCCTCACTTACCTCAGGAGAAGGTAAGGTTCATTGAATCCTTAAAGAAGCTACATAGTTGGACGAAGGGGAAGCACTAGATACTAGAGGGGATTTCAAACTTATTACCTCCATGGAGGAAAAGAAAGGTGGTAGATGAAGATTGGAAGAGGAGAATGTAATATTTTGAGATACCATTGAGGAAATGAGGCTAGTGGATGTGATTCTAGGGCAGGGTATGTTTACCTGGAACAATAAAAGAGTGGGGGGGTCAACATATAGCTTTGCGTTTAGATAGATTCTTAGTATCTGAGTCAATTATGGAACTGGGAAGTGACATTTCATCCATAGTACTTCCATCTATTGGGTCGGATCATTGGACGGTTGGGTTATGGTGGAGTGGCCTAGGATCCTAGTTCAAAAAACCATTTTGTTTTGAACATTTTTGGTTAGAACACCCAGACTTCAAAGAAAAATTTATCCAATGGTGGTTGGAGCTAGACAAAGAGGGGGGGGAAAGCATGTATAGATTCCAGCAAAAACTTAAGGTTTTAAAGGAAAAGATCAAGAAATGGAACAAAGAAGAATTTGGGAATATTTTCTCTGATAAAAAATCCCTTGAATAGCAATTGGAGGAGATCCATATAAGGTATGTCAAAAGGATATTCCATAGAACTAAGGGAGGAGGAAATTCTCACTGAAAACAAGCTGTATGAAAGGGAGAGGCGGGAATAAATACTCTGACATAAAAAATCTAGGGTTAACTGGTTAAGCGATGGGGAAAGAAACACCAAATTCTTTCACATGTTAGTCATCCAAAATCCCTTGCAGAATAGAATTCTCATGATTAAGAGTGACAATGGGGAGCGGCTGGAAGCCAGAGAGGAAATTGAAGGGCAATTATGTTAGATTTTCACTTTGTTTATCATAATAACATTAAAAAATACATTCACTGGAATAAAAACAAGCACAACAAACACAAAGAACACAAAATTTCTCTTGGGGAAACCATAAGGGAGAAAACCCCGACAAAATTTTCTCAATATAGAATTCGCCAAGTACAAGATAAAACCCCAAGACAAAACAACTTCTCTCCTTCACTTGTGTGAACTCCTCTCTCTCATATGCGACCTTGAGTGAGTGAGGTGAGTGTTTCAAATGAGAAAATCAACCCCTATTTATACTTTACAATTTACTTGACCTTTTACTAATTAGGTTGGCTCTAACTCACCTAACTGGACCAACCTGCACTCTTTACAATAAAATATTCTTTCTAGATATTTCCAGGCCGACCTAATCATTTAGGGTTTTACATTGACTCTTTTAATGACTCTTACATTATCAATTACATCAATGACATATCCCGAAGGAGGAATACAATAATACAATAGACAAATACATTTAGAATATCTTTTGTAGTTACATTTCTTTAACACTCCCTCTTAACTAGGAAGGTATTCTGCGGGCAACATCAACAACATCAACAACTGTCCAGCTGACTTGTGAATCTCTATATGTCGTAGGAAGTTTTTGGATCATATGTCTGGGGTATCACATCATATGTTGGAACATCATCGTTTGTTGGAACATCATCATTAGAATCATCATCATCTCCTGGAACATCATCATCGTTTGTTAGAACATCACCAGCAACAGCATCATCATCTACCGGAACATCATCAACAGCATCAACATCATCATCATCATCTGTCGGAACATCACCATTAGCATCATCATCATCTTCTGCTGGAATATTACCTTCAAAATCATCATCAGTGTTTGAACACGAGAACAACATCAATCATCAGTCAGCAAGTACTGGAACAATAATCATCAGTAGGTAAATACTGGAACAACAAAAACAACAACAATCATCAGAAAATAAATACTGGAACAACAACATCAATCATCAGTAAACAAATACTGGAACACCAACATCAATCATCAGTAAACAAATACCGGAAAAACACTATCATTCAGCAAGTATTGATATTCAGTCACCAAGGAATGGCATCTCTATTAGTCAGCAAGTATTGATCTTCAGTCACCAAGGACTGGCATCTCAATCAGTCAGCAAGTACTGATCTTTAGTCACCAAGGACTGGCATCTCTATCACGCAGCAAGCACTGATCTTCAGTCACCAAGGACTGGAATCTCTATCAGTCAACAAGTACTGATCTTCAGTCACCAAGGAATGGAATCACTCACCGAAGGACTGGAACTCTATCAATTGGCAAGTACTGATATTCAGTCACCCTTGGATTGGCATCAATCACCTCTGGACTGACATCAATCACCTAAGGATTGGAACTATATCAGTCGGCAAGGACTAATCTTCAGTCACCCTTGTACCAACATCAGTCACCTCTAGACCGAAACTAGTCAACTAAGGACTGGAACTCTATTAGTCGGCAAGTACTGATCTTCAGTCACCCTTGGACCAAAATCAGTCACCTCTGTACCGGCATTAGTCACCTAAAGACTGGAACTCTATCAGTCGGAAAGTATTGATCTTAAGTTACCCTTGGACCGGAATCAGTCACCTCTGGACCGACATTAGTCACCTAAGGACAGGAACTCTATCAATCGGCAAGTACTGATCTTCAGTCACCCTTGGACCGGCATCAGTCACCTAAGGATTGGAACTCTATCAGTCGGAAATTACTGATCTTCAGTCACCTCAGGACTGGTATCAGTCACCTAAGGACTAGAATAACATCATCATCACTCTCTCTTTCGAGGGAGGTCCTTTCGAACCACGCCAAGCTTGTCTCGAAAGTATTCAAACTTTATGCGAGACAGAGGCTTAATCAGCACATTAGCAACTTGTTCCTCTGTAGGAACATACTTGAGCTTTACAACTCCCTTCTACACCATATCTCGAATATAGTGAAAATTGATCTCGATGTGCTTCAATCTATCGTGGAACACTGGATTCTATGTCATCTTGATACAACTTTGATTGTCACATCGAACAATCCTTCCAACATCTTGTGAATCCAAACTTCTTCGCTACAAGCTGAACATGTTCCAGTCACTCCCTCTGAATCAGAGCTTTCCTGAGCATTATCCTCCCTCTTCATCTTGTACTCCCTGCATTGGGACATTCTTCACTGGACTGACTGGTAGCCTTCTCTTTTGATGATCTTCTGTGTATCCATCTATGTCATCTTTATAGATCACTAGATACCAAGATATATAACTCTCTTACACCCATCCATGAGCTCCTCATCTTCAACCTTGTAGCAAGGGTTTATATCTCATCACTCTAGGTGATCATCCTTTCCCATGGGTGCCTTCTAAGCCCGTACAAAGTCTTCTTCAATCTGCACACATGTGGTTCTCTGTAGAGAGTCTTGAGTCTCGGAGTTTGCTCGATATCATCTTCTACTTCGATTACACCATCTATCTAGTGTAATATTCACCACTGAGGCAGTGTGTTTGGTCACTAGAGCAACATCTCATCATAGTTGAATCCCTCTTTCTAAGATAACCCTTGCTTTGTACTTCTGCAGTATGCGTAAATTCATAAATCTTGTTGAATGTTATGGTTGAGCCATCGTCACTTGTTCTATGAAACAAGTCTCATCATTCTTCGTTTGTAGGTGATCGTACACAATATTTCCTATGTTGGAATATCCAACAATACTGAGAGGGGGGGTGAATCAGTATTTCCTTCTTTTTCCTTTTATTAAAACAATTAGTACAAGACACAAATAATCAAACAAGTTAGGACACAAGATTTTATCGTGGAAACCTCAAAGATTAAACCACAAACTCATACTCATTAATAGGATGATTTTTTACAAAATTGTTTATCTGCTACTACAGAAGGGATGCAACTACACCCCAGATTTTTCCTGCTGCTACAGACAAGGATGCTACTACACCCCAGATCTTCTTCCTGCTGCTACAGACAAGGATGCAACGACACCCTGGATCTTCTGCTTGCTACTACAGACAAGGATGCAACAACACCCCAGAACTTATGCATGTTGCTATAGACAAGGATGCAACGAAACCCTGTTTTCCAGCTTCTACTGGAAGGAGGCTACGACCCCTTGCAAGCTTTATTCCTACCCTAGCACCACCCTACCTCCTTAATTTGATATTATAAAAACTTCTCAGACCTTCTTCAAACTCTGTCTCTTGCTATCTTTACTTGGTCTCTGCCTTGCTGCTACAAGGGTCTTTACTAGCCTCCTTACTGCATCAGATCTTCAACATACACTTTAGCTAACATTTTTTGTTTTTGTTTTTATTTTCTCTAGCCCTTCACTACCTCAAATATTTATTCTCAAATCACAAAGATACATTTTTTACTTCTCTGGTTTTTTTAATATTCATATATTCATCATAAAAAGAAACACAGAGGCACACAACTTTAGATCCTTTCTTTAACAAAGCGCAGCTACATTTCAGATCTTCATGTTCAAATATTAGAAGACATATTTCTTCAATTTAATCTTCTGTTTATATATTTCTTCTTTTTCATTTAACCATCACACCATTACAAATGAACTCATGATCTTTCATCTTGGTTCCTCTTCAGATCTCTATTATTAATCTTTTATTTCTATCTCTGTAATATCACTGATTTTTAAATTAATTAGTTAATTTAAACTTTGTGATCATCCTTCTTGTTGGATTCATTCACCTACGAGCTACTTCTCCCAATCCTGTCCTTCAATCCTGCGGGATTTCTTTCTCTCACGCCTGCGGGCTTCCTTTATCTAGGCATCTTACCAGCCCTTGTGGGCATCTTCAAGCTCTTGTGAGCTTTATTCATCAAGCCCCTGCGGACATAACACAAGCCCTCGTGGGCAACATCATACCCCTGCGGGCATTTGGGCCTATGGGCATTCTCCTTTATCCCTTTGCAGGCATCACATAGACCCTGTGGGCTTAACCCTATCCCCTGCGGGATTTTTCACAAGCCCCTGCGGGCATTTTAGGCTCCTAGGAGCTTTTACTTTAGCCCCTGCGGGCATCCCCAAGCCCTTGTGAGATTACTTAAGCCCCTGTGGCTTAACCTCTGCCCTTGTGGGCATCCTTAATCCCCTATTGGCTTAACCTTAGCTCCTGCGGGAATATTTAAGCCTTTGGGATCCCTAAAGCCCCTTTATAGGTAATCATGTTTTTCACTATTATTGGAAGACCAATACCTCACACATGAGAGCACCAAATAGGATTATGATTTCATGGATGGATAGCCAGTTCACCAAGCAAGAAGACCATGTCACCTTTAGATTTTACTGACACAAACAGAGCCTCTGGCGGGCATTTCAAAATGGCTTCTCAAACTCTTGTTTTTAACACTTAGAGCCAAATTTTTGTCTTCAAATGTACAACAATTTTTCTTCTACTTTGGCATATTGATATTTTCCTTATCTGATCACCATAAGAAAAACCAAGAGCATGGATAGATAGACATTTCAACAATGAGAATGACCATATCACAAGATAAATCTATTGACACACACACAACCTCTGGCAGGCATTTGAAAGTGGTCTCTCAAAAATATTGATTTGACATTTAGACAAATTTCTTCAAACCCTAGGTCACCAAGGTAATTTTACTTTTTCATCAAACTTGGAAAGTTAGATATCCACAATGTGAGGAATGTCATACTAACTCTAACCATGCCAAACTTCCCTTCTGCAACCTCGTCATCAAACCTTGGCAGGCATTTTACTGGGATAGTGCAACTATGCCAAATAGCACCTTTGGCAGACTTATATCTTCTTCCTCAAACCCCTTTTGGATAAGATAATCATATCGTCAGATGAAAAACTAAACAATCTAAGTCCATGTACCTTTATAATAATTTTATCCATCATAGACAGGAGGTGGCGAGCATTTTACAAAGGCTATTTGGGTAGATTTGCAAGGAGTTTTTATTTGTCCAAAACCTAAGGTGGATTTTTCATTTCACCAAAACCATGAAACAATGATACCGAGGATGTAGGACACCTCACTGAGCACAACACAACTTGTTTCACCTCCAAACTCTTCTTCATTTTCCCTAGGCGGGCATTTTATTGGAGTAGTGCAAATATGGCTGTGAGGCACTTTTGGCAGATTCATATCTTTCTCCTCAGAGATTCTTTGGATAATCCAAGACCATGGTTGGATGCACCAAACAACATACTAGGGGTCCATGCTCTCAAACTGATTTAAGACATCAACCACAAGAGGTGGGGGGCATTTTACTGAGGTCACTCAGTCAGTTTTACCATTAATTCTATACCTAGGCAAATTTCTTAGACTAGTTAAATCTGCCTAAAACATTGTTTTGGCAGGTCCATATCTTTCTCCTCAAAGACCTAGGGTTTGAAGAAATTTGTCTAAATGTCATACTAACTCTAACCATGCCAAACTTCCCTTCTGCAACCTCGTCATCAAACCTTGGCAGGCATTTTACTGGGACAGTGCAACTATGCCAAATAGCACCTTTGGCAGACTTATATCTTCTTCCTCAAACCCGTTTTGGATAAGACAATCATATCGTCAGATGAAAAACTAAACAATCTAAGTCCATGTACCTTTATAATAATTTTATCCATCATAGACAAGAGGTGGCGAGCATTTTACAAAGGCTACTTGGGTAGATTTGCAAGGAGTTTTTATTTGTCCAAAACCTAAGGTGGATTTTTCATTTCACCAAAACCATGAAACAATGATACCGAGGATGTAGGACACCTCACTGAGCACAACACAACTTGTTTCACCTCCAAACTCTTCTTCATTTTCCCTAGGCGGGCATTTTATTGGAGTAGTGCAAATATGGCTGTGAGGCACTTTTGGCAGATTCATATCTTTATCCTCATAGATTCTTTGGATAATCCAAGACCATGGTTGGATGCACCAAACAACATACTAGGGGTCCATGCTCTCAAACTGATTTAAGACATCAACCACAAGAGGTGGGGGGCATTTTACTGAGGTCACTCAGTCAGTTTTACCATTAATTCTATACCTAGGCAAATTTCTTAGATTAGTTAAATCTGCCTAAAACATTGTTTTGGCAGGTCCATATCTTTCTCCTCAAAGACCTTCAAGTCAATGTGAAGGCATGGTCAGGTAGAAAAAATGCCCATATACAAGATGACCATATGGTGCGGGCATTCTTATCAACCCACAAATTATGGCGGGCATTTTCCTGAGGCCACTTAGGCAAATTTGCCACTTTGGTGTACAAGCAACCTGATAGCCTCTTCAGGTTGCTAATTTTGTCACCAAACACTCTTTTTTAGAACTGATACCATGGTATGATAGCCTCTTCAAAAAGCTATAGGATGATAGTTTCAGATAATTTTTATCGTACACTTATGAGGTAGGGCGGGCATTTCCCCTAGGCTACTTGGACCAATTTTCCAACACTTAGCCAATTTCCCGATTTTCACCAAATTGCCATGTTTTCTAGAATGATGTTAGAATGCAACAATGACTTCCTGATAGCACCAAAACACCATCAGATGTATTTTCAACTTCATGCCACATCATCATGCATGTCATGCCATGTCATCATCTATGCCACATCATCATACATTCCATGTCATCACTCTCTTTGTCATTCCTTTGTCTTTCACTGAGTTTGCCTTGCCATCATGTCCTTGGTTATTCCTTTGTCATTACTGAACTCCTTTGACATCAATGACAACCACATTCAACATTGTCAAATTCATTTGCATGGTTAGAAACATTTGATATTTTATAAAACATATTAATAATTAAAAATTCTTATGCATAGTTCACACAATCATGCAACTATCTTAGCAAATGCTTCAACACAACATTCATTGATCTATACGCTCCCAGGTGCAAAACAGGGAAAACAGTTCGACTAAATGAAACGGTATTGTTATCGTGGAAGCATAAGAATAAGAAAAGCACTACGCACATAAACATACACACACAGACAATATGCAGGAATGCGAACTGATCTTGATTCTTCTCTATTACTTCTTGTATATTACAATATTTTACATGCTAAAATAGAGTGTTGAGACGCTTGGGTTGTCTTCCCATTATGTTCAGTTATGAGAGATGTAATACCCCATTTTGACTCTTAGGATGTATTAGCATTTAATGTAAATAATGTGTACAAGTGATGTATGTTTTCCTAGCGTGGAGCTCAAGGCCAAGGCCCCACTAGTGAAAGCCCGAATTTGATTTAAAAGGGCAAGCATTGATATTTGATGCCCATGTTCTCTTAAGCCATGGAAATTGTAATAGGATGTAAATAAACATTATGCAATAAAATTCCAAGACTGGCTATGGAGGCAACGAATGAGAAGGGGCCACGTGTATCCACTAGGGAGTGGTGAGGGGGCTATGGGATGGAACCCTAGGGTGCCATATGTCATTATGAGAACCCATTGACTTCCTTAGATGACATTTATGCCTGTTGTAAGGAAGTGGTTGAGATGTCAACCCATGGCTTTGATGGAGCATGGGCAGCCCAGAAATTCGTATGGGCAGTACTGAGCTCTGTTTTCTTGTGCAAGAAGTCACTCTACCTCTTGGAAGTTGCTTCATTCTCATCCCCATGGCATGGTGGAAGGACCTAGCATCATTATCCATCCAAAAACGAGTTCCCAGCAGGGAGCAAAACCAGAAATCGCAACTGTGAGAGAAACCACGTTTTGGGAAGCCAAAAACGTCAAGATTGGGTATTGGACAGTGAAATCCAATGGGGGATCCATTGGTATGAGCCTTGGGACGAATGTGGGAGCATTAGCTACCCCGAAATCAATAGGAAAACCCAGTTTTTCAGCCCAGAAAATCAGTGACGGATTTGGGGTTATTTGTGACAGAGTTGTGAGAAATCCGATTGTGGATGTATGAATAGAGGATGGGATTGCTGAGTCCAGCTTGAAGTGTATGTGGCTCTGGGATTGAGCTCAGTGGACTAGCATCCTCCTCCATTTCCCATTGCATGCTTGAAAAACCCAACTGTGTGTTGGCTTAGCATGGTTGTCTGAGTGAAACCCTGACTGTGAGTGAGCCATCTAGTTCCTCCTTAGTGGATACATAGCCCAGCTCGGGGGTGATCTCTCAGCTGAAAGAATACAGGTTGGACAGAGATCTATGGTTGGGTGGAACGTTGCTCTCACGTAGCCAGTCGTTGGACATTGCGTTGCAAGATAAGTGCTCTCTGTGATTTTAATATATATATATATATATATATCTATGTTCTGCAATGTGCTAAATCTGAATGTTATTTATTCATGAGGTTGAAATTGAAATGAAGTCTGTGCATAGCATAAGAATGGGATTGAATCCCTACATATGGAATCATCTTATGTTTGTGCTTATGTGTGTTGTTATGTTTAATTCTGCTGTGTTTTATTGAAGTTCGAATCTGCACACAGAAGTTTTAATTCTTACAGATTTATGAGTTAAAAAAATATTGGGGCTAAGTCTGCCAAAAGCCTGGTGTGTTGTTAATGTTTCCTTCCCTGCATTTGATGATGGAAGGGGACGTTACAAGAGAAGTTAGAACGGTTTCAGAATTTCACTGTTATGGTCGATTGGAAGACAGAGAGACAATCAATCATAGTTCGGCACTCAGAAGTGTCGACGATGCATGTCGAAATTGATGAACTTGTCGAAGTTGTTGAACTTGTTGAAGTCGATGAACTTGTCAAAGTCGAAGTCAATGTTGGCATCCGACAATAATGCCAACTGTTAGGTGGATCATACCACCTTCCTTATGAAACAATTGTCATGTTATCACATATATTGTAGCCGAGCTACCATACATTATTTTTCTGATTCCAGTACACTATTCAGCTAGTTCCCTTGCATTGAGATGTTGAGATGAGCATCTACTATGGATCACTATCAGATTTTGGACAGTAGTTTTATCCCCCATGCCATGACTGAGTCTCATGACACTCAGAGAGATGACTGATGTAGCTATTTAAACATTTGCACAGAGGAGTCAGTAGTGCCCAGAGTTACAACAACAGTTTCAAAGGATAAATGATGTTTAAGATGATGAGCATTCAGGTATATGATTCAGCAGGTATATTATGGTGTTGTGGTTCTACTGCTTTTATTTCCATTCTCTTAGCATGTCTTAGCATTTAGTATCATGATCTGGCGATCATATAGATATGTGGACCTGGTTGTACTATATATATCATATTTGTCCCTACTTAGACTTTGAAGTTCTTGGCTTATACTCATTGGTTTTACCCTCCCTATGGAGAATAGAGGTGATCATTCCCGCCATACATTGGCTTTCTAGTGTCGGTTCCATTATTCACTTTCTTCATCCATCCATGACTTACCTAGTTTGTTCATTACCTTGACTTACTACTTGACAAGTGGCATGGAGGACCTTTCCCCATTGTAGCCTCTATATTGGATAAGCTTCCCTGTTTATTGTGTCTCGGCTCTGAGTTGGTGACAAAACTTACCTATGGTGAGTTGGATTTCCTTGTGAATTCCCCCTAGTCACTAAAGATGTTGTTGGCTAAACCTGAAACTTTTAGTGCTACCATGAATACAAAATATGGAAATGAAATGTTGTATCTTGTATGAAAAGCCAATTCATGCAATGTCTTTCTCAACACACATGAGAGAAAGGAAAGCCAAATGAAAATGGCTATGAAATATCAAATATTATATCTTTTGTGAAATGTAAATACCTAGGTAAACAAGCTGTCTGTGACACACCTAGAAGTGCTCAGGTAAACAAGTGCCTTAAAAACACACCTGCAGTAAGAAGCCTAAATAAATGTAAATCTATGCAATGTGTTTGTAAACACACATAGATCAAAGGCTATAGAAACTATAGGCCCAAAAATCAATGGAACTTAAACTCTATATCAAAAAGATTGCTGGCCTCATTTGTATTATAGATTGTGCACATCTGTGAAAGGTGAATAAACACTCTTTGAACAAGTTACCCATTTGGAGACACTACCATTCCCTGTGTTATTGCTTTTCCACTATATGCTATGGTGTGTATTCCCTTTTCCATATCCAAAGTGTCACAGTGTTAAGTTAGTAAGTCATCATTTGACCTAGCCACTTTATTCTTAGCCTTCACCCTTCACTAGCAAATTGATCACAATTATGAAGTGAGTATGACCTTGAAATTCTTGTCTGAGTAATATTAATAATTAATGACCTATTATACTTGGATTTAAATCGCCAGTAATGATTACTTTTTGTTATAATT
This sequence comes from Larix kaempferi, assembly GCA_027924585.1. Taxonomy (NCBI): domain Eukaryota; kingdom Viridiplantae; phylum Streptophyta; class Pinopsida; order Pinales; family Pinaceae; genus Larix; species Larix kaempferi. The sequence goes on from BSBM01000092.1 coordinate 14,223,981, forward strand.
GTTGTTTGAATGGATTGTAAAGCACGTTTTAACCTTTGACACCTTGCAGCAGCTTGATGACAGTTTGAGTTATATTTTGGTCATGTTGACTTGGTCAAACCCAGTTTGACCAAAATTCAACCACAGGACATGAGGTGGAAGACCTCATATGTTACGAATAGATGATATATGGTCTGGTACAGGTCACCATGGTGGGATTATGCAGTGGTTTCAGGCTTATGATGATGATTTGTGCTTTTTAGCACTTTTACAGATTATTATTATTTGGTCTGTCGGATATGATGAGTATTTATTTTGGACCATGCAGAGAACTATGTGGTGTATGAGTACACACTTTAGATGGATTTGGACCTTCTGAGTCCAATGAGATAGTCTGTTTTCAGTTCCGGGTAGTTACAGTGATGTTTGAGCCTCAGTTGGCTATCCTAGTGCAGTTTTGGCCCGTCAGAGCAGTGATGAGATTTATTTCGTTCACCTAGGGCACTGTGCATGGAAGGGGTGGTCCAGCCACTTGTTATTACCATATTACCCCCTCCCAAACTCATTGGTGAGCTCACCTTGACAACGCAGGCACTCCAGGAGACAGTTTGGGCAGTTTCACATTTCTTGAGGTAGTCCAGAAATGGTGAAATTGCTACAGAGGAATTCGATTTGGGCTACTAAGGCAAGGTTTTGGCATGGGATGGTCAGTGATGATGATTGGGATGTCTTCCACACCTTCCCCAGCAGTTTCAGCTTCATCGGGACCCACATCCATCACTTATGGCACTTTTTGATGATTTCTGGAGCCTCCTAAGGCTCACGACTTTCCCAGAGAAGCACGATTTGGTGTCTATAGCATTTATTCTTGGATATTGTGCCATGGGGATTGACCAAGGGTGTTAGAAATTACCCCTTGGACCCACCATGAGCTATATTTTATGTTTTGTCATCATGATTTGGTGGGATCCCCTCTCCTAGGGCGATTTTATCCACTTATTGTTATATTTTATTAGTGATCCATGTATTGTATTTTTGAGCTCATCTCAACCATTGATTAGATCTTTTGATCTTTTAATCTTAGCCACTCATTTAAAAAGTGGTGAGATTTTGGACTCACTCCTTCCTATTTAAAGGAGAGAGCTTCTCATTATAAAGGGGGTCTTTGGCTCTTAGAATCTTGATATAGAGAAACTTTCTTGTGGTCTCCTTTGCATCTGGTGTTCTTATATGGTGATTGGAAATTCTATTTCATCCTAACATTTGGGTATTTTTGGTAAGATATTTTTTTTTTGGAAACTTTTGTCTTGTCTACAGGAGGGCGACTTCACTTGAGCGTTTTTGCATGGCTTCTTCAACTCGATGCACTTGGCATTCGCTTGTATGAGGGGGTTATCATTAGTATCATTGTGATCTATGCTATCTTTCTATTATTTCTCTTGTGGCATTAGTTTTATCTCTTGTTCGCAGTAAATCTGATATCGTTGACGTTTATTGTGCAGGAGAGAGGGCGCATTGGCTTCCTTGGGCAATTCGACTTCATAGAAAACTACCTCAAATCGCTCTAATTTGATTGGGTTTGCATAGATCATCATCATCAAGGCATCTACAAGGTTATCCAAGTAAGATCCACAGGTTTGTTCTTCTTATCTTGGCTCCAATCCATTGACATAGCTACTTCATTGATAAAACCCTCAATTTACAAACCCTCATTTTACATTTTCTCAGATCTAGTAAGATCCACTTGGTGTTTGGGTATAAAATTTAAAGCCCACCTCTATAGTATCCACGGAAATTCGGATTTGTAGTTTGGTATGATTTGGCCTTCATCCGACCTCTTTCCCAAGGCAAAACAGTCTCTCCAAGGGAGGTCGCACTTCCTAGGAGGGGCTAGTTTGCAAGGATCTAGCACCTAGGTAGGTGAGATCTCACTTGATCCTTGATCTCCATAATTGATAACCCACCCCCAGTGTGTCACTTCAGTGATTTTGACCTTGTGGGCCTCATTCCTCATTTTGAGGGTTGAGCCCCACTTTGGTCACTTTGTGGCACATTTAGATCTCAGATATACTGAGATCTAGCCATCGAATGATCCCAATCTTTTAGATCCACCTACCTCAGCACCTCAACATCCCAGATCCACAATTTTGTGGACATCCGACTCCATTTGGTCCATTTCTCAAGGCACTAATCTTCCCAAATTCAATTCGACTTTCCTAGATTGTTGAGTTATCTTGTGGCTTGATCTTTTTCTTGTTGCTTGAAACACCTTGAAACTCTCATATCCTTTCCATCAAGCATAGCTAGAAAGACCTAACTATCAGATCTCTAATTTGGGACACTTTCCCTGTTTTAAGGGTCACGTTTCCCAAGGAAGTTGATTTTGATCATTTGAAACTAGCTTTGAATCCTGGAATAATACCTAAACATTGAGTCACTATGTGTTATATATCATTATCATACTATACATTTTCCAAGCCTCCACAGTGATATTAATTCCTTATTTCTAGGGTTCCATACCTGTCACCTTACGTACCTCATTAGATTGATTTGATCTGGTGATTGGGTTGATCTCTCCTGTCGAGAGTAGATCTGGGTCTCCCCCTTGCTATCTTGGCTTAGATAGCTAAACCAAAGAGTGCCTTGGTTGGCGTGATAACCATCCATTTGGGAACCTAGGCCCTCTTGGTTCACCACTTTAGTTTCCTATCCCCTCTACCGTCCAAATTGGATCCACCTATAGGGGCAACTACAAGATTGGTGATAACATTTTGGCACCGTTTCCAGGGAAGGTAGAGGCCTACCCTGGTTCGACATATATTTTTCAAGCCCTACTCCCATTCACTTTGCCAACATTTTGGCACCGTTGCTGGGGAAGGTAGAGGCCTACCCTGGTTCGACATATATTTTTCAAGCCCTACTCCCGTTCTCTTTGCCAACATTTTGGCGCCGTTGCCAGGGAAGGTAGAGGCCTACTCTGGTTCGACATATATTTTTCAATCCCTACTCCCATTCTCTTTGCCAACATTTTGGTGCCGTTGCCGGGGAGGTAGAGGCTTACCTTTGGTGTCTGTGAGTATCCATGCATGACTCATATCCTATCGTATCCAGATTAATCTAGATGGTTATCATTTCAATCCTTAACTTAAACATAGCCATCTATTTGTCGCTCACTCTCTCCCTGCATATTAACGACATACATCTTGGTAGAAGATTTTTAAAATCTATTTGGCGACTCCACATAAGCGACTCCACTAGTGATCGATCCTATCATTATCTAGAACCCATGGGGTGCATCATTTTGTATTTAGGCTCTTGGTTTTGCAAAAAATAATAAAATATATATATATAAAAAATAAAAATAAAAATTAGCTAAATTAAAAAATTAAATTTTTTCATCCATGGCTGCTTCAGAGCGGCCTAGAACTTTCGGCCATTTAAAAGTTTTTGACTTCTCAAAAATTGTTGGATATCCTCATCATATTCCTCATCAAGCCTGTGAAAGGTTTCCTATTTTCGATGGAAGTTATGAAATCTCTGCTAAAAGGCACCTTGAAAGCTTTAGGGAAGTTCTTAACGAGTTATCCATAACCCATGAGGATGTGTGTATGAAACTATTGGCTTCGTCTTTCAAAGAAAGAGCTGGGCTCTGGATTTTGAATTTGAAACCTAATAGCATTTCCGGATTTGACATGTCCGAAAATAAATTCTTAGAAGAATGGGGAAGTGAATTCGATGATATGTATATTTCAAATCAACTCCAAAATCAAAACCTTCCCCTTTCCGATCCTATTATTGAATCATTTAACAATCAAATATCAAGTGATTTGTCAACATCCGGAGATGACCCCTCTCGCCCAATTTCCTTTGAGGACAAGTTTTCCACTTTTGAGTCAATCGAAAGTCAAATCACTAATATGAATCGTATGTTTTCAAATTTCTTTTTAGGTAGCCCTAGTCCTGATCCTAAGGAAATTTCTGAGGATGATCCTTTAGTCAACAAGTCTATTGAAGTCCCTCCTTCAGAGGAACTCATTGGTCATTCTAGCTTTATTGATCATTTAATTCCTTATCACCTTATTGAAGAAGAAGAAAGTGGAGACATTGACCAAGATCATTTAGTGGTGATTTCACATGATCGTTGTGTGAATAATCAGGATGTTTTAAATGAACTTGCTAATTTTCTCCCCGGAAATTTAAATAACAATGATCATTCGCCCTCATATGATTTTAATGATGAATCAATAGAAGATCAATCTCAAGATGAGGACAAATTAGTGAATCACCCTAGATGCTCTAATCTTTGTTCCACTTCGTATAATGAGTCTTTAAATTTTTCCATCCTTAGTCAAGATAGCTTCACCCATTTCTTAGAATGAGAATCTTGTCCTCAGTTTGTAAATATTAGACTTGATTTAAAGTTTATCATTCCTAGAATAAATAATATTACCTTAAAAGGCCTTTCCTTTTGTCAAATTCCAAGGCCAAATTCTTCTATCCACCTGGGAGAAAATGCATCCACCCTCCCTACACATCATTTTCAATATTTTTGGAGTTGGAGGTCTAGTGAATCTTTTGTTTTTGAAATTTTCAATTGGAAGTATAATCATGATTTCATGTTGGAGAAAAAACAATTCATTTCCCTTTTCAGTTACTTTGGAACCATAATGCTTGTTGTCAAGTTATCAATCATTTTTTGTGGCTAGAAAAGGTGTTTAAAGATCAATTCCATCTTTGCTCCATTTTTTAGCATCAAGTGGGTCTGACTTTGATTTTTTGTCTTTTAAACCTTAATTTGTCCCCACTTGATCTTTATTTGATCATTAGTCCTAGGGAGAAGCAAATTGAATTTGTGAGAGAAGTGAATAAGGACAGTAATTTGTGCAAAGAGAAATTGAATCAAGTGCCATGTATTTTCCTTCCATCAATTCTAAATAATAACTTGCATCATTTTTATGATCCCATCAATTCTTTAATGGAGGATGTTTTCACCAATCATTCTTCTCCTTGGCATGATTTCTTTTTGCACCATTCAACTCCTTTCTCAATCTTTGAACAAACCAGGAAGATTGTCTTATCAAATTCTTTAATCTTTAACTCAATCCTGGCTTGTTTTATAAACAAAAATCAAAGAAAAATCATTAGATTGTTTGATGAATGGTTGCACTGGATCTATGATTTTGCCTAGCATTTGTGCTAACTGGTTAGATTATAGTAGGTAGGAACTAAATAAGCCTACTTGGCCAGTAGTTAGTCTTTTCAGCCATTGAGTCTGGCACTTTTGTTTGATTTTTCCTAAGCTCCTTTTGAAGCTCCTAGTTTAACTGGGTACCTGTCATTTTTCTTTTCCTGCACAATAAATTTCAAACTTTGCAAGTTGTCTTAGCAGATTAAATTTACTTTCTGTTGTTATATTCCATGCATTCAAAATTCTGATATAGAATAGATTTTATTTTAGTTTGATTTTATATTTTTCCTAGACATGTTGCATGAGGTATTTTGATGTTTGTGAATGCAGATAATGCAGATACAGGTGCAAAATAAAATTCAAAATAAAATAAAAAAGTTGAAAGAAAAATGGTAGAGTGCTGGATTCGAGAATTCGAGTAGCAGAGTTAGAAGACCAGAGATTCTGAGGTTCTCAAGCGCTCTTTTCAGCAGACCACTTGTCCTAGCTGGAGCCAGATGTTATCACATATATAGTAGCTGGGCTACCATACATTATTTTCTGATTCTAGTACACTATTCAGCCAGTTCCCTTGCATTGCGATGCTGAGATGAACATCTACTATGGATCACTATCAGATTTTGGATAGTAGTTTTATCCCCCATGCCATGACTGAGTCTCAGGACACTCAGAGAGATGACCGATGTAGCTATTTAGCCATTTGTATAGAGCAGTCAGTAGTGCCCAGAGTTACAGCAGCATTTTCAGAGGACAAATGATGTTTCAGATGATGAGCATTCAGGTATATGACTCAGCAGGTATATTACGGTGTTGTGGTTCTACTGCTTTTATTTCCATTCTCTTAGCATGTCTTAGCATTCAGTATCATGATCTGGCGATCATATAGATATGTGGACCTGGTTGTACTATATATATCATATTTGTCCCTACTCAGACTTAGAAGTTCTTGGCCTATACTCATTGGTTTTACCCTCCCTAGGGAGAATAGAGGTGATCATTCCCGCCATACATTGGCTTTCTAGTGTCGGTTCCATTATTCACTTTCTTCATCCATCCATGACTTACCCAGTTTGTTCATTACCTTGACTTACTACTTGACTAGTGGCATGGAGGACCTTTCCCCATTGTAGCCTCTATATTGGATAAGCTTCCCTGTTTATTGTGTCTCGGCTCTGAGTTGGTGACAAAACTTACCTATGGTGAGTTGGATTTCCTTGTGAATTCCCCCTAGTCACTAAAGATGTTGTTGGCTAAACCTGAAACTTTTAGTGCTACCATGAATACAAAATATGGAAATGAAATGTTGTATCTTGTATGAAAAGCCAATTCATGCAATGTCTTTCTCAACACACATGAGAGAAAGGAAAGCCAAATGAAAATGGCTATGAAATATCAAATGCTATATATTTTGTGAAATGTAAATACCTAAGTAAACAAGCTATCTGTGACACACCTAGAAGTGCTCAGGTAAACAAGTGCCTTAAAAACACACCTGCAGCAAGAAGCCTAAATAAATGTAAATCTATGCAATGTGTTTGTAAATGCACGTAGATCAAAGGCTATGGAAACTCTAGGCCCAAAAATCAATGGAACTTAAACTCTATATCAAAAAGATTGATGGCCTCATTTGTATTATGGATTGTGTGCATATGTGAAAGGTGAATAAACACTCTTTGAACAACTTACCCATTTGTGAGACACCGCCATTCCCTGTGTTATTGCTTGTCCACTATATGCTATGGTGTGTATTCCATTTTCCATATCCAAAGTGTCATGGTGTTAAGTCAGTAAGTCATCCTTTGACCTAACCACTTTATTCTTAGCCTTCACCCTTCACTAGCAAATTGATCACAATTATGAAGCGAGTATGACCTTGAAAGTCTTGTCTGAGTAATAATAATAATTAATGACCTATTATATTTGGATTTAGATCGCTAGTAATGATTACTTTTTGTTATAATTTCTATTTGAATGGATTGTAAAGCATGTTTTAACCTTTGACACCTTGATGATAGTTTGTGTTATATTTTGGTCATGTTGACTTGGTCAAACCCAGTTTGACCAAAAGTCAACCATGAGACATGAGGTGGAAGACCTCATATGTTACAGATAGATGATATATGGTTTGGTAAAGGTCACCATGGTGGGATTATGCAGTGGTTTCAGGCTTATGGTGATTATTTGTGCTTTTTAGCACTTTTACAGATTATTATTATTTGGTCTGTCGGATATGATGAGTATTTATTTTGGACCATGCAGAGGACTATGTAGTGTATGAGTACACACTTTAGATGGATTTGGACCTTCTAAGTCCAATGAGACAGTCTGTTTTCAGTTCCGGGAAGTTATAGTGATTTTTGAGCCTCAGTTGGCTATCCTAGTGCAGTTTTGGCCTGTCAGAGGCCCTGTCAGAGCAGTGATGAGATTTATTTGGTTCACCTAGGGCGTTGTGCATGGAGGGGGTGGTCCATCCACTTGTTATTACCATATTACCCCCCTCCCAGACTCATTGGTGAGCTCACCTTGATAGCGCAGGCACTCCAGGAGGCAGTTTGGGTAGTTTCACATTTCTTGAGGCAGTCCAGAAATGGTAAAAATGGCTACAGAGGAATTCGATTTGGGCTAATGAGGCAAGGTTATGGCATGGGATGATCAGTGATGATGAGTGGGATGTATTCCACACCTTCTCCAGCAGTTTCATCTTCATCGGGACCCACATCCATCACTTATGGCACTTTTTGATGATTTCTGGAGCCTCTTAAGGTTCACAACTTTCCCAGAGAGGCACGATTTGGTGTCTAGAGCATTTATTCTTGGATATTGTGCCATGGGGATTGACCAAGGGTGTTATAAATTACCCCTTGGACCCACCATGAGCTATATTTTATGTTTTGTCATCATGATTTGGTGCGATCCCCTCTCCTAGGGCGATTTTGTCCACTTATTGTTATATTTTATTAGTGATCCATGTATTGTATTTTTGAGCTCATCTCAACCATTGATTAGATATTTTGATACTTTAATCTTAGCCACTCATTTAAAAAGTGGTTAGATTGTGGACTCACTCCTTCCTATTTAAAGGAGAGAGCTTCTCATTGTAAAGGGGGTCTTTGGCTCTTGGAATCTTGATATAGAAAAACTTTCTTGTGGTCTCCTTTGCATATGGTGTTCTTAGATGGTGATTGGAAAGTCTATTGCATCCTAGCATTTGGGTATTTGTGGTAAGATCTATTTTTTTGAAAAATTTTGTCTTGTCTACAGGAGGGCAACTTCACTTGGGCGTTTTTGCAAGACTTCTTCAACTCGCTCCACTTGGAATTCGCTTTTATCAGGGGGTTATCATTAGTATCAGTGTGATCTATGCTATCTTTCTGTTATTTCTCTTGTGGCATTAGTATTATCTCTTGTTCGCAGTAAATTTTATATTGTTGACGTTTATTATGCAGGAGAGAGGGCGCATTGGCTTCCTTGGGCAATTCGACTTCATAGAAAACTACCTCAAATCGCTCCAAATTGATCGGGTTTGCATAGATCATCATCATCAAGGCATATAAAAGGTTATCCAGGTAATATCCACAGGTTTGTTCTTCTTTTCTTGGCTCCAATCCATTGACATAGCTACTTCATTGATAAAACCCTCAATTTACAAACCCTCATTTTACATTTTCTCAAATCTAGTAAGATCCATTTGGTGTTTGGGTATAAAATTTAAAACCCACCTCTACAGTATCCACGGCAATTCGGATCTGTAGTTTGGTGTGATTTTTCCTTTGTCCGACCCCTTTCCCAAGGCAAAACAGTCTCTCCAAGGGAGGTTGCACTTCCTAGGAGGGGCTAGTTTGCAAGGATCCAGCACTTGGGTAGGTGAGATCCCACTTAATCCTTGATCTCCATAGTTGATAACCTACCCTTAGTGTGTCACTTCAGTGATTTTGACCTTGTGGGCCCCATTCCTCATTTTGAGGGTTAAGCCCCAATTGGGTCACTTTATGGCACATTTAGATCTCAAATCTACTGAGATCTAGCCATCGGATGATCCTAATCTTTTAGATCCACCTACCTCAGCACCTCAACATCCCAGATCCACAATTTGGTGGACATCCGACTCCATTTGGTCCGTTTCCCAAGGCACTAATATTCCCCAAGTCAATTCGACTTTCCTAGATTATTGAGTTATCTTGTGGCTTGATCTTTGTCTTGTTGCTTGAAACACCTTCAAACTGTCATATCCTTTCCATCAAGCATAGCTAGAAATCCCTAACTATCATATCTCTGATTTGGGACACTTTCCCTGTTTTAAGGGTCACGTTTCCCAAGGCAGTTGATTTTGATCATTTTAAATTAGCTTTGTATCCTGGAATCATACCTAATCATTGAGTCACTGTGTGTTATATATCATTATCATACTATACCTTTTCCAAGCCTCCACAATGATCTTAATTCCTTATTTCTAGGGTTCCATACCTGTCACCTTACGTAGCTCATTAGATTGATTTGATCTGGTGATTGGGTTGATCTCTCATGTCTGGAGTAGATCTGGGTCTCCCCCTTTCTATCTTGGCCTTGATAGCTAAAGCGAAGAGTGCCTTGGTTGGCATGACAACCATCCATCTGGGAACCTAGGCCCTCTTGGTTCACCACTTGAGTTTCCTATCCCCTCTACTGTCCACATTGGATCCACCTATAGGGGAAACTACAAGATTGGTGATAACAGGTCCCCATTGTTTGCTCATACAGATGAGGAAACTTGTTGGTCAGTTCAGTAGCAGAGTACCATTTTCCTTGTTTTGGTATCGGTCTGGCATTGGACACCTGAAACAAGGGAATTATGTTCATCCTTGTATGGCGTACTCGTCGTCCCAAAATGGTGTCGCAAAGAAGAGGCTCCTGAACATATGGATGGATGTCTTTGGTTTCTGCAAGTCGTTATTTTCCAACAGTGGTGCATGGTATGGTCGAAGTAGATCCACATTAAATAGTGGATGCAGACCCATGCATGAAGGAATGTTGAGCTAGAAAGAGTTTTCTCCAATCTTCTCAAGAATACTGTACTGACCATATCGCAAAGGCTTCAACTTCTTATATGGACTAGTGAAGCGTTCTTTCTTGAGGTGCAACCAAACTTGATCCCCAATTTGAAATGAATGAGGGATACGATGCCTATCGTGTCGGGCCTTAGCTTTTGCATTAGCTCGTTGCTACATTTCATGTGCTTGTCTGTCGATGTCGCAGATTTGATCTCGAAACTTCAATGCTTTGTCAAATTCTCGTTGGTTATAGTCGGTATCGTTCGACTGTGTTGAGGAACTAATCAAGTCAATAGGCGCTGAGGGTTGAAATCCATAATAGATCTCAAATGGAATCTTTCCCATAGAGTTATGCTGAGCACGACTGTAGCTGTGTTGTACATATGGAATATTGTCATCCCATGTTCGTCGATGCTTGTGGTTGTACTTACTAAGCAATTGTACTACCAAGCAATTCACAACTTCCGTCTGTCTGTCTGTCTAAGGATGGAAAGCTGTCGATAAGGAAACTCTTGTATCGAGTTGTTTACAGAGAATCTTCCAAAAGATGCAGACAAATATGGCATCTGTCGAAAATAATGGTTGCCGGTAAGCCATAATGTTTCTAGATATGTTCGAAGAAGAGCTGAGCGGTCTGCTGCGTTGTTGTACTCTTCTTGCATGGAATGAGAATGGCCATCTTGGAAAACATGTCGGCTACTACTAAGATCGCACCATGTTGATGTTTGGTAGTAGTATATCCCGTCAAGTAGTGCATAGAAATAGATTCCCATGGTCAACTAGGAACTGGAAACGGTGTGTACAATCCATGTTGTCGATTAGGAGGTTTAGCAATGGCACAAACCACGCATGATTGAATGTACTTGTTGACGTCAGTTTTATGTGAAGGCCAAAAGAAATACTTTTGGAGAATAGAAAGGGTATTTGCTACTCCAAAGTGTCCTGCAGTCTTGCTGTAGTGCACATCCCAAATGAGCTGTTGTCGATGCTCACCTGTCTGTACACAAAGTTGTCCAAGCTTGTATAGCAAAGTGTCTTTCAGGAAATAGTCGGAGATCGTCGACTTGTCGGTCTGAAGTTATCGATAGGCTGATGAAAAGTCGTTGTCTTCTTGATACAAGTGAGGCCAAGTGGTGGTGTCATAACCTTGCATACTCATTACTGTAAGAAGGAGAGTAATGGGTGATCGACTTAGACAATTGGAGACGGCATTGGATTTACCTTTCTTATACTTAATTACCAATGAAATTGTTGCAGGTAATTAATCCACTTGAGTTGTCGAGTTGTTTGTAACTTCGATTGGGACGGGGTGAACTGTAAAGGCTTTTGTTCAGTGAGAATGACCATCTCCTTACCAAGGATATAATGTCTCCATTGCTTAAGAGCTTGCACAACGCCGTACAATTCTTTTTTATACGTTGAATATCTTCTAACAGTGTCATTAAAAGTTTTGGAATGAAAAGCGACTGGGTGACCAGACTGAGTGATCACTGCACCCAAGGCATAGTCTGATGCATCCGTCTCAATCTCAAAGGGATAATGCAAATCAGGTAACACAAGTACTAGTGCAGTACAAAGCTTGTGTTTGAGCTGTTTGAAAGCTTCTTGTTGTGTCAATGTCCATTGAAGACAGTTTTCCCATTTCCATTGGTCAACTGATTCAAAGGCCAAGCTATGTGACTGAAGCCAAGTATGAATCGTCGATAAAAATTTGTCAAACCAAGAAAACTTCTTAGTTCATGAATGCTTTGAGGAATGAGCCAATCTTTGAGGATTTTCACTTTGTATGGATCGACGTGAATTCCTGCAGATTCAATTACATACCCCAATTATTTGATGTTGTTCATCGCAAAGGAAAATTTGTCCATGTTCAAGTAGAGTTGATTTTGTCGGAGAGTGTCGAGGAATTATCGAATTTGTCCGGAATGTTCTTCCCATGATCGAATGAAAATCAATATATCGTTAAGATAGACAATGACCCATTTGCCAATGAAAGGTCGAAGAATGTTATCCATACACCGCATGAAGGTCGCAAGTGCATTGGTTAAGCCGAAAGGCATGACTAACCATTCAAACAATCATTCCTTGATCTTGAAAGCAGTTTTCCATACATGCGGGCTCGATTGGAATCTGATGATATCCCGACTTGAGGTCGAGCTTGGTAAAGAATTTAGCACCTTTCGGGCAGTCGATGAGCTTGTCTATCCACGGAAGAGGGTATCTATTCTTTACTGAAATTTTGTTGAGGTCCTGATAGTCGATGCACATGCGCCAAGTCCCGTCTTTATTTGGAACGAGGACGAATGGACTTCCACAAGGAGAGGAGTTGGGTCGGATATGACCTTTGTTGATCAAATATTGAATGTTGTTGCGAATCTCTTCATTTTCGATAATGGATCTTTTGTAAACATATGCGTTAGGTAATGAAGAACTAGGAGCAAGTTCAATAGAGTGTTTTGCTTGACAATGTAGAGGTACTCCATCTAGCTCTTGGAATAGGTTCTGGTACTCATCAAGAATGTTATCGATCTACTACTTCTGTCGAGAGATGCACTGGTCAGTGAGTTGACTAGTTGGTGTAGTCTTCCTGGAATGTTGCGGCTTGATCATGATCAATGCAAACTTCTGAGCATGGTTAATGAGCTTCTTCGTCTGTTTAGCAAATATCATTGCAACTGTTGGTGTAGGTCATCACTTTGGTATGCCATACCATTGGTTCTGAATTCTGACAATCAACTTCTGAGGTTGTGACTGGTAACTTCCATGTTGATCCCATAAGTAAGGTTTCCCAAACAAGGCGTCGGCTACGGAGAGTGGTGTCACGTCGCAGAGTACTTCATCTTCAAAAGGATTAATGAAGTAGGTGAGTTTACATTGTCGGGTGATCCTTAGTTCCTGTCCATCCTTCATCCAACCGATGTTATAAGGATGAGGATGTGGAGTGGTAACAAGACCTAGTTTCTTCACGAGATCTTCATAAACAAATTTCTTCTAACTACCATTATCCAAAATCAGATGCAATGGATTGTTTTGTACCCAAATCTGTGTATGGAATAGGCCCTCTCATTCCTCCTCATTGACGATAGTCGAGGCCGTTGGAGTGGTTGATGTCGATGTCAAAAGGGTCGTTGCTTCTGCCTCAAATTCTACCATAGTTTTGTCGAACAAGTCGAATGTCGACACTTTTTCCAAAAATGTCTTTCGAGATTTGCATTCATACGTATCATGCCATGATGAATTGTGGTAATCACACCATTTCCCAATAGGGGGGTGTTTGCTACATTCCCTTTCTCCTTTATGAGAATGTTTTTTGCCATGATCTTGCTTCCGCGGAGGTGGCTGAGAATATCTTGACTTGTTGAAGTCGGTTGGTGCCTTCTTGTCGGGTGGTCATCCTGTCGGCTTGGTCGCAAAGCGTGCTTTTTCTTTTTGTTTGGATTCAAGCTTACTGGCATAGTGGAATGCATCCGCAAGCGTATTGACGGTCAGAAACTCCATCTCCTGTTGAATGTACGGGGACAATCTGCTGATGTAATTCAGAACAAACAATTTCTCTTCTTCTTGAACACCAACTCTCGACATTAGTCGGTAGAACTCGTCGGTGTAACTCTGTACGGACTGGTCTTTCCATTGCCTTAGTTGGTGCCAGTTCTTATATTGTTGTTCAATGTACTTGGGCGGGTAGAACTCCTTTCGGACATATTCAACAAATTTCCCCATGTCTCTATGAGGTCTCCAATTTTCTCCATCTTTGTCGATAGATTCTCCCACCAGCAGTGCACAGATGTTGACATCTTTAAGGATGCAATGGTGATCTTTTCAGTTTCTGAGAGTTTATTCACAGAGTAATAGGATTCCAATTGTTGTACCCAATTGTCGATGGATTTTGCATCAATATTTCCTTCTAGATTTGGTATGTCCAAATTCATTTGCACCTTGAATGGACTGATTTTGTCGGAGTAAGATCTTGTCGGAATTCCTCCTAATGTCGAAGAAAATCGCGTGAGAATCTCATTGAACTGGGAAAACATTTCAGTTTGTTTTTGAGCCAGTGCTTGCTCTATGAGTTGCTCTTTCTCGTCAATTGCATGTCGACTGTCTGCTTCTCCTGCCATCTTTGAAGGTAGTGTCTGCTTGGATTGTTGAGTTTGTGAGCGTGTTTGAATAGGCATAAGTCAGGTAACTTCGATGGAAGTGTTTATGCACAACTTAAGCACAAACAAAGCTTAGCTCTGATACCAATAATCCGTACGCATCCAGGTGCACGACGAGGACAACAGTTCGACTGAATGAATCGGTATTGTTATGGAGGAAGCATAAGAATAAGCAAAGAAAGAATACACTACGCACATAAACATACACACAGACAATATGTAGGAATGCGAACTGATCTTGATTCTTCTCTATTACTTCTTGTATATTACAATATTTTACATGCTTAAATAAAGTCCTGATACGCTTGGGTTGTCTGCCCGTTACGTTCAGTTACAAGAGAAGTTAGAACAGTTTCAGAATTTCAACCGTTACGGTCGACTGGAAGACAGAGAGACAATCTGTCGTATTTCGTCAGTCGAAAGTGTCGACGATGCATGTCGAAGTTGATGAACTTGTCGAAGTCGTTGAACTTTTCGAAGTAGCTGAACTTGTTGAAGTCGATGAACTTGTCAAAGTCGAAGACGATGTTGGCATCCGACAATAATACCAACTGTTGGGTGGATCATTCATCGATATCTCAAATTCATACGGTAACTTTCTAGATGCCTTCCATCTCTACCAGAACATTATTAAGAGTGTGCACTACTCCCAATATGTCAGCAAAGAGGTTTCATTCTAGATAAGTAGCAATGGAATTTTGTATAACACCATAGGCCACTTACCCATCACATACATATTATTAGTATTATATTCATCAATGCAAACTCTCTAACATGCATAATACACATACTAAATCTAGGAACATAAAAATGTACACAACTGGACAATACAGAGAATAACAATTCAAATACTTATCTTTGTTTGTTTGGTAGGATCTCTCTTGATCCTAGTCTCCTTGCAAGGATCTCTAACAGTGTGCTCCACTCCATCATCTGATTCTGAGGACCTGTTCCTTTCTTTCTTATGACCGAAAATGTTGAAGAAGTCTTCTATGATACAAATCATAAGGACTCATGGTCCTATCTATTAGGGGTGAGTCCGCATGTCCCTTCAATTTTGTAGACTCCCCCTTCTTTAATTTTAAAAAGAACTGCATCCCTTCTTATCCAATGCTGAGATAGATAAGAGGTTCTTCTATCTTCCTGGTTTGGATTAAAGTACATATTACTCATCATTGGAGGAATTTTCTTTGTCTTTCCTTTCATCCTCATGTTCATCTTCTTCATCTACATGGGCATGGAATATTTTATTCTGCTTCTTAAATTGTTCAGCTATGAGAGGACAATTTCTTACAATGTGTCCCATCTTGTGACAAGTAAAACATTCAAAGGAGGAGAAGTCTTTCTTGATCCTTTTGTTCCTTTGAAGTCTTTGAGATCTTCTAGGAGAGTGGTCATGAGAATGTTCATGATTCTTACTTTTGTTCCTTTCTTTGGCATGGGTTGTCAAATATTGATCTTCATTATCATTTAACTTATTTTCTCTTACTGCTACCCTTTCTACTTCTTGCACACACTCTTCCCATAGTTGTCTAAACTGGATTAATTTATTCCTAGTGCATATGCCATGAACAAAAGGTTCCCAATCTCTAGGAAGACCATTCAGTGTGGTCATTACGACTTCAGCATCTTCCACCATATCTCAATAGCTTCTAATTGTTCTCTGATCTGGGACACTCTGGAGAAGTATGAGTGCATTGTCTCAGACTTCTGGATCTTCACACCCTTGAGTTGATTTCTCAAGGTCATCTTCATGTTAATATTATTTCCTTCAAACAGGTTGGTCAAGGCATTGAACATTTCTTTTGGAGTCTTCTTTGAGGATACTTGAGGAATCAAATGATCTTTGATAGAATCAGCTATGATCCTCTTAGCCTTGACCATATTCTTCTTATGTTTTGTTTTGGCCTCATCTCCTTTTGGTTCTGTAAGTCCCTCTTTTATAAATCCTTCTAGGTCATGTTCTTCAAGAATAAGCATGACTCTATATTTCCAAGCCCTGAATTTCTCAACTCCTTCAAGCTTCTCATCAAGCTTGGTATTGTTTGTCATTTTCATAAAATGAGAACCTCGAATGGAAATAGAATAGATGTAGTACTTACAAGCAAAGTTATCCTTCTGAAAACTACTTCTACCTTGATCTAGGGTTTGACAGAGAAACCCTAATTTTCCAACTTCAGAATTTTGGAAAACTGATTGGATGAAAAGATGCGCCTCCTCAAGGTGAGTTGAGGAACTACTACTTTTTCTCATTCTGTAAGCAGATCTTCCAAAATATTGATGTCCTAGTTCTCTGGGCTGCAGTGGTGGACCCAAAAGTTAAAAATTCTTGGAATTGAAATATTCTTCGACAGAAAGATGCGCCCAGGTGAGGCGAGTTAGATGCACCTTCTTTTTCAGCTGATCTGTGGAGAGAGCTCCTAGAATAAGAAGCCCCAGTTTCTTCAATTTCTACTGCAGATTTGTTGAGTCCTAATTCTGATGTATATCCGAAATTTCTACTCCTCAAGGGCTAAAAAATCGTCCTGTGAAATTCTGATCTATCCTCTATCCAATCCCATAGGTTAGAGCGGGATTGGATTCACCAAGTGGAACTTATGTTAAGTTTCCCAAGATTACATGTTTATGGACTGTTTCAGTATAGCGAACTTGTACGGACTACCACATGTCATTGTTTCATATTCTAGTTCTGAAACTCACACTAGTGAAACTACATTTTGTGCACTTTCTGGAAAATCTTACGAAATTTGATTTGGATCTTCGTAGCCCGAGATATAACATTTCTTCCTAGGTCATCACCTTTTTAAAACTAAATTATGGAGGAGGTTGGAACCCTAATTTGAATGGATCATATCTCCTAAATTAAAGCGAATATGAGGTTCAAACTCGCACACAAGGTACATGAATATTTCATATTCGGCCTGTCGAAGTTTTAGATCCTGAACCTTCGCTAAAAGTGATTTATAGCGAAAATTCCAAGACGACTAGTTTCCGGAAATGGAAACCCTAGGAAACAGCTATACAGTGTTTTATTTCAGGCCTGCTCTGAAACCATGTTAGTTTTTCACTTTTTTTAGCATAATAACATTAAAAAATACATTCAATGAAATAAAGACAAGCACAACAAACACAAATAACACAAAATTTCTCTCGGGGAAACCACAAGGGAGAAAACCCCGACAAAACTTCCTCAATATAGAATTCACCAAATACAAGACAAAATAGCTTCTCTCATTCACTTGTGCGAACTTCTCTCTCTCCTATGCGACCTTGAGTGAGTGAGGTGAGTGTTTCAAATGAGAAACTTAATCCCCCATGTATACTTTACAATTGACATGACCTTTTACTAATTAGGCCGGCTCTAACTCACCTAACTGGGCCGACCCGTACTCTTTACAATAAAATATTCTTTCTAGATCTTTCCAGGTCGACCTAATCAGTTAGGGTTTTACATTGACTCTTTTAATGAATTTTACATTATCAATTACATCAATGACATCTCTCGGAGGAGTAATACAATAATACAATAGACAAATACATTTAGAATATCTTTTGCAGTTACATTTCTTTAACAAATTATGTTAGCACTTCTAGGAAATCATGAATGAGCCCAACCTGGACAAAAGCAGGGACGTCAATAGGATCACTCAAAATATCTCCTCTTTAATTTCTCATGATCAAAATGACATCCTTATGAATCCAGTTTCTCTCCAAGAAGTCGAAGAAGAAGTGGATCAGATGGTTGATGGGAAGGGGCCCCAGGACCGAATGGTTTTATAGTTAACTTCTTCCATCATTTTTGGGACCTTATTAAAAACGAGATGTGCACGATTGTTGAAGACACAAGATGAACGAGGAAAATTCTCCGATCCTTCAATGCAACCTTTCTCACATTAATTCCAAAAAGTGAAGGAGCAAACTCCCCAAGTAAATTCAAACCTATAGCTCTTTGCAATGTCATTTACAAAGTAGTGACCAAAGTTATAGCCAACCGATTAAAACCTATCCTTCATACCCTGATTTCTCTTGAGCAATATGGGTTCGTGGAAGGACGCCAAATAATGGATGGCATTATCCTTGTCCATGAAGTGCTCCACTCCATCAAAACAAAAAAGATTCCAGGGATGATGTTAAAACTCGACATAGAAAAGCCTATGACAAGATTAGCTAGCAATACATTAGTGCGGTCCGAAGGGATTTTGGATTTAGAGAATATTGGATTGGGTGGATAATGAATCTCATCTCAACAACTTTTTTTTCTATCCTAGTTAATGGGGCTCCCTAAGGGCTCATCAAACCATCTAGAGGTATCATACAAGGAGACCCTTTATCTCATTTTTTGTTTGTCATCATGGTAGAAGGACTAGGCAGAACTATTAAGGCAATGCAAGGGAATCAGGAGCTTAGAGGGATATCAGTGCACCCTATGGCAGAAATACAAACCCATCAACAATCTGTGGATGATACGATGCTCATGGGGCACCCATCAGTCCAAGAAGCTCAGGTTATTGTTGAGGATATAAAATTTTCCAGATTTTGAATGATTGAGTCACTTTTCTCTCTTAGAACCCCAAAAAGTGTCTCAAGGTAGTGGATTTTGGTCTATTTTTGAATACCCATTCCAAACACCTAAGAATTGTATAAATTATCCAAAGGTTTCTACATGTCTACTCATGGACTACACTCGCTGAATTTCATTACCAATAAGGCTTCTAGCTGGGTTTTTGGTCAAGGTCTTCAAAAGTCACTAATCCTCATTTTCTAAAAGATTTACGTTGAATCGAGAATCTACCTTCACTGGCATTTTTGTATCCTTCATATTTGTGGACTCAACTCCATAATTTTCGTTGAAATTTGATAAAAATTGCTCCGGTTGTACCCAAAACAAGAAAATGGCTCAAGACTGTTTTTTTTTCTTTTCGTTTTTTTTTGTACCGCTAACATGCACTTGGCTGGTGTGGCATGTAGTGATGTGTCATCGTACCCCACATGGAATCTCCTAGCTCTACCATGTCATAATTCTGTCAACCCCTCTCTCTGTGTCACTACACCATTAGAGATTCTTCATCGCAATTCTTAACACTATCGATAGGGATCCTACGGCTCTCTATCGATCCCTATGACCCCTAGAGATTGGACAAGATCAACTGATCTGACATGCTCAATCAAATCTTAGCCATTCACACCATGACCCCTCCTATTAAGAATTGGTTATGTTCACTTGTGCAAATGGATAGGATCTATTGATCTGATCTGCCTGATATAATCTGGGTCATTTGTTGTGAGGGTCCCCATGTTAAGACTCAAGTGTGTACCTTTACACGAATGGTTTGGATCTGATGATCTCAAAGGTTCGATAAGTACTAGGTCATTCGCGACACAACTCTAACCATTTTATAGTTTGAACTTTCGTCAACTAACAGAACTGATATTCTTATCTATTCTTAAAAAATTCCCAAATTTTCTCAAGTTGATTTCGCCAT
This sequence comes from Larix kaempferi, assembly GCA_027924585.1. Taxonomy (NCBI): domain Eukaryota; kingdom Viridiplantae; phylum Streptophyta; class Pinopsida; order Pinales; family Pinaceae; genus Larix; species Larix kaempferi. Next base: position 14,243,812 of record BSBM01000092.1, read on the forward strand.
CCCTATTCATAATCACAACAATCTAACTCATGGATCTGTTAAAATACCATCTAAACAATTCAGAGCCACGAATTTCCCACGGGTGTTATGTTAAACACTTCATATGTAAACTTTGATATTTTCCTTATATATTGATTTCAGCCCATACGGCCTCAACACTGGAGCCAAGAACTCTGATACCACTCTATAACATCCACATCCATCATTTTGGCCTTTATATGGATGGTTACGAAATTCCTCATACAAAATTTTTCCCCATAGAGGACAGCAATCGAATTCCATTTGATTATAAGCCCATTATGGGTGCCATAATTTATGAAATGCATGTACAAAAGCATCCATATAAAACTCGGCAAAATTAACAACAAATTCATACACATAAGATGCATAATGCTATGATTTTCATAATAATAAATAAATATAAATTTGCATATTTATAGACAATAATGAAACTTATCTTTTAATAAAAGAAGAATTGCTTGTGTAAGAACAATTTTCCGCCCAATCATAGGTATTAGCTACATATTCCACCCCAAGCCAGCTTATGAGACCACCAAGGCGAAGGAAACACCTACAGCCTTTGATTTATCTCTGTCCATCTCATTTTCTATCATGCTTAGCCAATCTACTCACCACATAGTACTACGGGAATCTCATTCAACCATCCCAGACATGGAACTCTCTTCCACTACCCATATAACACAAAGAAGACCTACTCCTTTGTTCAACAATCCCTCGAAGTACCTGTTATCACACAACTTGTAGTTGCCCCTAAAAGTATCATATACAGGACGGTAGAGGTGTTGGACAACTAAAGAGGTGACCCAAGAGATGTCGTGGTTCCCAATGCAAGTTGTGTTTCATGCTAACCGAGGCACTCTTCACTTTAGATCAAGATGAATCAAGATCAAGGGGAGACCCTAGCCAATCTATGAAGACTAGCTAACCCAAATACTCCTAGGGAAATTTATAAATTTAAGCAAGGAGATCAAAGGTGTAAGGCTTTGGATCTAGATAGGTAAGTGGACCCAAGGTGGTTAGGGCTTGGTTGAAAGGCTTAAGCAATGGACAAATGACTCAACCAAGTGTTTGATTTAGGCCACTTATGAAATTAAACAAGTAGATCCAAGAAAGGGCTAATGCCTCACCTAATGACCCAAGTGGGGCACAACCCTCAAAATGAGGAATGGGGCCCACAAGGTGAAAATCAATAGGGTGAAGCACTAGGGGTAGGTTTTAGGGGATGATCTATCCAATGAAGCAAAAATCTAAACTACCCGTGTCTTGGAACTAGCAAAAGGCCACCCTCCTTGGAATGTGACTTTCCTTGGAGAGACCTAGTCCCTTGGGAAATGGGCCAAATGGAGTCCAAACCTCACCAAAATATAGATCAGGATTGCCGTGATGATTATTAAGGTGGGTTTTAAATTTTCTCCCCAAAATCATGCTAGATCCAAGTAGATCTAAAAAAATTTAAGAATGAGGGTTTTGATTATGAGGGTTTGTAGATCTAAGAGAATAGATGACCAAGATAGAAGAATAACATACCTCCTTGAACGTGCCTGGAAAGTGAAGATGAATGTTGCTTATGACGAGGATTACTTCCCACAAAGATCAAATGCCAAACTTGATGAAGCCCTCTTGCTATGCGTTTTGCCTCCTTCAACCAATTCGGCCTCCTCTTCCTGTCAACCAAGGATACAAAGATCAATCAGTTAAGAGAAATGGAGGTAGATGCAAACAAAAATTGAATAAACATGAAATTGTTGGTGCAAAGACAAAACAACTCCCTGTAAACCCAAAATGACTTGATGAAGGTAGCAGGGTAGGCCTCCCCACCAATGCGCACTCCTCCAAGACGTCCTCTTTGCCTGCAAATCGTGTTAGTGAAGATAAAAATTCAAGATGGCCATCAATGTCTGTCAGTGCAGAGGAAGAAGCATTTACAATCACCACAAATGCTTAAGCATTCAACTCCATGATCCAAGATGCCCAAGAAAAATATTTTATTCCAATAGCTTTGAGCCAAAATCTCTAGATTCCTTTACAATGAGGGGGTTCTCCTCCTTAAATAGGATGAGGAAGACCAAAGCGCTAAACTACTCTTGAAAACTAGTGGTTGAGATCAAAAGATACAACAATATAATCAATGGCTAAGATGAGCCAACATAATAAGACATGGATCACTCAAATAAGGGATGATGTCATGGCTAGAAGAGCCCTAGGGGGGATGACGCACTCCATGGGGGTGGCTAATAACATGTGAGCCAAAACATAATGACATGGACAAGTGACTAGGAGCACATGGTGAGGCTAGGAGGTATTATTCCCCTTCACTAGCATGACCCCATGGCATAATAATATGAAATATGACTCTATGACATGTCCAAGTAATACAAATGATCAAATCTTGTCCCCATCATCAAAGAGAGAAATGCAATAAAAGACCTCATGTAGATCATGTGGACCCCACTAACTGTTGCAAATTGATCTCGAAGGAGGGGGATACACCATGGATGACATCTGAGCAAACCAAGTTCCAAAACCTTGCCTCAATTGCCCAAATCGAATTCCTTTATGACCTTTTTATTCCATTTTTTATCCTCTGAAAAACCATGAAACTGACCAAAAATTACTCCCATGTGCCTGCGCTGTCAAACTAAGTGTACCATCATGTCTGGAAGGGGGGTAATATGGTAAAAACAAGTGGCTGGACCACCCCCTTCCTCTATAGCGCCCTAGGCAACGACTTCCCTCCAATGCTCTTGCTAGACAGGCCATATCAGCATGGCCAAACTAGTCAATAGGTGGAAAACTGCTAATATCATGCCAGGGAGTGCCCGAAACTGAAAGATAAGTGTCTAAATGGATCCAGAAGACCCAAATCCACTAGAGATGAATAGTCATACACCTCATGACAACTTGTAGGATCATCTTTAGGGTCCACCATACCTAGACAAGTAAAAATATGATGATCTGGAAATAATAATAAACATGGAAAATGCATCAATCATCATATGAAGCCTGTGCCCAACATATGGAATCATCAATAGGTATGTGTAGGACCATGGATCAACATCATACAATATAAATGGTCCATCTCATCACGGATCCCAATGTTGACCTTGGGCAAACTATGTTTGACCGATCAAACTAATCAAAATATGATTATGGCCAAGAGGGCCATGCTGCTACAAGTACAAATAGTTAAGACATGATCTCTAAATCATTTTCATAGCAAGACTTAGAAACATTAAGCATTATTTCACTGGCAGTTAAATAATAATAATAGGTTATTTAATAATTTACCTTCAAAAAGAACCTCAGGAACATACTCGTTTGTAAACATGATCAATCTGCTAGCAGAGGGTGATGGCTAAGGAAACAAGGCTTGGCCAAGGGGTGTGACTTGACTGAATTGACATAGTGATACTTTGGATAAGGGAAAAGGTGTTACACACTTAAGCATGTGTCGTACCAAGATACACAGGGAATGGCGGTGTCTCACAAATGGATGAGTTGTTTAGTGAAGTGTTTATTCAACCTTGGCAAGAATATCTACTACTAGAACCATCACTGATGGCTCTAGGAGACACTTTGATTTAGTTGTCCCTTACTCCATCTCAAATCATAACCCGTAGGCTCAATGAGGTATTTTTCCATATGAGGTCAGCAGTCTTTAGATTTATCATTTGTTTAGCCACTGCTTTTTAGGACCTTTCATTTCATATAATTTCATAGCCAGCAATCATTAGATATAGCATACATTTATCCATTGCTTTTTAGGCCTAGTACAACCCCTCTGGGATTTCACATGCGCTAATAAGCACAACTAATCGCATCTTGCATCCAGGTACATTTATATTTCACATCATTTCATTACATTACATTTCATAGCCCTTTTCATTGGGATTCCATTTGTTTCCAAGGTAGTACATTTTGCTTCAGGTTTTAGACAACATCAACTCAAGCAACTAGGGGGGGATTCCACGCATAACCACACATCGGGGAAACCGACTAGAATGATAATGGCATAAAATCCAACTCACCAAAGGAAAATTTTGTTTCCAACTCAGAGGTCAGACACAAAACTAACATGGGTGTGGGTCCAACACAAAGGCAAAAGCGAGGAGGTCATCCATATCACAAGTCAAGGATTAAGTCATGGTAAAGATCCAAAAGTAAGGAAAGGATAAATAGATGGATGGAGACAAGTGGGGATGGTACCTAAGCTAGCAAGTCAAGAAGACAGTAATGATCATGTCCACATTCACAAGAAGGTAAAGACCAACGAGTATAACACAAGAGTTTCCAATTGTCAGTAACACAACCATGTTTATAATCCATAACAACCAATTTCATTTTAAGCATGTACATTGCCATATCATAAATACTAGATGCCAACTCAATACTATCAAAATGACCAAAACAGTAAGATAATAACATCAATGCACGTCATATACATAAACTGGGTCATTTATCAATATCTATCATCTGAAATAATTGTACATCCACAGAACACTCTGCATCTGTAATACTGAACATTGTCTTGTATCTGTATGGAACAAAAGGCCATATCGGACATCAAATCTAAGCTCTCAAGGCTCATCCTTGGCACAAGGTCTACACATTGTCTGGTATAAACTGCTCTGATGTGTAAGTGATCATAAATGGTGTTGATCAACATAATTGATCTCACTGAAACTGTGTAAATGCAAAGCTCTTAAAAGTGCAGATATCTGCTCAGCAAATATAGTATCCCAGCTACTATGGTGTGATAACATCTAGCTCCAGCTAGGACAAGTTCTCTAAGGGAGAGAGCGCTTGAGATCCTCAGAATCTCTGGTCTCGAACCGCTCTGCATCAATCCTTAATCTAGCACTCACCATCCTTTGCTTTCAACTTTATTTGCACTTGTTTCTGCACTCATGGCCACTAAAATACCATGTGACGCATGTATGGGATAAAATAAACCAAAATAAACTGCATAAATGAAATTCTACTCTAGAGAAAAATATAAAATGCATATAAGATAAAAGTAATAACTCATGGAAAAAAATTATATTTTCAAGTTTTATCAATATGCATGCAGGAGATGAGAAAAGCTTAGGAAGGAGCATAACTCAACTCAATCAAGAACTCAGCAAAAAGGAAAAAGCACTCAGAAGAAAACTCAAAGGATCATCAAAAGTGAAAAGCAAAGAAGACTTGCAACACTCTGCACTAAAAAAAAAAAGCAAAAGGCACACACATCCTACTGCTCAAATGAGCTTATTCGAAGACCTACCTACTATAAACAGGCAAGAGGAGTCCTAACTCAAGTTGAGTCAGGGATATAATCCCTTAACTCTCTCTGGTTGATAGGTAACATGATACGATGCCCAGTCCCAGTAGTGAGGAAACACATATCATCAATGCAATGCTCAACTACGAGCGGTCCAACCCAGATATCACCAGATCCCCTAGATCTTATGTAAAATAAATCATTCGGTACAATGACCTTATCACCACATGATAATCTATGGTGATTCGCAGACTCGGGGATGGATTCAACATTACGAATCGGAATTGGATGGATATAAGAATTGCATTGAGGTTGAGGTGTGACTATCCTCGAATTCCTATCAGGAGGAATTTCATCAAACCTGGGAGGCCCACCGTCTAAAGGAATGGATACCCTACCAATAAGGACTTCCTGGATCACTCTTCTCCTTGGAGTTTCAACTCTTGGTTCTTCACTCTGTAGGTAAATAATATACTTGGGAGTCTCTCCCACAGTCCAAAAGTCTCTAACATCATCCTCTTCTTCCTCCTCATCCACTAGAGATGGTAGGTCTTGGTTTTCAATACTTCTACTACTACCTTCTCCAGATGGAATGGGAACAACCATACCTTCTAAAGATTCCAGATGACTAGTGGGAAATGACGAACGAGTTGGAACCATGCTAGAAGCGTTCTGAGCTCCTGTGTCTAGAGATGATGATGAAGAGGTAGGAGTGTGAAATGTATTAGTATAGTTCATACTCTCTTCACTAACAAGCAACCCACGGGGAAAAAGAAAATTAGGGATGTCCCTAAGTAACGGATATCACAAAGACTAACTATCTTCATTGGTTGTTATGTTGGCATGAGGCTCCTCCCGAAAGATGGTTAGATTATTCAATGAGAACTCTTATTCAGGAGCATCATGTATCAAATCATGCTCTTGCCAACTCATAGAGTTGTCATTCACTTTCCTTAATACTCCATCTTCCAAAGACAGATGAGATAAATGATCAGGAACATCAGTAAAATTATATTCATTTGGTTCTTCATCACTTCCCACATCATGGGAAGGGTATGTTCCTTCATTGTTGTTGGCCCAAGGAATGATGTGATCAAGCCCTTGCCTTTGTCTTTCCATGTTATGATCAACCAGTGCAAGCCATTCATTTACCGTCCTAGGTATGACTTCACCCCTTCTTATTTGATCTAAATTTGTCTCAGAGTTGTTTGTTTCGGTGATGGGTTCAAGTTGATCAATCTGTGGCTCCACATCACTAAGTTGGTTCAAAGCTCTAATTTATTCTGACACTTCTCCATGATGCAATTCAAGGTTAATTTCTCTAGCAAAAATAGCTCTTTCCCTTTCTTCCTTAGAAGAGCTATCATCTCCAAAAGATCTCCAAATCTCTTCTCTTCCTGACTATGATCCTCACTATGGCTACCCATGACCATAAATATTCCCTCAGGTAATAGCTCACCCTCACCATATGTGTTCCTTACACCATCCTCATAACTCTCAAGGTGACCATCGTAAAATGGCTCCCGATATATCCTAACTAGAGACCCATCAGAGTTAGGAATAGTAGCGTATGATAAGTCCATTTGAAGATGTCCCCCTAGTCCAACAGACCACTTTCTATACAAAAGCATTATGTAGACCGGAGGTAGATCTATAACTACTATGTCCATTAGCATGGATATATCAGGGCATGAAAATAAGTCAGCTTTCAGGTTCTTTATTAATCCAAAAACTTGTACTGGTCTTGAGTCGATCCCACATACATTCCCATAAGGCCTAGTTATTTTTAATCCCATGGCTTCCATGACTTGCAAAGGCATGACATTCATGGAAGCGCTAGAATCCAACATACAATTATGAAGAAGGGTGTCACCAATATGGAGTGTAAGATAAAACGGTTGATGACCACCATTCTTCCTTTCATACAGGGCAATCTGGATGTTAATGGGAGGATCCTCCTCTTCTTCAACCACAACACTAGGTGTCAAGTTTGGATGAGATTGATCTTCGCCATTACTTGTGATAGTCTCAGGGATACTCTTGAAAAATTCTACCTCTTGCTCCTTAATGAATGGGATTTTCATTAATTCAATGGGTGGAATGTTATGCATAACTTTGTCCAGTTCTCTCTCAATGTTGATGTCTAAGTCATACTCCAGGAGAGGAATTGGCTCACTCACTGGGCTAGGCAGCTCACTACTCTTCCTTTCAATCAACGGGGTAGGATTTTGGCCATCCTTTCTTCTTTGATAAATTCTAACAGAAGCTTGGCCACTATTCTTAGGTTGTTCAGTGGCATATATGGGAAAACTAGGACTAGGACTTTCTTCAGACTCTTCTTCTTGATCAATCAATATTCTTCCAAAGTCCTTGTCAAAATCTAAGTTATCGACCCAATTAATGTTCTTTGGAGAATCCTGGGTATCTTCACTAAGAGTGGGATACTCAGGATCTTCCTCTTTTTTTTCTTCAGACCAGTTAATACCAAGAGGTTCAGGAGCAGCTTGGGTCACAAGGTTTCTTCTATCATTCTCATTATTAGGCCTCTTTTGTGGGTTCCAATAAGGTTTTGGGCCATAGGGTTTCCTATACCTTTCTAACTTTTTTCTCTTAGCCAGATCCCTAGTCAGAAGAGTTAAGTTTTTCATCATTTCGTGGATACTCTCCATCATATCATTGGGATCCTTACTTGGTTCTTTCCCCTTTCTAGCTTTGGGTTCATATCTAGAGAACGAGGCACTGATTAAGTCAAAGAAATTTTGCTTCCCCATAGAGGCAACATTTGTCTCAGCCCTTCTAGCATTCTCTTGAGCTTCTTTAAGATCTTTAGGGTCTTTGTCCTTAAGGTGATAGCCAAGGTAACCTTCAAATGCATTGAGGTAATGAATCAACATAGCTTGCTTAGGACGCCCAATATTATCAGGAATATTGGCCACTATCTTGTTGAGACGGAGGTTGAATTCATGGACAGACTCGTTTTCTTTCTTTTTATTTCAAAAAGTTAGTTTAGAAGGAAATGTCCATCTAACTTGATTGACCACTCTTGTTTAAGTTTATCAATTAAAGAATCATAACCTGTGACTGATGATGTAGGCAAATGGTCAAACCATTTATGAGCGTCACCCTCCAAGGATGCAAAAAGACCCCTCATATACACATCTTCTTCTTCATCCCCATAAGCTTCCATATGAGCCCAGACATTTTCAATGTGGTCCTCAATGGAGGTCGCACAATTCCCATTGAACTTAGGAATCTTTTCAAAATATTTATCTGGCATATCATGGGGTGCACCAAGGATCCGGGAAAAATCTAAGGGTGAAGCTTTGGCCTTATTCCCAAATCTACGAGCAACAGGAGAATTGGTTTGAGGATTGTTTCCGGGAGGAGTTTGAGTTGTTCCAGCCATTTGATTTGTTGGACTTAAATTATGAGTTGGAGATGAAGGAGGGACTATTTATCGGACAATCTACCGAGAGCGGACTCAAGGCTTGATCTCCCTAGCTCAATGTGAGTCTAGAACAAATGAGACAGGCTACGAATGCATTTCCTAGATCTACTTAAGGATCGAGTACTAGATGTCTTACCTTTCACTTCACAATCTTTTGTCCTGAATGCTTCTCCACGCCTCACGGTCGTCATATCCAAGCTGCAAGACCTGTCAAGACAAGAAACAAGAGAAACAAGTAAAATGCATCTATACAATAAGAGATCTAAGTGAACAGTTAAGCAGGTAGACTACTCAATATCATTACGCACATGAACGATATTGGTGTAAAGCATTTGTATTACTGTAAAAATAGGGAAGTACATAGCAGAGATATAGAACTACAACCAAGGCTTAACACTGCAGCCCTTCTCCAACAAAGCCATTTTCCATTTCCTCCTAAGGAAGCTTGAGTCTCTCAAGGATGAGTAGAGATCTCTCAAGAGTGATTTCACCAGCATGTAGACACCATAGAATTCCTCCTAAGGAGAGGGGTAGAACTTCACTCATATAGGACTAAGTGGATAGGGCATGGATAGGGTAGGTTGAGATATGGTAGGAGAGAGATAGGGGATCCTTCCAAGAGGTTAGGAACCGAAGGGCAGCTCCCCCAACAAGTCAGGGATAGGGATCCAAGTCAACAACCTTAGAGAATGAGCTCGAAGAAGCTCTTTTACCATTTAACTGATTTCGTTGCACCCTGTAATGGAGCAAGGTGCGACGTCGTAGGTTGCCTGAGTGCAGCCTGCGACGACCTCTCAAAACCTAGCAGAAGCATAATGATGTCCCTTCCACGCAAATGACTTATCCAGTAGAACTTCAGGGATATATACACTGAATCTAATGGTGGTAAGATTTTAGGTGTAACATAATGCCCCTGAAAGCATGAAACTGTTTAAAGACTGGACAGGTGAAATGCTTTGACAGAAAGAATGGCAAAAATGGACTTGTCGGATGAAGGACGTTGCTACAGTACAACTGACTATGAACTGACAATCTCATATGATGTACAACATGGTTGTCGACTAATACAATGTAGATCCATAGTAGTAATGACCGACTGAACACAATCATGGCTACTGGACACAAGCGTAGATCCATGATGAGATGGTAACACAGCCATGACCAATACAAATGTGGATTCGTGTAATATGACTCAATACAAACTCCATCGCAACCTGGGTAAAACATGACTCCCCAGGGTCTTCAAGCTGAACCCGCAATTATACGAATCTATCCATGTGATGACAAATGTCTTGATGTTGAACATGGTAGAAACCACTTGATTACCGGTCATTGATGTAACCGTTAACAAGCATGAGGGAGATCATCAGTAATGTCAATGATTCCCAAGGTATCACAGTACATATCATCAAGCGTGAATAAATGAGTTGAAGTCGAACGCAAGATGAAATCTTTCGGTCAAGAGTCAATGATGTAACTCATGTCGAAAGTGAGGTAACTTGCCATTGAGGCATGCAGGGCCAAGGTACTTGGTTGGTTTCTAGATTCAATCCTTGGATGATGTGTTGAAGTCGACAAGGATGAATCCGTTGAAGGAGGGCCATGATGAATCGCCTATCATCGACACGAAACACAACAAAGGATGTGTAGAGTGGATCGGATGGTACAATAATATGTGAGACTGACTCAGAGCAGACCGACATGATTGAAGGTGTACTGATTGCAAATAGATGAATAGTGAAAGTATTCTTGAACATGGGCATGGCATGACTTGGCAGTATTGACATGACGAGTATGACACAAATTCCTAATGCAACTGATGATAGAAGCTTTCTTTGAATGACTCAAAGGAGTAACAAGACTTAGGAAGTAAGCAGAACTCAAGGACAAACAGATGATCCAAGTGTTGTATGCAAATGCAAATGAGTGCCATGTTCAAGAATGACTATGTACTGCCATTGACAAAGTATGTAACATAAAAGCTTTCATTTTTCCCCATCATGAACGATGAGTGCCTTATGTGTTTTTTACGAGCTTGATGAGGATAACCAGATGCTCAGTATAGCTCATCTCATAGATGAGTCCAATCCCAAATATTTTTCAAACCTAGGATAGGAGGGGTTCGTCCCATGGCGGGCCCTTCAATGTAAGAGTTTAACGAGTCCATAGAAGGTAAACTCGATTGTCATTTCATGTTTAGAGAGTCTGAAAAGAACTAAAGAAGACTCCAGTGGTCCTTTTTCGTAAAGTTAGCCTCATCCCCGAAAAAAAGGGTAAAACAACGCGGGAGAGGACTCTTATAGTCATGATTGGCTGGAGTATACCTTTTTCGTAACTAGTACCCCCTGGTCCGAAAAAGGGGTAAACTATCACTAGGAAGACGACCATTCAAATTCTTTTACAAGCGTGAATGCGACAAGTTCGCTTGGCAATCTTTTCATATTTTTGAGAGCCTGAAAAGAGCTTAAAGATAGACTCCGAGGGGTTCCTTTTCCGTAGGAGTTTAACGAGCCCGGAAAAGTGATAAATCGTAACTCGGTAACGTATTCTCATAGTTTCAAGAGCACGAGAAAGAACAAAAAGTAAGCTCATTAATTGCAATCTATGAAAAAAATGGGTAAATGACAAAAACTCACAAGGGGTGTTCATACTTGAGATGACCATTTCAATATGAAAATGGCATATAAAGGCACTTCACAACTCCTGCACACTCGGAAACTAGGTCAAATAGTCAACCGAACGTTCAAATACAATAAAACTGATCCAAACTATAGCAAATAGCATAACGGTATCAAATATTTGAAAAAAGAATATTCCATTTTGTTTTATAAATAGAAATAAGAACCAAATATAGTCACCATTGTTCTATTTGCCAAATTTGGGAGGAATAGTGCCATTCACTACCAGATCTTCACCTGTCGATTCCGGGAGCTACGATCAACCATTTCACCTACCATCAAGAACAGGTAACCCTAAAATTCAACCAGCAAAATCGTAGTGGTTTACAATTTTGATTTTTAGTCCTTTTTGGGGGTTTTGGCTTGATTTGGGAAGGGCCATTGCGCCCTCGGCTCGTCGCAGTTTTCCCTTTCGGGAACTGTGACGAGAACGAGTTGTCGTAAATGGAGTATACATGGACTGCGACGTCGTCGCCCTGTTTGCAAAAACGGAGTGCGACGACGGCAATGTCCATCCCAAAACTCAAACAAAACTCAAAAGAAGGATTTCCAGTGGGTGAAGCAAGTCCTAACATTGTTAAAAACTTCTTGTTGGCAAGTTCCAAGCATCCAGAATGGTTTTGGAATGGCAGGAAAGGGAACACGAATTAGATGATGAACAAGCTGCAAACGATCCACATTGTGTGGAAGCATTGAGGAATTGTGGGCTCCTTAAGTTCTTCCGCATTTAGGGGATGAGATCCCAACTTCCACTACTGAAACATATGCTTAAATGTTGAGATGCGGCCCAGCAGTATTTCATGGTTGATGAGCATGAGCTTCACATAGATGTCAAGGACATCTATTTTCTGACTGATTTGTCCCGAAAGGGGGACAATGTGATACTCACTGGATCACGTGGGAGTGATCGAACCGTGGAAGATTTGATCTGACAACATTGTGGTCCCAACGCCTGTGCATCTAGCAGGAAGATTTACATCAAAGATGTATGGGAGCGCCCATTGCGGTCCATTTTATTCACCATTACGAGGATGCAAGGAGTCAAGCTCCTCACTTAGCCACCGAGGCACAGATTCTTTATGAGGAGGACTATTTGTCTCCAAAGATCTTCAACTGGTGCGAGGGGGTCCTCGCAAACATGCGAGCTCAACTGACAAAGTGTCGGCGGGGAGAACTCAAATAGTTTAGCTATGGATCTATATTAATTTCATTGTTGCTGGAACGGGTTCCCCTTTTGCATCCTCAGGTACCACTAGAGGATAGGGACCTCAGAGATCCACACAAGGCCAGGTGGACCGATGTGATGGCTCGGCATGGTGGGGGTCCTATCATCGGATTCCCTCCATAGTTCTTCACTTGGCTAGCGAGCCAGTTATTGATGGTGGAGGAATTTCCATATAGTGGCATTGACTTCACAGATGACCCAGGCTTGCCACTGCCTGAGGGAGTAGCATGGGGAGACCTTGGTAAGAACAAATGACCCTTAAACTTTTTTTTAAGTTTTGTGCATTTATGATTTTTTTTTGATATAGTGCTCACAGGAAAACAACATGTGTGTGCAGATGTGGGGCCTATACGACTAGTGGGGACCTCTCTTCTGGCTAGGAGAGAGAGAGGAGAGGGAACGATGGTGGATCCAGCTATGCATGCTGCCATCGTGGAGATGGACAAAGTCTATGCCAACCTGAGTGGGTTGACATTGGCTGTTCCTAAGCCAACGGTAGATGAGGTGTCGCGGCCTATGAAGGTGCACACGGTTGGAGCGACTATGCACTTCAACGCACTGCTTCACAGGGTTGCAAGAGCAGTGGACTATTTCCAGACTCAGTCGGCTAGGGCTGCTAGACCACCTAGGGTTGTATGGGCCAAGTGATAAGCCACATGTTGTCATTGTGTGTGTACTAAGAGCTTAGAGGCCTCATATTTTGTACTACTGAAAGCTATGGAGCTTCAGATTTTGTAGAGACTTACTGAAAGCTATCATGCTTCAGACTTTTGTATCAGCACTACCTTTTCGGGATTGTATTTATATATACAGACAGTTCGGGGATTTATACATTATGTGTTTCAGAAAATATAATGATGTGATCTTGTTTATATGCTTTTCTTTTTATACGATGCATTATTTACATGTTGTGAATGTTTTTACATGTTATGAGTATCATGTGTGTGTGATGTACCAATCTAGAATGAAGTTGGCCATCGAGTCAGCAACTGTGTTTAACTCTCGTGGAATGTGCAGGTATTGAACGGATTCAAATGACCTTTCCAGGAGACGAACTCGTTTAAAGAGACGGAGTAAGGTAGGATCACGGATACCGTAAACCCCGTTAAGATGGGAACCCACCAGTTGAGAATCCATGTGGATGACAATGTGGTCCATACCCAAGGAAATCGCATCGGTTAAGGTTCCAACAACCACCAGGTAGTCTGCGGCATTGTTGGTTGCGAATCCAAGGCAACTTCCTCCTGAGATGATGAGCTCGCCTGTTGGGGAATACAGCACCCAGGCTGCCGAAGCAAGGTTACGGGTATGCCGGCTGGCGTCGTCCGCAAATCTGTAGCATGTTGCCATCTGCACACACAGACAAAACATGGTATAAGAAGCGGAAACAAGATCTAAAGACACTAAAAAACAAGCGCGTCACACCATGCGAACAACACACAAACACGCCATGTACAGTATATACATGAAAATCTATGCATGAGAGGGTTAGGCATAGTACCTCTTTAGGTAAAGCCCATTACGAAGTTCACCCAAAGATATTTCGTCATAATCTTCAAGCTCGTAAGCTCCTTTCTCCAAAACATGTTTGACAATGTAAGGTCCGTGCCACATGGACTCGAACTTTCTTGCTCCTAGTTTGTCATGTCTCTGGTCGTATGTGAGGACCAGGTCACCCTCGTTGAAGATACGAGGTTCAACTGACTTGTTGTATTGAGCTTTGATGCGTTTCTTATGTGCTTCATTAGCAAGAGCAGCATCTCGGCGAGATTCGTCAAGTTGGACTAAGTATAGGAAATGTTCTTCCTCGGCAGTAGTGTTAGGAAGAAGTTCGACAGCGAGTTGTAAAGACGGAATTTCACACTCTATAGGCAGGACAGCTTCCAATCCATACACCAATTGGAAAGGAGTGAACCCTGTGGCAGTTTTCACGGAAGTTCTGTAGGCCCATAATGCTGAAAAGAGCATATTATGCCAGTTGGACTTACGCGTACCTACCATCCGTTGGACCATAGTTTTCAAGACTTTGTTAATGGCCTCGACCTACCCGTTGGATTGCGGGTAGTAGGGTGTTGATTTTTCATGACGAAAACCCAATCTATCGCTCAGTTCATCGACCATATGGTTCTGGAAGTGAGAACCATGGTCGGTCACTATCGCCTGCGAAACTCCAAACCGCGCTATTACATGATTGAACATGAAGAGTTCGGTGGTTTTGCCATCATTTTGGTATGTAGGCATTGTCTCGGCCCACTTTGTCAAGTAATCCACAACTACAATGATCTAACTATGCCCCCCGGTTGAGGTAGGATTACAATGCATAAAATCGATGCCCCATTTTGCGAAGGGGCCCATGGCAATAACCGGGTGTAATGGGGCGGGATGGGTGTGCTTCTTCGTATGGAAGTGTTGACATGGAGGACATCTCTTCACGGCCTTAATACAATCTTTGAAGATAGTAGGCCAGTAATATCCTAAGCGCAAAATATTCTGGGCTGTAGCCATCCTAGAGAGGTGACCACCACATGCCCCAGCGTGATAGTCATTAAGAACGCGTTCAGCCTCATCGTGAGTTAGACAACGTCGAAGAATTGAATCGATGGCATGTCGGTACAAAGTATCACTGATGATCAGATAATATTTCGCATGGTGACGTATTCTACAATGGTCGTCGTGTGACAATTGAGGGTTGAAGCGTTGGGTTTGAAGATATAATGAAATATCTCCATACCATGGATCAGTCGTACTGATGAGAAACAATGATTCATCTGGAAAAGAGTCATTGTGCTCAACTTCTACATCAGAACAGGGAAGGTCACAAATAAGCTCAGCAAACACCAGGAACTTCTTGGACTTGGATTTCTCGAAAACAAGGTCGAATTCTTGCAGTATCACAATCCAGCGTGAGTACTTGCCCCCAAGCACCTGACGTGTCAGTACGTGGTACATGGGGTTCGAGTCTGCGATGACGATGGTGGTGCGGAGCAAGATATAGTGGCAAAACTTTTGGACGGCGATGACCGCCGTGAAAGCGAGTGTTTCGACATGTGAATATCAGCTAGTTTCAGTGTCAATGAGACCCTTACTTACATAGTATATTACATGTTCCTGGGCGTTTTGATCTTCCTGTACCAAAACCATGGCGATAGTGGTAGCAGAAGCGGCGAGATATAAGATGTAATCTCAGAAATAATTTGGCGTTTGGATTACAAGGGCATGCGTGATGGCATGTTTGATGCTGTCAAAGGATTTATGCACTTGATCGTCCCAAATGAATGGGACATCCTTCTTAAGCAATATCATATACCCCTTAGTCTTTTCCACGAAGTTGCAAACAAAACACCGTAAGTAAGTCGCCTTCCCTTGGAGACTTTGAAGTTCTGTCACATCAGTTGGAGGTGGTAGGTTGACAATAGCCTCCACCTTTAAGGGATCGATGCAGATCCCATCCTTCGAGATGATAAATCCTAAGAGGTGTCTAGATTCAACGCAAAAGATACACTTATGAGGATTCAGATGGATATTGTATCGTCTGCATCTGAGGAAAATGGTTGTCAGATGATCCATGTGGAACTCACGCTGCTTTGAATGAGCAGGGAGATCGTCCAGGTAAGGTTCCACAAAGTCCTTAATATCATGTAAGGCATACGACATGGCTCGCTGGAACGTGGCGCCAGCGTTTTTAAGGCCAAACGGGAGTTTGCGATATGCAAACGTCCCCCCAAGAATAGATGAAATTCATCTTATGTTGGTCGACTGGGTTGATCTTAATCTAGTTGTAACCAGAAAAGCCATCCATGAATGAAAAGATGACGCTTCTGGCACAATTGTCGATAATTTGGTCAATGAATGGGGTCAGGTAGTTGTCCTTTGGAAAAGCCTTGTTAAGGTCCCGATAATCAACACAGACGCGAATGGTGCCCTGATTTTTGTTCACAGGGACAACATTTGAAACCCAATCCATCAATGGGACAGGATAAATGAAACTAGCCTTTAAGAGTTTTTCAATCTCTGCCTTGATCGCTGCAGTCTTTCAGGGGTGTACCAGTCACAACTTTTGGCGTACAGGTTTGATGTTGGGATAGGTTTTTATTTCGTGAGAAACAATCGCAGGGTCTATCCCAGGCATCTCTTCATAGGACCAAGCGAATACGTCTCAAAATCGCTTGAATAAGGCCGTACCCATAGCTATTTCTTCAGGGGAACACTTCTGGCCTATGCGAATGTGTTCCACTACACCAGGTTTTACTGAGATGTCTACCAGGGTAGTAGGCTCAATGTTGGCCAAGTTACCCTCAGTGTCCGAAAGACATGTAAGTATGGGGGACTGGGGGAACGAATAGATATCCAATGAAAAGATGGCGCTGATGTTGTTCTCTATGTACTCCAACGGGGGAAGAAAAGATGACCTATGGTGGAGGTCATCCCATGGACCATCATCAACATTCATAACTTCCATGATGGACTCATCTGATTGAAAATTCTGAAGTAAGAGATCGGGTAAAGATGATGCCCGTTGCAGAGAACATGATGGGGAGGCCAAAGTTAAGTGGTCCTCCGGTGCTGATTGGATAGCCTCGTAAATACGTTCAGCGGGTGAAAGAGGCATGGCGTTTCCAATCAGGTGTGTTTTGGCTTCGTCAGGTACAAGCCAAGTGTTAGTGGAGTGAGATGAAATCTCTGTGGAGATCATGTTCACTGAGGCAACATGATTAGGGGGGTCCGAAATTGGAAAAACGCCCATGAGAGATGAATCTTTCAAAAGGCCAACCCCTATATTCTCATACTGTTTGGACATTTGTCCAATGGAAGGAACATGGTCACCAGGATGAGTAGTAGTGTTCGATGTGAAAAAATCTAGTTGGTCAACAGTAACAATTCATCCTTGGTGGGGGAATTGTACTATGCGAAAGACTAAAGAGGCTACCGCCTGCATGGCGTAAAACCAATTGCGACCAAGCAAAAGATTATAATCTATCGGGGCCGAGACCACTTATACATTAATGGTCATGGTCTTTCCTCCCAACTCAACTGCGAGAGCTTACAGGAGCCCATGAGGTTGAAAGCCACGCCCGTCGAATGCTTTCAACGTGGTAGGAGAACGATTCAATTCGGGAGAGCCGATGGCTCTCCAACAGGCGAGGGACATGACAAAAGTAGAGGCGCCTTCGTCCAAAATGGAGCGATGGAAAATTTTCCCAGCAATGTTTGTAGCTACTTGAAATGTGAGCTAGTGGGAAAGCCTCGACTTGAAGTAGTCAAGTCAGAACATGATGGTATTCGAAGAATCAGTGTCAACTGCATCGATTGCTGCAAGGAGAGTTTTGCGTTGATTGGGAAACTTACACGATATTGTAACTTTGTGTTTCCCGAGCATTAGGATTGAAAACGGATTTTTGAATCGTGCTCTTGGACGGTCGCAATATCGAATCTAAAGATGGCTTCTCAATGGTGAGATAAGTTGACGGTACGGTGACATCAGGTATAGAGTTGGAATTTTTTTCAGCATTGCTTCCAACGGGTTCTTTCGAAGGGACCAAGTCGTATGATCGCAAGCGAGTGTTCAAATTGATCATTTCGTTATGCACCATGAGAACATGCGCGATATTGAATGGTTCCCCCTGTGTAGTGTCCCTCCCATCCTACCAAGGATATGGAGAGAACACTAATGATAATACTGGACATCTAGTCCCAAATCGTAGTAAACAAAAATTCATATAAACTGAAGATGGACATATGCAGATACATAAATATTTGAAACACAGCAGAATTAAATTCTATTACACATCCATCATTCATTCAAGACATTCATCTCATTCATCAATTAAAACAATACAGAATTTGCACATGAGAGTACTTATCTTGAAACAAATTAGTCCCTGAGCAACCAACTATGCAACTGCAACGTTCCTCCCAACCATAGGTCAATTGTGCTTATCAACCTCTTGATACAACTGCCACCCCCGAGCTGGGCAATATTTCTACAAGAAACCAAGGAACAGCAGACTCACACATAGCCAAACATACACCAAAATGAGCCAAGCCAATCTACAATTGGGTTTATCGGGTTGCTAGGAAATGGAAAGGAAGAATTGCTAAGCTAGTGAGCTCAACTATAGAGCTATGGATACCTCTACAAGATCTATCTAGCTTGGCACCCACAATGCCTACACACCCCACTCAAGGAAGTATTCCCTTCACCAATTCACAGTCCCTCAGGCCATACCTTCCAATTCTAGAGTGTCCCAGGTGTGCATAGAAGAGTAGCCAGCCCTCTTGATCTTCTTGAGAGGTTATTTTCCCCACTAGGTTTCTCAAGACAATTCTGTCCAATACCACTCCAAATATCTTGCTCACAGGTTCAAACCAAAACAGGGATGCACATAACAGAAAAACCACAATTGTTGGGCATGAGGAAAAACGTTTCTTCAGTGGGATGCCCAAAGAGGGGTTTTCTACCAGTTCAAAAAAACGTGGAGAAGCCCAAAAACGAAAAATGGCAATTGGGGATTCAACCCTGGAGAGCAAAACCGTTTTCAGAAAAATGCCTATGGACACTTTGGGGCAAAAACGACCTCCATCACAGTCCCAAATCATGGCCCTTCTCTCCCAGCTGCTGTACAATGCAAAAACGAGCTCCCAGGCATGGAAAATGCAGGAAAAATGGTGAAAAATGTGATGGGGAAAGCCCAGTTAGCTCAAATTGCGTGAGAGGGCAAAGGCTATGGGTCTAGAATGGCTTTGGGCACCATTTCGTGGGTGTTTTCTTACCCAAGAAGCAAAAATACGATTTTTCAAATTGATGGCTTGCCCATACACGAAAATTGACTGCCATGCCTCTCCATTCCCAAGGCATTAACTGCCTCAACCAACTCTTGGAAGAATTAAATGATTGGGTGCATAGCCCAAAATGGGTAGTTGGGATTTATGGGTTTTCTTAATGAAATGGATTAACACCATGGCTCAAGGGTTTGAATAACTCCCCCCCTATTCCTTGTAGAATCATGCCCCATCTCTTTGTTGCATTGCATAGCTAGTTGTGGGTGTTTTCATTAAAATTTGTATTTCCATGATGTATTAATTTACATTGTGCATGTCCAGCATAAGAACCAGAGGCATCTATTTTTAATTGTCGATACATACAAAGATAAATCGACGGCGGGGCCTTGGCCTTGAGCTCCTCACCATGATTAAATAACGATATTTACATCATCTACAATTTTAATGCAATAGGGTCAAAATCGGGATATTACATTCCCCTCCCCCTTACATTAGCACTATCCTCGGTGCTCATCAAATTTGAACAAAAATGGATATGCCACCCTCATGGCATTTTCCAGCTCCCATGTAGCCTCATCGGGACCGTAGTGTCTCCATTGCACCTTTACCTGTCCGATGACTCGGTTCCAGAGCAATGTTACCTTCTTGTCTAGGATGCGCAATGGATCGGTTTGGAACTCTCCCTCGGGTTTTACCTAGATCACATCCCAATTAATCACATGGTTAGGATCATGTACATATTTCTTAAGCAAAGAGACATGAAAAACATTATGAGCTTTAGTGCTAGTAGGCAATGCAAGTTTATATGCAACTGACCCTATTCTTTCAAGCACTTCAAATGGCCCACAATATCTATGTGATAGCTTGGCACAACCCCCAAGATTCAAGGAACTCTTCCTTGGTCTCACTCTAAGATACACATGATCCCCAACACTGAATTCCCTATGCACTCAAAGCTTATCTGCATAGCTTTTCTCTCTATCCTGGGCTACTTTTAAATTCTGCCTGATCTTGGCAACCTCTTGTTCCATTTCCTCAAGCAATTCCGGCCCAAGTACAATTCTGTTCACTGGATTATCCCAAGTCACTGGTGTCCTACACCTCCTGCCATACAAAGCCTCATATGGACTTATTCCCAATGATGCTTGTTTCCCATTGTTATACGCAAACTCTACCAAGTGTAGATAATCCTCCCACTTTGATGGTTTGTCCATAACATACATGCGAAGCATGTCTTCAAGCACCTAATTCACTCTTTTTGTTTTCCCATCTGTTTGAGGATGGTATGCGGTACTGAAGTTCAACTGTGTACCCAGATCTGCAAAGAGACTCTTCCAAAAATTGGAAGTGAACTTGGTATCCCTGTCAGAAATTATTGCCTTAGGCAACCCATGTAATCTGAAAATTTCCTTCATGAAAACATTTGCAATGGCATCGGCTTTATGTGTGGACTTAACTGGTATAAAATGTGTTTCCTTTGTTAACTTGTCCACCACCACCATGATGGAATCATGTTGTCTCGCCGTCATTGGAAACCCTGTAATAAAATCCATGGAAATTACTTCCCATTTCCATTCAAGAATTGGCACTAGGTGCAATAATCCTACTGGGTGTTGGTGTTCAACCTTCACCTGCTGACATTTCATGCACCTAGAAATGTATTCAGCGATGTCCTTCTTCATCCCTGGCCAGAAATAATATTTTCTCGCTGTAGCAATTGTTTTCTGATATCCTGGGTGACCAGAGTATGGAGCTTTATGGATTTCATCCATAACAATCCTCCTCAAATCTGCCACATTTGGAATATAGGCTCTATTCTTATAAGTAAGAAGTCCATCTTCTTCCAAATGGTATCCTTCATACTTCTTTTCAAGGTCTTGCTGCTGCAACTTGCCTTTTATCAACCATATGGTTAACAATCTGCTGCCTCAAATATGGTTGGAAAGTACTAAGCGCTGCCACATGCATTTCATGTACTTTCCTGCTGCGTGCATCAGCTACCTTGTTTTCTTTCTTTTTTATGTGTTTGATTTTGAAGTCAAATTCACACAAAAATTCCAACCATCTAGCTTTCCTAGCATTCAAATTTGGTTGATCAAATAAGTATTTCAGACCACAATGGTCTGTCCTTAACTCAAATTTCCTTCCCATTAAGTAATGCCTCCACATCTTTAAAGCATGTACTATGGCTGCAAGTTCTAAATCATGAGTAGCATAGTTCTTCTCATGCTCCTTCAACTTTCTTGACTCGTAGCTGTTATCACACCATAGTAGCAGGGCTACTATTCTTGTTTAGCAGATATATGCACATTCCAGAGCTTCCATTATTCAGAGCATGGCTATGATGATTGTATATTTTGTGATCACTCATGATCAGAGCGGTGTATTATTCAGACTCATGTTAGACCTTGTGTCAAGGCTGAGCCTTGAGAGTTCATATTTGATGACCGATGTGACCCTTTATCCCATACAGTTTCAGTTCAGTGATTAGAGATGTATTGCAACAGTGTTTCAGATGATATATGATGATTATTATGATGATGTTATATGACCTATGGATATTTTATCATTGACTGTGGATTATTATCTTGTTAATTTAGTCATGTTCACAACATCTGCTTGATATATTATTCCTGATGTGGCAAATTGTTTAAAATGAACTATAAATCATAAAATGGACAATTACTTGCACATTTAGGTCATTTAACAAAACTCACTGGTTTACCACCTTACATAGATATGGTTTTTCCTGACACCAGTTGTCTACTAGTGTAGGCTCCATACTCACTTGACTCCATCCATACATGACTTTCCTTGTTTGACTTTAAACCTTGACCTGTCTCATTTGAATTTCTGGTACTGAGGAATTCCCCA
Organism: Larix kaempferi; assembly: GCA_027924585.1. NCBI lineage: Eukaryota > Viridiplantae > Streptophyta > Pinopsida > Pinales > Pinaceae > Larix > Larix kaempferi. Next base: position 14,266,101 of record BSBM01000092.1, read on the forward strand.
TTTTTCTCCCTTTGTGTTTGGACCACATCCCTGTATGTTCAGTGTCTCAGCTCTAAGTTGGTGACAAAACTTACCTTTGGTGAGTTGGATTGTAGGCCTAAATCATTCTGGTCGGTTGTCTCGATGTTTGGCATTGGCTCGAACTCCCCCTAGTCACTTGAGATGTTGTTGGCTAAAATTGAAAGCTCATATACTACTTATGGAAACTTATAAATTCGCCCATGGAAACTAAAAAGGGAAAGAGCGATGAAATACTAAAAATACTCCTCGAAGAGTATATGAAAGGTCCAAAAAAAAGCAATGGTTCTTAAAAGCTATATCTAAACAATTGTTGACCTTATATGTATATGAAAACATGCCCTGGATGCAAGCTGCAACTAGTTGTACTTATCAGCACACCTGATATCCGAAGGGTTATGTAGGCCAAAAAGGCCATGAAATGAAATTGAATGATCCTAATGAACCTGGATCAACTTGATGTAGACATGCTGCCTAAGTTGAATAAGCACTCTCTAAACAGCTTATCCATTTGTGAGGCACAGCCATTCCCCGTGTTATTTTGTCCAAGCACAGAGTTTGTAGTTTTCCCCTTCTCCCAGTCCAAAGTATTTTTGAGTTGAGTTAGACAAGTCAATCCCTTGGCCCAACCTTGTTCCTAGCCTTCATCCTTCACTAGCAGTTTGACCATGTCCAATGGGTGAGTTTGTCATTTGAACTATTGTGCAAGTAATCTCATATAATAAAGGAATATGCTAACTTGATTAATGCCACTGAATGGATGTTATACTTTGAGATAGGCTGTGAGAATGATTAGAGGAACATGTCTTAGTCTACTGATATGATTTTCCTTAGTTATATATGGACCTAATCAAACCTAGTTTGACTTTGGTCATTTCTTGGGATCCGTGATGATGTGGGCCACATGTGCTTATGGATGATGATTGATGGACCCACATATTCTTGATGATGATGCCATGTGATGGATATATGATGCAGATGATGATTGATGCAGTTCAGCAGTTTTATTTATCACTCCAGATCATCAGATTATACACTGTCCATATATGGTGGACCCTACAGCTGGCCCATTAAGGCAACCCATGGTGTATGAGTACACATTCTTAGTGGATTTGGGTCTTCTAGATCCAATGAGATACTTATCTTTCAGTTCCGAGCACTTCTGATAGTGATTGATGCAGTTTTACACTTGTTGACCAAATTTGGGGCTAATTTCCCGGCAGGGGCTAGGAAAGGCCAGTTCACCTAGGGCGCTGTATGAGGAGGGGGTGTTCCAGCCACTTATTTTTACCATTTACCCCCCTTCTAGAGAGCCTGGTGGGCTCAGTTGGACAGCGCAGATGCCCTGGGAGGCAGTTTTGGCACTTTCACAGTTATCGAGGCAGTTAAAAAATGAGATAAAGTGGTCACTGAGGAATTCGATTTGGGAAATTGAGGCAAGGTTTTTGCACTTGGTTTTCACAGAGGTCTTCCAGGGTGATCCCACTATCTTCCAGCCAGTTTTCACCATGTGGGTAGGCCCACAACGATCACAGGAGGTCTTTTACTGCTTGTCTGTCACAGATTTTGAGGATAGATTTGATCATTTATATTATCTTGGACATATTTTATTATTTTATTGTGCCTTGGGGATGGGCTAGTAAGGATTGATGCCTCCTAGCACCACCATGTGCTTCTTATGTTATGTCCTAGTCATTATGAGGTGGATTTTTGTACTTTTACCCCCTCTAGTGGATGACGTCATCCTCACTTTGTACCATTTAGTTAGGGCATCATTATTATATTGGGTGATCCATGTGATATATTGTTATGATTCATTATTAGCCATTGATCATGTATTGAGATCTTTTAATCTCAACCACTCATTTGATGTAGTATTGTAGAGTGGTATAGGGTTTTGGTCTTTATTATCCTATATAAGGAGGAGACCCCCTATTGTATAGCTCACCTTTGGAGCTCTGGAATATTGGAATAGAACACTTCTTTGTGGAGCATATCTCTCTTGTCTTGTGGATTCTCTTGTATCTTGAGTATACAGTATCTCTTCTATGTATCATTGTGGATTTTGGTGCTTCTACTGGTCCTTTTGCAGGAAAGTCAAATTGGTGGATAGGAGGGCGATTTTTTGAGGATTATTGTTGGAGGGATCCACATAGTCTCTCTTGGGTTGATCTTAGTGAAAGGGAGTATCATTATTGTATCTTTGTGACATAGTTGATGCTTTCTATTACATATTTCCATCATTTTCATAATCATCTTACTTGGCTTGTTTCATGTGATCTTGTCTTGTAGGAGGAGGACGATTTGGCTATCTTGGAGGACGACGTTTTGGTTGGAGCTCTAAGATCTCACTCTTGAATATACACATAGGAGAATGCTATCAATTTGCAAGGTGGCCATTAGCAATTGAAGTAAGATCTACAAGGTATGTGCCTCTTTCCATCCATTCTATCTTCATTGGTCACAAACCCTAATTAATCAAAACCTGAATTTTGGTTTTTCTTAGATCTACTTAGATCTAGCCTTGCTTTTGAAAAGATATTAAGAACCCGCCTCTATAACATCCATCCCTAGTTGGATCTATAGTTTGGTGGTGATTGGGTTAAAATTTACACACTTTTCAAGGCAATATAGCTCTCTTGAGGCAAATCGCACTTCCTTGGGAGAGGCTTGTTTGGTTAGATCTAGCATATGGGTAGGGGAGATCCCACTTGATTCATAATCTACACACTTGATAACCTACCCCTAGACTCTTACTTTGGTGCTTTCTACCTTGTGGGCATCATTCCACATTCCAAGGGATTAAAACCCTATTTTGGACTACTTGGCACCTTAAAACTCAGATCTAGTAAGATCTAACCCTCGAATTGCCTTGATTTTCAAGATCCACATAGATCATGCCTAAACTACTTGGATCTATAATTTGGTGGCCATTGGACTTGTTTTGGCACCCCTTTCCCGTCTTTTAGCCCTCCTTGAGCAAGGTCGCACTTCCTTGGGTGATTGAGTTTGCCCACTTTGAGGACGTGGGTAGTTGAGATTTTTGTGGATTTGGAAAGGGTATAGCTTGAAACCTAGGTTTAGAGTATCGTTTTGTGACGATCTACCTTGGGGGTAGCATTCCTTGTTTTAAGGGATTGTGGTCCACTTAGGGTCATATCATGAAATCCTAGATCTAGCAAAATCCAACCACCATATCCCAATTAACCCACTTGATTTGAATACTAGGTGTCCCGATCTACACTTTGACATATATTTTGACTCCATTAGCCCATCCAACAAGGCACTAGTCCTCCTTAGGTAAGTCACACTCGTTGGGAATTGTGTCAAACCTTAGATCCCATATGTGGGTATTCCTAATTTTAACTTAGATCCATAGATCTACTCATTACATACCCTTTAGTACCAATTTCCTCCCTTAAAGTCCACCTTGTGGGTCCCATTTGAGTCATTCACATATCCCAAGAAAGTGGGTCCCACTTGTGTAATACATGGTACTAGATCTTGTCTTTTTAGCTCATCATGTGCCCTAAATCATACATTGGTTGAAACACTAATTATCTCTCAAACCACCTTCAACCATACTTTAACTTCTAGGTCCACTTAACCTTGCATTGATTTCTGTAACTCATCATTTACTTATCCCTAGGAACCTTTGTTTGGGTCCAATCATCTTTGATTGGTAATAGGGTCTCCCCCTAGGTCTTGATTCATCTAACATCTAAAGAGAAGAGTGCCTAGGTTGACGTGACTCCCACCTTGCATTGGGAACCGTGGCATCTCTTGGGTCACCTCTTTAGTTGTCCATCTCCTCTACCGTCCCGGATGGGATACCACTAGGGGCAACTACAAGTTGTGTGATAACAGTAGCATACCAAATGGTTGTCTTGCATAAGAACTCCTCCAAGTCATTGATTGCATGCATCGGTACATACCACAAAGTCTTTTTCTGGGTCTGCAATTTTCAAAATTGGTGCACTCGTAAGAAGATTCTTCAATAATTGGAAACTTTCCTCACATCTTGGTGAGCATTCAATCTTTATTCCCCTCTTTTGCAAAAAAGTGATCGGGTTTGCGACCCTAGAGAATCTTTCAATAAACCACCTGTAGTAACCAGCAAGGCCCATAAAACATCTCACATCTGTCACATTCCTTGGAGTTGGCCAATTCATAATGGCTTCAATCTTCTCAGGGTCCACAAATATTCCTTCGTCTGAGATAATGTGACCCAAATAATGAATTTTACCTTTATAAAAGTCACATTTTCTCAACTTTGCATACAACTTATGTTTTCTTAGCAATTGCAATGTCATTCTCAAATGTTCTTCATGCTCTTCTTCATTCTTAGAATAGATGAGAATGTCGTCTAGAAAGACAAGAACAAACTTGTCCAAGTACTTGCTAAAAACACTATTCATGAGACACATGAATGTAGCTGGTGCATTTGTGAGACCAAATGGTACCACCACGAACTCATAGTGTCCATAACTTGTTCTAAAGGTTGTCTTATGAATATCTTCCTCTTTGACTCTTACCTGATGGTAACCAAACCTCAAGTCAATCTTTGAAAATACCTTTGCTCTTCTCATTTGATCAAAAAGGTCATCAATTCGGGGCAATGGGTATTTGTTCTTCACAGTAACTTTGTTCAACTGTCGGTAGTCAATACATAATCTGAGTGTTCCATCTTTCTTTTTCAAAAATAGAACAGGTGCTCCCACGGGGACACACTTGGCCTGATATATTTCTTTTCCAACAACTCTTGTAATTGCATTTTCAATTCTAGCAATTCCGGTGTACTCATCATGTATGGTGTCTTAGACATTGGTGCTGCTCCTGGCACAAGTTCAATTGTAAAATCAATGTTTCTCTTTGAGGGAAGTCCCGGAATCTCATGAGGAAAAACATCCCTGAATTCCTGCAATACATGATAGTCCTCTAACATAGGAGTTTCATTTTTCGTTTCCTCCAAAACATGGGCTGCGTACAATTGACAACCCTTTCTACAGAACTTCTTCAGCTGCATGGTTGAAACCTGCCTAACAGAAGTCACCTTTGGAATGCCTTTTACAACCCTTGGGTTTCCTTCTTCATCAATGCATTCAAATGTCTTATTGTAGCAGTCAAGCTTAACCTTGTGTGCCTCTAACCAATCCATCCCAATGAGAATATCATAGGAACCAAGTGGCAAAATATTCAGATCTGTATAAGTGAATAGTCCATCCATCTCTAATGGACATTTCTCTACTATTTCACTAACTTTTCTCTTGGTTCTAGTGGCTAGTTGAACTAACCATGATTTACTATGCTTTAATTTCTTAAAAGCACAAATCTCAACAATTATAGGAGTGACATAACTGTGAGTAGATCCAGGATCAATCAAAATAGAAACAGATTGCTTAGCAATCTTACCTTCAACTTCAACTACAGTTGACTGATGATCTGCCTGGCGGTCATCTAGTGTTGCATAGATTCTAGGGATTGTCCTCACCACTTGACCCACAGTTCCAGCTCCTTGGATGTTGTGAACTTGATTTGCATTCCCATTTCGATGTGGACAGTTCCTAAGCATGTGGTCTCCTCCACAACCCCAACATTGAAGTGGTTCTCTTGGCTCCTTTGGATCTCTTGGCTTGTCTCCCATCATCCTAGTTGGCTTATTCACAACTTGTGATGGCTACCTTTGCTGATTTCTGATATGAGGAGGTTTGAAACCTTTCTTCCTTTGGTCAAACTTCTCATTCTTCTTGTCCTTCCCTGCCTTATGGAAATCAGGTTTGCTTTTGTTTTGATCATAGAAATACTTGGCCTTCTTTATTTCCTCTTCTAGAGTTCGAGGCTCATCAAATTCAATCCTGTCTTTATATGACTGAGGTAGCCCACTTAGAAAACGTTGAATGTTCACCTTATAATCTCGAATATACTTGACATACCTCAGCAGTTCCAAGAACTTGTTTGTGTATTCTTCCATGGTCAATTGTCCCAACCTCAACTCATGGAACTCCTTGATCTTGTCATCATAGTACCTATTAGAGAGGTACTTCTGCTTGAAATATTTCTTGAATTGCTTCCACGAAATCTTTCTTTCATTGATCCTCTTCACTTTCCTGATGTGTTCCCACCATATATATGCTCTTCCATTCATGTTGAAGATCGCGACCCTTGCCTTCATATTTCCAGAGTAGTCTTGGACTTGGAAATGCTTTCTCATCCCAAGAAGCCAAGCTTCAGCTTCTTGACCAGACTTTACCTCTTCATCAAATGTAGGAGGTTTTGCCTTCTTAAATTCTCCATGTGAATTGTTCTTGTGATATCTCTTCCTCTTACTCCTGTGAAATGAAGAGCTTGAACCTTCAATGGATACTTCAAAGTCAGATGATCCGCTAGAAGAGATTTCTGGAGTATAGGTTCTGTCTCTAGAAACTCTTCTTGAGCTATTGGACCTCTTGCAGGAATTTCTTTTTGAACTACTCCCACTCTTTTCTGGATTTGATGTCTGATGCCCAAATTTTATTTGCCTTTAGATGTCTGTCAAACTCTGCAACATGGCTGCATTTAATTGATTCTACTCTTCCTGAGCTTTAATCATCCTTTCATTATCTTCTCTACAGCTCTGCAACTCCACCCTTAGGCTCCTCATGGTGGTTGCAATATTTGGGGGAGTCTCTCGATCTCATCTTCCATTGGATTCTGTTTCAGCATTCTCAACATGTATGTTTTCCCCCATGGCATCTGTCTCAGGCTCATAGGAATCCTGTGTATCATCCATGATGTTGATTTTTTTTGGCCCAACCAAGACCAAAATTTCCCCCCTGCACTAACTAGAATGTTGTCTAAATGTGACTATAATTCTGTAAAATGTGTTTATGGACACAACTGTTAGCTACATTATAATATCATAATTTATTTGCATGCATATGGGAAAATCCTATATTGACAACTTTGTCCAATCATAGACTTTCTCACAATTAACGACGGTCACAAGGGGACGACGGGGGTCAAAAGGGATTTCCCCCTTGTGGCTTTTGCCACTGCAAGGCGGGTCGAGGGCAGCGCCCTCGGTTTTTTTTTTTTGTATTTCTTTTGTTTTCGCGCAATCTGGCGCATAACTTTCATGGTGATTTTCCATTTTCAGCACCTGAAAATCTCAGTGGAAGTTGTTGTATTTTCCCCGTTTGGCACAGATTTTATGGTTAAAATGGCCGCCTCTGGCGCAATTACTAACAACATGGCAGGCGCTTTGGCACAGGATTTATCTTTAAATTTGCCGCCGCGCACCGCGCATGGCGCAGATTTTATCTTTAACTTTGTCCGCCGCGCACCGTGCATGGCGCAATATTTACCCTTAAATTTTCAGCCGCGCATGGCGCAGATTTTATCTTTAACTTTGTCCGCCATCGCCGCACAAAACTTAATGCTAACTCTGCCACCAGCGCTGCGCAAAAATTAACGCTAACTTTGCCGCCAGCATCGCGCAAAAATTAACGCTAACTCTGCCGCCAGCGCCGCGCAAAAATTAACGCTAACTCTGCCACCGCGCTCGTGGCGCAGAACTTAACGCTAAAATCGCTGCCAGAGCCTTTAGCAGAACTCATAAATACTTAGAAAACTTTTGCAAATTTTCACAAACAGTTAGAATTTTTCTGGAAATGTATCTTTCGTTTCTTCACAGAGGTAAGCCACTTACTTACAGATCATACTCTCATAGAACAAAACAGTAAAGTATTTCAAGAAAATGCACCTCTTCCATGTCAAGAATAAAACAACAAAATAATATAGGATGGCAAGCATTCAACCTGAAAACATACAACGACAAAATTGAATGCTACTGCATTGGAAACAATGTAAAGCACGCATTCAACCTGAGAAGGGATTTTCTTCCTCCCTCCTCACTTCATAGTATGAAATCAATGCAAGCAATTTTCGAAACAATCCCCAAAACAGTCATGGAAATGTTTCCTCCTCTTAATCAAATAGAAGCTATGATATCTTCAAATTTCTCTAACTCATTTTAACTTCAAATACTACATATATAAACACACACAATGATTTATATCTTCTATGAAAGGCCCAACAGCCGCAGTGTTGAATCATAAGCTCTCCAAACTGTTCAACCTTAGTTTGTTTAGGTCCAACATGGTAATCTGTGGTGTTTAGAACGGAATATTGCCTTGTAACTGTGATCATACTTGGCCCATAGAGGCCCAATGCTGTAGCCTACAGCTCTGATACAAAAATGTAGTGTCCCTCCCATCCTACCAAGGCTATGGAGAGAACACTAATGATAATACTGGACATCTAGTCCCAAATCGTAGTAAACAAAGATTCATATACACTGAAGATGGACATATGCAGATACATAAATATTTGAAACACAACAGAATTAAATTCTATTACACATCCATCGTTCATTCAAGATGTTCATGTCCTTCATCAATTAAAACAATACAGAATTTGCACATGAGAGTACTTATCTTGAAACAAATTATTCCCTGAGCAACCAGCTATGCAACTGCAACGTTCCTCCCAACCATAGGCCAGTTGTGCTTATGAACCTCTTGATACAACTGCCACCCCCGAGCTGGGCATGATTTCTACAAGGAACTAGGGAACAGCAGACTCACACATAGCCAAACATACACCAAAATTAGCCAAGCCAATCTACAATTGGGTTTATCAGGCTACTAGGAAATAGAAAGGAAGAATTGCTAAGCTAGTGAGCTCAACCCCAGAGCTATGGATACCTCTACAAGATCTATCTAGCTTGGCACCCACAATGCCTACACACCCCACTCAAGGAAGTATTCCCTTCACCAATTCATAGTCCCTCAGGCCATACCTTCCAATTCTAGAGCGTCCCAGGTGTGCATAGAAGAATAGCCAGCCCTCTTGATCTTCTTGAGAGGTTATTTTCCCCACTAGATTTGTCAAGCCAATTCTGTCCACTACCACTCCAAATCTCTTGCTCACGGGTTCAAACCAAAATAGAGATGCACATAACAGCAAAACCATAATTGTTGGGCATGAGGAAAAACGTTTCTTCAGTGGGATGCCCAAAGAGGGGGTTTCTATTAGTTCAGAAAAACGTGGGGAAGCCCAAAAACGAAAATGACAATTGGGGATTCAACCCTGGAGAGCAAAACCATTTTCAGAAAAACGACTATGGGCACTTTGGGGCAAAAACGACCTCCATCACAGTCCCAAATCGTGGCCCTTCTCTCCCAGCTGTTGTACAATGCAAAAACGAGCTCCCAAGCATGGAAAATGCAGGAAAAATGGTGAAAAACATGATGGGGAAAGCCTAGCTAGCTCAGACTGCGTGAGAGGGCAAAGGCTATGGGTTCAGAATGGCTTTGGACACCATTTCGTGGGTGTTTTCTTGTCCAAGAAGCAAAAATACGATTTTCCAGATTGATGGCTTGCCCATACACGAAAATTGACTACCATGCTTCTCCATTCCCAAGGCATTAACTGCCTCAACCAACTCTTGGAAGAATTAAATGATTGGGTGCATAGCCCAAAATGGGTAGTTGGGATTTATGGGTTTTCTCAATGAAATGGATTAACACCATGGCTCAAGGGTTTGAATAATTCCCCTCCCTATTCCTTGTAGAATCATGTCCCATCTCTTTGTTGCATTGCATAGCTAGTTGTGGGTGTTTTCATTAAAATTTGTATTTACATGATATGTTAATTTACATTGTGCATGTCGAGCACAAAAACCACAGGCCTCTATTTTTAATTGCCGATACATACAAAGCTAAATCGATGGCAGGGCCTTGGCCTTGAGCTCCTCACCATGATTAAATAACGATATTTACATCATCTACAATTTTAATGCAATAGGGTCAAAATCGGGATATTACACCATGGGCTGGGGGGGGTTGAGCAATCATTTGCTGATTTTGAGTGGGAAACGGATCGTTAAGGACTGCGGGAGGCGGTTTACCCCTAAGAAACTTTTGAACTTTATCTCTACGGGGACACTCTTTGGAGAAGTGATCATCTCTGCACAGTAAACAAGGATATTTTAGCTTCCGTTTCTATTTGGTGTCGTCGAGAGTGCTCTTTTGTTCCTGCTAGGTGAAAGATTTCTTAGGTTTCCCTTTGTTCTTCTTCTTGCCGTCGGACTTCTGAAATGAAGCTGATTGGACAAAATTCACCTCTTCAGTTACAACAGGAGTGGTTGATTTGGTAGTGTTGTGACCAACCTGAGTTGGTAATGGGGAGGAACCATGGAGGTTCGACGATCCAACAGTGTTAGAAGTAGGTTGGGTGTTAAGGGATCCGATGATGCCATCAGTTTGGGGTCCCTTAGGAGGTTTCGTGGGGTCGTAAGTGTCACGAGGTGCATCAGGAAGAATCTCAAACAACGTGCCCGATTGAGTGTAGACTAAGTCTAGGTAATGGGCATGAGTGATAGCTTGCTCTTCAGTGATAGCACCGCCCATGGCGACATCTCGAGCTATGTGAGGGATGAGGGACTTCGTGAACCAATATGCTAGGAGTTGATCAGGAATGGGATCCTTAATCAAACATCTTCTCCTTCACCACTCATGTATATGAGTAGAGATATGAGTAGTAGTATTCTGACAGAGAGAGGTGAGAAGGTCCGTACCAGTTTCGTACCGTATAAGCAGTTGGAAATGAGTCAAGAAGTTCATAGCAAGAGAACCAAAATCATGAAAGAATGAGGTGGTAGTTCAATATACCACTTTGCAGCCGAACCGGTGAGAGTCCATTGAAATAACCTTAAACGGATCGAGTCGTCCATCAGAGAGTTGGATGAACACCATAAGTGGTATGTCATCACATGGTGTTTAGGATCTTCGTCTGGCTTGCCATCAAACTTGGGTATATCCGATGGAAGTTTCACCGGAATCGGGGGCCAGTTAGTTCCGTGGTAGATGGGGTCGTTCGTCAGTCGAGACAGATCGGGTAGGTCCAAAGTAGCCAAAAAGGGCAGTTGTTGATTAGGCTGTGGGTACTGATAACACTGATAAGGCATGTAAGGACCGATAGGACCTCGTATCGACTGATTAAAAGGTGACCACAGAGGAAACTGACCGTAGGGGGGTGTGCGGCCCAGACCATAAGGGGGTCCGCCACCATAAGGTGGTCTGTTCCAATAAGGCGGGGTTCCACCTCCACCACCGGGAGGAGGTGGAGGTCCACCGCCACCGCCGGGGGGAGGTGGGGGTCCATAACCATAATAAGGTGGGCCACCACCGCCTCCACCTGGAGGGGGTGGCGAACCACCTCCACAGCCAAAAGGATGGGGGCCCCCACCACTTCCGCCACCGGAGGGATGAGGGCCTCCACCACCACCACCACCATAATAATTAGACCCGCCACCCGCCCCCACCTGGAGGGGGTGGGGGACCACCTCCACCACCCGAAGAGAAATGTCCTCCCCCACCATAATAGGGTGGTCCTTCGCCACCTCCGCCTGGGGGGTGGTGGACCATTCTCGCCCCCGCCGGAAGGGTGGGGGCCGTTGTTGGTAGAATGGGTTGGACCTCCTCCAGAAGGTAGAGGTCCGCCTCCTCCAAAGTTAGGTGGAGGCCCACCGCCTCCGATAGGAGGTGGAGGTGGAGGTGGACCGATCGGGGATGGTGGTGCTTGAGGGATAGTTGGTTGGGGTCCATGTTGTAAAACGAGTTGTTGCCTCCATAAAGTGTATGGGTTTTCGAGATAAGGTATCCCGTATGGCGCGTTTCCGGGGTGAGGTTGACCGGGCGCAAGGTTAATGGAACCTGGATACGCTTGACTCCACGAGGGTTGAGTTACATTGGATGGTCCCCCAACATGAGATAATCCCACAATGGATGGTCTAGTGGGTTGAGAAGTTCCAACGGGAGGCCCGTTGGGGATTCCGCCGGCCATGTTCTAGGTTGGAAATGGGGGTTGCCCCCCAGCCACGATAGATTGACCATTATTCAAAGGTTGAACCAACGTAGGTTGTTGATTAGCTACCGTAGTAATAATGTTACCAATGAAATAATCCGTGGGAATGGAATATCCTCCCCTTGAATTTTGTGGTGGGGGAGGAGCTAGTAAAGTAACTGTGGTAGTAACAAGTGTGTTGGACTGTTGTTCTTCCACCGGTTGGTTCGCTTGAAGTGCAGGACGGGATTCTTGTGAGGGATGACCAGTCTCATTGATGGTCATGTGGTGGGAAGATGGTTCGGGTGAACCATAAGATATCGGATGAATTGAGGTATCTCTATACCCAGGTCGTTGCTCGAGACTTTGTCTTCGAAGTTCATTATCCTTAATACGTAACCGATCCAAGCGTTCTTGAATGGGTGCAAAGATTTCGTCGGGGTTAGGCATGTAGAAGGGTCTACAGAGCTCTGGAATAGTCCAGTTGGGTGGTGATGCGATGGCAAAATGGGCCACTGGGTGACCGGTAGAAGATGTCCAGTAGGTTGCTAAAGGACCAACAGCTATTGTGGGGTCGTCCTAGGTCGGTTTATCCATTCCAACGATCCAGGTTCTCCCAGCATGATGGGAGAAAGATCTTGCAAAGTGGGGGCTTGTGCTCCTTCATCCTGCGTGGGATGAGAGGCAGGTGAATCCGGAGGAGTTTGTGGAAACAAAAGTCCTCCAATGTTCAGAGTGGGGTTTTCCACTTCAGTAACTACGACCGTGTTACGTTGATCCATTCTTACCCTCAAAATAACCTCTGGGTTAAGGGGATATTCGGGTGATAAGTTTAAGATCCTACGGGACCTTCTCCAGGGAAAATCCTCCAGAGCATCAAGAAAGTCAGCCAGGATGGCTGAAACAACGTTTCTCCTAAGGGTATGTTGTTGATGTATATGTAACTTCGAAATGTATTTCACATATATGTATATTGTATTCCTATAGAGATGGTATTATTCCTCTATAAGGAAGTGTCGTCATTTATATTGTAAGTGTCGTAACTTATACTTGATGGGTTATTAGACCACCTTATTTGGGGTCGGCCCTGTATAAGTCATGTGGGTCAAAGGGTTATTAGACCACCCTATTGGGGGTCGGCCATGTGGGTCAAAGGGTTATTAGACCACCCTATTGGGGGTCGGCCCACTCAGCATTATGTTATGTGGTTAAGTTCGAGCCGACATGAGTTAGGTAAAAAGGCAAGTCAAGTCAAGTATAAATAGAGTGCGGGAGGCACTCTATTTACTTACTCACTTCTCACACATGCTCTCAAGGAGGAGAGGCGCACTTATGGAGGAGGAGGATTGCTGCTAGGTTATGGCTATCTCTATTGGTTGGTTGTATCATTGCTCTATCTATCTCTGAGGAAGTTATTGGGGTTTTTCACCTTTATGGTTTTCCCCAAGTAAATCTTTGTGTCTCTTGTGTGCTTGCATTATTGTCTCCATGATTGATATGCTGTAGATATGCTGTACATGTTGTTCTCTCAGTTAAGATCCTAGATCAGATTGAAGTAAATTCTGAAAATTTAACATGGTATCAGAGCTAGCCTGAAAGAAGGCATGATATGGCATGTATGACACTTGTTGCACTTACGATGCTAGGACTTGATATAGCAAAAACCAGTCATCGTAGCACTTTCGCTATAAATCCGTTTTGGCGAAATTTTCGGATCTGAAATTGTTACAGGCCGAAGCTAAGATCTCCAGGTATCTTGTGTCCAAAGGACAACCTCTAATTCGTTGTACTTTGTGATTTATGATCTGTACAATATAGGGTTTCTGCCTCTTCCAGATCTGAGTCAAAATCAGGTGACCTTGGGAAAAAGGTCATATCTTGGGCTAGGAAGCTCCAAATGAAATTTCGTAAAAAGTGATAGGTAGTACACAGTCTGTACTATCTCAGAAAACTTTTTCAGAGGCCGAAGTTGAACCAGTGACACGTGGCACGCCGTACAAGTTCGCTCTCCTGTATTATCCCATAAACAGGTCACGTTGCGACATTTGGCATAACTCTCTCTCAGAGAGTCCAATTGAGGTCAGACCTGTCAGGATGGAAAGGTAACAGGCCGAGCTATTTCAGAAAACTTTTTCAGAGGCTGAAGTTAAAACAATGACACGTGGCACGCCGTACAAGTTCGCTCTCCTGTTTTATCCCAAAACAGGTCACGTTGCGACATTTGGCATATCTCTCTCTCAGAGAATCCAATTGAGGTCAGACCTGTCAGGATGGAAAGATAACAGGTCAGGCTATCTCAGGAAACTTTTTCAGACCCTGTGGATCAAAAATTTCGGAGTTACACCAGAAACAATCAGGTACATATTTATGTCAAAACAGAATTATTTTTTTGGTACCTTCATTCATGGCTTCCGGAATTTAGGGCTTTGGAGAAAGTTGGAATTTTTGTAATCGGAGACCACGGCTGGATGCTGCTCATCAAAATAGAAATTTAGAGACCAAGATAAGAATTTTTGGTTGGGCAGAAGGCCGGGCTTGATTAGACCCTAGTTCGGGACTTTGATCAGAAAAGTGGAAAATTAGGGCTTCTGTAAAAATGGGAATTTTTGAAATCTGTGACCACGGCTGGAAGCTCCTCAGAAAAATAGAAGCTTAGAGCTTTGGATCAAACATTTTGATGGGGCAAAAGAGTGGGCTTCATCAAACCCCAGTTCAGGGTCACGTCCAGTGAATCTAGAAGTTTCAAAGGCAAAATTGAGGAGTGAAACTTTGCAGTTTTCAAATTCTGAATATACCAACTTGATCAGCTCATCAAGGCACATATTTCTATCCTATCAGAAGTTTGAAATTCAAAGTTTGAATTTTTGGGGTTTCTCTGACAAACCCATATCCAGCTCAAGGTCCAGTTCTTGCAAATCAAGTGGATTGGGTTAATCACTTGCATAAGTGAAGAAGTTCCTGTTTCAGAGGGAGATGAGGCTAAGGCCTTACATAAGAAGATTACAAGTGATCTCGACAGGTATGACTCATCGAGGTATGTTTTGAGATTTGTTCATAATTAAGTTTATGGTATGCTTGTCTTCATATTATCACGGTTAGTACAATCTTGATTTTAGACTTGTCATATCACCTTAATAAAATTATGAATGCATGATAGAAGTCATTCATTTATTAGGAGTATGAAACTTATGTTTGTACTAACACATTGTGATGTTGTATGAGTTTTATGTTGTCTACTAACATGAAAAGTACACCAAGAAGACAAATCATGTTCTAGTTCAAGAACATATGATCATGAGGACAAAGATTCATCCATTGCCATGGATCTCATAGAAGATCCATTCTCGAGGTATGTATAACTTAGTTTTATAATGGTTAACTTTTGAGACATGCAGGTTACTAGCACAAGTCACTAAAGAGAACCAGAAGACATTATGCGGGTATGTTAGACATAAATAGCTAGCATGCTAATCCAGGTATGTTTTTCCTATATCAAGCTAAAATCCTACCTTGTGTTAGGATCTTATACTGTTGTTGATAATAATTATTCATGAAGTCATAGGTTTGAATAATCATGGTTGGATGTATATTATTATAATTGATGATATGACTAACCAGAAGAATCATGAAAGTATAGGCTTGAATAATCACAGGTTTTATGCATTTTATATCTCTTATCTTGATTGATGATTCAACTAACTTGAAGAGTCATAGGCTTGAGTAATTACAGGTTTAGACATGTTATGTTTCTTATGATTTGACTAACCATAAGAATCCTTGAATGCTCATGCTTATTATTTCTGTTTGAAATGATCATGACTATACATGCTTGAGATTATTGTGTTTTAATAGTATACTAATGAATGTATGATTTTATATGAGATCACAAGGATAACACATTCATGATACTAATAAGCATGCATAGGGACCAAGGATGAATATGAGTTCAAGAACAGGTAATTCAGGAAGCAAAGATCAAGAGGGAGCACACTCCAGTTGCTCCTGCCAGAAAGCAAAGGAGCACACTCTAGTTGTTCCTGCAAGAAAGCAAAGGAGCACACTTCAGTAGTTTCTGCAAGGATGCAGATATTCAGAGGGAGTTGATCATCTCTCTACATTTCACAACAGAAAGGTGTAGAAGAAGCTACCTCAGATTAGGACTCCAGCAGCTCCTGCAAGGAAGCAAAGACTCAGAGGGAGTCCACCCAACGAACAAACAAAGATAAGTATTTGAATTGTCATTTCTTAAATAATACTGTTCAATAATGTATATACTGATGTTCCTAGAATTAGGTTGTGTATTATGCATATTAGAATAATTGCATTGATGAACAGTATACTACTAATATGCATGGGTAAGTAGCCTATGGCACTGTACAACATTCCATTGCTACTTATCTAGAATGAAACCTCTTTGCTGACATGTTGGGAGTTGTGCACACTCTTAACAATGTTCTGGTAGAGATTGGAAGGCATCTAGAAAGTTACGGGATATGGATAAATGTTGTATTGAAGCATTGGCTAAGATAATTGCATGACTGTATGGCATATTTCTTTATGTGTAAGAATTTGTTCTGAAAACTATAAGATGTTTTCTAATCATGCAATTTAACTTGTTGTGTAGGAAAGATCATATGCCATCTCCTACAAAAGGACTACAACATTTGTTCCAGCAAGAAAGATATCTATTGAAGATATTGAAGTTCCTAGGATCTGGGATGAAGAAATGGAATGCCATGATCCGTAGATCATGAAGAAGATGTTTGGGATGCAGTCCCAAGACCTGACAGGGAGTCATATGTATGCAGATTGAAGAAAGCCTTGTATGGCTTGAAGCAAGCTCCCAGAACTTGGTATGGTGAAGATAGATTGATTGCCGACACGCAGCGGAAGCTTACTACCGAGTTCGAGATGAAGAACTTGGGGATGATGCACTTTTTGCTTTTGGCATGGAGGTGTGGCAAAGTGCAGATAGAATCTTCCTTGGACAAGGGAAGTATGCAGTAGAGATCCCAAAGAGGTTCGGGATGATGGATTGCAAGGCCATGGCCACACCTATGGCATCGAATCTGAAGCTTCTATGTGATGCTTCATCTGAGTCAGTTGATGTCTCTATGTATCGTCAGATGATTGGGTCCTTGATGTACCTGACGAACACGAGACCAGACATTTGCTTTGCTGTGAACACATTGAGCCAGTTCCTGACGGATCCGAGAAGTGTTCACTTGGTTACTGTAAAGCATGTTCTGAGGTACCTGAAGGGTATAGTGGATTATGGGCTCAGGTATGAGGCGAATCAAAAGTTTAACCTGGAAGGTTATGTTGATTCAGATTGGGCTGGCAGTGCTGCAGACAGGAAGAGCACATCTGGGTGCTGCTTCAGTATGGGATCAGGTGTGATCTCTTGGTTTAGCAGGAAGCAGTCCTGCGTAGCACTGAGTACAGCTGAGGCAGAGTATGTTGCAGCCTGTTCAGCTAGTTGTGAGGCAGTATGGCTACGGAAGCTACTGTCTGAGTTATTTGATCTCCCGTTGGAGGCTACTGGTATCTTCTGTGATAACCAGAGTTGTGTGAAGCTGTCCGAGAACCCAGTGTTTCATGACAGGTCGAAACACATAGAGATCAAATATCACTATATCAGGGATATGGTGCAGAGAGGAGCTGTGAATCTCCTGTATGTTGCGACGGACGAGCAGATTGCAGATGTTCTGATGAAGCCACTAGCCAGGGTGAAGTTCGAGTACTTCAGAGAGAGGCTTGGCGTGCTTCAGATCAAGGATACTTCGAGGAAGAAGTGATGGACACATTTGCTGAAGCCATTCCAAGCATGTTGGAAGGAGGATCCTTCACATGGCTGTGGATGTAAGCGCTGGATGATGAGCATCAGGATGATGTTCTGGTTTCTGCTTGGATATGGTCAGTTGGATCATTTTTATGTATGTATGTACGCATCATGTTGGATGCTGGATATGATCAGTTGGATCATTTTTATGTATGTATGTGCATCATGTTGGATGCTTGGACCATGTATCTATATATGTATCAGGTGGATACATTGTATAATCAGGTAGATCATGTATGGTGATATATATCATGTATCAGGTAGATACTTGGTATGCATCAGGCGGATGCATTGATGATCAGGTGGATCATGTATGGTGATATGTATCATGTATCAGGTAGATATTTGGTATGCATCAGGTGGATGCATTGATGATCAGGTGGATCATGTATGATGATATGTATCAGGTAGATACTAGGTATGCATCAGGTGGATGCATTGATGATCAGGATGATCATGGATGATGAGCTTCAGGATGTTGCTCCAGATGACATGCAGCAGGATGTTGCAGTGATGATCAGGATGATCATGGATGATGAGCTTCAGGATGTTGCTCCAGATGACATGCAGCAGGATGTTGCAGTGATGATCAGGATGATCATGGATGATGAGCTTCAGGATGTTGCTCCAGATGACATGCAGCAGGACGTTGCAGTGATGATGATCAGGACGATCATGAGTACATCAGGATGATGTATGGTGAGTATCAGGTTGATACTCTATGGCCGTGGATCAGGTTGTGCAGATGAGCATGTCTGGGAGATCCTATAGGTCGGAGTTGTGTACCCGTAACAGCCTGGGATGCTCTTTCGAGACATTGCTCTGGGAGGACATGTAATAGCGCCCTGGGAGATCTCAGGTCGGAGTTGTGTACCCGTAACATCCTGAGATGCTCTTGCGAGGTTTTGTCCTATGGCATGTAATTTGGGCTCTGGGAGATTTCAGGTCGGAGTTGTGTACCCGTAACATCCTGAGATGCTCTTTCGAGGTTTTGCCATGACCACATGTAATAGCGCCCTGGGAGATTTCAGGTCGGAGTTGTGTACCCGTAACATCCTGAGATTCTCTTGCGAGGTTTTGTGGTGGACCACATGTAATTTGTGCCCTGGGAGATTTCAGGTCGGAGTTGTGTACCCGTAACATCCTGAGATGCTCTTGCGAGGTTTTGTGGTGGGGTCACATGTAATAGCGCCCTGGGAGATCCTACAGGTCGGAGTTGTGTACCCGTAACATCCTGGGATGCTCTTTCGAGGTTTTGTGACGCACGTAATAAGTCCTGAGGATTCCACAGTATGGCTAGTGATGACGAAGACCTGCAGGTGGTGGGCCTACATCCAGTATGAAAAAGGACTGGCTCTGTAGAACTTCCTATGACGAGTAGATTCAGAGATTGATTGAGATAGCAGCAGCAGTGACGATGATGATGACTCGATGACGATTATCTAGTGACGATGATCCAGAGAAGATGACTTGTGCTAGAAGAACTGTGCTGAGAAATACCTTCCTAGTTAAGAGGGAGTGTTGATGTATATGTAACTTCGAAATGTATTTCACATATATGTATATTGTATTCCTATAGAGATGGTATTATTCCTCTATAAGGAAGTGTCGTCATTTATATTGTAAGTGTCGTAACTTATACTTGATGGGTTATTAGACCACCTTATTTGGGGTCGGCCCTGTATAAGTCATGTGGGTCAAAGGGTTATTAGACCACCCTATTGGGGGTCGGCCATGTGGGTCAAAGGGTTATTAGACCACCCTATTGGGGGTCGGCCCACTCAGCATTATGTTATGTGGTTAAGTTCGAGCCGACATGAGTTAGGTAAAAAGGCAAGTCAAGTCAAGTATAAATAGAGTGCGGGAGGCACTCTATTTACTTACTCACTTCTCACACATGCTCTCAAGGAGGAGAGGCGCACTTATAGAGGAGGAGGATTGCTGCTAGGTTATGGCTATCTCTATTGGTTGGTTGTATCATTGCTCTATCTATCTCTGAGGAAGTTATTGGGGTTTTTCACCTTTATGGTTTTCCCCAAGTAAATCTTTGTGTCTCTTGTGTGCTTGCATTATTGTCTCCATGATTGATATGCTGTAGATATGCTGTACATGTTGTTCTCTCAGTTAAGATCCTAGATCAGATTGAAGTAAATTCTGAAAATTTAACATATGCTACAAAAGAAAAGCAGTTCAGAAAAACCTACTCAAACTAAGGCAACAAGCAGAATTATGTGACAGAGTGGATTCAAAGTCTGGAACCTCACGGGATTATCAAGGCATCGCAAACCGCGATATACTACAGGGTCCAACAATATGACGCGACAAGAAGGATTGAGACCGTACCCTTGCCTACATACCCGATTACCTGGACAGTATGTGCATGCTAATCTCCCTCGAGTGTTATTCTCGGTGTATTGCTTTGCCAAAACGACCAAATGGTTAACTCAGTTGGTTTCAGGAATCCTAGTGGTATCTCCCGATATACGCAAGGTACGTGGGAGCTTAAATCCGTAGTGGTGCTGTCTAATGCACAATCGTTCAGCAAGAGACCTTCCGATATACTACCGAGTACGTGATACACCCTTCGATATACGCTAAGTACGGATAATGGTACTTGGTGGGTACGTGAAGGAGCTCGATATACCGATAAGTACGTGGAAGACTACAATACCCCCGAGATACAGTGCTAGAAAATAACGACAGCTTCCACGCTTAACGACGCCGGAACACGTCTCTAACTTACACACAAGTTGCTATAAAATTTTACCTAGTTCTACTGTTAATTTTATCTGGATGGTTAGGTGAATGCATGAGGTGAGTACATAATCGGAAGCATAATGCAAGTCCTAACTACATGCACAAAATATTCTTTTCTTTCAATGAATTCTAGCTATGGGAAGGAGAAATCTTTTTCTTTCCGACGAGATTGCCAAAACAACAAAATGCAACAGTTCTCAATTCAGACAAGTTTGACTATGAAAGTATTCTTTTCATTTTTGCGAAACATAAAATCACAACATCACTAATCCAAATCACAACATTTTTTCTTTTTCTTTTCAAAACGAAAATGATACTAGGTAATGAAAAGAGAGAATTCTAAGACGGAGTATCCAGGCTTTTCAATTTCACTTTCAATGGCCCAAAAGCAATGAAAAATAAAAAATGCACCTATCTTTCCCTAGCATGGAAATGCTTTTGCAAAATTGGAAGTGTAGTTTGAGTCTTTCAAGAAGATGAGCGATTCATCATTCAATAAAAACACAAATGATCATACATTCATTCAACTTTCCAAAGATTGATAAACGAAACATTCCAATGCAAGAATGATTTTTCTTCAAAAACACTCAAGAAATGATTGGAAAGAAGCACTTTTAACTTTTCAATGGATGCATCAAAGAATAAACTTGATAACAATTGAGCTTCCAGATCTAAATGAACGAAAAGAAAACACTACTGGCAACACTCGGTACACTCAGAAAATCCAAGAAAAGACAAGCACTCAATCAAGCTGAAAGACACACTTAACTCAAAATCAAACAATAGCAAGCAAAGCTCAAGAAATAATGTAAATGAGGTCTGGAGGCTGATCTAATGCAGTGATCAGATCAGGGATGGAAGGAAGGGAATGCAAGGGTGAGCGGATGAAGGTGGGGGAGACAAGAGTATCCACCACTACCGGTCCTCAGACTTGTCCAAGATGAAACCCAAAATCAATCCAAATAACCGAACACTCAATACATGAATCAAGGAATGGGATCTCTGGCTGGATCTTGCAGCACAAAGGGAGTTCATATAGCAAACCAAAGCTCAGGACAGATGGAGAGGGGATGCCTGTATGCCAAATTTTGACAAATCGGCACACTCTGTGCTTGTACACAGTGCGACGTCACAGTTCACCAATGCGGGGAAGTGCGACGACGTCACAGTATACCAATGAAAAGGCTGCGATGAGTGACTAGCAGGTAAAGAACAGAGGCCAGAAATGACACAGTGTCGCTCTGTTTCCACTAACCAGGTGCGACAGGCGAGATCTAAGTCCAAAAATGAATCAGATCTCCAAGCAATGAACTATGGAATGGTTTGGGAATGAGTAGTATAAACTCAGAGGAAGCAAATCAGAGTCTTCAAGGCGAAGATCTGATAGTGAAATCAACTCACGAAGCAAATAACAAATGGAAGGCTTGTGTCAATCAATCAACTGAAAATGACTCTCAGGCAATTACAGAATCAGACCCGTTTCCCCAGTATGGTCGCCATATTTGTTTATCGGACAATCTACCAAGAGTAGACTCAAGGATTGATCTCCCTAGCTCAATGTGAGTCCAGAACAAATGAGACAGGATATGAATGCATTTCCTAGATCTACTTAAGGATCGAGTACTAGATGTCTTACCTTTCACTTCGCGATATTTTCTCTTGAATGTTGCTCCACGCCTCACGGTCGTCAGATCCAAGCTGCAAGACCTATCAAGAAAAGAAACAAGAGAAACAAGTAAAAGGCATCTATACAAAAAGAGATCTAAGTGAATAGTTAAGCAGGTAGAATACTCAATATCATTACGCACATGAACAATATTGGTGGAAAGCATTTGTATTACTATAAAAATAGGGAAATACATAGCAAAGATATAGAACTACAACCAAGGCTTAACGCTACAGCCCTTCTCCAACAAAGCCATTTGCCATTTCCTCCTAAGGAAGCTTGAGTCTCTCAAGGATGAATAGAGATCTCTCAAGAGTGATTTCACCAATATGTAGACACCATAGATTTCCTCCTAAGGAGAGGGGTAGAGCTTCACTTATATAGGACTAAGTGGATAGGGTATGGATAGGGTAGGTTGAGATATGGTAGGAGAGAGATAGGGGATCCTTCAAAGAGATTAGGAACCGAAGGCCAGCTCCCCCAACAAGTCAGGGATAGGGATCCAAGTCAGCAACCTTCAAGAATGAGCTCGAAGAAGCTATTTTTACCATTTAACTGACTTCGCCGCACCTTGTAATGGAGCAAGGTGGGATGTCGCAAGTTGCATGAGTGCAGCCTGCGATGACCTCTCAAAACCTAGCAGAAGCACAATGATGTCCCTTCTAGGCAAATGACTTAGCCAGTGGAACTTCAGGGATGTATACACTGAATCTAATGGTGGTAAGATTTTAGGTGTAACAAGGACCGAATTGGTAGAAGGGGATCCCAAGAAACGATTTGGAGAATCGGAATTAACATTTTTCCAAAAGAAATTAGATGATTGGGCTTTGGGATCTCTTCTATGATAAACAAACAAGGTTCCTTCTAATTGATTTAGATTAGCCCTACTTCTAAGGTCGTAAGGATGTTTATGAGGTCATTCCTCAGCGGAGTTACGATCTGGAGCCATCAGGTAGACTTTAACTCTCTTCTACCAAG
The DNA here is from genome assembly GCA_027924585.1 of Larix kaempferi. Taxonomy (NCBI): domain Eukaryota; kingdom Viridiplantae; phylum Streptophyta; class Pinopsida; order Pinales; family Pinaceae; genus Larix; species Larix kaempferi. Next base: position 14,289,248 of record BSBM01000092.1, read on the forward strand.
ATATATGTCGTTAATAAGCGGGGAGAGATGAGCGGCAAATAGATGGCTATGTTTAAATTAAGGATTGAAATGATAACCACCTAGATTAAACCGGATGCAATAAGATATGAATTACGCATGGATACTCGCAGACACCTCAGGTAAGCCTCTACCTCCCTGAGAACAACGCCAAAAATGTTATCATACAACTTGTAGTTGTCCCTAAAGGTATTCTATCCAGGATGATAGAGGTGTTGGACAACTAAAGAGGTGACCCAAGAGATGCCACAGTTCCCAATGCAAGCTGAGTGTCATGCTAACCGAGGCACTCTTCACTTTAGATCAAGATCAATCAAGATCAAGGGAGAGACCCTAGCCAATCTATGAAGACTAGCTAACCCAAAGACTCCTAAGGAAATGTATAAAGTTAAGCAAGGAGATCAAAGGTGTAAGACTTTGGATCTAGATAGGTAAGTGGACCTAAGGTGGTTAGAGCTTGGTTGATAGGCTTAAACAATGGACAAATGACTCAACCAAGTGTTTGATTTAGGCCACTTATGAAATTAAATAAGTAGATCCAAGAAAGGGGCTGCATCACCTAATGACCCAAGTGGGGCACAACCCTCAAAATGAGGAATGGGGCCCACAAGGTGAAAATCAATAGAGTGAAGCACTAGGGGTAGGTTTTAGGGGATGATCTATCCAATGAAGCAAAAATATCAACTACCCACATCTTGGAACTAGCAAAAGGCCACCCTCCTAGGAATGTGACTTTTCTTGGAGAAACCTAGTGCCTTGGGAAATGGGCCAAATGGAGTCCAAACCTCACCAAACTATAGATTGGGATTCTCATGATGATTATTAAGGTGGGTTTCAAATTTTATCCCCAAAAGCACGCCAGATCCAAGTAGATCTAAAAAATGTAAAAATTAGGGTTTTGATTATGAGGGTTTGTAGATCTAAGAAAATAGATGACCAAGATAGAAAAATAACGTACCTCCTTGAGCGTACTTGGAAAATGAAGATGAATGTTGCTTGTGACGAGGATTACTTCCCACAAAGATCAAATGTCAAACTTGATGAAGCCCTCTTGCTATGCGTTTTGCCTCCTTAACCAATTCAGCCTCCTCTTCCTGTCAACCAAGGATACAAAGATCAATCAGTTAAGAGAAATGGAGGTAGATGCAAATAAAAATTGAAGAAACATGAAAATGTTGGTGCAAAGACAAAACAACTCCTTGTAAACCCAAAACGACTTGATGAAGGTAGCAGGGTAGGCCTCCCCACCAATGCGCACTCCTCCAAGACGTCCTCTTTGCCTGCAAATCGTGTCAATGAAATAAAAATTCAAGATGGCCATCAATTTTTGTCAGTGCAGAGGAAGAAGCATTTACAATCACCACAAACAAGCATTCAACTCCATGATCCAAGATGCCCAAGAAAAATATTTTATTCCAATAGCTTTGAGCCAAAATCTCTAGATGCCTTTACAATGAGGGGGGTCTCCTCCTTAAATAGGATGAGGAAGACCAAAACCCTACCACTTTCGAAAACTAGTGGTTGAGATCAAAAGATACAACAATATTATCAATGGCTAAGATGAGCCAACATAATAAGACATGGATCACTCAAATAAGGGATGACGTCATGGCTAGAAGAGCCCTAGGGGGAATGACACACTCCATGGGGGTGGCTAATAACATGTGAGCCACAACATAATGACATGGACAAGTGACTATGAGCACATGGTGGGGCTAGGAGGTATTATTCCCCTTCACTAGCATGACCCCATGGCACAATAACATGATATATGACTCTATGGCATGTCCAAGTAATACAAATGATCAAATCATATCCTCATCATCAGAGAGAGAAATGCAATAAAAGACTTCATGTAGCCCATGCGGACACCACTGACTACTGCAAACTGATCTGGAAGGAGGGGGATACACCATGGATGACCTCTAAGCAAACAAAGTGCCAAAACCTTGCCTCAATTGCCCAAATCGAATTCATTTATGACCTTTTTATTCCATTTTTTATCCTCCTTAAAAACCCCGAAATTGTCCAAAACTGACTGTCAGGTGCCTGCGTTGTCAAATTGAGTGTACCATCATGTCCGGAAGGGGGGGTAATATGGTAAAAACAAGTGGTTGGACCACCCCCTTCCTCTATAGCGCCCTAGGCAACGACTTGCCTCCAATGCTCCTGCTGGACAAGCCACATCAGCATGGCCAAACTGGTCAACAGGTGGAAAACTGCTAATATCATGCCTAGGAGTGCCCGAAACTGAAAGATAAGTGTCTCAATGGATCCAAAAGACCCAAATCCACTAGAGATGAGTACTCCTACACCTCATGACAACCTATAGGATCATCTATAGGGTCCACCATACCCGGACAAGTAAAAATATGATGATCTGGAAATAATAATAAACATGGAAAACTGCATCAATCATCATCTGAAGCATGTGCCCAACATACAGAATCATCAATAGGTATATGTAGGACCATGGATCAACATCATACATATAAATGGTCCATCTCATCACAAATCCCAATGTTGACCTTGGTCAAACTATGTTTGACCGATCAAACTGATCAAAATATGACTATGGCCAAGAGGGCCATGCTGCTGCAAGTGCAAATAGTTAAGACATGCTCTCTAAATCATTTTCATAGCAAGACTTAGAAACATTAAACATTATTTCACTGGCAATTAAATAATAATAATAGGTTATTTAATAATTTACCTTCAAAAAGAACCTCAGGAACATACTCGTTTGTAAACATGATCAATCTGCTAGCAGAGGGTGATGGCTAGGGAAAGAAGGCTAGGCCAAAGGGTGTGACTTGACTGACTTGACATAGTGATACTTTGGATAAGGGAAAAGGTGTCACACTTAAGCATGTGTCAGACCAAGATACACAAGGAATGGTGGTGTCTCACAAATGGATGAGTTGTTTAGTGAAGTGTTTATTCAACCTTGGCAAGAATGTCTACTACTAGAACCGTCACTCATGGCTCTAGGGGACACTTTGATTTAGTTGTCCCTTACTCCATAACAACCATGTATATAATCCATAACAACCAATTTCATTTTAAGCATGTACACTGCCAGATCATAAATACTAGATGCCAAGTCAATGCTATCAAAATGACCAAAACAGCAAGATAATAAAATCAATGCACGTCATATACATAAACTGGGTCATATATCAGTGTCTATCATCTGAAATAACTGTACATCCATTGAACACTCTGCATCTATAATACTGAACACTGTACTGTATCTATATGGAACAAAAGGTCATATCGATCATCAAATCTAAGCTCTCAAGGCTCAGCCTTGGCACAAGGTCTACACACTGTCTGATATAAACTACTCTAATGTATAAGTGATCATAAATGATGTTGTTCATCATAACTAATCTCACTAAAACTGTGTAAAGGAAAAGCTCTAAAAAGTGCAGATATCTACTCAGCAAATATAGTAGCCCAACTACTATGGTGTGATAACAGTACCCAACCTTTACAATGCTCTTGAATGTGTACAAAAAGAGTCCAACATGATGCATCCTTTCATAGGACCTTTTGTAAAATCAATTCATGGCTTCTCAAACATCAAGGGGTAGTAAATATATAGTGGATAAAGTTTTCTTATCTTGCCCAGCCTTTATGCTCACATACAACCAAATCTTCTTCACTCTATGTCTGCAATTTTCTCTTCACAATGATAATTTATGGTTAGTTTCACAATCTAGTAAATTGATAATGGAGAGAACAGCAATGAAAAATTCATAGTGTATGAATTATGCATGGAAAATGAGTCGTAGACTCCAATGGAAATGAGAGGATTGGTGAAAAGACAACTAACTATAATTCTGACCATAGAACAAAGGACTCTTACAATTGTCATAAAAGTATATTCATCATATGCTTCCATAATTTTATGATAAGACTTTCCCACCAACCTCAGACATGCACTAAATAATTGGATTTAGTAAGTCCAAAGAATTAAATGGCTCATTTAAGGCACATGGCAGAAAATGAATGAGTTCTAACGTTGCCACTTGGCCAAAGAGGATTTACCTTCCCATAGGCCCCATTTCCTTTTCCCCTCTAGTGGAATCATAGCCCCTCTAATGTTCTTTACACAGCCATCTTCAACCATTTTATTATTTCCAACATAAAAATTAACATCACACATGCCTAGCCATTCACTAGTCAAGCCTTGGCCTTGAGCTCTACACTAGGAATCTTTACTAGCATATTTACATCATTTACACAATCTGATTTAATAGATTCTGAGGGTCAAAAACTAGGGGTATTACAATCTTGATAAAGGGTAATTGAAACTATGAAGCTCAAAGAACATGCTAGGAACGGATTGTTTGGTTTACTTTTGTTGGAAGTCATTGATCAAAATATAGTTGATAGGTTATAAAAGTGACCACAAAGTACAAACAAATACATCAAGAGAAGATCTCAAAAAATGATAGGTCGAGGTGAAGTAAACAGGGAGAATAGATCGTACCCTTTTTACACCACTGTGTCTCTCCTAATTCTTGTCAGAGACAGACTAGCCAATCCTCATTCCACTGTGTTTCATTTTCAGCATGCTATGAATTCCATCCCTTTGTCTCTTACAATTTCAATATCCATAACAAAAATAAATATCAAGTCTTCCATGCTGGAATGAATGCTTCATAATGCTCCAAGAAAGAGCATTCATTGATGGATGCAAACATGCAGTTCACACTGCAGGTAACTATTTTTTAGCATTCAACAAAGTGACTTCACTTCATGCTCATCTCCGGTGTTTTTCCATCACCTTCATTCCATGAAATGATAAGCATTCTTAATTTCCTCCCCTAGTTTTCATTCACGCAACAGATATGAACAAGCTGTAAATCATTCAACTCCAGCAGTCAAAAAACAGTTAAGACACACTTGACTGCTGCATAAGAAGCATCAAAACTCCAGAGGCATTGTTTATCGGGAAGTCTTCAACTACCATAAGCGTAGATGCTGTTTTGTAGTTTGCAGGAGACAGATATTTAACTCCCAAGACTGGAGAACTCTTCCGTTGCATTCATATCCAGAAAAATCAAGATAGTTCACTTCCTCTCTGCTTTTTATTCAGACATTATCCATCATAAAATGCACCATAACCAGAAGCAGTAAGATATGGCCCATGCTTAGAATCTCCCAATCATACTCGTCATCGTAAAAATCAAGTTCCCATATCTGATAAAGTGAAATTAGCATGTGGCAGAGCCAAACAAAAATATGCATGATACTGCCAAACAGGAAGATGCTATCAGAGCATTACGTTTTGGAAAATTGTTGAACTGCCATCAGCATAGCTGCTATTATGTGAATTTGAGGAAGGAATCAACAATAATTCATTAATACATAGCACTGGCAAAAATAATCAGTACTTTCCCATCAAAATGTGACAGTTGTCTCAAAAAACATTGCGGTGAATACTCGCTTACTGTTTGCTTTCTACGTGGATAAAACCCCCCAGAAAATGCACAATGAGCACAAGTGCTAAGCCATGAGTTTTGACAAGATTCTATCAATTACATTGATCATTGTAGAATCAAGCTCCCATATCTGATCAAGTGAAATCATGCAGTAATGCCAAGCAAAACTTGAATCATACTGCCAAACAGGAAAGTACTATCATTTTTGTTTGCAGAAACAACGAATTAATATCAGCTGCTTGTTAAACTTGCTTATGATTGTTTTGATTATTGTTACCAATAATCTCCACAAGAACATAGCCCATCTTTGAAATGATGGAAACGACTGGCATCCCTCACAATAATTTCACGTCCTACAATCTTAGCTATGAACTTAGTGACAGTGTGGCAGTCACCACACACACGAAGGTTTTTGATAACCCTTAGTGGTGCATTAGGGGATGTGTTCAAAAGCCCAAACGCAATGGCTAGCCGTTCACTATGGCCACATATTATGCCTTCCTTCACTTCATCCTCTACATCATGTAGAACAAAATTTATGTTGGTGACATATCCTGTCTTTTCCATCTTGTTGATTAAGCTTTTCAAAAATTCATAGATTTCCTTTGACTGAGGGTGTGACTTGTCTCCTACAACAAATGCATGCACCCTGTTTTGTACCTCAACCCAGCTGCATCCTGGTGTCTTATTCAATCCCCTCTCTTTCATCATTGCTCTCACTTTTGCTACATCGTCCCACAGACCAGCAACAGCATAGATATTTGAAACAAGCACATAATATCCAGCATGTTTAGGCTTTAAATCCAAAATAAATTTTGCAACGCATTCTCCTATGTCGATATTACAATGAATTCTGCAGGCTCCAAGCAAGGCCCCCCACACACCAGCGCTAGGTTCAATTGGCATCTTTTGGATAAAGTCATATGCCTCATCCAAGCATCCAGCACGGCCAAGAATGTCCACCATGCAGGTATAATGCTCTAACCTTGGTATGACATGATAGTCTCTACTCATGCGATTAAAGTATCGGCGCCCTTCATCCACCAGACCTGCATGGCTGCATGCAGCCAAAACTGCAACAAAGGTGATGTGATCTGGTTTCATACCTGCCAGTTGCATTCGATTGAAGAGAGTAATAGCTTCCTTGCCATGACCATGCATGCCATATCCCGCAATCATTACACTCCATGAAATGACATCTCTCTCTAACATTATATCAAACACTTGGCGTGCATCTTCTATGCTCCCACACTTGGCATACATGTCCATAAGGGCATTGCCCACAAAAACATCTGAAAAGAATCCATGTCTGATAATGTGATCATGGATCTCCTTGCCGCATCGCAAGGCTGCTATGTGGGTACACACAGGAAGAACACTAGCAATAGTGACAGAATCAGGTTTCATGCCTAGCAATTTCATCTGTTGAAGGAGTTTAAAGGCCTTATCAGAATGTCCATTCTGGGTATAACCTGTAATCATGGTAGTGAATGAGATCACATCTCTTTGAGGCATTTCTTCAAATACTTGGTTTGCAATTTCTATGTTCCCACATTTCAAATACATATCCATGAGGGCATTTCCCACTAAAACATCACCCTGGAATCCACTTCTAATTATATAAGTGTGGATCTCTTTACCCCGTTGCAAATCTTTTAAGTGAGCGCATGCCGGAAGAACACTTGTCACAGTGACTGGCTCTGCTTTTGCACCCGCCTGCTGCATTTGACTAAAACAATTCAAGGCTTCCCCGCAATACCCATTTTGCGCATAACCTGCAACCATTGCATTCCATGATACGACATCTCTCTGAGACATTTTGTCAAACACTTGGCAAGCATCGTCTATATTGCCACATTTAAAATACATGTTTCCAAGGGCGTTCCCCACTAGCCCATCCTGATCCAATTTACTTCTGCGAATGTAAGCATGGATTTCCTTACCCTGATGCAGAGACTCCAACCGTGCACAGGCAAGCAAAACAGAGGCCACAGTGACCGAGTCGACATCTAATCCTTCTGCTAGCACCTGTTTAAACAATTCTATCGCCTCATTCCCGAATCCATTCTGTGCATATCCTGAAATCATCGAATTCCAAGACACCAGATCTCTTTGAGGCATTTCGTCAAAGACTTGCCGTGCATTCTCTACCGTACCACACTTTGTATACAACGCTATAAGCGCATTTCCAACAAATAAATCCGATGCAAACCTACTCCTGGTTATGCAATCATGGATTTCCTTTCCCTTTTGCAAATCTCGTAAGCCAGCACACACCTTAAGAACGCAGGGGAACGTGAAATTATCAGGTTGAATTCCTGCATCTTGCATTTGATTATACATTGTAATGGCTTCCTCAGGGAACCCATTTCGGACATAACCCCTTATCATTGTATTCCATAAAAATACATTTCGCTCTTGGATTTTGTCAAATACTTGGCGTGCATTCTCTACACAACCACAATTTGCATACAAGCTCACGAGCTTGGTTCCTAAAAACAAGTCTCGCTCAAACCCACTTACCAGCATGTGAGCGTGAACCTGTTTTCCATCTGCCAATGACTTGTTCCGCTCGCATGTCTGCAACAGAAAAACGTACGTTCCGTGTTCGAGCCCAGCGCCATACTGCAGGGTGTCCAAAACCTCCTTCAAGTTTGCTGCATTAATACAAGGGCTATTACTACTTTCCGATTCTGATTTTTGAAATTTCGAGGGTGCTTCTAAGAGAGCCGCAGCAGCGGTAATAGTGGCATGGAATCTCCCACCTTTGTCGATGTTTTGCAGTATCCTTAAGCTCGGTATTGCGTTGTAATGTAAAAATAATGGAGCTGGCGGTAGAATGAGGACTGCCATGTAATTGTGGCATTGGTTGAAGCCATAAACAAAATCCTTGAATTATGGGCTAACAAAAAATCTCTACGCACACAGGATGTATGTATGTACAAGGATAGGGTAAACAATAATTTTGTGGGATTTAAGCGACAGCAAATGGATGACTGTGTAACTTCTCAACTCCATTGGTTTTTACATGTGAAGCTAGTCTTCTGATAAGTGTGACAAGTGGCACTCATACCACTGAACTCCATTTTATGATAAATGTCACAGTGAACTCCATTTTATGGTAAGTGTCACCGTGGTAGGAATTTGGAAATCAACATACGTCAAAATATATCAATTTGTTTTATTTGACTGTTAGCTGGAAAAATAGACTGTAATTGACTATCAAAACCCAACATTGAGTGGCACTTATATCATTAGACTGTAATTGACTATCAAAACCCAACATTGAGTAGCAATTATATCGTTGGATGCTGAATTCCATGGAGCTTATCCTCACCCAGAGGAGTTACATAACACTAGCCTGCGTTACACAACACTAACCTGGGACATCACCAATGCTATCTTTTTGCTTTCTTTCCCACCATCTAGTTTATAAGTAACATATTTGAAGCTCTAAAAATTCGACGATTTGGGCACCCAAAATTCTAGAATTTGACAACTGTAGACTTGGATTTTGAAAAATTACAACCTAATTTTGAAAAATTGTGCCCTGAAAAATCATTTATTCCTGCTCAAATCGTAGAATTTTTAGACTACGCGTCGTCAATATGCATGTAAGTGGAATATAAATAATTTCATTGAGATAAAAGTTAAAAATAAAACGCATATGGAATGCGTTATATATATATTATTGTACATTAGTTGAGAGAAGTAGTTCAAGATAATATATAAGTTTTCCATTTTATATATTTTTTTTAAAATGTTTATTATTATAGTAATTGCACCTAACTAACATTTATAATAATGATAATAATATATTTTTAAGGTCAGAGCCAAGTCAAACATCAATTTGGTGTATGAGAACCTTGTTTCTGGGATAAGGGACTTCTCTCTACGTAGTGATGTAACTGCTAAAGTCGACAAAGGTGTACATACCCTACCCCCTTCGAATTTGAACCTATGACCTCTTAGGAGGAAACACATGTTCTTAACAGTTAAGCTCACTCAGGTACATTGTGGAAAATTTTCTATAAAATAAACGTCTCTCTTTTTCATTTATCAAGATGTGATTTAATGGTTGGGAGGATCTTAATGTAACCTTAGCGAGGAGTGTGAGTGAGGAGCGAGATGAGCGAGGAGTGTGAGCCAGGAGTGTCTGAGCATGCCTTAGCAATTCCGAGTGATCCGATCCAAGCGATCGTTCTGAGCAAGGATTCTGAGCGGAGGCCCCACCTGCAGCTAGGGCTTGGCCCTCAAGCCCATGCCCTTAATGGCCTCGGAAGGAGACACAGACCCTCCTCCCTTTTATGATCTATCCAACTTCCTGAAATTGATTGCAGCTCAAGGAAAAAAAACCTTGTCTGCCGCACAGCAGAAATGTGTGAAAAATATTACCGAGATACCCATTGTAGCGTTGCCGGTAGAGAAACCCTGCAAGACAACTCTTAACCTATCAGAACGAGAATTGATTGGCCAGTTCACAGGCCTGTGGCCATATCCGAAAACCACTGAGACATGGGTTCAGAAAAAATGGAGACCTTTGATATCGGAAGAAGTAAAATCTTACTTCCTAGGAAAGGGCTTATTTGCATTCGTCTTTGAAAGCAAACAAGATCGTGGATTAATTTTCAGGAACGGCCCATACTTCATGGGGCCGCAAGGGCTATACATGAATAAATGGAACCCTAATTTTGACCCATCCCAAGATATCCCATCCGCAGTCCCAGTTTGGGTAAGACTTCTGCATCTACCCCTCCATTGTTGGAACCCAGAATCATTAGAAGCTATTGGAAACACCCTTGGAAAATACATAGACAAAGCAGATCGAAAAGATCAATAGTCATGTGCAAGAATATGCGTTGAAGTAGATTTGGAACGTGGACTCCCAGAAGCCATAAAAATCACTGTGGCAGATTGGTCTCACATACAGGAATTGGATTACGAACAAATCCCATTTAAATGCAGGTATTTCCACGAATATGGGCACTTTGCTCGATCTTGCAAGAAGAAGCCCGTAGATCCGGAAGCGAGAGGGAAAAAAGAACAATGGAAAACAATCCCCAAATCAGGACCAAAAACCCTACCAAAAGGTCAAAGTTCAAGGAAAGCAGACTATCAGCATCAAAAATTTCAAGCTGCTAACAAAGAGAACATATTCAAGACATTAGAAACTCCAGAAATCTAGGAATCCCTGAAGCCCCAAAAGAAGGAGAAATCCCTGATAAACAAGAATCTCAAGAAGCCCCTCAAATCCAAGAAGATATGAAAGAACTCCATCCCCATAGCACACCAAACCCCAAAAGACCTAATTCGAATAAAGGTACGATATCCCCCTCCTATGCATAAATTACAAAAACCAAACCATTGGTATCCCCCACATATTTGAATGATCTAATAGACAGATCATCCAAAAAACTAGGACGAAATCGAGCAAATATCTAAGGGAAGAAGAAGCTGAACACGAGAAAACCCAAGGATCCCAAACAACAATAGACATGGCATTCAGCAGGAACACTAGAGCTAGAATAGCAGGAAAGAAAATGGGGGACTCAGCAGGAGGAGGTCCCTCCTCTACTCACAATAATAGATAATGAAGCTAGTCTCTTGGAATTGTAGAGGACTGGGCAGTCCCAGCAAAATAGAATCCGTTAAAGACCTCCAAAAAATAGACATGCCATACATCATCATGCTTCAAGAGACCAAGCTCGATGAAAATGATACCTTAACCATTGGAAAGGAAAAATGGAAGAAGAACGCAGGTATGGCTATCAGTGCTAGAGGAGCCTCCGGAGGCCTAGCAACCCTCTGGTCTTCAGACAAATTCCAGTTACACAGATCCTTCGCCACTCAACACTGTATCTTCACGGAACTCACTCATACCCAAAGCAACATTCACATCGCACTCTTCAATATGTATGTTCCTAACCTATACTTCGAAAAAAAAGATTGTTGGAAGCTTTTGGAAGATTTTTTGGATGCATATACTCCACAAAATCTCATTCTTGTCGGCGATATGAATATAACCCTCTCCATAGCTGAAAAGAAGGGAGGCCTCATCGGAAAGGACATATTCAAATCCCAAATAGAAGCCCTCATTCAGAAATGGGATCTGCTTGATATCAAACCCAAAAAAGGAAAATTTATCTAGTCCAACAAGCGACTAGGTAAAGACAACATCATGGCCTGGCTTGATAGATTCCTTATCCAAAGCAGCCTATTGACAAAAGGACAGACTATTATCTCAAAAATCATGGCAAACTTGGCCTCGGATCACAAACCAATCCTACTCCAAATCCAAGAAGATCAAGATCTCGACCCAATCCCGTTCAGATTCAGCCCTCAATGGCTTGATTGCATAAGTTTCTGGGACGTATTGGACAAAAGTTGGAGAACTCCCATATCAGCTCCCCTAGATTCGTTTGGGAACAAAAACTTATCATCACCAAGAAAGCATTAAAGGAGTGGGACAAAATCAATTTCCCCCCACCCTCTAACTACATAAAGAAGGTCGTAGATGACTTGGAAGATTATCAAAACTCGTTAGACGAACACCCAACTGATAACACTACATTACAGGAAGAGGTCAAGCATCAAGTCAAAGCTTACCAAGCATTCCGTAAAGAAGAGGAATACTAGAGATTAAAATCTCACAGCACATGGCTCAAAGCCGACGACAAGAATACTTCTTACTTCCACAAATAGACTAAAGCTAGGCACTCTATCAACTACATCTCATAAATCAAAGCTGACAACGGATCAACAGTCAAAGGACATGAAAACATCAAGATCGATGCGTATAATCACTTCTCAAAGCTCTTTACAGAGGAGGATAGTGATGGAGAGGAAGGAGAACAAATCCTCCTTGAGCACATTCCAAAGAACATCACAACTGAAGACAACCTCGACCTCCTCAAGCCATTCTCTGAGAAGGAGGTCACCAACACAATATGGTCCTTCGATCCTGACAAGGCTCCAGGACCTGATGGATACTCCATCCACTTCTACAAATCATGTTGGCAGTACATAATGAAATATTATATGAGAATGATCAGATATTTCCACTCAAAAGCAAAGATCGGAGATTGCACCAATTCAACATTCCTCGCTCTTATCCCCAAAGAGACAAATCCCAACTCCTTTGGAATATTTTGACCAATTTCATTATGCAATTCATCCTACAAGATAATCTCAAAGATGTTGGCAAACATAATGAAGCCTTTCCTTGCTAAAATCATCTCAAACAATCAAGGAGGATTCTTAAAAGGAAGACAAATCCTTGACAATGTCATCCTCGTTCAAGAAGCTATCCACTCCAGCAAGATCTGCAAGGAAAAAGGTATGTTGATCAAACTCGATATGGCCAATGCATTCGATCGTGTCAAGCACTCCTTCCTCCTTAAAGTCATGGAAAACTTTGGTTTTGGAAATATCTTTATTAACTAGATCTCAGCATGCATAAGAGGTCCATGGATTTTCCCCTTAGTAAATGGCCACCCCACCAATTTCTTCCAAGCTACACGTGGAATTCTAAAAGGTTGCCCCTCCCCGAGCTTGGTATGCCAAGATGGATTCCTTCTTGCTTTCAGAAGACTTTCAGAGGTGCAAATCAAATTCAAATGTCTACATGAGACATGATGGTAACTCCGTACTTCTCATTGTACTTTATGTTGATGATTTGTTGATTACATGGAGCATTTTTTCATGTATTAGATCCATAAAATATGCTTTGCACAACTCCTTCTCAATGTCAGATCTGGGATTGTTGAAACAATTTCTTAGTCTTGAAGTCACTCAGAGTGATTCAGGAATCAAAGTTGCTCAATCCAAGTATTCTTCAGATATGCTTGATAGATTCCACACAAGCGAATGAAAACCAGTTACATTCCCCTTTCTTTCAGGGATCATCCTTGAGGATGGATCTTCTACACCTTTGGTAGATTGTACTTTGTATTGGCAGTTGATTGGTAGCCTTTTGTTTCTTACACACACTCGGCCTGATCTGTCCTATACAGTTAGTGTTGTCTCCAGATACATGTAGGAGCCTCATGAGCTTCACTGGAAGGCAGCAAAGAGGATTTTGCACTATGTGCAAGGTACCAAGACTCATGGCCTTCACTACTCAGCTGAGTGTCCTTTGAACCTAGTTGGATATACTGATTCTGATTGGGCTGGAGATAGCTCAGATCGGAAGTCTACTTTTGGTTTTGTCTTCATGATTGGATCTGGACCTATATGTTGGTCGAGCAAAAAGCAGACTGCTTTAGCTCTTTCTTCAGTAGAGGCCGAGTACAGAGGTGCAGTAAATGCAGCCACACAGTGCATTTGGCTGAGAGGCATCTTATTAGAGTTTGGGATTATATTTAGTACTCCACCTGTCATCTATTGTGACAATCAGAGTGCCATCAGTATTTCCACAGATCCGGTTCTGAGACAGAGAACCAAACACATTGAGATACACATGCATTACATCAAAGGATTATTGCATGATCAAATCATTTCACTGCTCTACCTTCCAACGGAAGAGCAGATTGCATATATCTTCACCAATACCTTCACGGTGAAGAGGTTCACTTACCTTATATCACTTCTTGGAGTGAGCATCGATATGCTTCATTAGCATCCTTTAGTCTATTTTGAGGGGGGGGCTTTCTTCCCATTGGGTTTTCCCTCTTTCCTCACTTAGTTTATTTAGATTGATTGTACGGGGTGACCTTTGGTCTTAGTCACCAGGGCCCTATTTTACTGTTTTCAGTTATTTCCTCATAGTATAGCTTGCAGGGGGTGTTGGAATATTCACACCATCATTTTTATATTTTGCATGCCACTACATGCATCCAGTCATCATCATGGTGGTCTCCCCAACACCTAGAGCTTGCTTCTAGTTCTCCAGAGCCTGTCTACAACCCCCATTTGGCCTCCTACCTACCTGATGCGCCCTTCTTATCTATCCTGCATGGCAAGTGCGTCTTTTTCACCTACCACACTTAGTTAATGCGCCTTTACTCACCTACCTTCAGTTATCACTCAGTTAGGGTGCCTTATATCACCTACCGAGAGTTATCACTCAGTTAATGTATGGATTGAGTAGTTGTTCCAGTGATTGCTCATCCTAACTACTTGTAGCTCCTAGTTAACTAGTTTTGGAGTGCCACTTGACCCTATGACAGCCTCATGCACCCCCCTTGGAGTCTCCATTCCCTGATTTATGCCTAGATGGTTCTGTCAGACCCAGTTGGACACACTTGACTGGCTCTTACCATTTATGACTGATACTACTGACTAGATGATGTCTCCATAGTTATCTAAGCTAGACTTTGAGCTCAGATTCGAATTCCCTACTTGGCTAATTCGAATCCTATATGATGCCTCATCATTGATTATTGTATTACATTCTTTACATTCATTATTCATTGTATGATACTGTTATTGTTCATTATTCTGTGTTTATGAGTGATTATTGAGTGCATGCTTCTCTTCTTCTTTGCAACATTCTTGAGAGTTTGATTGTGAGATTGTTACAGTTGCTAGATCCCTTTCATATTATGACAAGGTGAATGGCCTTCAACGAGTTATCTCCAACATCTTAGGCAATCAACAAGAGCAAATTCTGGAAATCAATTAAGCAGTGGAAGAAATTAAAGGGCTCGTAGATGATCATGCGAATAGGACTGGATGGTTAGAGGAGGATTTAAACGCCCATCTACAGGCTCTTGATTCAGATTTCACTCCCAACAATGCAACTTTAGCGACCTCCAGGCATCAGGGTTTTGCCCCTCCCCTTCAGGTGGATGCGACTATGGACGGTGACAACATTGAACAACAAGGCCTAGCCCAAAACCAGTAGGCATGTTGTTTATATACATTATGTAATGTGTTTTAAATGTATATATGTATTAGGCCAATTTATCAAAACTTACAGTAGTATGGGATTATATTCCTTTTTGAAGAATGCAAGATAGTATGGCAGATTCACTACCACTGTCGTTTTTGTAATAGACAAAATATATCAAATACTAGCAAGCTACAGGATTTTGTAATAGGCAACACTTATCAGTTTTCTGGCAAGTTACATGCTTTGTAAACTCCGGGTGTTTTGGCTTCTAACCACACATTCCTTTTTATATATTCACATAGTTAATTTTGTGAAAAAAATATAGAAAGAGAGAGGAGTTGATCAATTTCATGACCTTTGCATGTGCAAGGTTCAACAAGTGATCAAGGGAGGAAGCGTCATCTTGAAGGAATTTTACTATGATAACTCCATGGATTAGGCTATCTCGTATTAGAGAATGAAGTCCATCATCATGGCTTTCGAATATTTTTGAATCCATATAAAGTGTGCTCGTTGTGTGCCATCGCTTTAACATTGACAATGTGCTAATAAAATTCTATAAAGTGATCTATTATTAAATCATTGAGGCTTTCACACCATACCAAATTCTTTATGGTGATTTTGGATTAAACTGTGTAAAAGATTTGCAAATATGAGATTTTGAGTATTAAAAAAATGTTACAATAAAAAATAAAAAAAATAATGTTTAACCACCTTTAAGCTTTCAAAGAAGAGCAAAATAATTCTAGTGTTGTTATTGCTAATAATGAAATGATCACTAACACAATTCCCTTTATTTTTCCATCCCTCGATTAACCAAATTTATGAAGATTACCTTCTCTTTTGTTTCTTCGTTTTTGCTCTCATCTCTTAGCCATTTTCATTTTTAATTGATTTTTTCAAACCTTCCATTTTGCAACATCTTTCTCTCTTGAACCTAGTGAACCTAAAAAGATTTCCTTCCTTTGCTTATTTAATTATTTCCCACATCATTCTCAAAACAATTTTGATTGCACGGTTTCTTTCCTTAAGGATGGGCAAAGGTTTTACTCAAAATGTCAAATTTGAAAATTATTTAACATAATTGTTGGCTCAATTTTAGGCCATGGTCCACATCAATGTCAAACAAAAGGGGTATGTTGTAGTATAGGCACTAGCATTTTCAATCCTCGTGAAGGGGAAGGTCTCAACTGAAGTGTCGTGCCGAGACTTAAGTTATTACACAACTCATACAATATGATTATTGCAATGAACACCCATCTTAATACTAATACTTCAACATTAAGCATTATGTAAGCATATAGCCCTCAAATTACAGCTATTCTCTATACATTCAAAGATTAAATAGTACCATATCAAGAGCTATCATCCTAACCTAAGAATGTAACAACAATGAAATCATATTACTGTTATCCAACATCATAGATCATGAACAATAGTAAAATACCTCATCACCATACAATTTATTAACAATCCAAATTTTAAAGGGGGGTCTCTTTCCATTCATTTCCAAAATAACATGAGATGTCATTGCCTAATGATTCTTCAGTCATGAGAGCACAACAAGAATGTAATTCAAAACTGAAATTACACCCTACTAATGAAAATGTGATTAACATAAACGAACAATACATAGGACCAATAGGGAAAATCAACTGCTTGACAAGTTGAGACCTTTATATTTATTCGTAGGTGTTTGATGGTGGGAAGGTTCATTAAAAACCAAGAAATTGCTAGCATACTTTCAATTCCATATTTATTAACCAGTTGGCATCTACTTTTGCTCTAGCCATTTGTATTCACTCTTTTTCCACTCAACTACTAGATCACATGGAATCCAACCTGCTATCCTCGTTCTTGTCTCCCTCCATGATTGATATTATTTAATGTTAATAGTCTTCATTTTGAATGGAACAACTTGTATCTTTTATGTATGTTGAATCTATCCCACCATGTCCATCCCTCCAATTGCAATGTTCCTTCTATCAAAATCAAAATGAATGGACCAACGCACCCTGACCATAGTTGTTGACCCACCCTCGAGTCAACTTCCACTACCATTACTTGGCTCTATAACCTCCCAAATGAGGGGCGCAACTCCGAGATCATTTCCAAAACTTTGCCTATGAAATCAATAGCTTCATCCAATTCCTTTGTCCATTTTCCTACTAAAATGTTCAAACCCACCAGATAGACATTTGCTTGGCCTGGGTTTGGCACTTGGGGATGAATTTCTTCAATGGATGACCAATTGACTTCTATGGAATTATGCAATTGTTGAAGTGCATTCGCTCATCCAAGTGCAATTAGCTAAAGCTAACAAAGCTAAGTTTGGACCTCCCTGAACAATTGGAATAGTTGGTCCAATTTGTCATTGGCCCTTTGGATTTCTTTTAGCCTCTCTTCTTCAATGATGGGTCTAGTAGCTACTATACCTCATTCTACATTTGATTTGTGTTCTCATGTATGGCCTCAATTGGTTGCTTCCTTTTCTTCACTATCTGTAGCCAGTTATGACTTGTGGTCAATATCTCTTTCGATTGCTTGACCACAACTTGTATCTTTTCTTTCATTGCCTCAGAAGACCCAATGGTTGGTTCAAGATTTCAAAAGGAATGGGACATCTTTTGTTGTTCATATGTTTTCTTTACGTCCCAAACCTCTTTGAACTTGTTTTTCCTTTTTTTGCACCTACACCACTACTTGATGGGGCCTACTCTGAAATATCTATCGATGGGGCCTCATGCAACAAGTCACCAATCTTTACATCCTCTTCTTCTAGCACTATCCACATATGCATGAATCTATCCCACACTGCTTCTACCTCATCTTCCATGGCATGTTTCTCCTAAGGCAATGTTGTAACCCGATTTTGACCCTATAGTGTAAATGTAAATGTAATGCAGAGATGGTTGTAAGCCAAGATCATATGTAAATTGTAATTGTACATTCAATTATAATATGAAAACAATAATGGCTACAAACAAATAAGGACTAAAAAGAGATGGGGGGATATGATTTCACAAGTGAAGGATGTGAAAGGGAGCTTATAAGATGCTCAAAGGGGATAAGGGGAAATGACCTTAGAAATTTATTTAACCTAGATCATTAAACCCTTAATTATTAATCCCCATTTTATATTATTCTAAGCTTTGGGATTGAAGGTGAAACATGGGCTTCACATTAAGACATGTGGTGAGTGGTTGGCATAAAAATATGTCCTTGTGTATCCAAGCATTAGGCATTATGGTACATTATTGTTATGGTATGAAATTCAAGGATGGGAAAAGGATAATTATCTAGTACTCTATAGTGTACTTCCATATATGCTACGTTGTTGTTTCATTTTAGCTATGGTATGATTATATGTTATTGAAAGAGAAAGTTGTGAAGTATTTTAGCCATAGAAATTCATGTGAACCTTATAGATAATTGGGTTTATAGTCGAGGTTGCGGTGAATTTGTCCTACAACCAAGAATCCTTGAAGTTCCAACAAAGAGGTTCCTTAGACAACCTATGTTGAAGCACTTGAAGGGAATAGGGATAGATTGAGGGATTGTGTACCAAAGAAGGGAATCCCATTATTGGTGTTGTCCAGGCTTAGAGTGAAGAGTGTTGGTTGACTGGGATAGTTGTCAAGGGATTCTTTTCCTATGGGAGCTTTTTTAGCGTTATGGACTGAGTGAGAGGAATTAGAGTTATACCTTAGGACTTCACCCTTGTGGATTCATAGCCTCAACTTGGAGGTAACATCTAATATAGAAAGATTAAGTGTGATAGAGAGCCCAAGGATGGGAGTAATTTCCTTTATTTGCAGCCAATTGGAGGATTATTTTCTCATAAAGATGAGTACTCTTGGTTGTGTTATGAAATGCCATGAACCTGTGTTTATGTAAAAAAATTGCATATTTTTTGTTGACGTCATTATAGAACTGCATTCATGTGTTAAAATAGATTCAATGTTTAAGGTTGTTGTAGTTTTGCTTCTATTGTTCAATGTTACAGGCAATCAATGAAATCAATTTTCATTTACAGTGAGTATCAAAGTAAACAATTGTGGGGTTTTTTATAGCTCGTCACTTCAAATGGTGTACCAAGGTGCCTAGGTACATTACACTAGGATATCAAATCATGGTTATAGCATTGGGTTGTATTTTGCACAAATCTAGTTGTTCAAATGTAAACTCCATCTTGCATATGAAGTGCTTGGCAAAACACCCAATTCAATTATGGTAGAAATTTGAATTGCATGTAATATGGTTAGAATTCATCCTAAAGGGTATGTTACTTATTACATTGATTATAGAAATAAAAATTATGCAATGGTGGTCGTTAATTTTCTTTGGAAGCCCTTCTATATCTAGCATGTGAAGTTTGAAAAACTTCCAAAGGCCTTTTCATGGGGATAAATCTCGAACTCATCGATAGGCAATAGAAGACTATCATGATATGTTACAAGTCTAAAGTTCATAATTAGTACCTTGACAAATTTTGACATAAATTAGAAGTTTGAATTTCATTAGAGGCCTGACAATTTTTAGGCACATACAAAACTTCAAAGTTGAGATCTTCCTCGAAGCCTGATGAAGTATTTCAAAAGTCAAAGTTCTTGATGTTTTTTAGAGCATTTTGAAAGTTAAAAGTTGTAGAGGACCCCAAATTCTTTTTGAGTATTTCAAAAGTTAGAAGATGAGGAGGTTCCTAGAGGCTATTATAGAATTTCAAAGTTCAAAGTTTGAAATTCCCCTGATAGTTCCAGGCACATTTGAAAGATGAAAGTATCAATTTTCCCTCATGGCTATTGAGCAAATTTGAAAGAAGTCTGAAATTTCCTCAATGGATTTCAAGTATATTTGAAAGTTCAAAGTTAGAAGTTTCCTCAACGATTATCGGCTTGTGACTAAAGATCGAAGTTACGAAAATCTTTGATGGCCCCGGACCAATTCAAAAGATTGATGTTTAGAAACCCTTTGATAGCCTCAAATAATTTCAAAAGATCAAAGTTAATAAGAACTCTAATGACCTCAAGCAAGTTCAAAATATTGAAGTTTGTAAAATCTTTGATGGCCTCGAATGAATTCGAAAGGTACAAGATTGCAAAAGCTCCAAAGCATCGTACTAGAGGGCCACAAGATCAATAGAAGTTAAAAATTACCCTGGAGCCAAAGTATTAATTTGGTCATATCAAAAGCATACGAACTCGGAAAGAGCTGAAATTTTAGATGTAAGTCTACAGTGATGAGGACTATAAAATTTTCAGTGAAGATAGTTTGCATATCCACCTCTATAATTTTGAATAATGATAATTAATGGTTTTTGAAGAATGGAAGGGCACTCAATGATAGGAGCTTAGTTGAGTATGAAACTTTGACAATGTGCGATAGGAGCAAGGACAAAGAAACCTAGTAGAGGATTTTCCTAAATTCAAAGGGTTTGGAGCAGAGTTGAAAAAATAATCCATAATCCATTATTATGGGGGACTTTTTGGTGATTTAGAAACTTTAAATGGAGGAAAAGTGGCCCAAGACATCAAAACTAGAAAACAAGTCTCATTCAACATTTAATCTCTTCAACAATTTGGACAACATTGTACTAGTGAAAATTTTCCAATTTTGCATCATTTGATAGAAATCGTTTTCACCAAAACAATTAAGGTCGAGAAAAAGTGGAAAAAGGTAAAAAGTTGACAATTTCATATTGATTTATAAAAGTATCGGGGCATCAAATTGCTAAGATGGAGGTTGAAAAATGATTCCAATTAGAATTTCTATTTGCGCCCAACATTAAAAAAATCTAGCTCTCTTGTTTTTATTTTACGGGTGGGAGAAGTTGGTCTCCAACACTAAATGCACCAACAACAACAAAAAGTGCAAAGATTGGGCAAAAATGGTAACTTCGGAGGGTTGTCACTTTTAGCTTAAAATTCAGAACTAAACATGGGTATAGTAATTGGAAAGACATTCCATTAGAGAATACATATAAAGATTTATATTATGGAGAAGTACTTAAGATCTTTCCAAAATTTGGGGAAAAAAAGGGCATATAGCCTTGATTTGATCAAAATAGTCAATATGGGTAGTTTCCATGATGCATATAAAAAAAATATAGATTTTGGAAATAAAATGTATCTAATAAGATATAATTGTATGAACACCTTGAAAATACATTGTTGTATCATATACAATAAAGAGATCAAAAATTCACTAAAGAAGAAAAATGGAAGATGGACAGAATCCTTACAATCAGGAATAAGAAGTTTGAGACTTAATTATCAATGTGGGTAATGAATAAATATAATCTAATGGGTAGAGAGAAATAATATAACCACTTGAGTTAGTGGAGATAATAGGAGTTTAAGGATGGACGTTTAGAGTTGCTAGGTTGATAATGATAAAATGTTAAGAGCTTAAGAGAGGCAAAATCAATTGAACACTCTGTGAATGTACAGCTTAGATCAATTGCATAAGAATATTACGAAAGGGGTCAAAATCAAATCATGAGAACAAAAGTAGAGCTTATTCAATAAGGGAATATCCAAGAATTCAATAAGTACTACCATAGCTCAAAGGCATCATTATTCACTATCTCATTAATAAGGAAGTCTGATACATATGAAGAATCAAAGAGTAGTCAAGAATTGTCCTTGGTTAGACATCAAAGAAGAAGACATGAACAACGAAAAACACATTATTATGGTACTATGAAAGTTGACAACGAAAAACACATTATTTTCCAATGCCATTATTGTTTGAGGAAAATTGTCCCTAAATGGCTTGGGTTGTGTTGGACACATCAAGATACTGGGGGGTTGAATCAATATCTCTGACAAATTATTAATTTTCATCAAATCAAGCCTATGTAGTTAATCATTCATTATCAACAAGAGAAGTTATCCACAAGTACACCAAATATATTTGAAACTCAATATTATATATTGATAAACTCAATAGAGTAGATTAAATCAATTTTGTGGTAATCTCAACTTGGTGGTTCTCCTCTATCAGTGTTAGTCCCCTGATTGTCTTCTACACTCAAAAATTGGTTTCCCATTGTTTATATTTTTCCCATGAACAATGGTTTCCCATTGTTTATGCTCTTCCCATGAATAACGGTTTCCCACTGTTAATTCTCATCCCACGAACAATGGTTTCCCATTATTAATTCTCTTCCCATGAACAGTGGTTTCCCACTGTTTATTCTCTACCCATGAATTATCTTCTATCCACTAGAATTCTTCTCTAATCTCTTATATCAACCAATAAATTCTACGAACTATATCTTCTTCCCTCTTCACAGTCATTCATGGAGTTGCCTCCAAATCCTTATAGCCACTACCGTTTTTGTACCTTAACCATTGTTCTTGCACTCACTATTCATTAACTCACAAGATTTTGCTTTGATCTTCAACAGTTCTCTATTGTACTCTGCCTCATCCAAATTTATGCTACATACCTCAGTCAATCCTTGTCATAACATTATTCCCATAGCTTCCAATCCTGTAGTTGCCTCAAGCCAACCTCTATCCATCAATATTGCTTTCCCTCAAAGCATTCCAATGAATGGTTGTTTCATTGCTCCAATCCTTGCACTTTCAATTATATTTGAAACAAGCATTCCAGTGAATGTGTATATTCCAAAAATAAAAGAAACCCCAGGTTATTCACTTCACTCAATATCTGCATGTGTAATTTGGCATATCCTCAATCCCTGTGTTTTAGCAATGTCTCCATTTGCAGATAAAGAAGCCCAAATTCTTTTGCGCTAATGATTGAAGAACACTTTCATTGATTCATAGACTAAAACATATTACTGTGATTTTCTAAACCAATTGTACCTACAATCAACCTCTATGATCTGCTCTTCTCTTTCTCCTTCGTTGCCCTAGAGATCTATTATTTTACACATCTTTTGTTTTGTTCCTTGAGCCTTTCTAGATATTATCCGTCATACTTTGTTTTAGATCAACAAGTGGTTGATATCCACACTCCCACTTCACTTCATTTCTCCTCACCTTTACTCGTCGCATATATAGACATTATATATCAGAATTGATAATAAAAAAAAATCAAACTAGTTGCGTGAAGAGTTTTGACTATGTCGAATCATTGAACCAAAGTATTACTCATCTCACAACGCATCATCCATCACTAGCACATGAAAAGTGGATCGAGGAGGTTAGAGGTGGAACAATCTATGGGGACGTGGACCAATATTGCTCATAAAATTCTTTATGTGAGCCCACCAAATCGACTATGTTGCTGCTACATATTGTGGGATCAATACCACTTGAGGAAGGGTTGAGCCTTGTAAGTTGGTTGATATGATCAAAACTGAGCAGATCTTCCCCATACATTTCTTTCTACGGATGCAAGTCATGGGCATTGTTTCATCTCTTTACTCAACCAATTAAATCGATTTCAAATCATTACATATTCACTCCAATACTTAACTTAACACCATCGAGAGCGTTCATTTGTGGATTAAGGAGTTTATATGTGAACTTGTAATGGATCATATGTGGAATCTCTTTAACAAATGACCACATATATGGGTCATTTGTAATAGGCGTGGACCCAAAGTCATTGTTCTCATATGCACATTTTTTATGGTGAGTCTTTGAAAACATGAGAGGTGATGTAGCAAGATTTACTTGTATCTTCAAACCTTGCCTTTGTCATTTGCCTTGTACCAAAACTAGTACCGAAACTAGACTTGGGTAACAAACCACAATTCAAGCCTTTCATTGTCACTTCATCATCATCATCACTTCCCCTTTGACATCAATTACCTAAGAAATCTCTTGACCCTGTTGACATCAATGATAACTTATACCAACAATCTCCCCCTTTGGCATTGATTTCAACCTATAGTAAAACACTTTCTCTTTACATTGTACATAACAATATCCCCCTTAAGTTGTGCTCACCTTGTTTTCACTGTGGTTTTACGGCATCTTCATTCTCCCCATTTGACATCAATGACAAAGGATTTTGACCTAATTAGTTTCCCCAATCATCAAGATTGACTCTAGTTGTTGTCCCTGTTGTGGGAAAAATAGCACAAAGGTGTGCATCTCTTCCCACTTGAGGGGTGAAAGCCTTATAGGTTACTACCAAGGCCCAATATTGTGTTACTAAAGAAAAAGTGTTGATTCCAAATTGATCTTGCAAGTTCTTGTTAGCAAAACAAAACAAAATAGAAACAAATAACATGAAATAAACAAAGAGGGTGAATATATGCAAACCACAACAACAAGTAGATTCTAGAACCAATTTAGATTTCCCAATGGTCAAGCTTGTTACATGTAGTGTCTCCTAGGAGGTGCAAGCTTCAAGATAAGCCAACAATATCCCTTAGGGAGGTACTTTTTGGCAACACTAAATGCTAAATAGCTTGAAGAACAAATGAGAGAAACACTTTCCCCTTGGAGAAAGGTGGCAAGGGATCTTGGGGAATTCCAATAGGTGTAGGAAGAGGTGAACTAGGAGGAAGTCTCAACACAATTCCAGCAGCATAACCTTGCTTTGAATTTCTCTAATTGTATGAATTCCCATGGCTTCCTTTTATAGGCCAAGAGGTGGCCAAGAAACATCTAGATCCAAGTGTGAACTCCTTCACTTCATGAACTAGCTGCAAAGTACAAAATGGGGGCTATTCAATGCTCTCAAATCGGTGAAGAGCCAAATTCAAATTTTTGTTGCTAAGGGACATTTTATGATCCTTTAATATGTTGTGGGTGGTTTAGATCCCACCATTTTGACACTCACGAAAGGAAAAATTGTGGGAGGCTCGCACAGGCACATAACTGATAACATGCACTGTAGTGCGGGTGTGAACAAGTTTTTAACCGCGCGACCTCTTCTTTGAACAGTGTTTTAACCGCACGACCTCTTCTTTTGACTATTTTTTGTCATTCTTGGACTCGTAGTGCTTTCTAGATCTAATGAGGATTTATTTGGCGAGCTACATACTATATGTCGATGACTCCTTACTGCAAGATTAGCTTAAATGTCGCATGTATGTGAAATTTAAGAGTATACGCTCCCCCTGCCTTCAATATTCTATATGGCTTAGTTATTTTTAATGAAAATCTTTGTTCTTGCTCCCCTTGTCTTGTATATTGTGCTTATGATCAACTATTTGTATTTTAGAGAGGTATTTTGCCATTTTCTTCATGTTGCTTCCCATGTCAACATTTTTCATATGCAATCTTCAGTACTCATCTTCATTGCTATACACTAATCCATTGAACACAAAACTCTTTATCAAATTTCAACAAGACAGAGAATCAATACACCTATTTAGGGTTCAATAACATTAAACACTCAAGGAAAATGTTCCTTAGTTTCCTTGGAACATCTCACTTGAACACATTCCTTGAAAGCAATTTTTTTATTTTATTTTTTTCTCCCATAGGAGGCAACTTCTCTGTTATTCACCCATTATATATCTATGCTTAATTGCATTTCTTATTCATTTGTCCTCATACATACACTTTGTCACAATTTCTCCCAGTCCTTACTAGAAATTAGATTTCTCATACATATTCACAACTTATCATAGACAGGGAGTTTCTTCACACGGTAAATTCCTCACAAAGTCTCCTTTACACAGTCACAATGTCTTCTTCTTTGCCCAGTCATAGTTATATGGTATTTTACATTTCTCATTCTGTCATGATTTTTGGGATAAATACAATCCTCCCATTTTTCATTCATAATAGGGATTTGCTTCTTGGTTAGCATACGCTCACTTTCATGATCTCAAACCTTTTCAGGGATTTCATGATCATACCACTTCTTCAACACATATATTTTTATCAAAATTAAAATTCATATCTTCAAACAACCAGTAAAGACCATGTATCTTTATCAACCAAATATTTACATGCTACATTGCCAATTGAATCGCAATAAAAAGATCAGATATTTCTTTCTTGTCAAACAATCCTCTTGTTTGATGTTGGTTGCTCCCCCTATCAAGCATATTCAAAGTATGCAATCAATTGAACGTGTATTCAATACTTACAAGGATGGATTCATCAATGATACTGTCTTATCAATCTATTTTGTTCATAAATGGAGCCTGTATCAAATTTGCAACAACCACTGGTTCATTCAACATGGATTGTACCATTCAATATTTTATTTTCATTTCTTCTCTATAAATTTCTCAATTCTACTGTATGAAGATTCACATTCAATCGATCCAAGGACTTGTTTCTTCTCAAGATATTCTTAGACCAAAAATTTTCACACCCTTGCTTCCATTGTCTTCATGAACTTCAACATTCATTCCTCAAGACTACTTCAATTTCTAAGTATGATCCATATATTCACTAAGTCTGCTCCAAATATTCTTAGTTTTTTTTTTAGTTCTAGTGTGTACTCCTTATTTCATTGGCTTGTCATCTTGATCTTATGCTTTTCAAATCTATTTTCAAAATAGAGTTGTTTTACCATGGATATGTCCCATAAGTATGTCCAATACAAATTCAACTGATCATGCTCTACATGAAATCTAAAGACTTTCTCAAATATACTCTTGGATTTTCGTAAGGCTGTTAAAAAACTACTTCAAATATTCAATCACATATGTGCTTTCAGTTCAGCTTCAATAGTTCTTCATTTTATCAAGAAATGTGGTCAAATAAGCTTTTAAAATCAGCCAAACATAACTCCTTGCAAAGATTTCAATGGGAGCTTCATGGATGGAATTAAATCATTGTCAACCCATGTCACAGTGGATTGTCTTGATTCTAATGTTAATGCTGCTACAACTGGAACTTTGTCAAGTCATCATGGATCAAAATAATATTGGAAGTATTCCACTATCTTCATCGCTCATATCCATTGGAAATTCTTTGCTTTTGACAGTAGTATCTCTTTCTTGAGTAGGTTGTGTTAAGATTCAATATGCTAAGACAGAAAAATTTCAGCATTACATTCCATTTCACAATAATATCATATACAGGATCACTGAAAGAACAACAAGCACAACATAAATACAAGAGACACAGATTTATCCTGGGAAACCCTCATGGGGAAGAAAACCCAGCAAAGCTTCCTCAATATAGATGACCAGCAAATACAAAGATGTAATCCACAACCATGAGCTCCTTCTCCTCCACAGCAGATCTCTCTCTCACTTATGCACTATTCACAAGTGAGTGCAATGTGTGTTAAATGAGGAACACACCTCCTGTATTTATACACAACTCCGACTTGTATTTTATATTAACTAGGTCAGCCCCAACTTAACCACTAGGTTAAACATCCCATTACAACTGACTGGGCTGACCCCTCTAGGGTGGTCTAATAACCCTTTGACCCACATAACACATATAGGGCCGACCACCACTAGGGAAGTCTAATAACCCAAGTTACCACATTCTGACTGAGGAATAAACATCTCCGGATATACAATAAGGTCTTCACAGAGGAATGAAACATCTCCGGAATAATAAAGTACTAATATAATATTCTTAGAAGTTACAATATTTCAACACTCCCCCTTAACGAGAAGGATATTATAACAACATCTGCACGAGCAAGGAGTCATCAACATCATACATGATACATCTATAAATCATTGGAAGCTTTCTTTATACATCATCAGTAACTCAAGCAGTTACTGGAACATCTTCAATACTGGAACATCAACATCATCAGTATTGAGTCTTCATCTTCTGCAGCACTTGATCAGCTATAGCATCATCATCTGGATCTCTCGATCAACAGCCTCATCGTCTGGATCTACCAATCAACATCATCATCTGGATCCTCATGATCAGCAGCATCATCATCTAGACCATCACGATCAGCAGCATCATCATCTAGACCATCACGATCACAGCATCGTCATCTAGACCATCACAATCAACAGCATCGTCATTTAGATCATCAGCATCGTCATCACACGATCTGCATCAACTGGATCCTCTCGATCAACAGCACAATAGTAGCATACCCTACAACACACATGATCTATTTAAGACACCATATCATGTCTAGGGACGATGCATCCCAATCGTCAACTTAGACAAATTCTAAGGACCACTTCTCGGAGACATATGTCTACGGATCAATTTAGGGACCAAAGTCCGAGGACGATACAATCCCCTCACTCTCGGAGACATCAGTCTGCGGATCATTTTGGAACTGAAGTCCAAGGATGATACAATCCCCACTCTCGGTGACATATAGTCTGTGGCTCATTTTAGGACTGAAGTCCAAGTATGATACAATCCCCACTCTCGGTGACATATAGTCTGTGGCTCATTTTAGGACTGAAGTCCAAGGATGATACAATCCCCACTCTCGGTGACATATAGTCCGCGACTCATTTTAGGACTAAAGTCCAAGGATGATACAATCCCCACTCTCGGTGACATATAGTCTACGACTCATTTTAGGACTGAAGTACAAGGATGATACAATCCCCACTCTCGGTGACATATAATTTGCGGCTCATTTTAGGACTGAAGTCCAAGGATGATACAATCCCCACTCTCAGTGACATATAGTCTATGGCTCATTTTAGGACTGAAGTCCAAGGATGATACAATCCCCATTCTCGGTGACATATAGTCTGTGGCTCATTTTAGGACTGAAGTCCAAGGATGATAAAATCCACTTATGTACATTTTGAACCAAACGCTCAGGGACGATGTAGTCCTATCATGTCCACCAGGGACTTCTTTCTTGGAGACATATGTCTATGGATCAATTCAGGGGACCGAAGTTCGGGGATGATACAATCCCCTCTCGTCCACTAGGGACTTCTTTCTCGGAGACATATGTCTACGGATCAATTCAGGGGACCGAAGTCCAGGGATGATACAATCCCCTCTCGTCCACTTAGAAAAAGTCTAATGACCATATATGGACCTCATCGTCAGAACCAGTAACCTCATCATCGATACAAGTATCCACATCAACGATACAGTATCCTCATCAATACAGTATCCACATCAATGATACAGTATCCTCATCAATACAGTATCCACGGGTATCCTTATCATTGACCTTACCATCAATATAGGAAATCTCATCATCGATACAGGTATCCACATCGATACCAGTATCCAAAGATATCTTTATCAGCCATATCACTCCCCCTTTAGAGGAGGGTCCTTTTGAACTACACCAAGCTTGTCTCAGAAATACTCAAACTTTTCTTGAGACAGAGGTTTGGTCAACACATCAGCAACTTGTTCATTAGTGCCCACATACTCGAGCTTGATAGCTCCTTTCTGCACCATATCCCGTATATAGAAATATCGGATCTCTATGTGCTTTGACTTATCATGGAACATTGGATTCTCTGTCATCTTGATACAACTCTAGTTGTCACATAGGATCACAGTGGCTTCCATCTCTAAGTCAAACAGTCTTGATAACAACTTCTGAAGCCATACCGCTTCACAACTAGCAAAAAAGGCCGATATATGTGCTGAGAACCACACTAGACTACTTCCTACTAAACCACGAGATCATGGCAGATCCCAGACAATAACATCCACCCGATGTGCTCTTCCTGTCTGATACACTTCCTGCCCAATCAGCATCTTGTGTAGCCATACAATCTGAAGTCATGATCTCCAAGACAACATAGACCAAAGTCTATCGTACCCTTTAGGTACCTCTTCACATGCTTTGCAACTATCAGTTGAACACATCTAGTTTCCCTAGATACTGACTCAAGGTGTTCACAGCAAAGCATTTATCTGGCCTGGTATTCATCAGATACATCAATGACCCAATATTCTGTATGTACAGAGTTACATCCACTAACTCTGATGATTCATCCGCTAATAGCTTCAAGTTGGAATCCATGGGAGTGGCCATGGTTGTACATTCCAACATATCAAATATTTTCAGGATTTCCACAGCATACTTTCCCTGGTTGAGAAAGATTCCTTCTGAGCCATGCCATACTTCCAGACTTAGGAAGTAATGCATCAATCCGAGATCTTTCATCTCAAATTCGGTAGCTTCTTCTTTATTTCCATGATCTGTTTCTCATTCCCTGTCAGAAAGAGATCATCCACATACAATAATAGTATCATCCATAACCTTAAGGTAAAGGTTAGGATCATCTTTACTTTTGGTAAAGCCCAAGCTTTTCAAGAAGCTATCAGCTCTCCTTCTGTGACTGAACATCATCTACACTCTGCAGTGAGTGCTCTTCTGCATATCTATCCATGCCATCTCCCATCAGATGGGTCTACTGATATGAGCCTCAAGATCATTCGAACTCTGTGGTGAGTTCCTTCTTGAATGTCATCTGTGTATAGATACCATCTTCAACCTTGTAGCAAAGGTTGAAATCCGCATCACCCATGGTGATCATTAAGCTCATCAAATGATTATCGATCTTGGGTATCCATACAAGGCTTTCTTCAATTACACCATTAGGAGAATGGTCTTATCTAGCCACTTGGAGCAAACATCTCATCGTGATCCTCTTCCTCTTTCTAAGAGAATCTTCTAGTCACGAGCCTTCTATAGTATGTTTGATTTGTAAGTCTTCTTGTTGAACATCCATCACTTGTTCGGTGTTCATCATTCTTCACAATCTTACCTACAAATCAAAGTTAATTACATGATTAGAAATACTTCATAATCATCAAATCATGTTGACATGATAACCTTATTATGCATACAAATATGATTCACATGGTTATGCAACTATCTTGACCAATACTTTGGCACAACACTTTTCCATATCCTGTATGCATATAGTGGTTATCTAGATGCCTTCCATCTCTACCAGAACATACTATCGAGAGCGTGCACAGCTCTCCGCATGTCAGCAAAGAGGTTTCATTCTAGACAAGCAACAATGGAATGTTTGTCCAACTTACCAATCATATACATATTAGTAGTATATTGTTCAATGTTGTATGAATACTTAGCATGATATATTCTAGGAATACAAGTATGCATACAACTATTACGAGCAATATCATAGACTATTCAGTCATTCAAATAACAATTCAAATACTTATCTTTTTATGTCTTGTGAGGTTGCTTCCTTCTTGGTCTCTACTTCCCTTCCATGTCATGAGCTTCTATCCATCCTTGACCACTATGCAAGCTTAAGTGTGCACTAGTTTCATCATCATGATCTCATACATAATCATACATTCATTAGTATAAGCTCAATATTATCACAATATTATGATTCTGAGTAATCTTGAATATGTATGGTCATGATCATTCAATACATGGGTATACTAAGATCCTAGCACAAAGTAGGATTCTAACTTGACATAGGAAAACATACCTGGATTAGATACATGCTTATTTATTTCTAACATACCCAAACAATATCTTTAGTCTCTTCAATGATTTAGAGACCTTGTGATAGTAACCTGCATACCTCATAAGTTAAGCATAGTAGAAATAAATCATACATACCTCATAAGTAGAGCTTCTAAAGACTATGGATAAGTCTTTGTCTTTATCTCATCATGGTCATAGAACTTGATTTGTCTTTCTTGATTTACCTGTCTTTTGTTAGCAGACAACATCATCCTCATACAACACCACAACTGCATTAATACAATCATATAACCTTGATCAAAGAATGTCTTCTATCATTCTCATACATTCATACTTTTACATTAATCAAGATTGTACTAACCTAAATAATATGAAGACAACCATAATATGAACTTAATCAAGAATCGGATTTCAAAACATACCTATATCTTCTTAAGTCATACCTGTCGAGATTTCTTGTAGTCTTCTTAAGTCATACCTGTCGAGATTTCTTGTAGTCTTCTTATGTAAGGCCTTAGCCTCATCTCCCCCTGAAACTGGATCTGGAGCTCAATTAGGGTTTGTCAAAGAAACCCTAAAAATTCAAACTTTGACTTTCACACTTCTGAATGGATGGAAAGATGTGCCTTGTTGAGCTGACAAACTAGCATACTTCAATTTTGAAATCTCCAAAATTTGACCCCTCAAAATTGCCTTTGAAACTTCTGTATCTTCTGGACAGGATCCCGAACTAAGGTTTGATGAAGCCCACCCTTCTTCCCAATCAAAAGGTTCGATCCAAATATCTAAACTCTTATTTTTATAAGGAGCTTCCAGCCATGGTCACAGACTTCAAAAATTCCAACTTTTGCAGAAGCCCTAATTTTCCACCTTTCCGATCAAAATCCCGAACTGGCGTTTGATCAAGCCCGGTCTTCTACCCAACCAAAAAATTCGATCTTGGTCTCTAAATTTCAATTTTGATGAGTAGAATTCAGTCGTGGACTCCGATTCCAAAAATTCCAAACTTTCTTCGAAACCCTAATTTTCCACAGTAGTGACGATTCAAGAATGAAGGTGCTCAAAATCCAAATCTGTTTTGATAGAAATATGCACCTGATTGTTTATGGTGTAACTCCGAAATTACGAATCCCCAGGGTCTGAAACTTCTTCCTGTGGTATCCCGACCTGTCCTCTTTCCAACCCCATATTTCTGACCTCATTTGGATTCTCTGAGAGAGCGTTATGCCAAGTGTTCCAACGTGACCTGTTTATGGGATAAAACAGGAGAGCGAACTTGTACGGCGTGCCACGTGTCACTGGTTCACCTTTGGCCTCTGAAAACATTACCTGAGATAGTAAAGTCCATGCAAAACCTGTCACGTTTTACAAAATTTCATTTGGAGCTTCCTAGCCCAAGTTATGGCCTTTTTTCCTAGGTCACCTGATTATGACTGAGATATGGAAGAGGTAGAAACCCTAACTTGTACTGATCATAACTCACAAAGTACAACGAATTAGAGGTATTCCTTTGGACACAAGGTACCTGGGGATGTTATCTACGACTTGTAAAGGTTTCAGATCCTGAAACTTCTCCAAATTTATTTATAGCAAAAGTTCCACGATGACTAGTTTTTTGCTATATAAAACCCTAACCTTCAAATTGTCGTAAGTGAAGCAAGTGTTGTAAGTGCCATACATTGCCTTCCTACATGTTAGCTCTGATTCCATGTTAAGATTCAATATGCTAAGACAGAAAATATCAGCATTACATTCCATTTCACAATAATAGCATATACAGGATCACTAAAAGAACAAGCACAGCATAAATACAAGAGACACGGATTTATCCTAGGAAACCCTCATGGGGAAGAAAACCCAGCAAAGCTTCCTCAATATAGATGACCAACAGATACAAAGATGTAATCCACAACCATGAGCTCCTTCTCCTCCACAGCAGATCTCTCTCTCACTTATGCGCTATTCACAAGTGAGTGCAATGTGTGTTAAATGAGGAACACACCTCCTCTATTTATACACAACCCCGACTTGTATTTTATATTAACTAGGTCGGCCCTAAACCTAACCACTGGGTTAAACACCCCATTACAACTGACTGGGCCGAGCCCTCTAGGGTGGTCTAATAACTCTTTGACCCACATAACACATACAGGGCCGACCCCCACTAGGGAAGTCTAATAACCCAAGTTACAACATTCCGACGAAGGAATAAACATCTCTGGATATACAATAAGGTCTTCACGGAGGAATGAAACATCTCCGGAATAATAAAGTACAAATATAATATTCTTAGAAGTTACAATATTTCAACAGGTTGAACATATTCATGAGTAAGATTCTCTGCATCCTTTGGTTCTTGTCCACTACTTGCCTTTCTTTTCCAAACTTTCTTTACTCTCTCATTTCTTGATGGATAACATTTGTTAGGACTTTTTGTAGTCCCAAGCCTTATGCCCAAGCTTGTTACAATTCCAACACTTTATGATATACTTGGCATAACCATAACTTCTTCTAGTGTACAGTTCACAATTCAAGGCTTTGTTCCCATAACCATTGCAAGAAAAACAATGGCCATTAAATGGTGGTTTAATGGTGGTTCATACATGGACTTGCAATTCCATTATGAAGACGCATGACTTCCGATGTTTTTCTGCGTTGAAGAATGTGTCCTTCTAAATTTTCCTTCATTTGTAGGTTCACAATTTTTCCTTCTACCTTCATTCTCTGTGTGTGAAGAAGATGGACCTGCTTCATTACTCTAAGTAAAATTTTCTTCAATTTTGGTTTGAGGATATTTAGTATTCTCATTCATATCAAAGACAATACGTAATTTATCAAATGTAGATTTATTCCTTCAAAGGATTTCATCCAATACTTCAGTGCTTTTCTTAAGCCTTTCATTGACCTTTTTTCGTTTGTTGATTCTTTCTATTTCTTCTTTTAAGTTGGCATTCTCAGTTTCCTGCCATTCAATTTCTTCCTTCTTCATTTTCAAAAGTGTCTTTTGTTCTTCAATAATTTTTCCACCTTTACCAAGACCATCAATTAACTATCTTTCTGAATTTTGATTTCCTTCTTGATATTTCTATATCCGATATATTATCATTTGGTTATCCTTTCTAAATTATGAAATATTTTCTTTTAGAATATATATCCTGCTATCTTGATCATCACAATATTTCTCTTTCTCTTGACTGATTTATTTTCCTTCTTTTAGATTTTTGTTCAAGCTGCCAATTTTCTTGTCTTGTTTCTTAACAATCTTTCTTAGATCATTGATTTCTTCAAGAGTTGCCTCTAACTCAACTTCCAAGTCAACAATACCTTATGATTCTTTTTCATTCTCTTTTTCTTGATTCTTGTCTTCATCGTTAGATTGCTTCTTGTCTTCTAGAGCTAGAAACATGATTTCATCTCTATCCTCATCATTGTTTTCTTCCTCATCTTGTTTGAATGTCCCTATTCATATTTTTAGTTTGCTGACAAAATGATCCATCTCTTCATCGTATTTTTCACTCGAGCTCAAAGAGGAGGAATGATGATTCTTCTAACTTTCTTTATTCGTCTTTGTAACCTTGAATCCTGCTTCTTTTGATTGTGGATCTTCAATCCTCATTTCATAAGCTGTTAAGATCCCATGTAGCTCATCCATGGTGATTGTATCTAGATATTTCATCTCTTCTATGGTAGATACCTTCCGATTGAACCTTGTTGTAAGAGTTCTCAATGCTTTTTGAACTACTATTTTCTCTTTTACTTCTTCATCAAGCCCTTTCATTGTATTCACAATTTCATCAATTCTTTGGAAATATGCTTTTATTATCTCTTCTTCCATCATCTTCAAACTTTCTAATTGAATTCTATAAGTTTGGATCTTGGCCTTTTGTATTTTAGAATCTCCTCAAGGTATATGTTATTGAGTTTGTCCCATATAGCCTTCCCTAACTCACAATGCATAACTTTGATGAATTCTTCCTCGGCTAATCCGTTCAAAATTGCATTCATGGCTTTTGTATTATGTCCACTGGACTTATTTCATGCTTGATCAGTTGGAAAAGTGTATGATTCCTAGTATCCATTAATCACACTTTTCCATATAACAAATCCTAATGCCATCAAGTAGGTCTTCATACTTTTACTCCAAAAGACATAATTTGTCCCATCAAATAATGGAGCATCGTTTGTAGAGAATCCTTCACGAGTATCCATGTGTGTTCTTAAAATATCCTTTAAGTTGGTTAGACTTGTATGAAGGCCTGCTATGATACCAATTGTTGAACACACCGAGATACTGAGAGGGCGGGGGAGGTGGGTGGGTGAAACAATATCTATTACAAATTATTAATTTTCACCAAATCAAGTCTATGTAGTTAATCATTCATTATCAACAAGTACACCAAATATATATGAAACTCAATACTATATATATTGATAAACTCAATAGAGTAGTTTGCATCAATTTTGTGGTCATCTCAACTTAGTGGTTATCCTCTCTCATCTTGGTTATCCTCTATCAGTGGTAATCCCCTAATTGTCTTATGTCCTTGAACAATGGTTTCCCATTGTTTATCTTATTCCCACGAACAATGCCTTCCCACTGTTTTTTCGCTACCCACGAATAGTGGTTACCCATTATTCTCTACCCACGAACAATGGTTTCCCACTATTAATTCTCAGCCCAAGAATAGTGGTTTCCTGCTGTTAATTCTCAACCCATGAATAGTGGTTTCCCACTGATTCTCTGCCCACAAATATTGGTTTCCCACTGTTTATTCTTTTCCTGAATTATCTTCTCTCCACTAGAATTATTCTCTAATATATGATATCAACCAATAACTTCTCTGCAACTATATATTATGCTCTCTTCACAGTCAATCTTAGAGCTGCCTACAAATCCTTATACCCACTGTTGTTTTTGTACCTTTACAATTGTTCATGCACTCACTATTCATTAACTCACAATCTTTTTGCCTCATTCACATTTCTGCTACATACTCAGTTAAGCCCCATCATTACATTATTCCAACACCTTCTATTCCTGTAGCTGCCTCAAGGAAACCTTTGTCCATCAATATCGCTTTCCCTCAAAGCATTCCAATGAATGGTTGTTTCATTGCTTCAATCCTTGCACTTTCAATTTTTCTGCTCAGAATTTGTATATTCGAAACATAAAAGAAACCACAGGTTATTCGCTTCACTCAATCTCTATGTGTGTACTCTGGCATATCCTCAATCCCTATGTTGTAGCAATATCTCCATTTGTATATAGAGAAGCCTAAATTATTTTGCGCTAATGTTTGAAGAACGATTTCATTGATTGATATATCAAATCATATTACTGTGATTTGCTAAAACAATTGTACCTACCATCAAACTTTGCGATATGCTCTTCTCTTGCTCCTTCGCCGCCCCATAGATCTGTACTTTTTCACACCTTTTGTTCTGTTCGTCGAGCCTTTCTAGATATTCTCCCTCGCACTTTGTTTCAAATCAACAAGTGGTTTATCTCCACACTATCACTTCACTTAATTTATCCTCACCATTACTCACCACATCTATAGACATATATATCATATTTGATAACAAAAAAATCTCAAACTAGTTGCGTGAAGAGTTTTAAATGTGTCGGATCATTAACCCAAAGTATTACTCATCTCACAATGCATCATCATCACCAGCACTTGAAACATGGATCGAGGAGGTCATAGATGGACCAATCTATTGAAATGTGTACCAATATTGCTCATAAAATGCTTTATGTGAGGCCACCAATTCGACTTTGTCGCTGCTACATATTGTGGGATCAATACCACTTGAGGGAGGGCCAAATCTTGTAAGTTGGACGATCTGATCAAAACTGAGCGGATTTGCGCCATACATTTCTTGCTATGGATGCAATTCGTGGGTGTTTTTCCCTCTCTTTACTCAACCACTCAAATCGATTTCAAATCATTACATATTCTCTCCAATACTTAACAACATTGAGAGGGTTCATTTGTGAACTAACGAGTTTATATGTGAACTTGTCATTGATCATATGTGGACTCACTTCAACAAATGACCACATATATGGATCATTTTTAAAAGTTGTGGACCCAAATTCATTTTTCTCATATGCACATGTTTAATGGTGAGTCTTTGAAAACATGAGAGATGATGTAGCAAGCTTTATTCATATATTCAAACCTTTCCTTTGTCATTTTCTTTGTACAGAAACTAGTATCAAAACTAGACTTGGGTACCGAACCACAAGTCAAGCCTTTCATTGTCACATCATCATCATCACTTCCCCTTTGACATAAATGACCTCAACAATCTCTTGACCCTGTTGACATTAATCACAACTTATACCAACATGTTGAACCATCAATACATTGAGTGTGAAGAATAACAACAATACTTTCCTTTTTAGCTAGTTAATAAAGAATTAAGCAAAATCAATGGTCAAAAAGGACATTTGTCTAGATGGCTATCCTTCTGGTCAAAATCCATTCATCCAAGACAGTACTACATTTGGGGTCCCAATTAATCATTTCAATCAACATTTAATGAGCGATTCAACTTTCAACATTGAATTGAAGTCAAGAGAGTGAAAAATCTAAGGGGAAATTCACCCAAGTCTCAAGAAACATTGCTTAAGTGATGCGTGTCTTTAACATTGCTTAAGATATTTGTAAAACGTCCATGGAATGCCACTTAAGTGACATATCTATGCCCACATCTAGTAAGCAATGTTCTAACTATTTTAGGTATTTTCCCTCTTTTCCATGACATTGAAAAGTTGATCAAACAAAAGAAAACAATACATTTTTTGAGAAAAATTGGGAGAAGGAGAAATTTGGTTAGAGGTAAGTTTTCCTTAGGTCCAAGATTATCCTTAAAACTCAAATTTATTTTGAATTAAGAAGGAAAATATTTGACACTTCCTCATCATATGCCCTAGTCTATATTGTTTATTTCTTGCAAGTATGATTCTATTAATTGACCTATTTTCTATTGTTTTGAGTTGAATAGGGCCATTTTTAATGATGTTTTCCATCATACACTACCACATTTAGCACAAAAACCATTCAAAACACTATCCCATTAAGAGACATTTGGCATAAAGTTGAATTTTGTTAATACATTTTGTTAATTTTTTATTTGTGAATTTCTTTGAATTTATTCTTAGTAATGAATGGTTTTCATATTTTGTTGAGATACAAAATAATGTCAGGTAACCATAACTGGGATTCTTATTTATCTGAATGAAATGTTTATACACAATTGGTTCTCAATTATGTATACATTTCCACTATAGATATTGCTCCTAATGAAATCAATTCTTTTGAATAGACTAGCAACGGTGATAAAACATTTGATCAAAATCATCCCAATCTTGATCATGACATTGGCGATGCAAAATGTTATTGCCTTGTACACAATACAAAGGGATAAAGAGAACAATTGTTATTGATTCAACAACTAGGAAACTTTTCTTAGATCATGGGCACTTGGAAGGTAGAAAAAATATCACCCCTTGGTAAGATATCAAAAACATGTTTTTTGACATTTTTCAATAGTTTTCATATTTTTCTATTTCCATACTAATTGTATTTTTTTTGTAATTATTATAAAGAAAAGAATTCCATACTTGGAACTCATAATGCTACAATTCCTAATAGAGGTGGTGAGAGTGATGAAATTTAAGTTGATACTATGAAAGAAAATGAGCCTAATATTATTGAGAATGAAGGGATAAATAGGTTGATCCATGACATATTTGTTTTCATGGATGAGAATGCACCCACGGATGAGATCTATGAAGATATCCGTGATGTATCTCTTATTTATAAGACACAAAAATCCATCCTTATACAAAGACTTAAAGAAAAGTCTTATCTCTTCTCTTTTGTTGTTGGTCA
This sequence comes from Larix kaempferi, assembly GCA_027924585.1. Classification (NCBI taxonomy): domain Eukaryota; kingdom Viridiplantae; phylum Streptophyta; class Pinopsida; order Pinales; family Pinaceae; genus Larix; species Larix kaempferi. The sequence goes on from BSBM01000092.1 coordinate 14,328,745, forward strand.
AATTGAAAGTAATGAATGGTATTTCAAACACAGGAATTACGCAGGTGTTAAGGTATGCAAGATTTTTTTGTATATAATTATAATTGTTTGTGATTGTAATATATAAGCCCTTAATTTTCATTTCTAGTATATTAATTTAATTTTTATTGTATATTGTTAGGTGATACTCTTCTACCACCATCGGACACTAATTCATCTCACACATATAGAGAAATGTGCATCGTTCTGAAAGATATAGGAATGGAGTATAACATAATCAATGCATGTCCAAATGATCATATTATATATTATGGACAAAATGCATCAAAAAATGAATTTTTTGAATGTGGAAATAATTGATATCGTAATCATTAGGTAACAAATAAAGTGCATCGCAAAGTTCTTCATCATATCCCAAAAATTCTAGGTTTCCAAAGATTGCATGCAATTTATGGACTATCATGCATGACAGAGAAGTAAAAATGGTTTCATGTGAATTCCTAGAGATGGTTTTGCATTTAGAGACATCGAGGAAAGATGACCCATTTTTAAAGAAGAACCCAATGATGTTAGACTTTCAATGGAAGATAATGGTGTTAATTCATTTGGAGAGCTCAAAACCAGTTACTTTGTTTGGATATTTTTCATATAAACAATAACATTCCTCGTTGGCTGACAATAAAGAGGTAGCACATAACATTGGTATTAACTATTCCAGACACTTATTTTTTAAAATGTTACCAACATATAAGCAATTCTTTTTTTTTAACATTTTTGCATGTATAAGAATTAGATTATGTATATTAATTTTCAAATAATTAGGTAACCCAATTATGTATATTGATTTTCAAATAACTAGGTAAGCACCAGGTTAAAGATATGGATCATATATTTTAAGCCTCTTATAGATGAACTTTTAAAATTATGGGTTGACATCAACATGTATGACATCTCCAAACCTATAGGTAAAAAACAATATCAATTCCATGGAATACTTACATGAACAATTCATGAGGCACCAGGGCTTACACATTTTTGTGGTATGTAAATCTATAATGTAACTATATATACCATTTATTATTCATTTTTTAAAGATTTTTGGAATTCTATTAAAATTATTCTATAACTTGTGGGGATTCAAACAAAGGGTAAACATGTAATTCCAGTATGTGGTCCAAGAACAATATCTACACGTTCAAGAAGTTTAGGAGAGGACCATAAGTTCATGCATTTCCTCCGTAAAGACCATAAGTATTGAATTACCAAAGAATGTCTTTAATGGTAAGGAAGAGAGTGGTAAAAAACAACGAAGAATGACACATCAACTATGAAAAAAGGCATTTGAGAGGATTCATGGTAAGCAATTGATTTTAGTTACATTCATATTTGTCACTTGTATCATTTTTTGTCAAAGAAATTTACTCCATAATTCTTGATTTTATTGAATGAGAACACATTTATTTATACATTCATATATGGTTGTTGGTCTTCATCTACCGATGAATCTTCGGATTCTTTCGAGCTCTTCATCTTCTCAAGAATAATTACAATATTTACAGTTTTAATCTTGGAATCATAATCTTGAGGATTACATTTCCAAGATCCCCCCCCCCTAATCTGAAGGGGTGTTTATAAGTCTGAGCATGGTTCTAAAATTTTCAAACTTTTCTTGTCCAAGTGCTTTGGTGAAGATGTCTACAATTTGCTCGTTTATGGAACAATGTCATAGATGAACTGTCTTGGCCTCTACAATATGTCGAATCAAATGGTACTTTGTGTTGATGTGCTTGGTTTGATCATGGAACTTGTAATTCTTGGCCAATTTGATTGCATAAGTGTTGTCTATCAATAAGAGAGTAGAGTTTTCTTGCTTCTCTTGCAAATCTTCAAGTTTCTTCCTAATCCACACAATCTCTTTAGTTGCTTATGCAACAACCACATATTCTGCCTCTATTGTCAAATCTATTGGAACTAAATATTTGCGTGATCTCTAGGAGACAACTACTAATCCAAGACTCATTATGTATCCATAAGTAGACACGCATGTCTCTTTTCCACCACCAAAGTCTGAATCAGAATAGCCAATGAGTTTGAAGTCATCCACCTTAGGGTATTTGATTCCAAAGTCTTGAGTCCCTTTCAAGTACCTTAGAACTCTTTTAGCAGCAGACCAATGTTCTTCACATGGTTTGTGCATGAACCTTGAAAGGATGCCAACAACATATGAAATATCTAGTCTAGTGGTAGTAAGGTAGATAAGGATTCCTATAAGTTGTCGGTACTTGGTCAAATCCTCGAATTATTTTCCTTCAATTGAAGTGAGCTTTAACTTGTGTCCCATTGGAGTTGAGAGAGGGTTGCATTCTGTCATGCAAAATCCGTTTAACAGTTCTCCAACATACTTATTCCAAGAGATGAATATGTGCTTAGGATTTTGAGTGACTTCAATTACCAAGTAGTAATGAAGATGTCCCAGATCTGTCATTTAAAATCCCTTCTTCAAATCTTGCTTTATGGATGCAATATAACTTTCATTGTTCCCCCTCATTAAAAGGTAACCTACATACACCACAAGAAACACAACAGATCTTCCAACTTTCTTTACAAACAACGTCATCAAGATTACAGTGTTTGAAATTCAACTTTAGAAGATGCTCAGTTAGCTTTTCATACCATGCTTGAGGTGCTTGTTTTAGGCTATACAATGACTTGATGATCTTACATACCTTTTGTTCTTGTCCCTTCAAAATAAATCCTTCTGTATGAGACATGAAGACATTCTCTTTCAAGTCTCCATTTAAGAAAGTTTTTTTTACATCCATTTGGTGGACTTTCCACCCATTTTGTGTAGCTAAGGAGAGTAAGGTGTGGATGGTATCCCATTTTACTGTGGCAGATAACATCTCTTTGCAGTCAATTCCTTCTTTTTGTTCATATCCTTTCACCACAAGCCTTGCTTTGTGCTTGTTAAGTGAGCCATCGGATCTGTATTTGTTCTTGTATACCCACTTTCAGCCAATTGGTTTGGTTCTGACTAGAGGGTCAACTAGATTCCAGGTTCCATTATTCATGAGCGCATCATACTCATTCTACATGGACTCTTTCCACTCATCACGAATAGCATCCTCTTCAAACGAAGTTGGTTCAAGGTTAGCAGATAAATTTAATTCACAATCAAATTATACATCCATGTCATACTTGAGTTATCTGCTTCTCCTCCATCTTCTTGTCTGGTTGAGCTTCTTGTTCCCATCTTTCCAACTTCATCCAGATGGACACTTTCAAGTGTCTTTATGGCCCATTTAGGAACTTTCCATGATGGTCTAGTTTGATTAGTAGGTGGTGCTTCATTTTCTTCAAGTTTCAATTTTCCAATCCTCTCAATCACATCATCCAGTTGAACCTCATGTTCATGTGAAGTTGTGGTAACTTATTTTGCATGAGGGGATGTTGGTGCTTCAAAAGGAAATTCCACGGATTGATCATGATCCAAGATGGGGGCCCCCACTTCAAGATGTGGAATTGCATTATCGGCTTCATAATAAGTGTTTAGATGGGAAAACTTCTCCATACGATCAAGATGTCTATCAATAGACTCATCATTTTATTAGTTTCAAGAAAAATGACATCTTTGGAAATAACAAACTTCTTGTTTACCTCACCATAAAGATGATATTCATTGGAGGTTTTTTAGTACCCCAAGAAAATGCATCTTCTACTTCAAGCACCAATATTGTCTCTTTTCTCTTTTGGTATTAAGGCATAGCAGGTGGAACCAAAAACCTTGAGATTCCTCATTGAAGGGAGGTGTCCATACAACATTTCATGTGGAGTCTTATCTTCAAGAGCATGAGAAGGACTTCTATTTCTCAAATAGGCTGCACAGTACTGCATAACCCCAAAACATCAGTTTTACATTCTTGAAAAACATCATTGAGAGTACCATACTCATTATGGTGCTCATTCTTTCTGCCACACTATTTTGTTGAGGATTGTAAGGAACTGAAGTTTGATGTACAATCCCATGTTGACGAAGATAGTATTCAAAAGCATTAGAAGTGTATTATTTTCCATTATCAATACGAATGTGCCAATATGAGATTGTGCTTCATTTTCTATCCACACATGAAAATTATTGAATGTTTGAAATGATTCAGATTTAGTCTTTGATAAGTATACCCAACACATTTTGGTGTAGTCATCAACAAAGGTCATCAGGTATCTATTACCATTGGCAGAAGGAATAGGCATGGGGCCACATAAATCAGAGTGAACTAGCTCTAACTTTCTACATGCTCTGAATTTAGATTCTTTGAATGGTTGCTTACTATGTTTTCCTAGTATACATGCATCACATTTGTTATTTTTCTTAGGAATGGTGGGAAAACCAAATACACAATTCTTTCTCAACAAGCAAAGACTATTATAATTTAGATGACTGAATCTAGCATGCCATAAAAGAGTGGATGACAGATTACCTTCTTCGTACGAAGAGATATAGGCAAAGTTTTTGGCTCTTGCAGATGATCCCTTCAACTTCAACAACTTCCCATCTTCATATCCGGTCATGATGACCTAGTTGTCAGAGGACTTCCTTATATCTATGATTCCATCAAACATGTGGATGGAATGGCCTTGCTGTTAAATATGCACCAAGGACAGTAGGATTCTCTGCAACTATGGAAGATAGAGAACATTCTTCAAGACAAAGTCAAGGAATCTAGGTAGCTTGAAACTGATGGAGCCAATTCCCTTTGGTTTTAGGCTAGATTTGTCTGCAAAATCTATACCATCTACAATGTCATTCAATTCTTCAAAACAATCTTTCCTAAAGGTCATGTGAGATGTTTCACCCGTATCAAGCAAGCAACAATCTTTGTAAGATGAAAAAGATGTTATTTCATTTATCCAAGATTACAATGTGCAATAGTGAATGAGTAGAATCAAAGGCATTACCAGCCTCTTGGATTTTATTTTTTTCTTCTTTGTAATGGTTATGTCTTCCTTCGATGGAGTTCCAAGAGGACCAACACCGATCTACTTCAAGTCCATTCTTCCCACAACGCATACGCTTCAGGTTTGGTCGTTGGCTTGAGTTGTCCCCCCCCCCCTTCCTCTGAAGTTTCTTCTTCCTCGTCCTCTTTTGATACTTTCTCCCTTAGAATGGTCTTTGGTATAGTTCTTTGTTTTCCGAGCAAGGAAAATAGTCTCTCCAGTAGGTTCACTGGTCTTTTTTCCAAAGGATTTCTCTTTATCTAAAATCTTCTCTACCAAGATGTCAAAGGTGAGGTCCTTGAACTTATCACTGGCTTGAAGTGACTCCAAATAGTTTGAATGTGTAGGATAGAGAGACTTGAAAAATGCTACAAGTGGAAGGTTTGGTTTCATGCTAGAGGCTTGAATATTATGCATTATTTCTCTGATCTCATATGCAACCAACATGGGATCATTATTCTTTACTTCTAAACTAAACAATTTCAACATTAACTCAATCACCTCCATTTTAGAATGTGAGTCATACAAATCCTGCAATATTTTCAAGGCTTCAAAGCATGATGTTGTAGGCAGTATGTGTTGACTCACCTCTTCACTTACTATTGCATAGATCAATGGCAAGGATTTGTTGTCCTTGGTCTCCCATATCTCTCATTCTTTTTCTAATGTTGGTGGCTTTGGATCAATTTTTATGGTCAGTCCTGCATCAGTTTTAATGGTGGTTCCTTCACAAATTCCCTTCCACATATCATTGTAAATGAAAGTGTCTTTGATCTTCCTTGACCACTCAGGATAGTTGTCCTTTCTAGAGAGGACGGTTCCTACAATAGATGCCAGTGAATGCATCTTTTACAATGTGTACCTGCAACTAAACATAGTTTACATGAAAACAAGAAAAGGTGCAGTTCTAAGTCTCTGCCACCCTTTTCAATGCGAATATAATCTAATCAAACAAATAAGCCCTATGCACTACTGTTAGTATGAATCATTGCAATCCTTCTCTACAATCCAATCCAAAGTCTCTTCCGAATCAATACAGTGCTTCTAAAAAATGTTAGATTCAAAATTCAGATGGAACTATATGTTTCCATCAAAATTAGACTCGATGCTTATCTCTACCACTTTATGATAGTCTCTTGTTTAGTACATTATGAAATATTTCTACCAAAATACAATATTTAATTTCACGACCTTTCAAAAGGAGTACTTCACTTCACAACATTTAACAATTTCAATGGAGGACGCAGCAGCCAATGGAGGTCGCATTAGTGTAGCTACAGGATTTAAAGTGAATCAATAATCTTCAACATGCAACTCACTTCAACAAAAAAATTGCAGATACATTTTACCTCCAACAAACTCCATGATGAGGTCGCAACTCATTTGAGATCGTAGCTCACAATTTTGAGGTCACAGCTTCACAATGGAATGCATACTCATCCCACACACTATGGAGAGCCCACTATGGAAATCCAACATGCATCAATATGGAGGTCCCATGCACTATGGCGAGCCCACGCAACATGGAAATCCAACATGGCATCAATATGGAGAGCCCACGAGCTTCCACAATAGAGAGAACACCATTCACGAAGGAGAGAACACCATCCAAACTTTATGCACGATAGCAATAAAGGACTTAGCTCCATCATGAGCACATAAAGGCTCAACAAACTATTCTTTCAGCAATTAATTGGCCGCTCTACTCAACTGGATTTTGCAAAGAACATTTAATTGCTCTTTTCACTGGGAAAAATTTTTCCAAAGGGAAGATTGGATATCACGTAGCACGAAAACAAGTTTGCCTCTACCAGCCAAGGTTCACGAGGTTCACATACAAACAATGTGATCACTCGAAATTAGGGTGAGCAAGCTGGCAGGTAGAATGCCATGACTAGAAAGAGGTAAAGGTCAGAGATGAAACCAGAAATAGGGTTTTGGAGAGAAACACAGAGCGTAGGACTTGATGAAGGCACACAGGGCAGAGTGAAACGCCTCTGCAGAGGGCAGAGAATCTGACAGGAGGAGGGCAGACTAGTGCAAAATGCCAGGTCTTGCATACACAATAGGAGTTATAGGGCAGAATCTGATACCACCTACAAGTAGCTCATGTGTTTGACATAATGTATATTGGAAATAATGCCACATAATGCTTATATACATATATAGATGGGAGGAATAACAAGGATGCAATTGCTAAATGTATTGGTGGCATTGGTAATCAAACTCAATGCAACTTTTTACTCATTTCTACAATGATGAAAATCTGAACAATATTCCATGGTTATTAATATTAACAAAGCATGAGAGCTTTGTTGTAAACTTAGCATGGGGGCTTCACTATAAGGCAATATAATGTCACGTTCATTCATATTGCGGTATTAATTATTCATGAAAACCTAAAAATTATATTGCTTATATATTAAGGGGCAAAGGGTTTTTTTATTTAATGTAACAATACAAAAATACTTTGGGGTCTTTTTTATATGGGCGAGCTGACAAATATCCGCCAAATAGAGATAGTGGGATCACGGTCGGATGAGAAATCGGGTTGAGGCGAGGCTCGGGCTTACCAGTACGCAGGGAAATTGCGTCTTGAGGCATGCTTGAGGCCAGGGGTTTCGTGGTGAAGTGGGTTTCCAGTCGATCATAGTCGAGAGATAGTGGTCATTGACAACCAATTGTTACCAATAGCACTCAGCCAGTTGTTACCAATATCCTTGGGAGGCTCTAAGCCTCCAAGGCCTGTTATAGGCCCTCGATAGGCCTTGGGGGCTTGAATACCCAACCACTCGTGCCTATTACAAGCCTTGGGAGGTTTAGTTAGCCTCCTAGAGCTTGTTATAGGCCCTGGGGGCTTGGATACCTAGCCCACAACAAGCTTAGTCAACGATTGGGGAACTGCAACATGCAATCTAAATGTTGTACTATGTGCATTGGCTCTAGTGACATACAAGAAGTGATCTCCTATCTCTTCATTAGACCATTAGATGTTGCAAATCATAATGATATGTGGTTGAGTAATTGCATTGTGGGTGAAGTAACGTGCATCCACAATATACATCGAAAGAAGCAAGGTGCATTGTAGAATACATGTGGGGTCATAAGAGGGGTATCATATCAATATACTAGGTAGAAATATAAAGGGGTATAAAAAAATTTAATGAAAAAATTGATACATACAATATCTAGTGAAAATAGGGTTTTTTTTAAATTGGGAAGGCATGTTGGGAGGGGGTTAAAAAAATGTTTTTGGAAAGTGTTTTCCAATATTTAGTGAAATTAGGGATGTTGTTTCATATGCCACGAATGAACGTGCTATGATAGTGGTTTATTGAGTGAAGCCCTTGTGAAACTTAGGTTGTACTAAAGATCAAATTTCCCATTGGTTTTGCTTTGAACATAAATAATATATTAACAAAGCAAGGTGATTTTTGTGGGGGCTAAAACTTATGATTCACATACCCTTATGAAGGTTTGATGTTTTGCGAGCTTTATTATATTATGCCAATATATACATTATATGTTAGTACTACATGTTCTTTATATTCAAAATTAAATGATAATGCTTCCTTCCTTGTTGCACCATGTTCTATCTCCATCTCTCCCAAATAACCTTGACAATAACATAAAGTAAGTTACTTCGGAGAAGGAGTGGAAATTGAAGTTGTTGTTCATAGAAAGAGAATCTAAAATCTTATGAAATCTAGGGATATTATATATGTAACACGTATATACACAATCTCATATGTGAAAGCTTAATATGCAACAATATATTAAAACAAATAAATCTGTGACATAATATCTCAATAAGTACATGAGGTATGTAGAAAGTTATAATTGAAGTATTAATTTTAGAACTTGTTAGTATTTGCATTTCCCACCTTATATATTTTAATGTTGACACATCAAATTTCTTTACACTTGTAGGTGGTTGTCATCTAAATAAATTCTGCAGTGAACGTATCCGTTCACTAATTTAATAGTCGAATCCGACTCTCATATTGGATAATAAGTAAGAATAATATATTTGATGATAGGAAAAAAGATGATATGTTACAATGATGGCCCTACCTTAAATATGGCTCGGGCATTTGATGTTGAGGAGACACCTCATTTCATAACCTAACTTTAGTAACTTAATTATTAATTATTTAATTATTATCTTATTTTATGTTCGTAGCATTGCCACTCTCTTAGAAAGGCTTTGTCCTCAAAGCCTTATAATTTTGTCGCATTGTTCTTTGCGATGTCATGGCTGACGAAACATGTCGATACGAACTGCTAAGTGTACAGCATAACTTCCGATATGTGGATGGGTCAATCCATCCCAAATTGATTTGTTGCTGACTATTGGGATTCCCCACTGATCGGTCGTTAAGAGCTTTGATCACATTAGTACCATCGTCTTTCGACATTTCCCACTTTTCAGAATATCAGTTTTTATGGTTGGGGTGTCGATAGGGAATTTTCACAATGTCATTTTCTTTTACGAGCGTCATCTTTTGAGCATTGATCTGAGCTGGGAGTTTTATTTTCGTCTCTTGAGGTTTTAAGGTTTCATTCTGTATCTTTTCCAACTTGTTTCCTAACTGCCTATTATCATTTTGAAACTTCTTGATCAATTCGACCTGCAATTTTTTTTCATCTTCATACTTCTTAAGTTGTTCTTTAAGGTCTTCATTATGACTTTTGATGCAGCTATTTTCTTCCTGCTTGTCTAGAAGTTTTCTTTCAATGTCTTCCGTAGATTGTTCTGTCTTCCGACTATTTTTCAACATCTTAATTTTTGTGACTAGTGTCTTGTTATGAAATCTTAATCTGAAAATTTCTTCGGATTTGTTGGATAGTGTTTTATTACTCTTTGCGATCTCCAGTTTGTGTGCCTTTTTAGAGTCGTCATTTTGTTGTTGAAGAACTTTTATCTGTTGTCGACATTGGCCGACCTTTGATTCTTGAATTTCTAATTTATGTCGTATCTGAGTTAGTTCTTCATCTTTGTCACTAACAATTTTGTTCAAGCGTATTATTTCTGCTTCGTAATTATTTATTTCCTTCTTTATATCTTGATTTCCTAACCTCTGATTGAATTCATTTTCGGCTTTTAATTCATCAATTTGCGCATACAATTTTTCTATACGCCTTTCTTGGTCAGAGATTTTTATTTGATTGCACCTTTCTTGTAATTCAATTCTTATTTCTGAACTGTTATTTATGTCGTGCAATCTTTCATTGTCTTTTTGATAATGTTTTAACTTGGCTTCTAATTCCTCTATTTGTAGTCACAAACCGGCTTCCATGGTCTTCGACTTCTTCGGTGATGGATGCTCATTCTGGACTATAGATGGCCTTTGACTTCTTTGCTGAGTCTTCAATTGACTTGACTTCTATGATGGTTCTTCCTTCAACTTTTTCGGTGATAATTTGTCTTCCTTGACTTCTTCTTGTCTTCTTTCGGTATTTCTTCTCTTTTTTTTTAATTAATAATTGTGAAACAATTATTAAATAATAATAATTATTATTATTTGTAATAATAATATCACTATGAAGTTTTTGAATAGGTAAGAGTGAATGAAGTAAAAAATATATATATAATATAATAATATGATTATTATTATAATTATATAATTTTATGGCAAACTTTTGATAATAAAAATTTTAATAAAAACAAAATGGTAATAATATTAAATATTATATAATAATATTAAATATTATATAATAATATTTAATTTATTATAATAATTTTTGTTTTAATTAAAATTTGTATTTTTTTGAATTAGGGTTGAAGGAGGGAATGGTGGCTTCGAGGAGGAGGCGTGGTGGAGACGTGGCTGCAGAGGGAGTTTGGCGTGTAGGTGGAAGGGCGCAGTGTGGGGGGGGCGAGAGGGTGTGGCTGTGGAGGAGCGGAGTGGTGGTGCTGGAGAGGGGAAACACGGGGGAAAGTGATGAGGGAGCTGCGCGGAGGCAGGGAAGGAGGTGGGGGAGTGGGCAAAGGGCGTGTAGTGGGAGGGAGGAGGGCCAAGCTGAAGGCAGGAAGGAGGAGGTGTGGCTACGCAGGGGAGGAGTTTGGTGTAGAGGATGGTTAGCAGCGAGGAAGGACGTGCGGCTGATGAGGCTGCGTGGAGGAGGGCAACGCGGCGAGCAGGAGGCAGGAAGGAGGAGGTGTGGCTGCACGGTGGAGGAGTTGTGAGGGCGTGAAGCTGTGAGGGCGTGAGAGTGTGGCGGAATGGTGAAAAGGGGAAGGCATGCTAGAGCAAGCAGATCAGAAAGAGCGTAAGCTGTGAGCGTAGCCAAGGCAGGAGCGAGGTGCCGAAACCGAGTTCTAAAGGGAGAGCCGAAACCGAGCTCTGAGTGTAGGAGCCGAATCCAAGCTCAGGTCGAAGGAGCCGAATCCGAGCTCTGATACCAAATGCAGTGAACATATCCGTTCACTAATTTAATAGTCAAATACGACTCTCATATTGGATAATAAGTAAGAATAATATATTTGATGATATGAAAAAAGATGATATGTTACAATGATGGCCCTGCCTTAAATATGGCTCGGGCATTTGATGTTGAGGAGACACCTCATTTCATAACCTAACTTTAGTTAACCTAATTATTAATTATTTAATTATTATCTTATTTTATGTTCGTAGCAAATCCATAAAGAAGATACCAAGCACTACAAGAAAGAAATTTCCCATCTAATGTGTGAAATGAAAAAGTATCTACCTCCAAGCTTTTTCATTGCATAGGAACACTACTTCATACAGCTAGTGGAGGATCATGGAAAATGTGGACTTGTACACACAAGGTCAACGTGGTCTGTGGAGAGGCACTTGAAAGCATTTAAGGCTTTTGTTAGATGAATATCACATCGATGGGGCTCAATGGTTGAAATATATATAGTATAAAAATCCACTATATATTTTAGTGAGTATTTGCCCCAGGTAGTGGGTGATATCAATGTGCTTCTTCCCACCAAAAAAATTTAAGGGGAGGTTTTGTTGGGGAAATATAAATGGATAAAGTGAAAGGTAATATATTTTATTGTACTTATTGTCTTTGTACATGGTTTTTTGTAAAATCTCAAGCACAGTTGAATCTAGCTACTGTGGATTCCTCACCGGTGAAAGATTGCACAACATTTGCAAGAATTAGCATAAAAAAATTTAAATGAATGAAGAACAATACACATGAATTGGTGAATAATGTCAATATTATTAACTGTCCAACCTTAACAAAGGTTAAGAACACTCATATATACAAATCTGGAAGAATTCGAATCCATCTGGAGTGTTCACACTGATCTAGCTTAGAAAAAGCTCAAACCCCCCCTAGGTTGACCAAAAAATCCCAAACCATCCCAAACTGGTTCGAATCTGCAGTGTGAATGCTGGGAATGACTGGACAGGCCCATGTGACCTCACACATGTGAAGAAACTGGTTGGTTAGAGGTTTGGAGTCTAAAATTGGTCAAAAATGTGACAAAACAAGGCAAGATTGTCCACAAAGAGAGCAAATGCGCCTAGGTAGAAGAGAAGCATGCTGAGTGCATTAAATGACCTGAGGAGGGCGCTCTAGCATGCTGAGTGCATTAATTGCCTGGGGAGCGCTCCACATAGCTGGTTTGACTCAGCACTTGTTCACATTTGCCATCTAGTTCATGATAATTGACCATTTAGTAGCTAATCAACTTAGGGATGTAATCATTAATCACTTGGGCTAATTAATCATCATTAATAAATGATTAATGTACATAGGTGGAAAAATGTTCTAACACCCCCCTTAAGCTAGACTTAGTGAAATATCAAAAATTAAGGCCTTGGCAACTAGGCTCAAGTCACCTTTTACATCATGAAAATTTATTTGTCCATGTAACCAAGGTAAGGAGGAAAACCACATGGGAAATAAAACCTCCCCTCTAAAATGGACATGTGGCATATATCAAAATACACCAATCATCACCATGCATCACTCACCCCAAGCAAAGATCTAAGGTGAGTGAAGGTCTTCTCGGTAAAACACTTGTGAAGATATCAGCAGTTTGCTCACTGGATGGGCAATACTGCAATGCTATGATCCGGTCATGCACCAAACCCCCGAATGTAATGCATGTGTATCTCTATGTGCTTGGTCCTCTGTCTCTGTACTGGATCGGTAGAAAATCTTGATTGTACTTTGATTATCACACCAAAGAATAGTGGGTGAATCAAAGACAATCCCGAACTCTGCAAGAATACCTTGCAACCAAACACATTGTGTGGTTGCATTGACTGCTCCCCTGTACTCGGCCTCAGCTGAAGATAAGGAAATAGTGCTCTGTTTCTTGCTTGACCAGCATATAGTCCATGTGCAAGCATAAAAACATAACCGGAAGTTGACTTCCGATCAATACAATCACCGGCCCAATCAGAATCTGTAAATCCTACTAGTTCAAGGGATGAACCAGCAGCATAATGGATACCAAAGGACTTAGTACCCTGAACATAATGAAGGATCCTCTTGGCTGCCTTCCAATGGATCTCATGAGGCTCTTGCATGTGCCTTGCAACAGCCCCAACAGCATAAGACAAATCTGGTCGAGAGTGTGTAAGATACAACAAGCTCCCAACTAGTTGTCTATACAACGAACTGTCAACTAGTGGTGAAGAACCCCATTCTGTAAGCTTAAACTCCTGAAAGAAATGGAAATTTTGCAGACTTACATTCAGCCATCTTAAATTTCTGCAGCAAATCTGAAGCATACCTTGACTGACATACAGAAATTCCATTCATAGATTGATCAATCTCCAAACCCAGAAATTGTTTTAGCAATCCTAGATCGGTCATGGAGAATGCACTGTGCAATGCTCTCTTAACTGAGTCAAGTTCTTTGGTGCAGCTACCAGTGATCAAAAGATCATCAACATACAGTACAATAATCAATATCAGATCACTAACATGCTGCATATACACATTTGGATCAGACTTACACCTCTCAAACCCCAAAGATAGCAGAAAATTGTCCATTTTTGCATACCATGCTCTAGGAGCTTGCTTGAGCCCATAGAGTGACTTGTTCAACCTGCAAACAAGTGTATGATCAGAAATAAAACCTTCAGCTGCTGCATATAAATCTCCTCATTCAGATCCCCATGAAGAAAGGCACTTTTTACATCCATGTGATGAATCTCCCATCGCTTGGAAGCCCCAATTGCCAAAACTAGTCTTATGGAGTCCATCTTTGCCACCCGGTGCAAATGTCTCTGTATAGTCCACTCCTTGGACCTGAGAGTAACCCCTTAGCCACCAACCTGGCCTTATACTTCAGATCAGAGCAATCAGATCCAATTTTGGTTCTATAAATCCACTTGCATTGCACTAGTTTCCTCTTGGGAGGAAGAGGGACCAAATCCCAAGTTTTGTTCTCATGGAGTGAGTTCATCTCCTCTTGCATGGCTGATTGCCACCTTGGGTCTGTACATGCTTTTGAATATGACATTGGATCAGATCCAACCATCAAATAACAGGCCTCACTCAGATCAGAATTATTATATGCAAAGGAATTGTGAAATTGAGATCTAGTTTTCCTAGCATCTTGGGGATCTCCCACTAGCTCTCCGGCACTTTGAATTGTTTTCTCTACCCACTTGGGCCTTGAGGGAGGGATATGTTCAGAATCCATATCAACATCATCTTCAGCAATATCAGAATCAGAAATATCAGAGAATGAATCACTACTTACTTCATCATCAAGACGAGGGAATGAGCATTCCCCATCACCTTGTTCACTAGCTTGCAAAAATTCTTCCTCTTCGAATTTGACACTTCTTTAAATGAAAGTTTTGTGAGTGGATGGATCAAAGAGCTTGTAGCCCTTGGAATCCTCTGCATACCCAACCATGATTGACTCCTTGCTTTGGGGCTGCAATGCCTTTCTCTTCTCCGGTGGAATTCTGGCCAAGCCCTTGAGCCAAAAATTCTGGAAATGTGAGACATTGGGCTTGTGACCCATCCAAGCTTCAAATGGAGTGATTCCTTGCAATGCTTTGTGTGGTGCCCTGTTCTGAACATATGCTGCATAATTCATAGCTTCAGCCCATAATTTAGGAGACAAATCCCTTGCTTGCAACATGCAAGTTGCCATCTCTTTCAGTGCTCTATTTTTGCGCTCTGCAACACCATTTTGCTGAGGTGTGTAGGGCACTGAGTGTTGCATCTGAATGCCATGCTCTTGACAGAGCTGCTGCAAATTGTTGTTGACATACTCTCTACCATTATCAGTCCTCAAAATCTTCATGGCCTTCCCACTGAAGTTCTCAACCATGCTCTTAAAAATCTTGAAACAATCAAAGACTTCAGATTTTTGCTTAAGGAAAAATAACCAGCAGTACCTTGAGTATTCATCGATGAAGGTGAGCACATATTTTCTGCAGCCATAGGAGGGTGTGGGGAGTGGCCCTATGAGATCAGAATGTACTATCCCAAGAGGTTGATCATCCCTCCTAGCCTTCCCTTTGTCATACTTCCTTTCAGGATGTTTCCCAATCATGCAACCCTTGCATGTTCCACTCGAAAATCTGATTTGGGGCAGCCCTTCTACCATATTTTCTTTGCTTAAAACTTGAAGATATCTGTAGTTTAGGTGCCCATACCTTTGATGCCATAGCTTGCTGGTCTCATTCCCATGTGACAGCAGCACACTTGGTGAAGAAAATTCGAGGAAGTGGGAGAACATGTACATCTTCATGTCATGGTCTGCAACACCCTTTGCAACAATTTTCCCGGTGGAAACTTCTGATATCTCCACTTCATCCTGAGTGAAGACCACCTTCTTTGCTGCTCCAGTATGTGTCATTTGATACACAGAGAGCAAGTTTGCTGCAAGATTTGGCACATACAGCACATTGGAGAAGAATCCATTCTCCATAGAGATTTTCCCAATGCCATGAGCAGGGATTTCTGAGTCATCTCCCATTCGAATTGAGAGGCCACTGTAGGGAGCAAGTTCAGAAAACGAGTCTCTTGAGGAAGCCATGTGCCTTGAGGCACCTGAATCAATGATGAACAAAGGTGAATGAGATGAGCTAGCCACCAAAGCATGGCAGCTCTCCTTGTCTTCAGAAACGCACTCCTTCTTCTTGGAACTTTCAGGAAGAGGAATGTTATTTTTCTGTAGGAGATGGGTCATGGTGTCTATGGTTTTCTTCATGCATGAGCTCTCTGGATGAAAACCTCTTTGACAGTAGCTACATTTTGTCTTCTCAGCCTTCTTTCCCTTGTTCTTGACACGATTCGAAACCCCCTCAGAGGATTTGGGCCTCTCATCCTTTCTCTTCTTCTCTTGAGGTTTCGAACCCTTGGGTTTTTGCTTGCCTCTTCCACATTTCGAATCTCCAGCTGCAAGAACTTGATCTTTTTGCTTGATGGAGCCCATCAAGACCAGCTTGTCTTGCTCTTGAGTTAGCATCTCCATGAAGTCAGCCAAGGATGGCATCTTCCAACCTCTAACTGTGAGCCTTGTGGAGTTGAAGGAAGACACAAAAACTGAGTATTCAGAACCCAATTTTGAGAGAATGGACAACACCAACTGTTCTTCTTTCTTCTCTATGCCACATTGTCTGATCTGCAAGACCAAGTTCTTGAACTTGGTGAAGAAGTCCTGGATGGAATCGAAATTCCCTGGGCTCAGTGAGACAAGCTCATTTTCGAGCTGGTGGCCTCTCATCTCATCAGTCTTTCCAAACAGTGTCTCAAGCTTGAGCCACACTTCATTTGGAGTTGCTAGACTTTCTACATGAAACAGGAGGTCTCTCGAAATGCTGAGACAAAGGAGGCCAAATGCCTCATCCATTCTGTTAAAAAACTTGGATTTCTCCACAGCTGAGTTTGGCTCAACCTCGGTGCCCATCGTGATTCTGTAGAGACCCTTAGATCTCAGCAAAATCACCATTTCTGCCTTCCAATCGAAATAGTTGAAGGGTGTGAGCACGTTTGGGTGAGATGGCTCCATTCTCCTCTGCTGCAATTCGCACTTGCTGACAATGCTGAACTCCAATACCTGCAAACAACTCTCAAATCACTCTGGAGGGATCTACACTCACAGATTCGAACCCTGTATGGATAGTGGGTGCATTCGGGAGAGCATCACACCTGAGAGGAGCCACTAGATTTCTCCAGTAAGCTCAAGGCAATGGCCTCAGGAATTATGTGGTTTCTCCACTGTTTCTGGCAATCCACTACAACAGTCTGCTGGTTCGAATTCTAGCTCCAAGAGCTATGATACCATGTAAAATCTCAAGCACAGTTGAATCTAGCTACTGTGGATTCCTCACTGGTGAAAGATTGCACAACATTTGCAAGAATTAGCATAAAAAAATTTAAATGAATGAAGAACAATACACATGAATTGGTGAATAATGTCAATATTATTAACTGTCCAACCTTAACAAAGGTTAAGAACACTCATATATACAAATCTGGAAGAATTCGAATCCATCTGGAGTGTTCACACTGATCTAGCTTAGAAAAAGCTCAAACCCCCCCTAGGTTGACCAAAAAATCCCAAACCATCCCAAACTGGTTCGAATCTGCAGTGTGAATGCTGGGAATGACTGGACAGGCCCATGTGACCTCACACATGTGAAGAAACTGGTTGGTTAGAGGTTTGGAGTCTAAAATTGATCAAAAATGTGACAAAACAAGGCAAGATTGTCCACAAAGAGAGCAAATGCGCCCTAGGTAGAAGAGAAGCATGCTGAGTGCATTAAATGACCTGAGGAGGGCGCTCTAGGCATGCTGAGTGCATTAATTGCCCTGGGGAGCGCTCCACATAGCTGGTTTGACTCAGCACTTGTTCACATTTTCCATCTAGTTCATGATAATTGACCATTTAGTAGCTAATCAACTTAGGGATGTAATCATTAATCACTTGGGCTAATTAATCATCATTAATAAATGATTAATGTACATAGGTGGAAAAATGTTCTAACATTTTTGAATCTTGGTTGGTTCATTAAGTCTATTTTTCCTTCATTCAGGTAGTGGAGAGTGGGATGCAATCCATTTATACATTGCAAATAATATTAACTAGATGACAATATGGATAAAATGATGCAAAGAAGTTTAACATACCTTATCATGGATTAGGGTGGCATAGTTTATTATTATTAAGATCCTTTTTGGATTATTATACAAATTTGACCCATAAGAAAATTGATCCAGCATATGGTGTAAAAGATAGAAATGTAAGCAATATTTTAGTTTGAATTTTACATTTCAAATGCCATTGTTTTTTTTGTCCCTCAAATTATCTTACACATGTAGTTATCAATTCATGACAATGAAATTATAACATGTTGACCATGCGGTTGAAACATCATAAATCTATGTGGTGTAATGGAAAAAAATATCACACCAAACATTTGGATGATAAGAAGAAAACCCATGATAGTGGGATAACTACAATTTTCCAGGTTACTAATATTTACCATAGGTGTTATAGACATATGATCACATCGTATTTGAGGTATTTTGGATATATGGAAGACATATTGGATATAGACTTGTAATCCTTCAAAGTGGTTGTCTTTAAGGTAAAGTGGTACATACTGTTACTACAAGGTGATGCAAGCACTGTTATTGATCATGACAATGGATTTACCATGATTAATACTACTATGTAAGAGTTGAATACAAATCCCTATGTACTTCCAACTCAATATGACCAGGTATTTTATTCACAAGTACCAGGTAGATCAAGTGAGTTTTTTGTTGTTAGATTTGATCAAAGAGGAATACCTGCAAAGTATATTTTTCCTAAAGAAGTTGTTCATGACCAAGAAGAAGATGTATGGGAGGAGGAAAAAGTGTACTTGGATAAAGAGGAGAATCAAGTTGACCAGATAATCATTGCCTCACATCCTATGCTTCATCATTATGATGGTGATTATATTGATGATGAATTAGTGCTACACATCCTTGATGTTGTTATGGACAATCCCTACAATGATCATGAAGTGTTGAATACAAATTTTGATCTTCATGAGTTAGATACTAAATTGGATGAAGTTCAAGATCAATTTGATATGGATATGTAATAGACATTATTTAATAACAGATGAACATACCAACTCAAATTGAGTATTTGTATGACTTGTGTTCTTGATTCTAGCTCCTTCTTTAATCAGATCTTGATGGTAAATTGAATGTGACATGCTATGTGACTTGGATGGATAATTGACATTAGATACATTGCTTAGATAGTTCACATTAGAGAAAGAGTTAAGTATCAGTATTTTAACCCTCATGACACTAATAAGATACACATAAAGTCAAATTTTCAATCCTAATCTACATGCCTAAACCACCTAAGAAACTAACCGAATCAATGGAATCTACCCAAGAAACTAACGTAGGCCACCTAAGCCACACATCTAACCACCTAATAGAATGTACTTATGCACACACTTAATAGTTTACAAAAATCATTTATATTGTACACAATTATTGATATAAACATATACATCCAATAAACTATGAGCACATGAGTATATAAATCCAATTAGAACTTGAATTTCCATTTATATTATATGCACTTGACTTTTCATTTAGATTCTATGCATGACAAATACTTGTTTTTTTCCAAGGCAACCCATAGTAGGGTTTATGATAAAATGTATTATTATAGGTGGATTCTACTTCTTAACACTACCACACTTGTGATGGAATCTACATATTTATGATATTAAAAACTAAACTACCAGGTTCCTTCTTTATCTAGAGCTTAATAAAGAATGATATATCATGTTTGATGTAATTTACCTAGTAGTATGGTTAGTAAGCTATCATGACCCTCTCAAACAACTCTAGAAAAAGTAACTATGAGACTATTGTTCTTCACTGACTGAGTTTTCTAGGAAGGGAACTAATCAACATAAATGAATCAAATAACCAACTAGAAAATTCAAATGACTGAAAGATGAATAAATAACAAATAACCATTACACTATACGATTCCATACAAATCATCAATGCAACTAACACAACTAACAATAATTCAACATGAAATAAATATAATGCTATTTAAATACAATGGCATCTAGATACATGCTACAAGAGTGTTAGAGAATTAGGGTATTAGATAGCTAATTATGCCAAAATAACTAGGTAGAATTAACTAAAAAATTCACAAACTTGACAAAATGAAGAGGAAAAATGGTAAGACAATAGAAGCAGATCACAACCATATGCCCAACCATTCACACTACAAATAATGAAATTGATTAAGGCTAAGTGAATCTTTATATCTCCACTCAAGCCATTTTTATAGCAACCATAGATATATTTAAAAGGACAACCAAAGCATTTTAATAGAAAATGGAGCTCCACACAAGAAGATACAAACTATAGATCCAACAATATAAGGTCACAACTATGTTAAAACCACAAATTCAATAAAATATAGTTGTGAAGGTGACATAAGGGAACATAGGAAAGGTTATGGATTCGAATAGGACCTATTTGTTTCACAAAACAAACCAAACTAGGCTATTTGACATCATTAAATAATAAAATAGACAATATATATTCACACGGAGCTAGCAAGAGTAACAAGAAGAGATAGATGAGACTCTTGGATGTGGTTTCAGTGGCTAGGGTTTCTGCAGTAAGCTCTAGTTCTCTATTTTTCAAGTTCTTGGTGACCCCAAGGGGTGGGAAGGTTGATGAAATCCAATGGAAGCAAATGTGGGGGGAGAGTCGGCCCCCTCCCCCTCCACCTAGACCACATGATTTTAAGTAGGAAGTATCCAAGTCCCTCTAAATGAAATGGGAAGAGAGGGTTATGATTCCTCGGGATCGAACCAGCAACGTGGAAATGGTGGGAGACATCCAGGGAAATGCCTTCCCAGATCATCCCATCTTCCATCGATGTAGATGAAGTTGGACAAACTAATGGGTCGCATATAATACATGAAGGATCACGCTTCAATAGGAAAATTTGTGGGGATTTTACCAACTGAAAAAGCCCTGATCTGGTGGATCAACTTGAATTGGAAACCAAGGGGTCATTATGACCTCCATCTAGGATCCAAGGGTTTCTTTACAGTCAGATTTTTTATCCTGGAGGATCGCAATCGAATCTTTGATGGCAAGCAATATTTTTTCTATTTGGAAGGTCTTTTTCTTAAAACCTAGAAGGAGAGGTTATGTCCGGATAAGGAAGATCTACGCATAACCCCAGTCTGGATTCAGATGTACTCCCTTCCTGGAGAATATAGGGATCCTGAGATCGTGGAAGATATTGGTAACACATTGGTATCTTTCATCAAAATCTCTGAACAAACAAAATCCCAACAGTATACTTCGTATGCCCGAATTTGTGTTCATATGGACTTATCAAAGGAGTTTTTGGAAGCCATAAACTTGACATGGGATGATGAGGACTGGACTCAGCCATTAGATTATGAGCATATCTCCTTCTGTTGTAGGTATTGCATGAATATGGACAGTTATATAGGGATTTACCACAGAATAAACCCCCTCCCAACCCAAGCAGTCCTCAGAGGTGGATGAAGATGGGTTCACTAGAGATCCATCTCATAAAACAACAGGGTAGAAGCAGGGATCCCCTTATATTCATAAAATACCTCTGGTCTCTAATCCATTTGAGTCTTTAAGTCCGATCTTGAAGGTAGATCTGATGCAAGAACATCCAGATGAAGGGAACCCACCCCCACCTCCTCAATCCGATCAGATGGACAAAGGTTTGGAGGTGGTCGAAGGGGGGGAAATCCAGGTATCGTCTCAGCAGGATTTGGAAATGGAAAAGGAGGAAGGTGAGGACATGGACATAGGTGAACTTGATTTGGAATGTATCAAACAAGCATACATAGACAAGGAGAAGGGGTATTTGCCCCAGCATCAAGTTTCTCTTCTTCAGGTTTCCATCATGAGGGCTCCATCTATATGCTCCCCCTTGGGATCGAAACTGGGCCCCAAAAATATAACAAGAGGAAGTTTGACGACAAAGGAAAGAAGCCTGGAAGGAAAACAAATCGACAAAGGATCATTGAAGTAGGACTCAATTTAATGGAATCAGATTAGTACCCTACCATAAGGGAGGCCCTGGGCCTTTAATCTCCTGGTTTTTTAATGAATATTATAACCTGGAATATAAGGGGCTCTAACAACCCCCAAAAAGTTCAAATTTCAAAGAAAAAGATACCGAAAGAGAACCCTACAATCGTGTTCCTCCAACAAACAAAATGCTCTGAGGCCCAACTCAAAGAAATTAGTAGAAAGGCATGGTGCGGATGTGAAGTAATAGGGATCGATGCAGCAGGATCTGTCAGAGGTTTGGGCCTCCTGTGGAACCCTAGCAAGGTTAATTTAGGGAAAGGTTTAGCCACTCCAAGATCCATTTCAGTAGAGTTTTAGGTGATAGGATTCCCCATTAGAGGAGTGATCACGAATGTTTATGCCCCCCATATTGCCCAGCAGAAGCTGGTTTTCTTGAATTCCCTGTGAATGCTCAATCAATGGGTGAAAGGAAAGCATTGTATTGTGGGAGGAGACTTCAATATGATCACCTCCCTGGGTGGAAAGAAAGGGGGAAGGAGGAATCTTGATATGGAAAGCAGAGTTTTAGGAGATACTATAGAAGCGATGAATCTTCTCGACATAGAGACGGGAAACAACTCATTCACATGGAACAAAAAGAGAGGGGGTGATCATCATGTTGCTTCCCACCTCGAAGAGTTCCTTGTCTCAGAGTACATCATGAATCTTGGCAATGAACATTCGACCCTAGTCCTTCCCTCTGTCGGATCAGACCATTGGCCTATTAGATTATTCTGGAGTGGTGTGGGATCTCAATGTAAAATCCTTTCTGTTTTGAGCACTTTTGGCTTACCCATCCGAATTTTAAATCCAAGGTGCAGCAATGGTGGGAAGAGTTAGACCAAGGAAATGGTCATAGTATGTGTCCATTCTAGCAAAATATTAAATCCCTCAAAGAGAAGATTAAGAAATGAAATACATAATAATTTGGTAACATATTCACTGAAAAAAAGGATTTTAGAAAAAAGACTAGAAGAGATCCAATGGCAGGGAATGAGGGATGGATTCTCCCCTGAGCTGAAGGAAGAAGAGTCCCACGCTACGGCTCAAATGATGGAAAGGGATGGACATGAATAAATATTACGGAGGCAAAAATCCAAGGTGACCTGGATTAAATATGGTGAAAGAAATATAAAAAATTTCCATCGATCCACGATGCAACACCTCTAGCAGAATAAAATTCTAATGCTCAAGAATGAGGCTAGGCCTCAATTGGAGACCATGGATGAAATTGAAGGTGAAATTCTCCATTTTTTTCAGGATATCATGGAGGATCCTCGCCCATACTGAAGAAGGGACATAGAAAAAATTACTCAACACACCCCCCTGGTATTTAAGGCCCAAAATGACCTTTTAATGAGACCTGTTTTCATGGCCAAAGTTGAGGAAGCGGTTCAACAAATGGAAGATGGAAAGGACCGAAGGTAAGATGGGTTCACTTCTAACGTCTTCCACTTCTTCTGGGATTTGATCAAGAATGAGGTTTGGATAATTGTGGAGGATTCTCGTCTCTCGCAGGGCATCCTTTCTGCTTTCAATGCCACCTTCTTAACTCTCATTCCCAAATCTAAAGGGGCTGACTCTCCAAGTATGTTTAGTCCCATTTCCCTTTGTAATGTAATACATAAGATCATAACGAAGGTTACAGCCAACATGTTAAAACCTTCCCTTCCATCCCTTATCTCCCCTGAACAGTCGGTATTTATTGAAGGAATGCAAATCATGGATGGTATAATCCTAGTTCATGAATTCATCCACTCATTAAAATCAACCAAGATCCTAGGTATGATGTTGAAACTTGATATTTCCAAATCCTATGATAAGATCAGTTGGTAGTACATGAGAGAGATGTTGAAGGGATTTGGTTTCAAAGTAGAATGGATTCAGTGGGTCATGAGTCTTACTTCCTCTATTTTTTTCTCCATACTTTTAAATGGATCTTCCTTAGGAACCTTCAAACCCTCTCAGGGTATTAGACAAGGAAATGATTTATCCCCCTTCCTTTGTGTGCTAATGGTAGAAGGGTTGGGCCAATCAATCAAATAAATGTGGTTAAACCAAGAATTAAGAGATCTTAATGTCCATCCTCAAGTTGATCACCAAACCCACTAACTATTTGTGGATGATACTATGTTAATAGGGCATCCCTCGTTACAAAATTCTTGGGAAATCAAATGATGTCTCAATATTTTTGTAGCGGCCTCTGCTCTTGAGGTAAATGAGAGAAAATACCAATTTTTTTTCTTCAACACCCGAAGGATCACTTGACAAAACATATGTTGCATTCTTGGGTTCTAAGAGGGATCCCTTCCATTCAAATATATTGGGGCCCCCCTCGTCGATTCCATCATCCGTAAGGGATCGTGGGCAGAAATATTGGATCGAATGAAGAAGAAATTGGCAAATTGGACTTTGTGTCCACTCAATCTTGTGAGCAGCCTATTTTTAGTAAAGGTTGTCCTTCAAGCAATGCCTATTTATCTCTTCTCTACAATGGATACCCCCAAAGCGGTTTTGAAAGAAATCTGTAACATTCAATGGAGATTCCTATGGATTGGGTCTAGTGAAAAGATAAAATGGGACCTCGTCAGTTGGGAGGCTATTTTCTCCCTGAAGCTCCAAGGTGGGTTGGGTCTCCGAGACTTGGAAAAATCCAATGAATTCCGTGGAGCCAAAGTTTGGTGGAGATGGGTACCCATGACAATGAGCCTTGGGAAAAACTATGGATTCATAAATATGCTTCAGGGTGGCATACGTAGGATCTCATTCAATTCCCGGACCTAAAGTCAGGCTCCCATATTTGGAAGTCAGCAATTCAAGGAAGGAATTCGATTCAAGAGAATAGTTTATGGGAGATTTATCTACAATTAATTTTTGGGAGGATGTCATGTCCCTTCCCGTTGATCCGATGCAAAGGAGGAAACATGACTAACATTCTGGGGCTCATTTGGAGAAACTCACCCCCATACATTACTAACAAATTCATAATAAATAAAAACTTATGTGTGCAGATTCATACTTCAAATAAACACAGCAGAATGATACACTATCCACACAAAATTGCATCATGCATTCAACATATAATCATAATAGTCATCAAATTAAACATTGCAGAACACGGAATGAATATAATTTAAACCACAGAGAATACTTATCTTCAAAATGAACTGTCCAAGCAACTGGCTATGTGAGAGCAACGTTCCACCCAACCATAGGTCTTTGTCCAACCTATATTCTTTCAGCTGAGAAACCACCCCCGAGCTGGACTATGTATCCACTAAGGAGGAACTAAACATGATCACTCACAGCCATGGTTTCATAGCAATAGTCATGCTAAGCCAACACACAGTTGGTTTATCAAGCATGCAAGAGACAAAGGAGGAGGATGCTAATCCAGTGAACTCAACCACAGAGCTACAGGCATCTCAAGCTAAACTCAAACAACCTTGGCACCCACAATACCTACCACACCAAACACAAGGAAGGTCCCCTTCTCTACTACACAGTCCCTCAGGTGTCCCTTCCCTCCAGTGCTCTTCAGGGTGGGCATAGAAAGGTCCAAGCTGCTAAATCCTTGAGATTATAGCCTTCACTGGATTTATCAAGCAATCCCAACCTTTGTTCTATTCTCTGTTCTATTATTCACACTTGGATTCTCACGATTCGGTGACCAAATGACTCAATCCCGTAATTGGATTTTCGGGCTATCACAACTAAGTTTTTATATGGATTTTTGGGTATCTAACACTCTCAAATTCACCCCAAAGTTCATGTCTATAGATTCCCCATTGGATTTCACTATCCATGAAATTATGGGCATTTATGGCACTTCAAAACGTGGGTTAATGCAAAGTTGTGATTTCTAGTTTTTCTCACTGTTTGGTCTATGTAATGGATGAAAACTGAAGCTTAGATATTCCACAATGGAATGGGAATGAAGAAGAACGAATTCCCATGAGGTAGAGTGACTTGTGGGTCAAGGGAATAGAGCCTATACCTGCCATACGAATTTCTGGGTTGCCCATGCTCCATTGAAGCCATAGACTGATTTATTCAACTACTCCCTTACAACATAATTAAATGTCAGCAAGGAAAGTCAAATGGGTTGACATTTGGAAACATATGGTTCAACCCCACAATCCCCCTCAC
Source organism: Larix kaempferi (assembly GCA_027924585.1). Lineage (NCBI taxonomy): Eukaryota > Viridiplantae > Streptophyta > Pinopsida > Pinales > Pinaceae > Larix > Larix kaempferi. Next base: position 14,354,956 of record BSBM01000092.1, read on the forward strand.
CGCTCCCTAGTGGATACACATGGCCCCCTCTAATTAGTTGCTCCCATAGCCAGTTTTGGTATTTTATTGCAATATTAAATATTCACATCAATTTACAATAGTCCATAGCTTAATAACACATGGATAACAAAATATCAATTATTTGTCCAATTTAAATAAAATCATAACATACACTAGCGGGGCCTTGGCCTTGAGCTCCACGCTAGGGAAACATACATTGCATGTATACAATATTTACATTAAAATACAATATATCATAAGGGTAAAAATGGGGGTATTACATTCCCCTCCCCCTTAGAACAACACCGTCCTCGGTGTTCTCAAAACTGATAAAAAAAAAAAAAAATGGGAATGCCTCTCTCATGGCATCCTCTAGCTCCCATGTAGCCTCATCGGGACTAAGGTGCTCCCATTGGACCTTTACCTACCCAATGGATCTGTTCTGGAGCAATGTGACCTTCTTGTCGAGGATGCGCATAGGCTCTACTTGGAACTCTCCCTCGGGTTCCACCTGTATCACATTCTAATTGATCATATGATTAGGATCATGTACATAATTCTTAAGCAAATATACATGGAAAACATTATGAGATCTTATGTTAGCAAGCAATGCAACTCTATATGCAACTGGTCCTATCCTATCAAGGACTTCAAATGGCCCACAATATCTTGGTGTCGGCACAACTCCCCAACTTCAAGGAACTTTTCCTTGGTCTCACCCTCAAATAAACATGATCCCAATCTTAAATTCCTTATGCACTCTTTTCAAGTCTGCATAACTCTATTTCCTGTCCTGAGCTGCCTTTAAATTATGCCTGATCTTAACAATTTCCTGCTCCATTTCCTCAATCATTTCTGGTCCAAGCACTACCCTGTTCACCAGGTTGTCCCAACTCACTGGAGTCCTGCATCCTTTGCCATACAATGCCTCAAATGGACTCATCCCCAATGATGCATTTTGCCCATTATTGTATGCAAATTCTACCAAGTTGAGGTAATCTTCCCACTTGGATGGTTTATCCATCACATACATTCTCAGCATGTCTTCAAGAACCTGATTCACCCTATCAGTTTGACCATCTATTTGAAGATGATATGTTGTACTGAAATTTAATCTAGTTCCTAATTCCTGAAACAATCCCTTCCAGAAATTGGAAGTGAACTTTGTATCACGATCAGAAATTATTGCCTTGGGCAATTCATGCAATTTGAATATCTCTCTCATGAAGATATTTGCAATGTCATTAGCCTTGCGAGTGGACTTGACTGGAACGAAATGAGCTACCTTTGATAGCTTTTCCACCACTACCATGATTGAATCATGCTTCTTCATTGTCATGGGTAGACCTGTTATACAATCCATAGAGATCACTTCCCACTTCCACTCTGGAATGGATAAGGGATGCAACAATATTGTTGGATGTTGGTGCTCGGCCTTTCAACTTGTTGGCATTTTTGACACCTAGTAATGTACTCAGCTATGTCCTTCTTCATACCAAGCCAAAAGTATTGCTTTCTTAATGTTGTTATAGTTTTATGATATCCCGGGTGTCCAGAATATGGCATTTGGTGTATTTCATCCATCACAAGCGTCTTCAAATCTGCACTATTTGGAATGTACAGTCTGGTGCCGTGATAAATGAGAACATCGTCATCACCCAGCTGATAGCTTGCACATGCTTCATCCACATTACCCTGCTACAATTTTTCTTTAATTTGAAGATGAGTTCCATCACTAGTTTGAGCTTCTAGAACTCTTGTCTTCAAATCTGATTTGCACATGCTTAATGCTGCAACATGAAATTTTCTGCTAAGAGCATCTGCAACCTTATTCTCTTTCCCTTTTACATGCTTAATTTCAAAATCAAATTCACAAATAAATTCCATCCACCTAGATTTCCTAGCATTCAAGTTTGGTTGATCAAACAAATACTTCAAGCTCATGTCGTATGTCCTAAGCTCGAATCTTCTTCCCAACAAATAATGTCTCCACATCTTGAGAGCATGTACTATGGCTGCTAATTCTAAATCATGCATGGAATAATTCTTTTCATGCTCTTTTAATTTCCTTGAATCATAGAAAATCACAAATCCTTCTTGCATGAGCACTCCACCTAGCCCTTCAATGCAAGCATCTATGCACACTACAAAATCCTTCCTTGGATCTGCTATCTTCAAAACAGGAGCGCTGGTAAGTAACTCCTTCAACCGCTGAAAGCTTTTCTCACATTTTTCAGACCATGTAAATTTGATATTCTTCCTTTGCAATGAAGTGATTGGATTTGCTATCTTGTACAATCCTTCAATAAACCTTCTGTAGTATCCAGCAAGACCCATAAAATATCTAACATCTAAAACATTCTTTGGAGTAGGCCAATCCATTATGGCTTCAATCTTTTCTGGATCCACTGCAATACCTTATTTGGAAATAACATGACCCAAATATTGCACCTTCTTTTGATAAAATTCACACTTGCTTAGCTTTGCATACAACTGATGTTCCCTAAGGACTTGCAACACCATCCTTAGATGCTCCTCATGCTCTTCTTCATTCCTTGAATAGACAAGAATGTCATCCAATGATACAATCACAAACTTATCCAAATATTTGTTGAATACACTATTCATGAGACACATGAATGTGGCAAGTGCATTGGTAAGACCAAATCGCACCACAATGAACTCATAATGACCATATCTAGTTCTGAAAGTCGTCTTGTGAATGTCTTCCTCCTTTATCCTCACTTGATCGTAACCAGACCTCAAGTCAATCTTGGAAAACACTTTAGCTTCCTTCATTTGATCAAATAGGTTATCAATCCTTGGAAATGTATACTTGTTCTTGACTATCACTTTATTAAGCTGCCTGTAATCAATACACGGCCTTAAAGTCCCATCCTTTTTCTTGACAAATAACACCGGTTCTCCCTAAGGAGACACACTTGGCCTAATATACCCCTTGTCCATTAATTCTTGTAGCTGCATCTTTAACTCTACCAATTCCGGCGTGCACATTCTATAATGAGCTTTCGAAACTGTCGCTGCCCCTGGGACAAGATCAATGGAAAAATCAATATATCTCTTTGGTGGCAGTCCCGACACTTCGTCCGGAAACACATCCTTAAACTCTTGCAATATCTGGAATTCTTCTATCCTTGGACCTTTGTCCTCTGATGAATCTGATATATGAAACGCATATAATTGGAAACCACTCTTATAAAAAAAAATTAATTGTAAGGCTGAAATTTGCCTTACTGAAACTTGCTTGAGAATTCCTCTTACCAATCTCGGTCTTCCCTCTTCATCAATACATTCAAGTGCTTTCTCATAACAGTCCAACTTGGATCTATGTCTTTCCAACCAATCCATACCAATTAGAGCATCATAAGATCCTAATGGTAGTACATTTAATTTTGCATGTGTGTGGAGTCCATTCAATTCTATGGAGCACTCCACCACTACTTCGCTTACTTTTCTCTTGGTCCTCGTGGCTAACTGAACTAGCCAAGACATACTGCGTTTCACTTTTCTAAGAGAACAACCTTCAACCACTTTTGTAGAAACATAACTATGAGTATATCATGGATCAATCAAAACATAAATAAATTTCTTAGAAATCTTACCTTCAACTTCCACCACTACTGATTGATGGTATGCCTGGTGATTATCCAATGCTGCGTAAATTCAAGGTGTTGCCCTTGCCATATCCTCCATTGTAGTTGCTCCCTTTAAGTTGTGCAAGCTCCAAGGATTCTCCCTCCGATGTGGACAATCCTTTAGCATGTGGTTTCCTCCACATACCCAACACTGAAGTGGCCCTTTTGATGTCTTTTCTGCTGCTACTGTTGTCTTGAATCCACTCCTTACTTGCTGCCCCTGTGGAAAGGTTCTGGGATGATTTTTGAATGGTGGCTTGAATTTATTTTGATCAAACCTCCCTCTTGGCTTTCCTTTCCATGCTGGGTGAACCTCTGATTTTCCTTTATTCTGCTCATAGCAATGCATTGCCATCCTAATGGCTTCATTAAGACTTGGTGGATTAACAAACTCAATCCTATCTCTAAAACTTTGAGGTAGACTCTCAAGGAAGCATTGGATCTTTACTCTCTCATCTTTGATGTAATCCACATACCTCAACAATTCCAAAAATTTATGGACATGTTCGTCCATATATTTTTGCCCCAACCTGAGTTCGTTGAACTCTTTCCTCTTACTATCATAATACCTAGCAGAAAGGTATTTTTCCTTGAAATACTTCTGAAATCGCTCCCAGTTGATCCTCCTTTCACTGATCCTTTTCACTTGCAAGAGGTGATCCCACCAAATTGAAACTCTGCCATTTATATTATAAATGGAAATTATAGCCTTTTCATTTCCTGAATAATCATGAATCCTGAAATATTTCTTCATCCCACGAAGCCATGCCTCTGCCTCTTGGCCAGTCTTGTCTTCTCCATCGAACATGGGAGGCCTTGCCTTCTTGAATTCTCCCTGTGGAATTCCTTTGAATTTCTTTCTTCCCTCAATTCTGCTAGAATTATGTCTTGGACTTCTCCTAGAACCTCTGAAGTCACATGACCTGTTGGAAGAAGATCTTGAGGAGGGTGTTCTATGCTTTTTGCTCACAAAACTCTTTCTTGGGCTTGGAGTCCTCCTCCTAGAACGACCTCTAGAGTGACTCCCTGCACATCTCCCTTCTTCACCTACATTGCTTGGGTTGGACCCAAGTTTTATCCTCTACTTCATATCAGTGAGGCTCTACAAAATAGCAACATTGAGTTGGTTCTATTCCTCCTGAGCCTTCATCAATCTTTCATTAAAGCTTACCATGGTCTCAACAAAATTCTGAGGAGTTATTTGCTCCCTTCTCCCATTGGATTCAGTCTCAGCATTCCCTTCTTGCACATTTTCTCCTAGCACATCTTCATCATGTTCATAAGGATCCTAAGCATCATTCATGGTCACCATTTTCCTTGGAGACCCCTTTCCTTGTATGCTGCCTCTGCTACAACTATTCAAATGTTATGAGTTGCAAGCACTATGCATTATGAAAATATTTATTAGACATCTTAGGAATGCATATACAAACATAAAGCATCATTATTTAACATAATTAAACTCATGGAATAATTCTCAGAGCTATTATGCCTTCATTTCTTTTGCCCATTCATGCAATTCTAGAAATTGCCCATATTGACAACAATTTTGTCAAAACAGTCGCTGGCACTTTTCTGCTCTACATATCTATGATGTATGATAATGTCATTGAAATTCTGGTTATGCACCGTTGTTCCCTACTGGATAAGTTTTCCAATGCTTATCCATGTGCTTCTTTCCAACATCGGGTATGGGAATTACATTACTTCAAAAATGACAATTTTTACTAAAATTATGCACTTTTACACTGTTGTATTTTATTCTGAAATGCCAACCTCAACCACTTGTAGAAGCAAATCTACGAAGAATCATGGAAGCATTTCTATCGGGAAAATTTAGTCCATATATATAAAAAGGAACACTCAGCAACCTTCGTATCTATGTTCCGATGTACCATTCATCTTCGATAAAATTCTGGGTTGGTCTACTTTTAACTTTTAACTTTTTCCAAAATTTCAACATTTTGGCCAAAAATGGCTATCTTCCAAACTGTGCATTTCTGTAAAATCTTTGTCTAACGGAAAATGTATGTGTTAATGAGAATATGAAATGTGGAGTTTAGTATATTTCTTGGATCCTACATCTAAGGTCAATTTCATCCACTGCAAACATTTCAAAATCCTCAAAAAGTGGCCCGGAATAGTGCTTTTCGGCCTTCTCGCTCACCTCGACTCCACATCCTTTGGATTTTGGCTCCAAGCTTCCAAAATTAACATTGTTCCTGCTCCATGGCCACTCCATATCGATTTCAGCTCAATCCGACCTCCTGCCAAGCTTTAGGACACTGATTTGTAAAAGCCATTAATTCCAATTTTATGCCAAATTGGAGCGTAATGGGCTTTGAACCCTCTCTGGTTCTTTCATGGCCTTCGTTAATGGCCTCAGAACAACACAAGACTCATCCAATTCTGATTCCGCATGCTCCTACTATCCAAAAATTGAGTTTCGGGCTCTATATTTTTTTTTTAACCCGCGATCCGCAATGCGGAAGTCGGAAAGGTCAATTTTCCAACTTCGGGAAAATGCCACTTCCGCAATTCACAATCCATACTGCGGAAGTCGGAAAGGTAAGTTTTCCAACATCAGGTAAATGCCACTTCCGCAATCCGCAATCCGTACTGCGGAAATCGGAAAGGTCAATTTTCCAACTTCGGGAAAATGCTACTTCCGCAATCCGTACTGCGGACGTCGGAAAGTTCAATTTTCCAACTTCGGGAAAATTCCACTTCCTCAATCTGCAATCCGCAATCCGTACTGCGGAAATCGAAAAGTCAATTTCCAACTTCGGAGAATGATACTTCCGCAATCCGCAATCCGCAATCCGTACTGTGAAACTGGGAAATGCGGAATGCCAATTTTTCGACCTCGGAAAATGTCACTTCCGCAATCCGCAATCCATACTACGGAACTTGGAAATGCGAAACGCCAAAACGTAAATTTGAAAATTTAACGTTTCGGCAATCCACAATCCGTAATGCGGGTTCAGAAATGCAGAAGTCCAAAACGTAATTTCAAAAATTTTACGTTTCCGCAATCCGCAATCCGCAATTGCGGAAACACATCTACTCCGGAAAACTTTCAGCACTCATATCTCCCTCATCCTTTAACCAAATAATGCGAGTCTGATACCATTGGAAATCTCTTGGAGAGCTCTATGCAACTGTGTGATCCTCTGCCACACCTGAGAACTCTGATCCTGTCATTTTTCTAAACAAAACGTCACCCAAAATTCTACAATACCACATTAAAACATTATGATATCTTCCTGTAACTCACAGTTTGGCCCAAGCAGCCCCGGTGTTGCAACATGGGCTCTGATACCACTCTGTTATGTCCCCTCCCTTCGATACAATGCAAGGGAGGAAACATGACTAACATTCTGGGGCTCATTTCGAGAAACTCACCCCCATACATTACTAACAAATTCATAATAAATAAAAACTTATGTGTGCATATTCATACTTCAAATAAACACAGCGAAATGATACACTATCCACACACAATTGCATCATGCATTCAACATATAATCATAACAGTCATCAAATTAAACATTGCAAAACACATAATGAATATAATTTAAACCACGGGGAATACTTATCTTCAAAATGAACTGTCCAAGCAACTGGCTATGTGAGAGCAACGTTCCACCCAACCATAGGTCTTTGTCCAGCCTGTATTCTTTCAGTTGAGAGACCACCCCCGAGCTGGGTTGTGTATCCACTAAGGAGGAAATAAACATGCTCACTCATAGCCATGGTTTCACAGCAACAGTAATGTTAAGCCAACACACAGTTGGGTTTATCAAGCATGCAAGAGACAAAGGAGGAGGATGCTAATCTAGTGAACTCAACCACAGAGCTACAGGAATATCAAGCTAAACTCAAACAACCTTGGCACCCACAATACCTACCACACCCAACACAAGGAAGGTCCCCTTCTCTGCTACACAGTCCCTCAAGCGTCCCTTCCCTCCAGTGCTCTTCAGGGTGGGCATAGAAAGGTCTGAGCTGCTAAATCCTTGAGATTATAGCCTTCACTAGGTTTATCAAGCAATCCCAACCTCTATTCTATTATCTGTTCTGTCATTCACGCTTGGATTCTCACGATTCGGTGACCAAATGACTCAATCCCATAATTTGATTTTCGGCCTATCAAAACTGAGTTTTTCTATGTATTTATGGGTATCTAACACTCTCCAATTCGCCCCAAGTTTCATGTCTATGGATTCCCCATTGTATTTCACTATCAACACGAAATTCTGGACATTTATGGTACTTCAAAACATGGGTTAATGCAAAGTTGCGATTTCTGGTTTTTCTCACCGTTTGGTTTGTGTAATGGATGAAAACTGAAGCTTAGATATTCCACAATGGAATTGGAATGAGGAAGAACAAATTCCCATGAGGTAGAGTGACTTTTGGGTCAAGGAAATAGATCCCATACCTGCCATACAAATTTTCGGGCTGCCCATACTCCATTGAAGCCATGGACTGATTTCTTCAACTACTTCCTTACAACAGAATTAAATGTCAGCAAGGAAAGTCAAATGGGTTCTCATGATGACATTTGGAAACATATGGTTCAACCCCACAATCCTCCTCACCACTCCCTAGTGGATACACATGGCCCCCTCTAATTAGTTGCTCCCATAGTTAGTTTTGGTATTTTATTGCAATATTAAATATTCACATCAATTTACAATATTCCATGGCTTAATAGCACATGGATAACAAAATATCAAATATTTGTCCATTTTAAATAAAATCCGAACATACACTAGCGGGGCCTTGGCCTGAGCTCCACGCTAGGGAAACATACATCGCATGTATACAATATTTACATTAAAAGCCAATATATCATAAGGGTCAAAATGGGGGTATTACAGAGGACTCTTGATAGCAATTATCGAAGCTTCAAAGCTTGGTGGATTTTTCCAAAACCCAATGTTCTTGCGACTTCCATTACAGAAGGAAAGTTAAATAATTTTGGAAGGAAGCTACTGGATCTAGGGAGTTTCGTGAATGGATTCCACAAGACTGGTGGCACCAACTTTGTAATCAAGAGGATTCTAATCAATTATGGGAGGTTCTCCAGGATCGATATATCATAATTCATGAGGATATAGACAATCTCTATTGGGTGTTTCAATCTAAAGGCATATTTACAATTAAGGAAGCTTATGAAATTAGGTCAGGACATCACATCCTTCCTAGAGAGGCAATTTGGAAGAAATTCTGCAAAGCTCAACTATGGCCTAAAATTACAATTTTTTGGTCGTTGATTATCAAAAGACGAATTCTAACTAGAGAAAACCTCATGAAAAGAGGTATGACAAGACCTTTTGTATGCTACCTGTGTGAAAGATCGGAAGAGAGAATTGATCATATTATGGATGCATGCCCCTTTTCTTCTCATCTTTGGGATAGAGGGGTGGTCTCCTTTCGGTGATCCATCAGGCTCCATGGTCATCCAGATCTATCATTTGTGTAATGACCTAAAAAACCCTTCCAAAACCCAACTATCAACTGGATTTGGAAACTCTTCCTTGGTTTCTTGTTGTGGGAAATATAGCAGGGGAGGAATCGTAGGAGATTTCAGTGGAAATCCACCCCCGAGTATGGGGTTTGGGAAATCATAAAGGGACGAATTTTGGAATCTATTCGATTGCATCCGTGGGATAACGATGATTGGAAAGTTCAAGGCTTGGAATATTCAATTCTTCAAGCCTGGGGAATTTCAACCCCCCTTCAATGTATTGGAAACCCAAGGCATTAGAACCAAAAAGAGTCCAGTCTTGATCAGTGGAGCACCCCTCCAATTGGGTTCTTCAAACTCAACTTTGAAGGTACGTCCAAAGGCAACCCTCGCTCGGTTGTTTTTGATGGCCTCTTTAGGAATCAAGAAGGGGAAATCCTTGGCATTTTCATGGGGTTTATTGGCCAAGAAACCAATAATGCTACTGAATTGGAGGGTTTAATTCATGGTCTTCTTATGGATCAATGGAGGAATTGGTTCCTTAATCGTTGAGGGGGATTCGAAAATTGTTTTAGAGATGGAAGCTCGCATTCAGAATGGGAATCATAGCTCCAATGTCTCTTCACACTAGAGGATTGAACATTGGTTGGTCGTTATCTTGCTTAAAACGTGGGCATGTTCTTTCAGTCATGTCAAGAGGAAGGGGAATGACATGGCATATCTTCTAGCTAAAAAGGGGACCCAAGACTGTATCACCATTATGGAAGGATCATTAAACGACCTAACTGATGGGACATTTTGAGCCCATTGTGAAACTCAACATTCCTTGGGTGTGTCCCGTAGGGAGGCGGCCATTTCTCAAGATATTTAGTGGTCTCTTGATGTGGGAATACGAACCTGTTTGGGATGATCATTGCTCGAAAAGGTTGTCTGCCAAGTTTGGACGGAGATATTAAAAAAGGAAACTTGGATATTGAATGCCGGTATCTTCGTACGATTCGGAGGAAGGCCTTTCGTATGTGAATTTATTACCAAAAGAGGTGGAGAATTATTGTTTTATGTGGGATAGATCTGACAAGGATCTCAATATAGAGGTTTAGCATCATCAGGGAGACAGATTTCGTTATGGTTGTTCATGGGAAGGCCCAATATAATGCCAAGAAATTTATCCAACTTCTTCATCGACGTGGCTTTCTCAATTGCATGCACAAAGTTGTTTGGTCTCTGAAGTTCAGGTGGTTGGTTTCTTTTTCTAGTCGAAAATGAAATTTGCAGGTGAAGCAATTGTGGGAAGTGAGACCAGTAAAAGAAGGGCATCCAAAGGGAAGGTGTCAAGGGGTGACCATCGGATCAGAAGGGTGCAAAAATGGGCAGCCCAGGAGGCTCGTTATTTCAATTTGGGTCTCCCTTTTGATGTCCAACGGGAGCTATAAGTTATGGAAGTGGGATTGTGGGCAGATCTTGATGATGAGCAATTGCAACAAGAGACAAAGGTGTTGGAGGATTGGGTCATTGACCCTGGTAATACTTCAGCCAGGATGGGGATTTATGAACGTACAGTGGCTCTCTACTGGTACATGAAGAACATGCTGGGGCATGTGTTGTGGGAGATACAGATGAAGGGGGAAGGGTCCAACATCCTTATGCAGAATTGGAAGGACCACTATTCTGATTCTCGAGTAATGCACTTGAAGATCGACACCATCACAAAGCAGTTGGGTATTCGCTTGTTGGAGCCTCCTATGTCGACTGAAGTTTGTTCAATGGCCCATCCGGGCTTCTAGATAGAGTCCTCTACTTTACCTCGTGGGAGTTGAGCTTCGCCTCTCTCGGGTTTTGTTCTAGATTATAATTTTTTCTTTACACTATGTAATATTTAGGCAGTTTAGGCTTTGCATCAATCAGTTTTCTAGAATTTTGAATTTTATGTTAGTCTCTAATGTTTTGAAGCAGCCTTCTTGGGCTTATTGTAATATAAAAGATAAGGGAGCGCAATTTTGTATCTACTGTGATTTGGGCATTTTCTGTTTGTTTTCTCAGGGTCCATGGACTATTCTATGTAATCCTTGATATGCACTCACTTTTTATGTTAATAGAATTTTATGCTTACCTACAACAACAACAAAAAAGAATACAATAGAATATGAAATATAAGTCTAACATGGTTGCAAGAAAAAGTGAAAACTATAGCCTCTTCCAAGTCCTTTCACACTCTAGCATATCCCAACATGTATACAAGTGGTTGCACAAGATAGCACAAAAGGATAAGATAGATATATTTCTAATGAAAAGGAAGAAATGAAAAGAAAATATGAAATATGGGTTTGACCATCAATATCCTGAGAAATATCTTCTTTGTATCAATGATGATTATAGATTTGCATATGCTTCTTGTCTATTATGGAACTCAAATGAGAGGGAAAATGCTTTCAAAAGTTGACCACAAACCCTAAAACCAATTTCCATGTCATATTATCTGATCCAATCAAAGTTCTTTAAAATTAAAGAAGGTGCATATACTTATGAATCAAAACATCCTCAGCTAGCAATTTTTTATTATATAATTCTTATTTAGGTGGAAACAAGTTTAATTATACAGTGTAACAACTACATACTTTATATATTATATTCTAACTAATATATATTATATATTATGTGCTAACTAACTATTGTCATGTATATATGAGTATATAAATTGGCTTTTGACTTTTAAATTTATAATATTTACGCCGTAGGCATTTCACCACGGAGGTCCATAACCTCCGCGTCGGCTAGATTCCGCGCTCATGGAGCGAATGGAATCCTGCCACATGGAGGTTTCTCTCAGTCCGTTGGATCAACTGCTCGCGAACCAGCCGTCGATTTAGTCTTCTCTGGGTTTTTCCTGGTTTTTCCTGGTAGCTTGGTCTGGCTTCGAGGTCTTTTGTTAGCCACGCTGATGCTCGACCAGAGATCCACGAACCTATCTCCGTGCTCTCCTATGATGTAGGCTTTCACATCTTGCGCGTTCACGTCCAGAAAACCTCCAGACTTGCCCGCCGTTGCAAAAAAGATACGCGGACTTGCCCGCCGTTGCGGAAAAGATACACGGACTTGCCCGCCTTTGCGAAAACATGAAACGGAAGGGCGAGGAATCGACAGCCAAATGGTTCCTCCATTGTGGGAAAGATACGCAGACTTTCCCGCCGTTGCAGAAAAGATACCCGGGCTTGCCCACCTTTGCGGAAAGAGAACCCAAGTTTGCTCGCCGTGGACAGGCGCGAAAGCGTAAGGCGGGAAATTTAGCCAAATGGTTCCGTCGTTGCAGAAAAGATACACGGACTTGCTCGCCTTTGCAGAAAGAGAATTCAAGTTTTCCTACCATGGAGAGGCGCGAAAGCGTAAAGCGGGAAATCTAGCCGAGTTTTATCTGCTTTTGTGGAAAAGATAAGCGAATTTTTCTGAGCCTGAGAGCGATTTTACGTAACTTGAGCGAAACAATTCATCAGAGAAGAAGGAAAGGTTCATCTGCAGAAAGAGAATTCAAGTTTTCCCGCCGTGGACAAGTGCGAAAGCGTAAAGTGGAAAATTTAGTCGAGTTTTATCCGATTTTGTGGAAAAGATAAGCGAATTTTTTCGAGCCTGCGGGCGATTTTACGTAACTTAAGTGAAACAATTCATCAGAGAAGAAGGAAAGGTTCATCTACCCTTTTGCGGAAGAGTTGATCGAAAATGTCCGCCTTTGCGGAAAAAATGGGCGAGTTCCTCCGGGCATGTGATTCGATCCGGCGACCGAATGAACAAACCCCCCTGCACAGAAAAATGCAGTTTTTTTTTGGTTTTATGAGATGGGCCTCTGCATTGCTTCGATTGAATCATCCATCTCCCATAGATCAAATACTTTTTCTATGCATTTAGTTTTCAAAAATAATCATATTCCCAGTGTAAGGCTTAGATCGATCTCTGCATGGCAAAAGCTTACCAGGTATAAATTTTCTTTTTCTAAACTTGAGCATTCAATTACGGATTGTACATGGAACAACCTTCTGTAAGGTTTCCCACATCAACATTTATTTCCTTGGGTTTAATCCATGATGAAGTTATGAATATCGCTTGAGTCGTACAGATCTTTTCCTATTGACACAGACCAAAAGTTGATGGATTGGACCTGTTGTACATTGTATCTTCTGCAAATACAAGAACAGATTTCAATGCAAGAATTCTTAAATGTGCTCAGACACCAATGCACCACCGCCTTTCCTCGTAATCCTTTATAAAATTAATTGGGTCAAGCCTCTGTCATTGTATTGTTGTTTGCTACTGTTATTGTGACATCAGCTCACTTATTCAAATCCCCATAAATTTACGAAGCAACGGTCCTCTTCAGGAAGCAAAGATTTTTGTTTTGTATTCAAAATCAAGGTTTTCCTCTCAAACCAAACTCATATTTGTTGTTATAACAACCAAGAAGGTTCTGCTGTATTTTTTTTTCTTTTTTTTTTTTCTGGAAGGTATAGGATGTTCATGTCACTGCACTGTAATTTATTTACTCATTCACTTGTATGTTCAACTTTTAAATTTAGAATTTAATCATGTATGTTATTTGTTTACTGGTTTCACATGAAACCGTGCTTGATTGATATATATTCAGTTCCTTGTGTTTACCAATATATGTTTCTACTAACTTGGGAAAATATACTTGCACTGCAATACATTTTGTCTCCTACAAAAGTTGCCACTTTTGAAAAGTTGATCTTTTATTTCTCAGTTCTACAATAACCTATTCGTGCTAACGACCCCCTGTTGAAATTCCTTGTTGGTTCTGTTCCTTTTGTCCTGTTTGCTTCACATTTATTTTTCACATCTTCTGTTCTGCACAACAGATTATTTTTACCAAGATACTCTTTACTCGTTCCAACTTCATTTAAACCTGCTTCTTATAACTTTCTATCATCTGGATCAAGTTGTTTTTCCACATTTGCAGCTTTACCGAGATAAAAAAAACCATATATGCATTAGCTTTATATTTGCTGCAACAACCACAGGTGCTTGAACTTCTATTGAGCTGCCACTACAACAGAGTCAAAAGGTGTTGTAGTTCCTATGCACACACTCAGATTGTTCTTAGTTTCTTGAACTATGCATATGTTTTTTTCTTTCATTCTGCATTCTCAAATCATAAATATGAATATCAGATTGGATACCAACACTGCACATTAGAACATGTTTCCAAGCAGAGCATATTTTGTAACACAATATAGAATATATAAACTACATCAATTGTACATTGTTACCAGCTTACTAACAAGGCCTAGGTTCCAAGCAAAGAGCATCAAGTATTGCTCCCAAGTCACTACTCAATTGTTACTCATATGTTTCAAAACTACAAGGCCCCAAGATATATCACAAAACAAGACCTAGAAAGATATCTAGCTATAAAAGCTACCACCTTTCTATGGAAGCGGCTACCCTTCCATTTCAAGAGTGTTTACTTTCATGTTCCCCACTGTCAGTTGACTTGCCATATTGTAAAAAAAAACTTCCTTAGTGTGATACATGACCACTAGAGATTGTTCCTATCAGTCAAAGATCCTAAAAGGATCCATCTATTTCCATCAAGCAATGAAGGATACCACTACAGCCAAATTAAATACAAGGTTGATTGCCTTGCCATCAAAGTCAATTGTTCTTATTTTCTATTCACCATACCAAGTATTCTATGTAAACTCTGTAACTCTATTTTCAAAAGATATTTGTTCTAAGAATGAAAAAGGCATTTCAAAGCATAGGTTTCCACTTCATTGATTCATAAGAGATGTGTTTGCTACATATGTATACCCTGTTTCATTTTCAGCAGATTCGTTCCAACTTCGGTTAAAGTGCGATACTGTTATAACAAATTGTCATAGATTTTTATATGAGAATTCCCAAGACTGTAATTCACATTCTACACCATCAAACTGATATTTATATCTATTGTGCCCTTTTTCTTATGTTCTTAAACTGCTAACTTGAACCCAACACCTTTTTTTCTTCTTTTTACATGCCAACTACTCTTCTAACCTTCTACCAAATCTTAAGTCTTTCAATAATGTACAGTTTAAGTTTCAAAATTAACTAAATAATCTATGATGTTGTTTCTACTTATTTCCTTATTACTCGAATAGAAACATTGATTGCTAATAGCAATCTTGCCCTTTTCCATGTTGCTTTTGTAGTGCCACTATTTTCAGTACGCTGGTATGGAGACTCTATTAACTGAAAACGTTATTTCACTTTTGATGAATGGTGTTGTTGACCTCTGCCCACTTGTACAAGTTGTTGCTCTCAAACAAGTCAACTCTCTTCACTCAAAAACTGCCCGCTTCCGAATTTGTATCTCTGATGGAATTCATTGCCACAATACATTGCTTCCAACTAGCTACAACAACGTTGTGGAAAACCACCAGCTCCAAGCAGGTTCAATCATCAAAGTCATCAAATGTACATGCAACATATTGCACAATACCATGTATGATTTGATTTCTACCTCTTGTTTTAACTTGTTTTAGGTTGCACTCCCAATCATTTTACAGTTTTTTTACTTATACTTACTTAGCTTAATGCTTATTGCTAGGATTGTAGCATTGGACACATTTGAAATTGTCACTTCGGAAGCAGCAATAGTCGGAGACCCATCACCTTTCAACTTTACCCCCAGCTTTACCTCCCCTAGCAGTTCATCTGTTCTAGAAATGAACACCATTGATCCCCAAAACCCTTCACTTGACATGCCTTGCTCACAAAACACAACCACAAACCCTATTGCACCTTCTCTTCAATTCACATCGCTCAACCCTTCCAACAAAAGTTGTTCGATTCAAGGTCACGTTACTGCAAAGACTAGTATGACAACCTACACCAATCAAAAAGGGCCTGGTCAACTTTTTGGCTTTGACCTTGTTAGTGCTATCAAAGATGAGATTCATATCTCTGCTTTCAATGAACTAGCCACCTCATTATATGAACAAATACAAGTTGGCACAGTCTACACTATCTCAAATGGCACAGTTAAAGTAGTCAACCCAACATATAACCATTTGACAAGTTCTTTTGAGGTTTTTCTTACTCCCTACTCAACCATTGAACCATGTTTGGAAGAGTACCCATTAATCCCTTTTCATTGATTCCACTTTAAATCTATCCATGACATCAAAACTACACCTATCAATTCCATGGTTGACCTTATTGGAATTGTGATTTATGTTTCCCCTGCATCAACTATACGCAAAAGGGATGGCTCTGAAACCATTCGATGGAAAATTGGGTTGAGGGACATGTCAGGGTACAGCATAGACGTAACACTTTGGAATGATCACTGCACAATCGAGGGTTCCCACCTTGGAAGCCTTCGAGGTTTTCCTACTACCCCTATCCTTGCAATTAAAGGTGGTCATGTTACAGACTTCAATGGAAAAACCATTGGCGCCCTCTCAAACACCAACCTCGTTATAAACCCAAATATTGAGGAAGCTCATCTTCTCCAAACATGGTTTAATGACAATGGCTTTCGTCCAGCCTCGCCATCTTTGTGCAGAAAATCAACCTCACCTTCTTCTAGCTCTTGAAAACGCATTTCCATCTCTGCGCTTCAATCTTTGCAACCCTCTAAAAAAACAACTTGGTATTCACTTATTGCTACAATCACCCATATTAACATCGATGACTTCTATTTCCTTGCATGTCCTCTATTTGTCGATGGAATACAATGCATGAAAAAAATTTCCCACAAAGTTGGTAATTTATGGCATTGTGCAAAATGTGATGGGGAGTTTACAGAATGTGCTTATCGATACATACTAAAACTTGATCTACTTGATCCCACTGGACAAATGTACGGTGTCATAGCTTTCGATGATTCTGCGCAACAACTCATGGGCATATCTGCACAGGATTTATGCCTTCTCTCAAGTGATCCAGCATCTATGTCAGAAATTGTTCAACGTGTTTGTGCTCACAAATACCTTCTAACCTTATCGGTGAAGACAAAGACTTTTAATTCAAATGCTCGCTTGAAGGTGCTTCTTGTTATGTCTGAAGACACTTCATCGTCATCACCACCTGTTGCTTCAATTGATCCAAACGAAGCCACTGTGCTTAATACACGCTCAATTGTTCGCAGGCTTTGAACTCTACCTTTGATAATCCTTTGTCACACAATTTTGCGCAATTCAAATGTAGATTTTTTCTCTTCCTGCTTTATACTTATCCACTACATACTTTTTGTATAGACAACACTATGTAATTAATACTTGTAACCATCAATGAGCAGCCTTCAATATTATATGATTTAGTTTTGTTGTAACATTTTGTCAAATTACATATTCATTGCAACCTATCTTGCCACTTTCAAATTTATACTTATAATAAAGATTACTTTGTCAACTTTATACTTCTTTGTTTATAAACAAATTTTTACTTAAAATGAACATTGTTTAACTACTACTTGTAACCATCAATCAGCAATTTTAAATATTATATGATTTACTTTTGTTGTAACATTTTGTCAAAGCACATATTCATTGGAACCTATCTTTCCAATTTCACATTTATACTTAAAATGATGCTAACTTTGTCAACTTTATACTTCTTGCAATAACTTGGCATATATTATCCATGCTCCGTTTATCTTTTACACTCTATCTTTGTTTAGTTGTTCAATTATTCAATATATACTATGTTTGTCTTCCAACAAAGGCACAATAAAGTTGATAACCACAAAACAATTTTTTTTGTAGCCATGTCAACCAATGATGTCAATGATCAAATCAATGCACGTAGAAGAATTGTTTATGCTAAAAATAAAAAACAAAACAACAAACGTCAACGCCTTCTATATAGAGCTGCTCGCCAACTTGTTCATATCCCTTCTCCATTTCATGTTGTTCAAGCTTCCTTACCACCCTCAACACCATGCACAACCACCCCAACACATCCAACAAATATCCACCTAGATAGTGTGCAACATCAATTCTGTAAAAGGGTCGACAAATTATCTAGCATGGATGTATGCTCTATATGCATGGAGTCTTATTGTGGAATTAAAACAAAGCACTCTTCTTGTGCATCTGCATGCTCTCGTTGTATTGCAGAAAAAAAATGTCCATCGCTACTTCTTAGCAAACAACATGGACCCAGGGATACAACCAACTGTGCTAGCTATCCTTACTCAAGTTGAAGAAATGCTCATTTCTCGTGTTAACCCAATTTTACAGGTCACTCATGCTCGTGGGGGTCAATATACATATTCTGGACACACTATCACAAAACATTTCAAGCATTGCCAATTTCCTCCCTCACTTGCTCTCAGACATTGACATCCTAATTGTTTGTAAATCCAATCCTAACAAGAAGCCTTATGAATTCTTTGTCAGCCGAACACGTGTTCTTGCTGCTCTTGAATACAAGCTTTCCAATGCCCCCTACTACAAGGATGTTCAAGTTAACTCAATTGCATTGTCTTCTTTGCCTCTTGAACCAACCGACATTTCCTCCCTACTTTGGCATGTCAGAGCCGAAGAAACCCCACTTGTTGCAAATGCCTCAAATGTTGCCATTCAATCACTCACCTTCCTTGAACCCCATGAAGAACAATCCTCCTCATTTATATCTACACAAACAAATTGTAGAATTGAGGTTGATGAAATCAAACGCTTCTTAAGCACAAGCAATGCACCCACTCCACCTTGCATTGACTGGCCCCCAATAGATACTTCCACTATCAATGAATACAACATAATTGGCCTCCTCTCAATGGCCTTCCCAACCTTGTTTCCCACTGGAGTTGCAATGCTTAAACAACCACACATTCAAGAGGTTGGTATCGACAATTATGCACTACACCTACTTCGATACCACGACAATAGATTTGGCCAACATCCTCGTTTTCGTTATTACATATATAACATCATGATGCGCCACCATAGCCATGTTAATGCTTCTGTGTTTGTAAAGCGTAACATTGAAGATATGTTGCCTCCAACAGTCGCAGAACTTCAACAACAATTACAAGATGTGCCCAATGCTAAAATAGCTGAGCAGGTCATGCGGTTTGGCTCCACCCTCTGCGGAACGTGCTCATACTGGAACAAAAGCAGAGATGAACTAACTGACATGATCGCACAACAAGGGACACCAACATTCTTCTTCACACTCAGCGCAGCTGACACGAAGTGGCCAGACTTGCACTCTTTGATGCCTAGACAAGCTCCAGCTAATTCACATCAACAATACCAATGGAGAATTCGCAACCTTATATCCAATCCACACATTGTATCTCAATACATGCACAAACGATTCAAAATATTCCTGGAAGAATTTCTTCAAAAAGGCCTTTCTACAAAAGACTATTGGTGCGGGTTGATAACAAACCATAGTCTGATGGATTTTCAATATATTCAAAAGCTCAAATATTTGTTCCTAACACTTGTATTTTTCATGCAGGTATGAATGGAAATATAGGGGATCAGCACATATACATGGCTTCCTATGGTTGGACAATGCACCAAATATGGACACGTTAGATTGGGAAAATGTTGCAAAGGTCGAAGATGCAAAACAATACTTTGACAAGTTTGTTACAGCATGGAATCCTTGCGTCAACCATTCTCAAATGCCATCTTTGCAAGCCTCTGCTATAAATGATCCATGCGCCATTGCATCAGACTCCATACTTGCAACAAATCACCTCGATGACTATGAAGAACCTATTAACTGTGTCCAAAGGCACACAAAATGTTCTGAATCTTCTTGCCTCCGCAAAAAAGGATCATCTCTTCAATGTCGTTACGGATTTCCATTTGAGCTACAACCTACCTCTTCCTTATTCATTGATGCAAATGGGCGAAAAACATACAACCCTGGACGGAACGATTCCCTCCTAAATATTCACAACCCTACCATGCTCTCAATTTGGCGAGCTAATGTTGATTTCCAACCTGTTCTCTCTAGACATGCTGTACTCAAATATATTTCAAAATATGTAGCAAAGGCAGAGCCAAAATCACAAAAGCTACCATGCACTTCTTTCTCGGATTGCACATGCAAGTCCACATGATGCACCAGTCCTTCAACCAATAAGACGCTTCCTGTATGAAACTGTTGCAGATTGAGACATTGGCGCACAAGAGACTTTCCACATGCTCCAAAAGCTCCCTCTTTGTCTTTGCAACCGTTCCTTTTTATCCTTGAACGTTAGCCAGAGTGTTTTCCGACGTATTTCCAATTACTCTCTCGATACCCCACCAACACCAACCTTCATTTTTGCATACATGCAACGACCCACTGCACTCGAACATCTTACCCTTCTTGAATTTGCACGTTCTTGGTCAGACTCATCTCGTAGAAAGCATTCCCAATGGAAACCAAACATCCCTGCCAAAATTGTTCGTGTCTTTCCTCACTTCACTACCATTCCACCCTTTACTACAGATTCCTTTGTTTCCTTTTGTTGGAGTGAGCTCCTCTTATACAAACCATTTCGCAACCTCCACGATCACATTGGTTCCACAGAATTGGCCATAACTTCTAATTGGATTCGCATTAAAGACACATACACTGCATGGCATGTTGATCGTTTTCCAGAAACACCCAATACACCTCCCTCTGATGATTCTACTTCTGCTTCCAACCACATTCCCTTAGCGCCTACCATGGATGAATGGGAACTCCTTTCTCAACTTCGCCCTAGAAACAACCTCTTTGTTGATGACCTTGCCATGCTTGGCCATCGTGACTTTGATAAAGAACATAATTGGTCTGAAAACCATATTCCCTCGCACATGCATGCAACAACCATATCATGCATTGATCATGCGCGATTGTCCTCCCAAATACCCCAAGACAGCTTCTCAACTTCGTGTTCTTCTGCCTCTTTGTCTCCCACACAACGCATGGCCTTTGACCTTATCCTTGCACACTCCACAAATGCTACAAATCTTCCCCCACTCAAAATGGTTATTCAAGGAACAGCAGGAACAGGAAAGTCTTTTTTGGTTTCTTGCCTTCGATCCGCACTCCAACATCTCGCGAGAAACAACCCTTCCCCCTTACTCCTCCTTGCTCCCACCGGTATTGCTGCCTTTAACATAAATGCGCTTACAATACACGCTTTGCTTCACATACCCATTGTTGACATGCATCCTCTTGAAGGCCAATCCCTTTCAACTTTGCAAGAACAATTTCGCCATATCCGATACATCATCATTGATGAAATGAGTTTTGTTGGCCGAAAAATGCTATCCCAAATTGACTCTTGCTTACGTCAAGCCTTCCCTTCGCAATGTACAACCCCCTTTGGTGGTTGCTCCATCATCTTCCTTGGTGATTTTGGACAACTACCCCCTGTAAAGGACATCCCCATGTATACTGGCACATCTCGAGGCAATGCTCTTTGGCGCACATTTGACTCTTTTGTCACTCTTTCAACCATCTTTCAACAACAAGGAAACAACCCTTCTCAAGTTTCCTTCTGTCAACTCCTACTCAATCTCCGAAATGCAACACCAACTCTTGAAGATTGGGCCCTCCTCATGTCAAGGACAATGTCATCCCTTTCACATGAAGAGAATAATGCATTTGACAGTTCCACTCATTTATACACAACTAATAACTCTGTTGAGTTGCACAACAAGCAAATGCCGAAAGACCTAAACATGCCAATTGCACATTGCTTTGCAGAGCAAAAGAAACAACATGTGCAAACCTCAATAGATGATGAACAAATTCCATTCAAGGTTCTACTAGCAATTGGTCAAGAAGTCATGTTGACATCCAACTTGTGTGTATCTGCAGGACTTGTAAACGGCTCAGTTGGGAAAGTTATTGCAATTGTCTACAACTCCAATGATCAGCCTCCTAGATTACCATCTTATGTTGTGATCAACTTTCTACACTACAAAGGACCCCCGTGGGATTCTTCCAATCCAAATTATGTCCCCATCCCTCCTATCACAAGGGGTACACGAAGGCAAGTACCACTTCGAATGGCATGGGGTTTGACAATCCATAAAGCAGAAGGGATGACTCTGCAAAATGCAACAATAGACATTGGCAACATTGACTGCCAAGGCCTTACATTCACTGCAATATCAAGAGTTAAATATTTGTCAGAGCTTCGCATATCTCCACCTTTTTCCTTCTGTAGGTATTCACAGATGAAAGATAGTCCATATGTGCACCGCGGGATACAAGAAGAGACTTTGCTTTTTTCCAAGTCTTTGCAGCCACATAATCCATAAAGTTGCATCCTACTCCTTTGCTGAAGAGAAGCTGCAATAGGGTTTGTGGTTGCGTTTTACGAGCAAGGCATAACAAGTGAAGGGTTTTGGGGATCAATGGTGTTCATTTATGGAACAGATGAACTGCTAGGGGAGGTCGAGTTGGGGGTAAAGTTGAAACATGATGGCTCCCCAACTATTGCTGCTTCCGAAGTGACAATTTCAAATGTGTCCAATCCGACAATCCTAGCAATAAGCATTAAGCTAAGTAAGTATAGGTAAAAAAACTGTAGATTGATTGGGAGTACAATCTAAAACAAGTTAAAATAAGAGGTAGAAATCAAATCATACATGGTATTGTGCAATATGTTGCATGTACATTTAATCACTTTGATGATTGAACCTGCTTGGAGTAGTTGGCATGTAAAAAGAAGAAGAAAAAGGTGTTGGGTTCAAGTTAGCAGTTTAAGAACATAAGAAAAAGGGCACAATAGATAGAAATATCAGTTTGATGGTGTAGAATGTGAATTACAGTCTTGGGAATTCTCATATAAAAATCTATGACAATTTGTTCTAATAGTATCGCACTTTAACCGAACTTGGAATGAATCTGCTGAAAATGAAATAGGGTATACATATGTAGCAAACACATCTCTTGTGAATCAATGAAGTGGAAACCTGTGCTTTGAAATGCCTTTTTCATTCTTAGAACAAATATCTTTTGAAAATAGAGTTATAGAGTTTACAGAGAATACTTGGTATGGTGAACAGAAAATCAGAACAATTGACTTTGATGGCAAGGCAATCAACCTTGTATTTAATTTGGCTGTAGTGGTATCCTTCATTGCTTGATGGAAATAGATGGATCCTTTTAGGATCTTTGACTGATAGGAACAATCTCTAGTTGTCATGTATCGCACTAAGGCAATTTTTTTTACAAGATGGCAAGTCAACTGACAGTGGGGAACATGAAAGTAAACACTCTTGAAATGGAAGGGTAGCTGCTTCCACAGTGTTGATGTATATGTAACTTCGGAATGTATTTCATCTATGTATTTCATATATATTTATTGTACCCTTATTAGAGATGTGTTATTCCTCTATAAGGAAGTGTCGTCATGTGACAAGTGTCGCAAATGTGTGTACTTGTCGATGGGTTATTAGACCACCATGTGTGGGGTCGGCCCTGAAATATATATTATATTGTGGATGTACCTAGCTAGACAAGTCGGCCCCCATAAGGTCATTGGGCAAACAGGTTAGTATAAATAGAGATCGGGAGATCTCTATTTTGATCATTCGGAAAGTCACACTTCTCTCACTCAGAAAGTGGCGCACTAGTGAGGAGGAGGATCATCTGCTACAAGGAGACTATCTCAAGTGTATTTTGGTTGTACTTTGGTTGAGCCATTGCTCTCTCTATCTCTAAGGAAGTTGTGGGGTTTTTCACCTTAGGGTTTTCCCCACGGAAACTCTGTGTCTCTTGTCTCTCATGCTTTTGATTCTTGTGATGCTTGTCATGCTTATTGTGATTGTTATGCATTGATATACTGTATATGTTATTCTCTCAGTAAAGATCCTAGAGTATTGTGAAATAATGCTCAAAATTTAACATGGTATCAGAGCTAACCTGAGAAGAAGACATTTTGCAGTGACGGAAACTTGCGTTTCTTGTTTATTGGGTTTCTCTCCACAGATTTTGGAAAAGCAGTATAGTAGATTGACTCTACTCATCTAGGAGAATCTATTTGTCCAATTAGAATTCAATTCTGAGCATTTTCAGATTTGGCCCTAAAAATTAGGGTTTCCACAAAAACAGGAATTTCTGAAATCTGAAGACATAGATGGAAGCTCCTTGCAAAAATCGAAGTTTAGAGCTTTGGATCGAGATTTTTGGCTAGGTAGATCTCTGGGAAACTCAAACCCTAATTCAAGGCTCTCCCCAGTGAACCCAAGAGGACAAAAAGGCAAATCTGAAGGGTAAAGCTTTGCTGATCTCAAATTCTAAATACACCAAGCTAATCAGCTCATCAAGGTGCATCTTTCTATCCTTTCAGAAAGTTGAAATTCACATTTTGAATTTTTAGGGTTTTTCCGACAAACCCTAATCCGGGACCAGATCCAGTTTTCAGCATTTCAAGTGGTAAGACCTAAATCTTTTCTATTTCCATTTGAAGTACTCTTTAAGATGTCTCACCACACCAAGCTTGAGGATAAGCTTGAAGGAGCTGATAACTTCCGAGCTTGGAAGTATAGGATTGGGTTAATCCTGGAAGAGAATGAGTTGGACTCATATGTAAAAGAAGACATCCCTATCCTAGAGGATGAAGAGGCTAAGGTATTGCATAAGAAGAACTTGGTCAAGGAAAAGAGAATCATTGTTGATTCTATCAAAGACCATCTCATACCCCATGTGTCTTCTCTAAAGACACCCAAGGAGATGTTTGACTCCTTGACCAAGCTATTTGAAGGGAAGAACATAAATCGAAAGATGACCCTGTGGAACCAATTGAAAGGAGTAAAGTTTCAGAATGGAGAAACCATTCAATATTATTTTTCAAGGGTCTCCCAGATCAAGGAACAACTAGAAGCAGTGGATGAAATGGTGGAGAATGGTGAAGTGGTGATGACCACTCTAAATGGCCTACCCAAGTCATGGGATTCCTTTATTCAAGGAATTTGTGCAAGGAAGAAGTTGATCTCCTTCAACAGATTGTGGGAAGAATGCTCTCAAGAAGAAGCTAGGCTTGTGGCCCAAGAAGAAAAGATGGGAAATGAAGATCAAGCTCTCACAGCACATGCCAGGAAAGGCAAGTCCAAGAAGGAATCATCTCATAACAGGAAATTCTCACACCACCATTATCATAAAGATAAGAAAGATCTCAGATGCTTCAATTGCAATGAGAAGGGACACTTTGCTTCAGATTGTCCCAAGAAGAAGAAAGACAACAACAACTTCAACAAGAAGAAAAAGAATAACAAAAGAAGATATCATGCTCATGCTGCCGAAGATGATGAACCCCCAAAGAAGAAGGCTAGGGCAGAAAGTGATAGTGATGACGACTCATCAAGTGAAGAAGAGTATGTTCTAATTTCCGCTCTCACAGGTACTATCTCCCATGGTTCTAATGATTGGTTGATTGACAGTGGGGCTTCCAAACACATGACTGGGTTTAAAGAATCTTTTGTAAATCTGTCTGAACATGAATCACCCCATAAAGTGAAACTTGGGGATGATTATCAATACCCAATCAAAGGAAGTGGTGAAGCCTCCTACAACCTAGATTCTGGAAAATCTTTGAAGATGAAAGAAGTCCTTTATGTACCTGGGCTCAAGAAGAACTTACTCTCCATCTCTGCATTGGATGCAAAATGTATGAGGGTTGCATTTGTGGATGGCCAAGTCCTAATGTGGCCAAAGGGAAAAACCATAGATGATGCAGTAGTGATTGGAGAGCAAGAGGGAGGTTTGTATAAATTGAAGGGACAACCTAAACATGCCATGGTACATGAATCCATGGAGCAAAGTGAACTTTGGCATATAAGACTTGCTCATATGCACTATAGGGCACTTCCAATTGCAAGCAAGGTTGTAGAGGGTCTTCCTGAGATCAAGACCAAACATGAAGGTGTTTGCAAATAATGTGCAAAAGGTAAGAACATTAAGAAGGCTTTCCCAAGCAGTGAAAGCATGGCAAAAGACATTCTGGAAATCATCCACTCATATGTATGTGGTCCTATGTCATCTAGTTCTCTAAGTGGGTATGTTTACTATGTCTCATTTATTGATGACTTCTCCAGGAAGACTTGGGCATACTTCTTGAAGAAAAAATATGAGGTGTTTGATAAGTTCAAGGAATTCAAAACCTTGATGGAGAATCAAACTGACAAGAAGACCAAAACATTCAGATCCAACAATGGTGGAGAATTCACCTCAGGTGACTTCAAGAAGCTTTGCAGTGATTCAGGGATTAAGAGGGAGTTGACTGCTCCTTATAATCCTCAACAAAATGGAGTTGCAGAAAGGAAGAACAAAACAATCATGGAAGCAGGAAGGGCAATGCTGCATGACTAGGATCTACCTATGCATCTATGGGCAGAAGCAGCTAGAACAGTTGTATATGTGCAGAATAGAACACCCCACAAGATATTGGACAACAAAACACCAGAAGAGGTCTTTTCTGGTAAGAAAACTGAAGTCGGCCATCTCATAATATTTGGTTGTCCGGTATACACACATGTCCCAAAGGAAAAGAGGACCAAACTAGATCCTTCAGGAAAGAAGGGTATCTTTGTGGGTTATAGTGAAAGCTCGAAGGCTTACAGAATATACTTTCCAGGGTTCAAGAAAATTGATGTCAGTAGGGATATAACATTTGATGAAAACTCAGCATTCATCAAATCAAGGAAGGCACCTATCGAAGTTTATGAAGAACCTAAGGAAACTAGATTTCATGACACTACCATGACTGAAGCAATTCCAAAAGTTGTTCGTGAGTTTGAAGATCCACAAGAACCTGTAGATCCACCCCGTGAGGATAACTCTCAGAAGAGGAAACCTGCATGGGCTAGAGAGCTCATTCAAGATGCCGAAAGATTTGGCATTCCAGAAGAAGAACACAGAGCAAAGAAGAGAACCAGATCATATACCAGCTACGTTGCTTTACTCCGTGACATTATGAACAAAGAACCTTCCAGTTATGAAGAAGCAGTGGAAAAGAAAGAATGGAAGGATGCCATGGTTGAGGAATACCAATCAATAATTAAGAATGATGTTTGGGATGTTGTCCCAAGACCTAAAGACAAGTCTGTTGTGACTTCCAAATGGATCTACAAAATCAAGCATGCTGTAGATGGCAGTGTAAAAAAATACAAAGCAAGATTCGTAGCTCGTGGTTTCTCTCAAAAAGAGGGAATAGATTATGAAGAAACTTTTGCACCTATATCTAGGTATACTTCCATCAGAAAAGTACTTGCCCTGGCTGCAGCAATGAAATGGAAAATACACTAGATGGATGTCAAGACTGCCTTCTTGAATGATGTAGTTGAAGAGGAAGTATATGTGGAGTAGCCACTCGGTTTCGAAATACATGACAGGGAGTCGTATGTATGCAGATTGAAGAAAGCCTTGTATGGCTTGAAGCAAGATCCCAGAACTTGGTATGGTAGGATGGACAGTTTCCTATCTAGTTTGGGCTTTACTAAGAGTAAAGCAGATTCCAACCTTTACTACAAGGTTGAGGAAGGGAATCCTGTGATTCTACTCCTGTATGTGGATGACTTATTTGTAACAGGAGATGACAGATTGATTGCAGATACTAAGAGGAAGCTTACTGCTGAGTTCGATATGAAAGATTTGGGAATGATGCATTATTTCCTAGGTATGGAGGTGTGGCAGAATGCAGGTGGGATCTTCCTTGGTCAAGGGAAGTACAATGTAGATATCCTGAAGAGATTCGGGATAATGGATTGCAAGGCCATGGCCACACCTATGGCATCGAATCTGAAGCTTCTATGTGATGCTTCATCTGAGCCGGTTGATGTCTCTATGTATCGTTAGATGATTGGGTCCTTGATGTACCTGACGAACACGAGACCAGATATTTTCTTTGCAGTGAACACATTAAGCCAGTTCCTGACGGATCTAAGGAGTGTTCACCTGGTTGCTGTAAAGCATGTTCTGAGGTACCTGAAGGGTACAGTGGATTATGGGCTCAAGTATGAAGCGAATCAAAAGTTTAACCTGCAGGGTTATGTTGATTCAGATTGGGCTGGCAGTGCTACAGATAGGAAGAGCACATCTGGGTGTTGCTTCAGTATGGGATCAGGTGTGATCTCTTGGTTTAGCAGGAAGCAGTCCTGCGTAGCACTAAGTATAGCTGAGGCAGAGTATGTTGCAGCCTGTTCAGCTAGTTGTGAGGAAGTATGGCTACCGAAGCTACTGTCTGAGTTATTTGATCTCCCGTTGGATGCTACTGGTATCTTTTGTGATAACCAGAGTTGTGTGAAGCTATCCGAGAACCCAGTGTTTCATGACAGGTCGAAACACATAGAGATCAAATATCACTATATCAGGGATATGGTGCAGAGAGGAGCTGTGAAGCTCCTGTATGTTGCGACGGACGAGCAAATTGCAGATGTGCTGACGAAGCCACTAGCCAGGGTGAAGTTTGAGTACTTCAGGGAGAGGCTTGGCATTCTTCAGATTGATTACACTTCGAGGAAGAAGTGATGGACACATTTGTTGAAGCCATTCCAAGCATGTTGGAAGGAGGATCCTTCACATGGCTGTGGATGTAAGCGTTGGGTGATGAGCATCAGGATGATGTTCTGGTTTCTGCTTTGTATGATCAGTTGGATCATTTATATATGTATGTATGCATCATGTTGGATGCTGGATATGATCAGTTGGATCATTTATATGTATGTATGCATCATGTTGGATGCTGGATATGATCAGTTGGATCATTTATATGTATGTACGCATCATTTTGGATGCTGTATATGATCGGTTGGATCATTTGTATGTATTTTTTGTATGCATCATGTTGGATGCTTGGACAATGTATCTGTATATGTATCAGGTGGATACATTGTATGATCAGGTAGATCATGTATGTTGATATGTATCATGTATGATCAAGTGGATCATGTATTTGTATTTGTATCAGGTGGATGCATTGTATGATCAGGTGGATCATGTATGATGATATGTATCAGGTAGATACTTGGTATGCATCAGGTAGATGCATTGTATGATCAGGATGATCATGGATGACGAGCTTCAGGATGTTGCTCCAAATGACATGCAGCAGAATGTTGCAGTGATGATGATCAGGATGATCATGTGTACATCAGGATGATGTATGGTGAGTATCAGGTTGATACTCTGTGGCCATGGAACAGGTTGTGCAGATAAGCATGTAATTTGTGCCCTGGGATATTTGCAGATAGTCTTTCGAGGTTTTGCCTATGGCATGTAATTTGTACCCTGGGATATCTGGCAAATGCTCTTTTGAGGTTTTGCTTGGGAGGACATATAATTTGTGCCCTGGGAGATCTGCAGATAGTCTTTCGAGGTTTTGCCTATGGCATGTCATTTGTGCCCTGGGATATCTGGCAGATGCTCTTTCGAGGTTTTGTCCTATGGCATGTAATTTGTGCCCTAGGAGATCCGATAGGTTGAGCCGTGTGCTCGTAATCAGTCCTGGGATTCTCTTTCGAGGTTTTTCCATGACCACATGTAATTTGTGCCCTGGGAGATCCGATAGGTTGAGCCTTGTGCTCGTAATCAGTCCTGGGATGCTCTTTCGAGGTTTTGTGGTGACCACATGTAATTTGTGCCCTGGGAGATCCGATAGGTTGAGCCTTGTGCTCATAATCAGTCCTGGGATTCTCTTTCGAGGTTTTGTGGTGGGGTCACATGTAATAAGTCCTGGAGATCTGGACAGGATGAAAAAGGCCTCATGTGCTCTTTAGGGTTCTTGCTAGTCAAGAGACTCTTTTAAGGTTTTGTGACGCACGTAATAAGTCCTGAGATTTCCACAGTATGGCCAGTGATGACGAAGACCTGCAGGTGGTGGGCCTACATCCAGTATGAAAAAGGACTGGCTCTGTAGAACTTCCTATGACGGGTAGAGTCAGAGATTGGTTGAAATAGCAGTAGCAGTGATGATGATGATGACGATGATCCCGAGAAGAAGACTTGTCTAGCAGATCTGTGTCGAGAAATACCTTCCTAGTTAAGAGGGAGTGTTGATGTATATGTAACTTCAGAATGTATTTCATATATATTTATTGTACCCTTATTAGAGATGTGTTATTCCTCTATAAGGAAGTGTCATCATGTGGATTGACAAGTGTCGCAAGTGTGTGTACTTGCTGATGGTTATTAGAACACCATGTGTGGGGTCGGCCCTGAAATATATATTATATTGTGGATGTACCTAGCTAGACAAGTCGGCCCCATAAGGTCATTGGGAAAATAGGTTAGTATAAATAGAGATCGGGAGATCTCTATTTTGATCATTCGGAAAGTCACACTTCTCTCACTCAGAAAGTGGCGCACTAGTGAGGAGGAGGATCATCTGCTACTAGGAGACTATCTCAAGTGTATTTTGGTTTCACTTTGGTTGAGCCATTGCTCTCTCTATCTTTGAGGAAGTTGTGGGGTTTTTCACCTTAGGGTTTTCCCCATGGAAACTCTGTGTCTCTTGTCTCTCATGCTTTTGATTCTTGTGATGCTTGTCATGCTTATTGTGATTGTTATGCATTAATATACTGTATATGTTATTCTCTCAATAAAGATCCTAGAGTATTGTGAATTAATGCTCAAAATTTAACACATAGAAAG
The DNA here is from genome assembly GCA_027924585.1 of Larix kaempferi. Taxonomy (NCBI): domain Eukaryota; kingdom Viridiplantae; phylum Streptophyta; class Pinopsida; order Pinales; family Pinaceae; genus Larix; species Larix kaempferi. Next base: position 14,385,676 of record BSBM01000092.1, read on the forward strand.
GTGGCAGCTGTTATAGCTAGATATCTTTCTAGGTCTTTTTTGTGATATATCTTGGGGCCTTGTAGTTTTGAAACAGATGAGTAACAGTTGAGTAGTGACTTGGGAGTAATACTTGATGCTCTTTGCTTGGAACCTAGGCCTTGTTAGTAAGCTGGTAACAATGTACAATTGATGTATTTTATATATTCTATATTGTGTTACAAAATATGCTCTGCTTGGAAACATGTTCTAATGTGCAGTGTAGGTATCCAATCTGATATTCATATTTATGATTTGAGAATGCAGAATGAAAGAAAAAAACATATGCATAGTTGAAGAAACTAAGAACAATATGGGTGTGTGCATAGGAACTACAACACCTTTTGAATCTGTTGTAGTGGCAGCTCAATAGAAGTTCAAGCACCTGTGGTTGCTGCAGCAAATATAAAGCTAATGCATATATGGTTTTTTTTTATCTCGGTAAAGCTGCAAATGTGGGAAAACAACTTGATCCAGATGATATAAAGTTATAAGAAGCAGGTTTAAATGAAGTTGGAACGAGTAAAGAGTATCTTGGTAAAAATAACCTGTGGTGCAGAACAGAAGATGTGAAAAATAAATTTGAAGCAAACAGGACAAAAGGAACAGAACCAACAAGGAATTTCAACAGGGGGCCAGTAGCACGAATAGGTTATTGCAGAACCAGGAAACAAGAAAATTCTGAGAAATAAAAGATCAACTTTTCAAAAGTGGCAACTTTTGTAGGAGACAAAATGTATTGCAATGCAAGTATATTTTCCCAAGTTAGTAGAAACATATATTGGTAAACACAAGGAACTGAATATATATCAATCAAGCACGGTTGCATGTGAAACCAGTAAACAAATCACATACATGATTAAATTCTAAATTTAAAATTTGAACATACAAGTGAACGAGTAAATAAATTACAGTGCAGTGACATGAACATCCTATACCTTCCTCCCAAAAAAAATACAACAGAACCTTCTTGGTTGTTATAACAACAAATATGAGGTTGGTTTGAGAGGAAAACCTTTTTTTTTCTGTGGAAACGGTGCACGGGAAACCCACCAATACTTCCCCACATTTCGTGGATGGTAAGGATGCTAAACCGTCAGCCAGAGATAAACGGCTGGCCTAACCTCGAAGGACTCAAGGCTCGAACTCGTGACCTCCCCCGTACCGAGAGATTTTTTGCACGTCTTACCAATTGAGCTAACCCTTGGGGCTGAAGAGAGAAAACCTTGATTTTGAATACAAAACAAAAAGATTTGCCTCCTGAAGAGGACCATTGTTTCATAAATTGATGGGGATTCGAATAGTTAACGTTCTTTTCCCCACGGAAGAGTTAAGGTTCTTTTCCCGAAAAAGTGAAGAAACTCGCCTATGTTTACCGCAACAGCGCACATTTCCCATCAACCCTTCCGCAAAAGGGCAGCTAAACCTTTCCCACCTTATCCTTTCGTGCATTTCCACAATGCAAAAACTCCGGTTCTCTTTCCGCAAATACGATCAAGTCCACCTATCTTTTCCGCAACTGCCGAACCTTTTGGCCTTATCTTTCCGTTTTAACGGTCGCATTTAATAGTGAAAGAATTGATTTTACTTGAGCTGCAATGCCAAAAGGTTTAAAACATTCTGTCCGCTTTGTTGGAGGAAATAGATTAAATGTCTTTGAGATCGCGGAAAGTTTCCCTTAAAGTCCTCCGCAACAGCGGAGGATCTCGAGTAAGTCAACCGCAACAGCCTTTCTAACGAACAAATGTCGCCAGACAGAAAAGTTAACGTTCTCTTCCCGAAACATCGGAGGAACTCGCCTATCTTTCCTGCAACGACGATCATTTCCAATCAACCCATCCACAAAAGGATAGATGAACCCTTCCTTCATCTAACATGAATTGTTTCGCTTAAGTTACATAGAATCGCCCGCAACACCGACTAATTTTGATTATATTTTCCGCCCTTGCAAAAAGAGAACCCAAGTTTTCCCGCCGTGGTAAGGCGCGAAAGCGTAAAGCGGAAAATTTATCCAACTGGTACCGACGTTGCGTAAAAGATACGCGGACTTTCCTGCCGTTGCGGAAAAGATACGCAAACTTGCCCGCCATTGCGGAAACATGAAACGGAACAGCGAAGAATCGACGACCAAATGGTTCCGCCATTGCGGAAAGGATATGCGAACTTGCCCGCCGTTGCGCAAAAGATACGCAAACTTTCCCGTCGTTGCGGAAAAGCTACGCAGACTTACCTGCCTCTGCAGAAATAGAACCCAAGTTTTCCCGTCGTGGAGAGAAGCTAAAGCGTGAGGCAGAAAATTTAGCCAACTCGTTCCACTGTTGCGGAAAAGATACGCGTACTTTCCCGCGTTGCGTTCACATTCCACAGAGGCAGTCAAATCCACCTATCTTTTCTGCAACAGCGGAACCATTTGCCCTTATTTTTTTGACGGCCGCATTTAATACTGAAAGAATCGATTTGACTTGTCCATACGGCTCACTTAACCCCGTTTTTAATTTTCGCACGTGCCCTATTAATGCCCCGCACGCGTGAGATCCTTTATATAGGCGATAACCCCGTTGAACAATTTCATTGTTTTCATTCGTTGAATGTTTTTTTTCGTTTCCATTTGAATGCACGCGCACCTGCTCCAGGACTTTGTTACAGTCGCACCAGTCACAATTTACACGCACCTGCTCTAGGACTTCGGCACAGTCGCACCAGTCACCATCACCGTCTTAACAGGTTGGTACATTACTGTTTCCTATTAGCTCTTTCATGACATCTATGCCCGTAATTTTCATTTTGATTGGGTCATGCAGTGCATTGCTTTTGTTTATTCTATCAACATGCCCTGCCTCTTCTTTTTAAGAAAGGAATTACGTTAAATTGATTTAGCCATAGATTGATATACCCCAGGGAACTAGCCCCTTTGTACAATAAAGCTTTTCAAAACTAGGAAGCTCAGTGATGTTATACGTACAAAACTGGTTGTATAGATATCCAACTTTAGATGTGGGGATTATGACCGGTGCCAAATGACTTTGCAACGCAGGTTTCTTACGCTCTCTTGCTTTAAATTCTTCAAATGTATCATCATATTTATTCAATATATTTGGTATTCCTGTGCAAAATTTCGACAGCGTTACCATTGAATGAGTCGGCTGTAAAGTATATGGCTTAGTTTTTCATCGTGCCTGTATATAAATAGAAGGTCCACATTCTTAAAGAATTTGAAAAGTAACCTGACCCATTTTTACATCTTATAAAAGAATGGATATGTTTGATATATTTGTAATTAAATTGAGTTTAGACCCAGTTCATAATCTTATAAAATTACTAATATGTTTTGAATATTCAAAATGAAAAATAAATGGTATTTATATTTCGTTTATAATTTTAAAAAATTTATTGATAGGTTTCAATATTTGAATCGAAAATTGAATTGGTATTTAGATTCAGTTTATAATTCTATAAAAGTATTCATATGTTGTGCACAATTGAAATAAAAGTCAAATTGCAATTAAATTACAAGGCTACTTGGTAGCATATTGCCTGCAAAACAATTCAATTGGTGCATGTTGTTAGATTAAAACTTTAGGTATGTCTCATTGCTTTTGTGTAGAATAGCATTCAGAATTAGCATAATGTAATCGGTCTAAGATAATTTCTTGAATAACTTTATTTAAATTTTATGTTGTCATATACTTTATGTATACGACATATGGAGCACATTAAGCTCTAAAGCATTTTACTCAAGTAATGACCTAGTTAATTTATAAAATTCCTCAAAAAAAGTATAGCCCTTGACTTAATTTTATGTAAGTAAACAAGCAATGACGTAGTTAATTTACGAAATTCTTTAAAAAAAAAGTTCATAGATATCCTTAATTTAAAATTTGAAAGGTTAAAGTGTGTGTTGAAATTTAAATATTTGAAAAGCTTGAACGTCCTACCTAGATCTCTCCGAAATCGTGGAAAGTTTTAATTAAAATCCTCCGCAATGGCAGAAAAACTCGCCTAAGTCTACCGCAATGGCAGAGAAACTCGTCTAAGTATGCCGCGACAGCGGACAAACTCGCTTAAGTCTACCGCCACGCCCTTTTTTGACAAACAAGTCAGGCATGACGGAAGAGTTAGCGTGCTTTTTCCGAAACAGCCGAGGAACTCGCCAAATTTTTCCGCAACAGCGGAGAAACTCGCCTAAGTCTACCGCAACGCCCTTTTTTGACAAACAAGTTTGGCACAACGGAATAGTTACTGTTCTTTTTCCGAAACTGCGGAGGAACTCACCTAAGTCTATCGCAACGCCCTTTTTTGACAAACAATTCTGGCATAACGGAATAGTTACTGTTCTTTTTCCGAAACGGCGGAGGAACTCGCCAAATATTTGTAACAGTCCAAAGTGGTTGAGTTTAATTCATTTTTTGATATGAAACCATATGAATTGCAAACACTATTGTTCAAAGTTGATTCCCGTGCCTTTAAGAAACAATATTTTAAAGCGAAAGAAAGCATTTTTTAACGTTTCTATAAATATATATAGAAACACCTATTAAAATTGTTTGACATGTTTGCATGTAGGTCACTCATCTCACGTTCTAATTTCTTATGACTGACGACGTGTATTGAGGCAGGAATACTTAAAAATGACTAAAGGTGCCAGAAAAAAGTCAAGGGGAGCTGTTACAGAATCCACTGAAGATGTGGGGATTGAGACCATTTATCACGATACTAAATGCATCACAGGTGCACTACCAGAAGCCCAATGGAGTGACATTTACCGGATGATAAGAGACCAAGATATCCCAGACGCTCTTTTAGAAGAAGGATATCTATATCAAAACATTAGAGCGTCCTGCATTTCAAAAGCAGCTACTCTCCCTGAGCTTTTTCCTTGTGCAGAGATCATCGGATGGATTTTGCAACATGCAGATGCCCAAGCACGAATTTTAACTGATAGAAAGAAAAAAGCCTTCGCATCCTTTAACCCACTTTATATCTCATCAGCATACAAGTTACCTCGTCCAACTCAGTACCTGAATGATGACTGGTTAGCAGAGGTCAAAATGGATAACCTGGAATCAGCAAGAAAACTGCTCATCACAGGAAAACAGTTCAGGAAGAACGATAATGAAGAGTATAAGATTCAAAACTTGAGACCTCCATTCAAAATGGTTGCTCTCATGTTGAGCAGAATATTTGGCAAACTTGATGGGACCATGTTTATGCTTCAACGGGTACCCATTATTCACTATGTGGCTTTCAAAGGAACTATCTTTAATTGGGCTGAAATGATTTCGGAAAGCCTGGCATCAGCCATAACTACGGCCAAAGAAGGTTTAGAAGTAAAAAAGGCAGAGTTCTACATGCCCTCCTATTTGATAGATTGTATTGTGGTGAAGCAGCTCTTCCCAAAACTACAATGCATATGGAATCAGGCAAGAGGACCGGTGTTCACCGCCTACAAAATCTTCTGGCCTCAAAATTACAAGAGCAATTACAAAAACATTTGTGAAAATTTCATCATGCCCCTCTACGAGCTAATGTTCAATAAAGAGCCTGTTTGCCTATCAGAAAACGCCATGGCAGTTCTGGAAGAATATGGTGACTTCTTATTTTCAAAGGATGGCACTTACATAAGAATGTATGGAGGCACAAAACCCCCCTATATCCTACCAAAATACGCCACGGACTATATAGTTCATAAGGAAGCTGTGCGACAAGTTTTCCTAGATGGAATTGGCAGTGTAATGAATAAAGCAAACAAAGCCACATTTCCTCCTTTTCCCTTCTATTTGGGAGCTTATAAATTTTCCAAGATCACGTCAGCAGAAGATTTTATAGCAGAGCTGACAAGTTTTCATTTTGGACAGAGAATATATCAGAGAAATGACAAACGGGGCAAGGTTGCCCAGCATTGCAAAGCTATACATGGTCATTTCAAGTATGCCCACTATTATGATTCTAAGGAAGAGTCATACCGGGGAATCAGCAACATCACTGAGTTGCTGATTTTCCAAAATAGAAAAAGTGAACCTAACTCCAGTTCCAACGCTCCCAAGGGATCAAAACATCATCAAGGTAAAGAAGCCTTAGGAACAACTGAGAATTTCTCAACAGAAGAACAAATACTTCTGCAACAAGTTGATCAGATCAAAAAATGGATCGAGGAAAAGGAAAGGAAAGCACAAGAAGTTAAACTTAGAGAGTAAGAAGCCCAGAAACTTCAAGAATCTCAAGATGAAGCCCGTACAATTCAACAAGCAGAAACAACTAAGCAAGAGATAGCTGCCAAGCAACAAGAAAACGAAATATTAAGAAAGGAAGCAGAAGAAGAGGCACTGAAAAGGGCTGTTGAAGAAGCCCAGAAAATTCAAGAAGCTAAGTATGAAAACCGTAGAATTCAACAAGAAGAACAAACTAGGCTACAAGAAGCTACCAAGCAACAAGAAAACGAAAGATTAAAAAAGGAAGCAGAAGAAGAGGCACTGAAAAAGGTTGAAGAAGAGAAAATACAAAAGGAAGACGCTGGTTCTATGAGTCCAAGCATACAAGACCTCGATATGAACATCCCTATTTAGAATCTTCCACTTGTTCCTTTCACACCATCTAAGGGTAGCAAGGTGACCACATATGATAGGCTTGCTTTCAATAAGAAAAGGAAATCCATCATCAATGAAACCATTACAAGTATCAAAAGGCCTTGTCAGGCAGATGTCATCACTAGGCATGAGACTACTGTCATGAAGGGTACCCAGAATGACCCTGCCTTCATGGCATCTGTTTCTATGTTAGCTGTTCTCGCAACTGCTGACAATGTCAACATATTGCAAGACAAATTGACAGAAGAAAAGGAGAAACCCGCCAGCTGCAAGAATCCTTAGTCAAGGAGCAAAATTATACAAATTTAATGATTGAAAAGAATGATGCTCTTATGTCTCAAAAGGAGGAGCTTAATAGGAAAATTCAACATCTGGAAGCTGAAAGGAGAGCTTTGTCAATCCAATCAAGAGCATTAGAGGTAGAAAAAAGACAACTTGAAGATAAGAACTTGAAGCTGGAATCCAAGAAACTTGATTTCATCCAGTTGATTAACGAGTTAAAAGAAAATATTGCAAATAACAAAATAGGTGACATGACCCCTTTTCATGAACAAGCTTGTGAAATATTGACAAGGACATGTGATTTCCAGAAACTCATATCAGAACAAATCTACAAATTGAAAGCAATGATGGCCAGGATGAAACAAATTAGTGCCGACACCAACAAGATCAGAAAGAAACACACTCGTATTGCTGGAGATATTAACAAGCACATTGAATGGAGAAAAGGGAAATCATGATTTCCAAAAACTCTCCCCCTTAAGTCTGTTTATGAATACATAGCGGATATACGCACTTTGACCTATTCTAAATATTGCGGAGTAAAGTTGAACACTGTGGCCTTACATACCTCTGAACAATATAAGAAATTGTACCTCAAAATACGAGCTACTCATGAGTCTTGCAAAATGATCATGCCCCAAAGTATAGAATATTTTCCAGATAAAACAAAACGCTTATCTGAGATAAGAAAAAACATGCAAGAGGAAACTGACTCTGTGAAGAAGATAGCCACTGTAACCCCAGAAGACCTAGACCAGTTCATCGGAAGAGCCTCCATTCATGCACACCTCCTCGAAAAAAGTCATCAAGCTACAATGGAAGAAATACTCATCCTTGAGGAAGAGCTTGTTAAACAAGAAGTGTCCTTCAAATTTTTGGTTCCCTTAGTTGGAAACATTATTATAAGAGATGCAAATCAGTGGATAAGTTATATAGAAGAGGAAGAGAGGAAACTAGCAGCATCACAAGCCCCATTAGAAGCATCAGCTGCTCCACTAATACCAGTAACTCCAATAGCCTCACTATCAGAATCAGAAATACCAGCAGCCATAGAGGTGCCTACATCCCCAGAAGCACCAACCCAAGGATGAAGTACTTTGACCACATTTTGAAAAAGCCAACGCGCCCTTCTAAGTTTCTAATTTTGATTTTATACTTTGGGACATCAATAGAACATTCTAAAGTTATTTCTCGTTGTTTTGTAAATAATTCGGATATTTATCCTTTTTTGTAAATTAGCCATTTTGTAAAGCTATATATAGCTAGGTTAGCAAGAAGGACTTTTGGAAAATGAAATAATGTTCCTCTTATGTAAACGAACTACTTGCACTTCATGAATGGAGAAAACAATTTTGGCCTGTGAATGTTGATACATTCTTTTGTATGGAGTAATCATGGATGTTTTTGGAACTATTTCAGCAATCTCCATCTATATTCAATGACATCTTTCCTATATTATATGAATTAATTCTATGCTATGAATCATTTCATTTTCTTTGGAAAAATTTCTATGCCTCATGAGTAATGAAATACTGTAATTAAAATCAAAGTTATCAAATCTCTGCTCCTTTCAACAATAGGTTTATTTAAGTTAAATAGCTTAGAACATATTGTTTAATTGCGTGCATTTAGATTAAAGCACTTGCATAGCATTCTTTAAAGCTTACACGGTGGCCGGACCGTTCACCAGTTGGATTCCTCACAACAAACAATGAGCAATCTAATTGGGATTGCTTCTCGAGGAGAATCCCTTGTTGCTTGATGCTACGCATTTCAAGGCATCAGCAGAACATCATCTTCTACCACAACCTATTTTCAGCATAAACATAAACGCGAAAGGCAGTAGCATTACAATACAATCAACCCTAAACCTTCATTTGACTTTCATACCTTCGACGTTTATTTTGCCCCTCCAAGGGCAAATGCTAGTAATATAGTACAAGTAATTACTACTAACTAATATTATATGTTATATATTAACAAACTAATGTGTATTATATTTTATGTCTTATGAGATAAAGTGTGCTTTGACTTTCAAATTTATAATATTAATATGGCATAACTAATTACTATTAATATAATATATTGAATTAATATTAATACATTATACTATTATAAATCGGGTTATCACTTTATCGCTTCAATTAGAGCACTTATATATATTATATAATAAATTTATAAAAACTATATATTACTATTTGTATAATATCTTATTATTGTACCTCATTGGTAGTACATTATTAGTTGTGCTATTCCTCAGGTTTTTCCAATAAAGGGAATAGTTCCAAGGCACCCTATGGAAGTAGTATTATTTCTTCGCTTTAGGATGATAGAAAATATCCAGTAGCCAAAGGGGGTAACCCCCATGCATAAGGTATTCAATATTCATCATTTTTGTAGTAAATTTAGGTAATTCCATGCAAAGTATGATGTATAACGTGAAAAACAAATACACAACTTATCAATTCCAATTCGGACTTGTGAACCTGTGCCCACCTACCAAGCCAGGTGATTCCCAAGAACATTAGAAGTCCACATAAGGGCCTTCTTATGGTTGGATGACTGATAAGTTTCCATTGATGGATTTTGAATCCAGTATACTATATTCCCAGGAGCTATATATTTCTGAACAATTATCCTACACCATAGACTATCTTTAACCATGAGTTGCCAAAGAGAGTTTGCAGCAAGAAATCTTCCAAACTTTGATAGGTCTTTTATCCCCCAATCTCCCACATATTTGGGTTGAGATATTAGGATCCATCAATCCTAGTGCACACCCTTGTACTCCAAACCACCCTTCCAGAGGTAACTTGCGCATATTATCTTAATTTTATCCAAGGTTCCTTTTGAAATATCTGCAAGGAAATGCGAAAATACCAGGATTTCCTATATTAGGATTTTATCAATACTAGTAATCCACCCCAAGAAATCCACTTATTGCATCAGTGATAAATTCTACATTCTATTCTATCTATAAATCATGCCCAATCCACTTTCCTGTATTTATTGGGTTTTAAAATATACCCTGGATATTTAATCCTTCGTTGAAATCCTTCAAAGGCATGTTGAACATAATGCCAATACTATTAGAAAGTGTGGTTTCCCTCCCATATAAATAGAGGCCCAACTTGTCATAATTGATATTCATACCCATGTCCATGGAATATAAATTCAAAATTTCCTTATAATGTTGACATTCTCTCAAAGAGTTGAACCCAAATAATAGGATATTCTCAACAAAAATGAGATGAGTTATCGAAATAAACCTTAAGATGGAGACTCCTTGAATTTCATGATGAATCTTTGCAGGGAGAATGGATCTACTTAAACCTTCAGCTATTAGTAAAAACAAATAAGGTCAAAGTGGGCACCCTTGATGTAGACCTCGAGAAGCTTGGAAAAATGAGGAGGCTAAACCATTTATAAGAACAGAATAACTGGCCAAAGTAACACAACACATAATCCACTTTACCATATTATATGAGATGCCACTATGTGATAATATCAACCGTAGAAACAACCAAGAAACACATCGTTGGATTTATATAGATAAAGATTCAGAATGAATGCAGGATGTGAAGACCACTTGATAGAATGCAAAGCCTTCTGAATTGAACCATTGGCTTCCTGAATAAGCCTCCCTTCTAAAAACCAAATTGCTCCATAGAAATATAATTTGAGAGAAATAAGCTAATTCGCATAGCTATAAATTTGGATGTCATTTTATACGTGTAATTACACAAAGCTATCGATCTAAACCCATCAAAGAATACTGGGTGATCTGGTTTAGGAATAAGAGAAAAAAATGTAGAATTCATACTTTTTGGTATATTGCCCTAAGATCTTGTTTATTCCACAATTTTTAGAATGTCTCCACCAACAATATCAAAAAAATGCAAGAAGAAATCAATAGGCCACCTGTCTAGCCCCGGGCTTCGTTCCTTCTTGAAGGAGACCATTACCTTTTGTAGTTCATCCATAGAGATTGTTTGAAAGAGAATATTGTTTTTTAGCTTCTTACAGCATCCTCGGGAAGTAGGAGCGGACTTTGAGAATTTCCTTGGTATTAGTTATGTCGGGTTGTTTTAGCAACAAGGAAAAGTGACGTGTTCCAAGTATTGTTAGACCATGAAACCCATAAATAGTGTTCCCCTCCAAATAATTCAACTCCTGAATTTAATTTAATTTATGGAAGAAATTAGTGTTTTGATATCCTGCGGCAAGCCACATTTCATGACTCTTTATATGCCAGTTAATTTCTCTATCCAATAATAATTTCAAGCGATGACATTCTAGTTCTTTTATTGTTCCAAGAGCTTCTTCAAAGGTATGTCCATATAATGAGGTAGCATAGAGGGATGATAGTTCTTGATCAATTGTGATCAATGACCTATCCCTTTAAACTAACAAGTCATATGCCCAATATACAACCCTTTCTTTTACGAGCTTGAGAGCATTCATGAATTGGACACACGTTGGATCTTCTAAGTCCTAGTAATACTTCCTTCAAGAATTTTGGATCAATTTCTTAAAACTCTCTTCAGCTCCCCACTTAGGGATATATTTGAAAGGCACCTTAGGTCTCTCCATACCCAGACTTAACTCCAAGTGAATCAAAAATTAGTTGGAGAGTATGATGGCATTGCCCCACGATTTATATGTTTACTGTGAATCTAGAAGAGAGTGATGTACAAGAAACTTATCAAATCACTTTGCAATCCTTGTTGCTCATTTTCTATTGTTCATCTAGGTTGAATTAACATATAGAGGTTCGACATATACTAATCCCAAAGACTCAAATTTGTCTACAAGGAAAGATGCCAACCGATCATGTCGATCCAATGCACCCTGTATCTATCCTCTACTCATTGTGAAATTCATATCACCACCCAAAATGAGATGATCAAACTTGAGACAATTCGTGGCCATAATAGAATTCTAGAAGGCATCCTGGCCAGTCATAGGGACCATATATATTCACCGGCTGAAGCGGTCTTCCCAACTCATGGTTGTACATCATTGTGCATAGAATTGAATGCACAACAAAAGTGTTTGTTAGTGTAATATAGGGGCTATATTCTATCATGGGATCCTTAAATATCATATCACCACCCAAAATGAAATTCATATCACCAACCAAAAATGAGCTGATTAAAATTGAGACAATTAATGGTCAAAATAGAATTCTAGAAGGAATCCCGACCTTCATAGGGACCATATATATTCACCAGTTGAAGCGGTCTTCCCAACTCATGGTTGTACATCATTGTACATAGAATTGAACGCACAACAAAAGTGTTTGTTAGTGAAATACAAGGGGATCTATTCAATCATGAAACCATTTGCATCTAGTGAGACAAAATCCCAACTAACAAACATTTTCTTAATAATTGATACAACATAATCCCCAATGAGCATAGTTTCTTGAAGAAAAAATACATCAAACTTATTATATAAAATCAATCTTTTGAGAGCCAGTTGTTTGGCTTGGCCCCCCAAGCCTCAGACATTAAAAGAAATAATATTCGTGAGAAAAACTTATTTGCAGTGTTTTCTTTAAGGACCCCTAGTAGAAGGTTTTGTTTGACTTGGTTTACTTCTCTAAGTGCCTTTGCTCGTACATGTTTTAAGGTCAATTTACGACTGGCCCTAGACCCTCCTGGCTCCTTTATGGCATCCAACCCTACCCTCCGGAGAGAATATTCCCTTGTGAAAATGAAGGATCCCTAGGGCATACTGAATAGTGCCCTCTTCCTCTTTTTCGAGGCAAGATTATTCTAGAGCTTGATTATTCAAGATTCCCCTAGGATAGTGGGTTAAAAATTTTCCATGGAATTGAATCATTTCTCATATTGGTGACCAACCCAACATTTGATGGATATTAAAAAAGGAGAAAGTCTCCTTTCATTGAGGGACAAGATCAGGATGGGATAATTGAGGATCCATTAATACTCCTTCATAGGATGTCATAGAAGTGACATATTCCACCTGGATCGAGCATTTCTTCCATATAGGATCAATATTTTGAAATTGAGATTCTAATAACCCCAGGAAATATGGATAGGGTGATAGAGGGGATCCTTGAACCTCCATTGGGATAGTAAGGGATCCAACTTGTATAGTCTCCTCCCCGCTCCATACTTGCTGAGAAGGCTTTAGAGAAGATGGGCCTTGATCCTCCGCCTTGTCTGTTTCATGGGAGGGGATTTTGTGGGAGTCGCTCAGAACAACAACTTCTTTATCTGGACAAGAGGGCACTCTTGGTTCCTTTACCCTTTAGACCCTTCTTATAAAATGTTTGTCGCATTGCTTCACTAGATGACCATACCTATGGCATATGACACATCTGAAAGGGAAATTTTCATAGTCTAGCAGCTGAGAGTGCTTGAACGAACTGGAGAGAATCTCAATATTCTCTAAAATCCCTAGGCTAACATCGATATCAACTAGAATTCTTGCCATAGATTGTGCATTATTTGTTTTTAAAGAATCATCATCCAAAATAAAGTTATCGAAATGGTCACCCGTCTCCTTCAGGGATTGGTCAATTTAATGTTCCATAGGAAGATGCAAGAGTTTCACCCTGACTGGCATAGTCTTGGAAAACTCTATATGTGCATCAAATTAAAACATCCACAACTTAAGAGAGAGATAAGCATGATCCATAAACAAGAAACCCCTCAAAATTTTATTTGCATTTTTTGATGTTCTAAAAATGAACCCCACCTATCCTTTCTCCAGAAGATGGAAAATAGGTCCATATCCCATATACAAAACCTAGTTCTCTTGAGACCATCAATTGATACTATCCATATTCACCTATAGACCTAAAATTTTACCTACTAAGGTTTTCCCAATCAAAAGACATACTTGTTCGACACACAGATCTTTACCAACAACCGCTGAGGTAGCCTTCTCGTGATTTGATCACCTTACGATTCTTATTCTTAGACCCAAGATCCTCCTTTTCAAGGTGATGAATACAAGGCGGGTTCACTATTGGGTTTCCTTCTTCAACTTCGTGCTCTTAATTAAATATTTACTTCATTCAATATTTAATTAAATATTCTCACCTTCTAAATTAATTTATTGCGATGTTAACTTTTAATATTAATTTAAATAATTGTGATTTTATATTTATAATGTTCTTATACATTATGGTTATTGCAATATACTTTTGCAAATATAATATATAATCATGTTTTAATAATATTTGACGATGATAAATTACATTAGGAGACTAGAAATATATACGCTAGCCTACGAAAGGCTATAACCTTTCACATGGAACGTATGATTATTAACCTACTAACTATTAAATAATAAATTAATATTTATAATAGTTGAAATATACAATTAGGTATATCACAAGTCATCCTACCTTGAAAAGATTCGTCCACGAATCTTGTGTAAAAGGTGCTCAACTTGAACTTCGTAATTGCTTGATTAGTTGTAACTTCAATAGGGGTACCACGCTTGAAAAAAATTATTTTGAGAAACACATAGGTGCTATTGACGTTGAAAAAGGAACTCTTGCCTCGAATAATACTACCACGATTCAATAATTCTTGGAACAATTCCTCACATTTCCATTCAAATCTCTTCATGCATATGATTTTGTAGATAAAAACATAATGATTATAGGGGGTATTCTTCTAAGTTTCCAATCTTATATCTTCGTGAAGAACTTGCGTCGTCGCGTTGATATCCAATATTTTTGCATGCTTTGGTGTGACACTGATTTCTATCTGACATATAACTTCTTTAGTGTTGATCAATGGATCTTGAAACATGGTTGGATCTTCAATTACATTTGTTATGGTCCTCTTATTTGACGAGCTCATCTCTAGTTGTTCCTTGGGAACCTGTTGATCTTGAGATTCTCGAACATATTGAGTCACAACAACTTGTAGAATGTCTATCTCTTTGTGCGTCGAAGAATATTCTGGGATTTCTTCTTCTACGTTATCATGATTAGGATAATCTTCAGTGCTTTTATTTTCATCGTTGTATCCTTATACAACTTCAATTATTTCATAATTTTCATTAACACCAACTTCATATTCATCATTTTTTGGTGCTTTATTATTACAATCTATGAGATCGTCATTTTCTTTAAAATTGATATTGACATCATGATTACCAATATCTGATGTATCTATCTCTTTGTCATTGTTATTCTCAACTGATTTTTCTTCAAGTTCATCTTGATATTCCATACCCTGGAATTTATCCTTGTCCACTACATCTTCTGTCTCATTGCCCTTGTTATCATCTTCTTTATCATGTCCTTGGATTTGGTTTGGGTTATGAGCAAGGCTTTCAATCCGACTTTGTTCTGGAGCTTCATAAGCCATTATCACTGATTTTATAATTGTGTAAGTTGGATGATTTATGCGACTCATTTATGTTCCTTGTATGAATTTGCAACAAATTTCTGAAACTTGTGCATATTTACAACATGGCATCACATTTTGAGTCTTGTATTTGGAACGTCGATTCTTATCCTTTCTTGCGTCTTATGACCCGAACCTTCTGTGAGGGAAAACGTAAGGCGACGATGTATTTGATTTTCGTACTTCTTCTGTCGTTGGTGCAGTAGCAGTTTCCGACTCTTCTTTACTTGCAAATTTAGGGGTCGTAACCGCTTCTTCTTCTTCTTTTGCTTTCCTCTTGGATATCTCTTCTTTTATTTGTAATAGCATTGTTTTCAGTTTTGCATATATTTCCTTTTCTTTAAGATTGCTTCTTTTTATGTCTTCATCTACAATTTTTTTATCTCTTCTAGGTTTTTGGCCATACATGATCTCGTTGAATGACGGAAACATAGTGACTTCAGCTTGTATAAATCTTCAAAAAATGATGAAGATTTTTTTTTAATTTAACTATTGAAAAATAATATTTATTATTATTAAAAAAATTAAAAATAGTATTATTCATATATATTATATATATAGTTTAAGGAAAAGCATATATTACAATAATAAATAGTAATATTATTATAATATATTATGTATTTGGAATTAGGGTTTGAGTGGGAGAGAATTGAGAGTGGGATGACTGGTGCGAGAGTAAAGGGAGTGCACGATGGCGCGTAGTAGGTAGTAGGAGGGGGTAGAAAAGCAGGCGTGGGGGCATGTGGGAGAGCAGCGAGGGAGGAGAGGAGACGTGAGTGTGAGCAGCAGTGTGTGAGGGCACGTGAGGAGTGGGAATGAGAAACGTGCATATTAGAGAGGGGCACAGATTGGAGAGGACACAGATTGGAGGGTGTAGCGTTAGGGAAATGAAATTACGAGGAGATTTGTGTGGAGCAGGGATAAGGGATTATGGAGGTTTGGAGCAGCAAAATGTACGAGGAAGTGTAGGAGGATGAATGGAAGGGGGCGATGTAGGAATGGAGATGAGGATGGAGTTAGGCCGAGTGTGCGTGAGGTTGGGGGAGAGTGTGGAGAGTAGAGGTGTAAGAGACAGTGGATGTGTGAAAGGAGAAGAGGAGCGAATGAGGGGAATGAGAGCATGGGAGGAGAGACTAGCAAATATAATATATAATAATGTTTTTATAATATTTGATGATGATAAATTATATTGGAAGACTAGCAATATATGCATTATTCTAGGAAAGGTTATAACCTTTCAATGGAACGTATGACTATTAACTTACTAACAATTAAATAATAAATTAATATGTACAATAATTATGATATACAATTAAGTATATTATTATAGTTATCATCTTTTAAAATACATTTAATTTAAACTAATTTTATTTTTATAAAACATCATTATTTTTAAATAAATATAAATATTATCTGTATATACGAGAATAACGACATAAATTGTTATGGTTCAATATCATTTTTTAACATTGAATATTTTAAAAGTAATTCACAAATATTTGATTTAATTTCGTTTAGTATGTATTCATAACTTTGAAACAACAAAGTTTTTAATATTAAATATTTTAAAAGTAGTTCACCTATACGATCAATATGTTGGTGCCCAAATCACTAAAATGGGAGATTATATTATCTATTGTTCTTAATATCATATAAATACAATATAACTTTTATTTATTTTCATATATGACATTTTCATCATAATCATGTTCATGGTACATGTTGTAAGCATAAACATACTCATGCAACATAAGCAATTTATTTGACATTTGATTTTTTTTTTAATGATAAAAAGAATATGTCTTTCGGTTTAAAAATTCAATCAAAACTTTATTAACAATTTATTTTATAACTTAGGTGGCAACTTAGATGAAATGACACACACACATGTGTATATATATATATATATATATATATATATATAACTGGTATGAGTTGACATGTAGAATTATAAGTAAACTCAAGAGGTATTTACTATTTACTATATTGATGGAAATACAACTTGTAAGAGCCATATTTGCAACATGGTATACATCATGCATGCAAAATATTTTTGTCACCATATAAATTAAGGAAAATTATAGGGGCGAAATTTAGTCTATAGGCTATTGTCCATGTTTTTTTCCAAAAATAGATTCACCAATTTGCATTTTTTGAAGCCTGTTTCGCCCAATTTTGATGGGGTGAAATTTTCTCACTTTAAAAATCACCAAATTATTATATAAAATATATAAAATCCTTATAAATTGAAATTTTTTAGAAAAATATCACCAAATATTTTACAGTTGACATTTTAAGAATTGGTAAGATTCGCCAAGCTTTATACACTTTTAGATAAGTATGGATCCTTGTAATTTTCTCTAATTCCAATTTCTATATTTCCATTTCCATACAAAGACAAGCATCCAAAAAATGCTCATTGGCATGATTTCACAAAACAAGAATGCAATTGTGTAGGCCTAAAAGTGAAAATGGGCGATCTCCCTCCCGGGTAGATAAGAGTGCTAGTTAGCACAATGCTTCTACAATTGGCACTCTCTCTTCTTATGTTGCTTTAGATACATTTTTGTCTTTCATCCAATTTGAAGTCCAGTCCATCAAACTCACAACCGGGGTTTTCTTACCATGATTTAAATATCTCTCAACCCTCTCTAGTGAGGAAGCAACGAGACTCACTTATGCTTCTTATGGATATGAAAAATGTGTAGCTCTATGGGACTCACCTTCACCGGTTATAGAGTTGAAAAAAATCCATAAGTCTCCTCCTCCTCCTCCCTGTGGTTGGGTGACTGGGTCTTATTATTTTCTTCCCAAGGTTTTTTGACTTATTTTATGGTTTGATGGCCAACTTTCAACTTTCCTTGACTTTCCTCTCTCTTCCAAGAAAGCAAAATCATAGAAATGCATAAGTGTGACATAGGACACCACATTAAAAAAAAAAAAAAAATCTTGCTAGCTTAATCATCTCTATGCGTATATTATCCAGTTTTAATACTACAAAACCAAATGTCACCAAAACTTCCCTTTGAAGATATGCGACAATTAGAATTAGGAATATACTTTGATTAGAAAAAAAAATTCAACATCTGGATTCTTGCAATTGCTAAGAAAAGGTAATTGCACTTGTGTCCATCCTAGGTATCATGAAGTTCATAACAATATCTGCGAGATACTTGTGTGAGTAATTCTCGGTATTTTTCTCTCTTACACAAAGATTTGGGTTTTCCTTTAAATATTTTTCAAAAAGAAAGCACATATTTGATTGTAAGCCAGACACTCAAATGATTCTAACCCTAAAGAAAACCTATGTGTTCATGTTCTTTGGCTCTCTCTCAAAGCACCTGCAGTTGAATGTAGGCCAGATAAACATGTATTTACAAGTATACCCAAGTATGTGTTCACGTTCTTTAGCTCTCTCTCACAACAACTGCAATCGAACAACTAAGGAACAAAGCAAGAATGCAGACCGAATAAATTACCCAAACTTAACGTGCATGATTTTTTTGGCAAATAATTATCACGGCTATTAGCCTACAACAAACTGCAGATCGACTTGTGGATCCCACTAAATTTGACTCACATCAAAACCTCATTTAGTTGGGATTTGATTCACATTAAAACTTCATTTATGCCACTTGATTTGCTTCACATCGCGATTTGCTACCTTGTTTACTCAACATGTGGGTCCCACCTCATTTACTTGTAATTTGCTTCACATTAAAACCTCACTCACTCGACCTGCGGATCCCACTGGATTTTCTTCACATCAAAACCTTGTTTATTTGACGTGCAGACCTCACTAGATTTGCTTCACATTAAAACCTCATTTACTCAACCATGGCATCACCCCGCTGCCTTTTTCTGGGATGTGATCCTCGAGGCTGGCGTCCTGCATCAATGGATTAATAAAATATCAAACAAATTGAAAAATTAAAAATTATGGACCAATGTCAATCCTCCATCAATGGATCAATAAAATATCAAATAAATTGCAAAATTAAAAATTATAGACCAATAAAACATCAAATAAATTGTAAAATATTACTACTCCTTCCTTCGGAACTCACATTACTCTTTAGCGCTTATTAATTTTGTAATTATTACTTGGCCAATTTACTTGTTAACGCATTAACGTTCAACACTAAGCTAATTCATAAGAGACACAAGGATATAGAGTGGGAACCCAAAACATGCCATGCCAAGTTTCAATTATATACAAGTACAAGTTTACAAAGATACAATGGTTACAACAATTAGGGGCGTCCATAGACCGACCCACCTGATGAAGCACCCAACTTGCCTAACTCCCAAAACAAACCCCAAGAACTTATGCCACAACTCTACCACAGTCGTGCACCTGTATTGTTGAATCTTCTACTACTACCACAAGGCTTCCACCACAGTGCTTGTTACTTGCACGAAACTATGCCCAAGTGTGCTCCCAAGTCGTGTTAGGCTCAGCCATGTGCCCTGCATCCTTCCTAAGTTCACAAGAGCTTGTACCTTGGTAATTTTTTACCCTTGGATGCCTTCCACTTGGCTCCTTGGTTGATTTCATTTTGGACTCCCACCAGGCATATATAGGCACGCTCCTTGTGTGAGTGAGACCCAAGCATGGTCGCACTCCTTCGAGCCAATACCCATTCTCCCAACACGCTAAGTAATTGGTTGCACTCGACTTTCCATGCCTTGGGATACTTCATTTGTTGATGTGCCACACTCTCTTGGAGGTGCACTAGTTAGCCCACACTAGCCAACGCTTTTGATGTGTCGTCTTCTCCAAGTCTCTCGTGTGATGCATACCTGGCTTCCTTGTTATCCAACACCTATGAACTCACTTTCCTGGCTTGGAATGACTCTATTTCCAAGCTTCCAACTTTTGTTGTTGTCTGTGCATTTGATTCCATCCCTTTCCGATGCCGATTCCACTTTCCCATCGATTCCCCTTAAATATACTTGCCTACTCAAGCCTCCCATTTTATTTTGGATGTGCCAAGGGTCTCCCAAGTCAAGTTTCCAATCCCGTCTTGGTGTCTTCGGCAAGCCCCACACCCCACACCAAATTTCCTATGTGAAGTGAGTGGTCCAAGGTGGCTCCACACCAAGGGGGTTACATACTCCCCCACTCCAAAGTGTTTCCACCCTCAACAACATCTCCAAGGTTCCATCTGCACTCGGAAACCATCTACTGCAATTTTTTCCACTGCCAACTACCATTGCAACGAAGTCTTCTTAAGAATTTCTTTATGGAATATGCACCTACCCAACCTACTATCACCATGGTACTCAACAAATCCTGTCAAGTATCCATTTGATGCACCTCCCATGTACCTAACTGGTTGGGTAACTAATCCAACCGTCATGCTCAACCCCATGAGAATGAAATTTCCTAAGGAAAATTTGTGTTTTCCCTTCTCCATTTCGGTCTGCTTTGTGCAAGTATGTCGAACCTGGGAAAATTCCTCACCTTTGTTGCACTATTGTTGAACTTCCTTCGACAACTCAACACACAACCACGACACCACTTCATGGTCCGTCAGCATGCTTCCGCATAAACTTGGTCGAATTTTTTCTAAGGAAGCCTCTGTAGGGTGTCTACAGCCTCTCTACCTACGCTAAAGGCAATGATACAACTTACTCACTATCATCCTAAGAAAAATGGCAAGTGGTTCCCAAGGCCACCACCTCCAAAGCTCCCAAAAAAATCAATCATCCACCAATCCATCCCATGCCTGCTGCACAAGTACTTCAAGGAAACCCAAGTTCCCAAAGAGATAAAACCCAACTCCTCCAATCGGGTTGTTGTTAGCTCGGACTTAGGTACTCTAAAATCTAACTCACACAAGTCTGTCACATGGCCTGTCATCACCAAAAGTGCTTCCTCCATCTTGGCATGTTGTTGCCTCCTCTTGGATCATCACTTAGCTCCTTTGCTCGTCCCTTTGAAAGGCGATCGATTTTTCCCACATAACCCTTATGGTGTTGTGGGCTCTCTAAGAGAAGTTGCTCATCTTGCTGGTTGTCACACTTCTAAAGGGTGATCAAAGTAGCTTTAACTCCTTGGTCTTCCCTTCTTCCGTCTCTCCATGCAAGTGACACTTCTTTTCTATATATTCTAGGACTGCTTCCATCTCAACTGGTCTGCAACCTACTTCTGCTAAATTTTCAGGGGTCAGTTGGGTCTCTGGGAGCCCGATAGTGTTTATGAAAAATTCCACGATGTATGCTGCATCATGTGTCAGGAAATCCTCATTTTCACTACCACCTTGATATGCCATTGCAACCACCTTAGGCACCTCTATCACCTCGGCATCCTTTGCATCTACCACCAAGTCTTCTAACCACTATGTGCATTGTTGGAAAAATGCCTCTTAGCATTGGCCATCATCAAGACTTTGCTCATATTGCTTAAGTGAACCCACCTCTTAAGCTGCTTGGTCTAGACTATTATCAATTGGTTCACCTGTTGCGTTGTCAAGAGTGTCCACTTATGTGACCTATGTTTCCATTGTTGGTGCAAGGTCAATCTTGCCTCCAATCTATTGTTGATGGTCTATGAGAATGCGCGACTGTTCAATCTTCTTCACGATTGAATCCACCCACAACTCCAACTATGCCATCGTCTCTACAAAGAGATAAATTGTCTCTACAACCTTTAGGTTATCTCTTGTTGATTGTTCCTGCTAGCATGCAATGCCACAAATCTTGTCTGCGGGCGAGCCGTCTATCTCATCCAACCTCACGGAGGATATCCTAGGCATGTGCCCAAACTTCCTTCTTGGCGTCATTGGTACACTCCAAGTCTTGGACTTGCTTAAGAACACCAAACTACTCATGAATGGAATCAAAACTGCTTTATCCAACTTCAAGAATTCCTTCCCCAAGACCATTGAATGGTCATCCAATGAAGCTACTTCCAAGTCCAACTTGTCGTACCAATTCCCAACTTTCATTGGTGTTGCATGAACCGTCCTAGCTACCGAATTCACTGTTGAATTCACCACCTTGAACATGGCCTTACTAAATTTAGTCCGACTGTGAAGAGATGTTGCAGTTATATTGCTAACAAAGGCGTGGGTGGTGCCGGTGTCCACCAATGTGGCAACCTTCATCCCACTCATTGTCACGTCCACAAAGCAAATACCTTATTGGTTTACATCTTGTGAACCATCTCCTTGGACTACTGCCAAGTTGCTCATGCATGTCGTCAATACCTTATCCACTTCCAAGACTTCTCCCTAAGGTTGTTTCACTTTGGCCTCTCTCCAAGTCAAAGTCAACTCAGTTGGTTTCCTTTGAATTGCTTCCAAACGTTCCACCAAATCTACCTTCATTGGACAAGTATTCACAAAGTGGTTTCCATCACAAAGGTAACAATATTTCTTACTGCTTGGCTCTGTGGATGCCCTTGGATGCATCTGCATTTTCTCTTGGGGGTCATCTATCCTATTGAGTGACCCCAACCTGGTCACTTCCCAAGCCTCCAATTGGGCTGCCAACATCCACAATCGATTCACCCAATCCCTACTCCACATCAAAACCTTGTTTACTCAAGATTTGTTTCACATTAAAACCTCATTTACACCACTATATTTTCTTCACATCAAAGTCTCATTTAATTGATCTACAGATCCCACCTCAACCCATTTACTTGGGATTTTATTCACATTAAAACCTCTCTCTCGCGACCTGCAGATCCCACTAGATTTGCTTCACATCAAAACCTCATTTACTCAACTTGTAGATCCCATAGGATTTGCTTCACATTAATTACTCAACTATGGTATCAACCCGCTGCCATATCTGATGTGATCTATCACGGACCACTTTTCCATGTGATAAATAAATAAATGAAAAAGAAACTAATTTTGAAAATAAAAGAATAAAAATGAAAAATATGTAAAATATTTAAAGAAAATTAGTTTTCTTATATTTGTTGTAAAATAATGGGTTATGATGTTTGGAGAGGCATTGAAGGATTTTAGGAGGAAGAGAGTGGGGATTTGGGTTACCATATACATGAGGGGATTTTTACCATGTTTGCGCACATGAGGGGTTACCACGTATATGAGGACCAAGCTGCAAGTGATCTTTTACCCCTCTCTCTCCAAGTCAATGCATAATGAAGTTTATATTTAAATAATTAAAGACCCTTTATGCCTCGTGTGGCAAGTGATTTTTACCTCTATGTCCAAGTCAACGCCTTTATAAAGAGATAAGTTTCTTTCCTTCTGCATAATGGTTAATTTAATGATGGAATAAATTCTTAAATATTTACATTGAAAAGTTGTTACAATTAATTGCTATATTTGTCTTATTTTTTTAATGGATGTATATCTCAATAATGAAGTTTGTATTTAAATAATGAAAGACCCTTTATGCATCCATTTATAGAATAGAAAGAAAAACTCTATTAGAAAACTAGTTTCTGACAGTATTAGAGCCTACATTCAGATTTCTCAATCTAAATAAAACAATAAATATAAAAAAATGATAAATTGTGAGTAAATATTTTACAATGTTTTAATTTATCCATTGATGAGTTCTTCATAGTGAAGTGTGATAGTAAACCATAGTGAATCTCTATGTTAATGCAAATTTGTACCTGCACATCTGCATATCTGATACTAAATCATAGTGAATCTTCATGTTAATGAAAAATATTACATGCATGCATGCATGATTTCTTATTGTTATATTTTTCATATATGCATTTTCTCATGTTAAACTTGTAATGCATGATAGAACGTGCATATTTTCCACCATAATATATATGCATTTTCTCATGTTAAACTTGTAATGCATGACAGAATGTGCAAATTACCATTAGTTTAACTTGTTGAGAAGTCACTTGTATGGATTTACAAGGGAGTAAAATCGTTTATTAAGATTATAGTTTATTTGTTGTTGGTTGTGTGATATATATATATATATATAGAGAGAGAGAGAGAGAGAGAGAGAATGCCATATACATAATTTATATAGATATTAAGATGTAGACGATATTAATTCCCTCTTTTAATTAGATAAATTTAAGATTTAAGAATATTAATTCCCTCTTTTGGGTAATCCTTAGTGTTTGCTCATGGTTTTAGCATATGATGATGCTTAAGAATTAAATAAAATGTTAAGTAAGCATTTTTTTCACTAATTATTATCAATCATTTCTTGTTCTAAGGTATAACCAAAACTTCTGAAAATGTAATAATATAAACTAGGTTATGTCTTAGTTATAAGGCTTTATGAAATCCATATACTATTTTACATCGGTGTAAATATTAAAGTTAAAAATATAAAGATTTACATGTTTAAAAAAAATGTGAATAAATAAGATAACCATTTACATTTTTATTTTTATTTTTATTTTTGAGTGTTTATCAACTTTGGTTTATCATGCATTTAAAAAGGTGAGGAATCAGTTACTTTTAAAAATGTATATATGTGCTTAAAATGGTTTAAGAGAAGCATTTAAAAAGGTAAAGAATTAATTGCTTTTAAAAATGTATTTATGTGCTTAAAATGGTTTAAGAGAAGTAATCCTAAGTCAACATAGTTATGATGAATTAACTGGTTAGGAAGGTCATAGTTATGATTGTGTCACTTGTGAGTAATCATGTGGCACAATCAATTAATTTCACAATAGTTAATTTGACAATAATAATTAGATGTCCATTTTTTTAAGGAAAAACACTAAGTCTGACTATCACTATGGGAGGGCCAAGTTGAAATGAAAAACAAATGAAATGTAATTTTACAAAATGATATTTTATTAATTTGCTCGATAGATCTCATAGGAGCTATGGGATGAGTGTAATAGTAAAACAAATACATGTGTGCCTCTCTTTCCTTTTGCAACTTGACAAGTTATAAGATTTGCTCTACTTTTAAACTCTTGGAATATAATATGGATAAACAAGTTTACAAGGAAGCATTTTGTCCTTAATGTTGTTGATCTTGTTCTTGTACATTAAGTACCTAGTCATAACCATGCTCTCAATAGGGAAATACTTGAACATGTTGTACTTCCCTAAATTTTGAGGTGATAAGTTATAAAAATATTTTGTATTTACACTTTCTTCCTACATGATTCTTTAGAGATTCTACAACCCCAAGCTTCACATATTATATAAGATAATATGAGTGACCAAGGTCTCATAGAAGAGTTTCTTCTTATCCTAAAACCAAAGTTTCATGGGGTTACTACACTTTAAACTCTCAATTTATCATGTATTTAATGTTGTAGTGCTTGTGGAGATAAGAAATACTCTTCACCATAAAAACAATATCATCAATGTAAATAAAAATAATGATGAGTATATTAATTTCTTATGTTTTAATATTTTTATTTAATTGGTTGATATTAAAAATAAAAGTGAGAGTAGAGGTTAGAGTTTCTCCAAGGATGGAGAAAACTTCAAATGGGGGAGAGTGCATGTAAATCATACGGCGGAATATATATATATATATATCAACACTTTGACCACTCTATATAAGTTGATCATTTAAAGACATTCATCATTCTAAGAATACTCTTGAAACACTTAAATATGAGATCACATATTGGAAGTATTTATTAATTATTGCATAACACTTACATGTGATTTCATGGGTCAAAATAATTATTTAGAGTTGCCAATGTATGAATATATGCAACATAGTATTATAGTCAAGAATTTTTTAGTTAAAAGGGTCCAATATTTATTCCATATGTATTCACAGTAGTAGAGGAAGGTGTAAGTTTTGGGGTTATGTGAATCAATAGTAATGAAAGTGGCCATGAATTACATTTAGTGATGTAACCCCAAAATATTCAAGCTTACTTTCATTAATATTATTTCATGTTTAATAACAATAACAATAGTCTATGCATTTTCCAAGTCTACTAATGAAGTAAGACAACTAATAGACAGTCAATAATGTACGAAGACAATTTATAATAAGATCAATGAGTATCACTCTGGAAATCAAGTTGAACTTAAAACTAAGGAAATTTCATTGTTGATGTATAGGTTGGTGTGTTGAATATAATTATATAATTAGAACATGTAAATATTTAGTTGTGACATATAGGTCCTCAATTTATGCTTGAAGATATGCTTAAGTTGTCGTAATCCCCATTTATATCATGTAGGTATCAGTCATGACATAAATATATGGTTTAAGGATAAGTCCTTAATTTTCAACCGTGAACTTATTCTTTGTGAAAAATGAGTTTATTTTCGAACTTATATAGACTACCTCAAATTTATAGAGAAATTGCAATTTGATATCATATTAAAATAAAATCGTTAAGGATATGGAGTATGTGATTGGTTTATAAAGAGTAAAGGGTTTAAACTTAATTTCTATAAAGTTTTATCTCTTTTGTTGCTTTGTGGACTTTAAAAATAAAAATAAAAAGCTTTTGATACCATGCCTAGAAATAAACTATGGAATAGATTAGAAGAGCTAAAGGTTCCCTCCGAGTTGATATTTTTTATATGAGAATGTCATTGGCAAGTTTGACAACATGGAGGGTTGGTCAAAAGATATTAATTGTAATATTGAAGTTTAGCAAGGTTTCCCCCTCTCCCATTCCCTTCCATCATGTACATTGATAAGCTAGAAGGTTGTTTAAAAGAAGCAAGTCACACTGGGACGACATTAGTAGCAGAAATAGCCATCATCTTTTTTTTCTTTGCATAGTGATAGGTCCTTATAATTCTTTGAATTATAAGTGTCTTATATTTTAAATCATTCGCATCATCCCCCTACTAATTGATTTTTCTGCAATATAGATGAGACTTCATGCTTGTGACAAGTATCTTTAAGACAATAAATTATTGATGATAAGGATAGGTAGGAGTACTACTTAAATTATGGAACCTATTAGTGAACAAGACATCCTTAATCAATATTAGTGTAGCTTTGACTTCATTGAATGCCCACATAAAATAAAATTCTTCATAGAATTGAGTTTGAAGAGTATCCCAACTCCTTATTTATATTTTGGATTCTTTATCTAAGTACTAGTCTTTTGGAATGGGTCATGGACCATGAATAAACTTGTGAACCCAAAGGTTAGGTTTTATTTCTTCCTTTATAAAATGACTAGAGCACTCTCACTATTGGAAGAGATAGAAGGGTTGAGAGTTGTTTGAATATTATGTTGGAATATGTGTGTGTGTGTGTGTGAAAGTCGTGATAATTTATAAGGATCATGATCAGATTATGTACCATTGGAGATGATACTATACACATAGTAGTGATACCAATATGATTAAGTTGTACTATTATAGAGTCACACCCTCCTAAATTTGTTAATGTATATTGGTTGGAAAAATTACAGTAGTTGCACCACTACTCAATAGTTTGCAAGGAAGACCATGTACATGATTCTCCTAGTTATGACTATAAAATAATTTCATGAGGGAGCATAATAGTAAATGGGCCTATCTTAACGTGATTGAAAGTCTAGCTAGGGAAATGTTTTAAATATTGGAATGAGTGATGGAGATACCAAAAAAAAATGTTTGTCTCATACTACTTGATATGTATAGTGTTGTGGTGTTGTGTGATATGTTGCATGATGTGATAATTAATAAGATGATATTGTAATATAACGTTATATAAGTTAAATGAAATATGGATTTAAAAATGGGTTTCATATTAGTACTCGGTGTTCAATTCTTATGTGTATGTTTGTAAATTACTTACAAATAATTATTGATTATTTTTGTATATGGTTTAATGCATTTTATTCAGATAATTTTGTGATTATAGACAAATTTAAATCAATGCATTAATAACATGATTGTGTTATTATGAATTGTTGAGTCTAATGAATATTCACATTTCGAATATAATTTGTTAAAATTATGTTATTATTATATTTTGTTCAATTTCATGTTAAATTTATTGATGTTTATGGATCTATGACTTTCATGTCGATGTTCTACCATTTTAAAAAGGGGATATCTCATATTGAATTTTTGATGCTGATGATGGTGCAAGGAAGTTCGGTCGGACCCTCTTGCTTAACTATGACACATGACACACACAACGCTCACACAGACTTGGTATGAACTGGATGCCAGAAGTTGGCTTCTATTACTTCAATCAATTACAGGGTTACAATGTGAAATGTAAAAAACTAAAACTAGTCGGCCTTAGCCTATTACAATCTACATAATTAAATGGTGTGTTCTCTCTATGTGCGATCTTCTCCCTCTCCCGGTTCTCTGCTAAACGATGAGCTATGGATCGGATCTCTGACCCTCCAAAATGAACGATGCCAAAATGAGCGATCCCTGCTCTCTACCTCCGCACTGCTCTTCTACTCTGCTGCTGCTCTTCCCGAGGCCTACTTCGTTCCCCGAGACACTCTACCTATGTCCGTTGAATCCTCCAGATCCCACACACCTACAGTTGTCAGTGCCCTCTAGACATGATGCATAACCTCTACCTATGGTGATATTTGTCCCGATCCCAACCACCTGCATAAATGCTCATAACTTCCTCAACAACCCCGAACGGCTACTAAGTACTTCTCTTTGACTTCTGCAAAACTCGGACTTTGTGATAGTTTTTGGCCCATGCTCTGCCTTGACCATACTACACTTCGTCACCCTTCGACATAACCTATATTGTCAGCTTTTACTCTGCTTCCACGGCTTCCAGCATGCCGCATCCTCCACAATTGGCTTCCACCACAATCCTGTCGATGTCATTGTTCGACGACCTCTTTCGCTGCAAACATGTTGTCCATCAACATCCTAACTTGTCGACCTTGACATTCTCCTCCTGTCGACCGCATATTGAAAGCTTCTACTCGACTGCCTGGATTCAAATTTCTAGTCTTAACTTTCGCACCAGTGGTCATCGGCACTTCCTCTAGTCGACCTCCTCTATCGATCAACTTCGACTGCTCTTCCTAGGCTCTAATGCTCCTGCATCAGACTCCCTAGGTGAAAAAGAACTCGGCTGATCCATCAGTCTCTTGAATTCCTCTTCTAAAATCCATGTCGCCTCTTGCAACTCATCGTCCTTCCACCATACTAAGTATTCTTTCTTTAGTGAACTCCGTGTCCTTCTGACTTCACATTCCTCTAATACTTCGACGATTCCTCCTTGTCATGTCGACCTAGAATCTGCACCATCCAATCGATGTTCGACACATCCACGTTGTTTCAGGTTGAACCTTCTTCAAACTTGTACAGATCTGAGACATTGAATGTAGGTGATATTCTTAAGTCCTTCGGCAATTCCAACACATAAGCACTGTCTGAAATCCTCTTCAAGATCTTACATGGTCTAATCTTTTTCAACTTCAGGTTGTTATAGGTTCCTGTCGGAAATCACTCCTTCCACAAGTGTGCATAGAATAAGTCTCCTTCATTGAACGACTGTAGCCTCTTCTTTCGGTTGGCTCTCAACTTGTATGTCGTGTTGCTCTTTTCAATGCGCTTTCGCACATCGTCATACACTTCTTTCATATGCTCTACGAATTATTCTGCATCCGCGCTTTTCCTAATTTCCGTCGATATACCGACCAAATCCACCATTCCATGTGGGATTCTTCCTTGAACAATCTGGAATGGGCTCATACCTGTCGATCGATTCACAGAATTGTTATATGTGAACTATGCTTGTGCCAACACGTTCTCCCACTACTTGGGTCTGTCGACCTTTAAACATCTCAGAAGGTTTCCCAAACTTCTGTTTACTACCTCGGTTTGTCCATCGGTCTGTGGATGATATGCCGAGCTAAACTGCAACCTCGTGTCCATTTTCTTCCATAGGGTTCTCCAAAAATGTCCCATAAACTTGGTATCCCTATCCAATGTTATACTCTTCGGCAACCCATGCAATCTGACTATCTCCTTGAAGAATAGTACAGCAATTCTTGTGGCGTCACTTATCTTCTGACACAGAATAAAGTGTGCCATCTTCGAAAATTTATCGACTACAACAAAGATTGAGTCATTCCCTTGTTGCGTCTTCGGCAATCCTAGCACAAAATCCATGCTCAGGTGTTCCCATGGGGTATTCAGCACTGGTAAAGGTGTATACAACCTCGTGTTCTGACTTCTTCCTTTCTCCAACTGGAAAAATCGTCACTATTGAACCCACTTTTCGACATCTGTCGTAATTCCTAGCCAATAATACTTTTCTTCGACCAACGCCTTGGTCTTGTCGATGCCAAAATGACTTGCTGATCCGCCACTATGCAACTCTCGGATTAGGTTCTCTCTTACGGATCCTATGGGAATACACAATTGTTGTCCCTTGAATAGGTATCTGTCTTGGATGAAATAATCCAAGTATGGCGTCCTGTCGACACTCCATAGTTCACTACTCGTCTTCCATGCTTTTGCAAAATCCTCATCGGTCTCATACTCTGTCTTCACTGACTCTATTCATGTTGCATGAATTGTCGTCGTGTTCAGCAATGCAACTCTTCGACTCAACGCGTCGGTAACCTTGTTCGACTTGCCCGACTTATGTCGCAACAAGAAGGTATATCCCTATAGGAATTTGACCCACTTCATGTGCCACTGGTTCAACTTCAACTGATGTTCAAGTACCTTAGTGCTTGATGATCTGTGTACAACAGAAATTCCTTGGGAAACAAATAATGCCTCCACTTCTTCAATGCTTGGACAATAGCATAGAACTCCTGGTTGTATACCGAATACTTTTGCTTCACATCATCCAATTTCTCGGTGAAGAATGAAATTGGTCGGCCCTCCTAAATCAACACTGCTCCAATTGCCATTCCACTCGCGTTGCAATCAACTTGGAAAACTTTGTCGAAATATGGGAGCGCTAACACTGGGCTCCCAGTCACCTTTTCCTTCAACTTGTCAAAAGCTTTCTGGGCAACTTCTATCCACTTGAACTCCCCTTTCCTCATGCACTTGGTCAACGGTGCACATATCCGACTGAATCCTCTAATGAACTTCCTGTAGAAACTAGCAAGTCCATGGAAACTTCGCACTCCTATCGTGTTGGTCGGTTCCGGCCAATCCAATATTGCCTTCACCTTCTTTAGGTCCATCACTAACCCTTTACTCGAGATTACGAATCCCAAGTACACCAGTTCTTCCTTCATGAAGAAACACTTTTGCAAATTCACCATCATCTTTTATTCCCACAACTTCTGCAATACTTGTCGAATGTGCCCCAATTGTTCAACCTTGGTTCGACTAAATATCAGGATGTCATCTAGGTACACTACGACGAACTTTCCCAAGAATGGATTCAGTACTTCATTCATCAACCGCATGAATGTACTGGGTGCATTAGTCGATCCGAATAGCATGACCAACCACTCATACATCCCTTCCTTCGTCTTGAATGTTGTCTTCCATTCATCTCCTTCTCTGACCCTAATCAAGTGATAACCACTTTTCAGGTCGATCTTGGTGAAGTATCTCGCTCCACTCAATCAATCCATCAAGTCATCCATTATCGACAATGGAAATATGTACTTGATCGTGATATTCTTGATGGATCTGGAGTCTGTACACATCCTCCATTCTCCACCCTTCTTCGGTTCTAGTACTGTTGGTACCGCACACGGGCTCAGACTCTCTCTGATAAACCCTCTATCCAACAACTCCTGGACCTGTCGATTGAGTTTCTGGCCCTCTGCTGGAGTCATTCTATGAGGTGCCTTGTTTGGAAAACTCGACCCTAGAATCAATTTGATCTGATGGTATATGATTCTTGTCGGCTTCTCGTCGACTACTGTGCTCTAAAACTCATCGAGCCTCTCTTTGACTTCGACCGAAATTCTCTCCATTGTCGACCTCTCGACACATTGTCCTTTCGGAATGATGGCCAAACATCGTGACTGTTTCTCCTCCTCTGCTAGGAATTCCTTGGTTGTACACATCAACACACTCACTTATCCCAATAATTGCTCTCGCCCTGCTTGCAGTCGGCTTGATCCTCTTGCTTCGGCTTCAGCATCCTCTGCGTGCCATTTTTCCACACTGTGACTATGTTGGCTCGACCATCATAGGTCATCTTCCGATCATATTTCCATGGTCTCCCTAACAACAGATGACATGTGTTTATTGGGATTACGTCGCACAGTATATTGTCTTCAAGCTTCCCAACCTTGAAGTTAATCAGCTACTGTCTGGTTACCTTCACATGGTGACCCTTCTGCAACCAATATATCTTGTATGGATTTGGGTGTTCCCGACATCTCAAACCCAACTTGTCGATGACCTCTGTCAACACAATACCTATCACCAATCAACACTCTAGTTCGAAAGATATCCTTTCACTATGCCAGCTCTTTCTCATCACGTTGGTCGTCTTGAATCACCATTCTTCTAGCCATCATAGTTCAACCCTTTCCTCTACCCTCTTCGCCAATGTCGGATGTCAATTCCACCCTCTCGTCGACCTGCTCATCTCTTCGACGTCTGGGTTTCGACTCATCTGCCACGTGTAGATTCTCTGGGAATTCGTAGGATTTGTATCCCACACCACGACACTTATAACAAACCACAACTGGTCTATCAGCTCCTTTCTTCTATGTCGGACTAGTTCGACCATACGTACCACAATCGCAGGTCTCTCGACCATCCCATCGATTTCCCTGCGTTTTCTCTCTGGTCACTGTCCCTTCCGCACGTCGGTTGTCTTCAATGGCTTCTCTTCTATTTCCTCTACTTTGGCCCTTCGCGGAAATAGTCTTAACACCTCGACCAGTCATCCTACCTCTAGTCAATGCGGCTTTCCTTAACAGTTTCTCTTCTTCCTTCAAATCTAGTTGATAGGCTTCACCAACTGTTTTGAACCTCGACAGAGTCAACTTGTCCTGTATGGCATACTTCAAGCCGTTTACGTATCTCGCGACAGCTTCTTTGCCTTCATCGGTTTGACCTGAACTTATCGACAATATTTAGAACTCTTTCGTGTATTCCTTCAAGGTCATCTCTTTTTGTCGAAAGTTTTGCAACTTCCTATACAAGGAAATCACATAGTCGCTAGGCTAGAACTTCCCTTTCAGCTTGGAAACCATCTTTTCCCAAGACTTGATTTTCTCATTTCCTTTCTTAACTCTGTCAGCCTATATATTGTCCCACCACAATGAGGCATGACCCTTCAACCTCAATCATGCAGTCTTAACCCGTTTAGGATCCTCGATCTGCTCTATGTCGAAGTATTTATCCATCTCTCCAAACCAGTCTATCAAGTCTTTTGAATCCAGAATTCCTGAGTAGGAAGGTACATCCATCTTTGTTCTACCCCTCATCTCTGATAGTATCTTGATGAATTTATCTTATGGTTCCTCCTCCATGGCTTCCCGTGCTTCCACCTCCTCGACTTCCTCCTTGTTGTGGTCTAGCGCATTAGGAATACAACCACGTCTCTGGATTTCTTTGATCGCTGCAACTTCACTCGTCAAACTTCGCATTGTTCACATGCACTCATCGAACATTTCACGATCAACAATGACTGTTGCGCCATGCCCTCTTTGTCCAACTCCTCGGACATTAACGCCTCTTTGATCCATTTTCAACCTCAGCTGAAATCTTCACTCGTCCAATCTCAACCGGACTTCACAACTGTGCACAAATCTATGCAACTGGAGTTCTTCACACACATGCAACTTCTTCCTGCTCTGATACCAACTGGTGCAAGGCAGGTCGGTCAGACCCTCTTGCTTAACTATGACACACGGCACAAACAATGCTCACACAGACTTGGTATGAATTGGATGCCAGAAGCTGGCTTCTATTACTTCAATCAATTACAGGGTTACAATGTGAAATGGAAACAACTAAAACTAGTTGGCCTTAGCCTGTTACAATCTACAGAAGTAAATGGTGTGTTCTCTCTATGTGCGATCTTCTCCCTCTCCTAGTTCTCTGCTGAACGATAAGCTATGGATCAGATCTCTAACCCTCCAAAATGAACGATGTCAAGATGAGTGATCCCTGCTCTGTGCCTCCGCACTGCTCTTCTACTCTGTTGTGCGGCTCTTCTAGAGGCCTACTCTGTTCCCTTAGACGCTCTAGCTCTATCCGCTGAATCCTCCAGATCCCCCAGACCTCTAGTTGTCAGTGCCCTGTGGTCGTGCTGCATAATCTCTGCCTATGGTGACATCTGTCTTGATCCCAACCACCTACATAGATGCTCATAACTTCCTCAACAACCTAGAACGAATGCTAAGTACTTCGCTTTGACTTCTGCAAAACTTGGACTCTATGATAGTTTTCGACCCATGCTCTGTCTCGACCATACTGCACTTCGTCACCCTTCAACATAACCTATCTTGTCAGCTTTTACTCTGCTTCCACGCTACCAGTCTGCCCCATCCTCCACGCTTGGCTTCTACCACAATCCTGTCGGTGTCGTTGTTCAAAAACCTGTCGACACCCAACCTCTTTCGCTGCAAACATGTCATCCGTCGACATCCTAACTTGTCGACCTCGACATTCTCCTCCTGTCGACCGCATATCGACAACTTCTACTGGACTTCCTCGCTTTGACTTTCCAATCTTAACTTCTGCACCAATGGTCGTCGGCACTCCCTCTAGTTGGCCTACTCTATCGATCAACTTCGACTGCTCTTCCTAGGCCTCGATGCTCCTGCATCAGATGAAGTTACGGATGATGAGCAAACCAACAATTCAAGGAGGGGAGAATGTCACTGATCAATTTCCATGTGATAAATAAATAAATGAAAAAGAAACGAGTTTTGAAAATAAAAGAATAAAAATGAAAAATATGTAAAAGACTTAAAGAAAATTAGTTTTCTTAAATTTCTTATCAAATAATGGGTTATTAAGTAAATGTGAAAAGTCATAACTTTTAAGTATTGGACTTATACTCTATTTAAAGGTGATTTGTTTGGATTAGAGAGGCATTGGAGGATTTCATGAGGAAGAGAGTGGGGATTTGGGTTACCATATACGTGAGGGGATTTTGACCATGTTTGAGCACATTAGGGGTTACCACGTATATGAGGACCAGGGTGAGTCAATTTTGGAAGGTGATTTTTACCTCTCTGTCCAAGTGACCCAGTGCCCTCCAATAGACCAACAACACCTGCATAAAGAGATAAGTTCCGTGCCTTTTGTATGATGGTCAATTTAATGATGGAATAAATTCTTAAATATTTACATTGAAAATTTGTTACAATTAATTGCTATTAATGAAGTTTGTATTTAAATAATGAAATACCCTTTATGCATCCATTTATAGAATAGAAAGAAAAACTCTATCAAAAAATTAGTTTTTGACATGATCCTCAAGGTTAACTTCCTGCATCATTGCACCAATAAAATATCAAATAAATTGCAAAATTAAGAACATATATCTTAATACTTTATTTCCAACCCAAAGTTAGCATTATCCTCGTATCTTAATTGACCCCACCTACCAGAATATTAATACCATTGCACCTTCCATATATTTCCCTAGAGGGACATAATGAAACCTAAGCGGTACATTTTCCGTTCTTTGTTAAAGGTTGTGACTATTAATTTATATTCATTTTTATGTTTATTTACTTTATCTTTTATTTATTATTTATTTATATATTATTATA
The DNA here is from genome assembly GCA_027924585.1 of Larix kaempferi. Lineage (NCBI taxonomy): Eukaryota > Viridiplantae > Streptophyta > Pinopsida > Pinales > Pinaceae > Larix > Larix kaempferi. The sequence continues at coordinate 14,421,516 of BSBM01000092.1, forward strand.
TTAAATGTCGTGTTTTATGTCTATAACACATTGATGGACTCTTCTTGACATTAATAATAGAGTGCATGTTATGACTCGGGGGTTATTTATGGGGTTAAATGTATATTATATGACTCTAAGGGGGGCATATATGAGGTTAAATATATATGATATAACCATAAGGGGGAAATATATGGAGTTAAATGTATTCATTATGAAGTAAATGTATATATAATAGGGTTTCCATAATAAAGGTTCTTGTCATATAAATTTCACGACATATATGTCCCCCTTGGATAATAACAATGAAAGAATTATTTCACTACCCCAACAATATATTGCATTTGTGTCTCTTCCATAAATCCATATTAATCCACATATACACCTCTATATAAGGACCATATTAAGTCTCCTTTCAATTTCTTTGGAAATAATAGTGTAAATAGAGTTACATAGAGAAATAGGCCAAAAGTCATTGAAAGTGGTTGGAATATCCTTTTTAGGTGTTAGTTTTATAAAAGTTGCAGTCATTTCCCCTAAAACATTTTGATTAGTTCTTGATTCCTTTACCACTTTTATTAAATCACTCTCTATCTAATCATAAAAATCTCTGAAAAAATCAATCAACTATCCATTAAGACCAAGTGTCTTGTTCTGTGGAAGGAGAAAACCACTTCGTAAGTTCTTCCTTTGGTCTTCAAACCCTAATTCTTCATTACCTTATTGATCTACACATATTACAAAGAATTCAACAATAATAATTTCAACTGTGTTGGTCATTTATGGAGCTAAGAAAAGGTTATTGAGAAACTTACTCAAAGATCTACGATTTCATTGATCTTTGAGGCTTTTCTTCCATTTGGCTTGGGCATTTCCCAAATTGTATCTATAATCTTTCTCCATTTAGCATTATTTAAGTATAATGGTGTGTTTTCATCACCTTGAGATAGTCACGCCACTCTTCTCTTTGACATCCATTTTTCCTTCTCTCATTCTGAAATATTTATCTTTATTTCTTCTAAGAATTTAGAATTTCCTTTTTCTACTTTAGCAAAGAGGCCATCTAGGGTTGTACTAAAAAAGTTTGAAATTGTTTCTTTTACCTTTGCAATTCCCTATTGATATGTATTGAAGTTTTTATAGGCTTGTGCCATGGTTTCCTTCTTGAATCTTTGCATATTTTTGTTGAATTGGAACATGGTAGACTCCTTAGAGTTGGTATCAATGATTCTCCATTCATCCTTCACTAAATATGGAAATTCATTATCTTTTAACCAATGGGAATTGAACTTGAAGGGGGTAGGGGTAATACTATTTTCCTTTTCAACTTGAAAAAGAATGGCTACGTGGCATATTATTGCCCCATCCCTAGTCCATGATCTTATCCTTTCAGAGTCTATTTATATTACAACTTCATAAACAATATACATGTCAAATATTTCTACTACCATATCCCAACTTGCCATGAAATTTTTCTAATTGGGGATTATTTCTATGGATTTTAATATGATTAGCTCTATGGGGAGGCCAACATGTTCTTAGCTTTGTCTCCTTCAATCATTGTTTTTTAAATCATAAAAAGATCATTCTCATGAGCCTTGATAGCAATCTTTCTAAAGATATATAATTTTTTTTGGAAGAGCTTAAACCCTTTATGTTATAGGTCATACCATCATTTTTAAACCTTGGGTGGGCATATACCTTCTCTAACGGATTTTGTTATAGTTGTTTTCTTTCCTTTTTAAATATATCTTCCATTATTTTCCTATGACATTGAGAATATATATTTTCTTCCATTTGGATTAGTGAATGTTAAATTGGGAATTAACTTGAGAATTCACTAGGGCAGAGGGTTTCTTGATTAATGGAGATAAACGAATGGGGCAATTTTCCATTGACATTAAACCATATAGGTTTTCCTTCAAGGATAGGGTCAAGAATGTAAATTCTAGGTTGGGATGGATAGACTCAATACATGCCGCTTATGAGAGGACTCACCAAAATTCAATATTTGATCTTTTTAATTGACTACTCTTCCTAGGGATTCTAAAGAGATATATGATGCAAAAGCATATTCGATATAACATTGTGAAGGGGAGTTACTATTAGGCCCTTCTATGGAAATTTTTGAGAGTGATATAGTAGGGGGGACAAATTCTAGTGGATTGAATCCCATATCCCTTCCAGTGAATTGCCACAACTAAGCTAAAAAAACCATGCCCTCTAAAGTGGACTCGGCCTACACTATGATGAACTTTAGAACAACGATGATATTTTATATATGTTGGCACATTTTTTGGATAAAAGGAACAACTTTAAACCCTTGGTTTCAACAACCACATTTCTAGATAAGAAAGAAGTTTTTAAATTTTTATAGGCTTGACAATTTGAGGACTTGAAATGAACCTTAGCATAATCTTTTTTTGTATATGATCATTTTCTAGGTGATATTTCAATTACATATGACAATCCCTCATCCAGATCCTTTTCTACACACACCCAAGTTGTTGTTCTCATTTCCTTTCAAGAAATTTTTGTCAATAGCTTTGAATGTTCTTAGATCTTCCCCAATTTCCATATTTGACTTCTCTATCCACAACTTTACAAGAAGTACTGACAATTTCACCCAAAAAAACATGAATACTTTATTTTTCTTGATGCAAATAAAACCATCCTTGTGTTTTTAGGTTCTGTAATGCATTATGCAGAGCTTTTGAACCAAATACATAGTCTAGTTTAATTTGCATATACCTCATTTTTGGAGAAAAAATACAACCAACCTCTAGGGATAATAAAGAATTTTGTCGTGTATCCTAGATTTGTGCTTGAAACTTTAGATATTCATTGCATGAGGGAGCATTATAAGATAGACTGCCCCATAAATTTTCCCACCAAAGAAAGTACAATATTTGACCCAACACTATATCTCCCCCTAGAGCCATGTTGACACCTTTTGTGTGATTTTTTATATGATGATACTTCCTCTTCTTTTGGAATCCCTAATGGTTGAGTCCTTCCCCAAACCACCATCAAATTGGATAGAATGGTAATTTTGTAGGCCCTCACTAGTGTTTACACTACCAGAGCCTATAATAGCATAAGAGGAATACCTTTAAAGGTTGCGTGGGATGAAGAATCAATGTTTAGCATTGATTCTTGGACAAAATCATCATTTGGATCATAAAAAGAGGCTTCTACTACCGCATAAATATTACACTTTTGGTTAGGGTTTTGACTATCATGCACCAACTCTATTTCAAATGTATCTTCCTCCTTCGATTATGCATAAAGATAAGTGACTTGGACAACTCTTATTTCAATGAATTTTCACAAAAATGGGTAGAAGACACTTTTTATGTCATTACTACCTTCCTTCCACCTTTCATCATCCAACCTATTGACATGAAGGCCTTTGTCAGAGTAATAGAATGGGACAAAATGTTTTTTTTGTAATGTTTGAGCTACCAATGAATCCATTGAGAACGATTGCTTTCTTAGGTGATGATAAGTCGATGATGGGATTGAGGGAAAGGGACAAATACATTTATTTTGTCTTCCTTTTCCATCCTTTTGTTGGGTATTTACTAGTATTGGAAATTTCCTCCTACCAAATGGGATCATAGGAGTATTCCACCACATCCCCCATTCCTATATCTAATCAAACTACTTCTGGAACCTCATACAAATTATTAAAGGCATAATTGTTGATAAAAAAATTTAATTAGCTTTGATTGTGTATTAGTATAATTCAATTAAATATAATAAAATGAACATTGAATATATATTATTTAATGTTAACTGATCTTGTTACTTGTGCATATATTAACTAAAGTAATCCTAATAAATTTTAAATTTAGAAATAATTAACACTAATGTCTATAAGTATCCCTAATTTGCCACCTCCAAACAAAGAATTTGAGAAAAATGGCAAACCCACCAAATATGTAACAAGTTTTAGTTCCACACAAGGGTCATTTAGTTTGAGGCACCCCTATGTATTTCAATTCCTATCCAAGAGCTAAGCCTCCATGCATTAGATATCATTAAAAGTAGGCCTCTTTGGGATCAAAAGTATTTTTACACATGGCTTTAAGCCTATATATCTAGGTATTTTAACTTGAATTCATCTCCATGTCTTATATAGCCTTATGTATATCACCAACTTGGAGGACAACAAATAATATCCATAAGGTTTTATAAACTTCCTGAAAATCTTTATTTATTTTTGTCTCTAGTCTCTCAACTAGGCTTGAAATGTTCAATAAACAGAGTATATCCACACATGTTTGAAGAACTTAAGGAAACCACTTATATAAATAGATAAAAGGTTAATACACCAATGTATTATGTGGTTAAAATACTCAAAGAGGGAAACATTCAATGATCCCAACCAACATAGTCACTTAAAGCAATATATTAATGAAAAAGTAAAGCATTTTACATATGAGTTTAACACAAACAATTATCAACAAATGGACCTCCATGATCGTTAAATAGAAATCATAGACCAACCAGGTGTCAAGCCTTGAGTCAATATAGTCATTAGTGTTGGAACAATATTTTTTTTTATTTCATTACAACTCTGGATATTCTAGATACAAGCAATAAAAAATCGATAGCCGACTATAAGAGTTGACTGATTGATCGATTACTTGGTCGATTGGTGGGTCGACTAAGAATTGTATTGTTCGGGGCGCTAGAACATATTAGTCAATTATGGCACAAAACATGGAAAAAATCATAAAGGCCATTATGTGCTATGGACCAAGTATATGGACCTATTCTTCCTCATTTCAATGGAATTTTCTACATCTTGGTGCTATAAAGGAATGTCCCTATGTGTCAATCTAGTGTGTGAAGTGGGAGATATTCTTCTATGTGGTAGAATATTCCTTCTTGATGGATTTTGATGCAATCCTCTGTTGTGGTATGGTAGCTTGTACTTAAATGTTTTGATATTGTCTTTCAATGCCACCTCTTATTGGAATCACCACCTCTTTCATTTATATAATTTTCTAATTCTTTAGAATGTATGAGAGTTATTGGTTTGATTCATAGACTATTGTCTACAAGTCTTTTGAGGTTTTCTACTATGTTGGATCTATTTTCTTGATTGACTCAAGGTTATGGATTGTAAACTATATCATGGTTTAGATCTATAAATCGACATTATGGCTTCCAAGCAAGAGATGAGGATCAAGCAAAAATTGGTTTTTAAGAGGATGTTTGGGGATTAAAAGGAAAAAGGTGCAAGGATCAAGAAAAAATGTTTTTTAAGAGTATTCTTAATGATTTGGAGGGAAAATGGGCATAGAATTTATCACAAGTAGAGGGTGACCTTATAATGCTATAAGAAATGCCCCCTAATGCATGAGGTTAGAAGATAAATACCTGGTCAAAATAAATTATAAAATGGTGCAGGAATTTGATGAGTGGACCGAGGTGGAATGCACCAAAAAAATGGATCACAAATTAGTTTTAGAATAGAAACCTATATATCATATTATTCTCTTCCCCGAGGCAAGCATACCCATGCTCAAGTGGAAAAGCAAGCTTTGCCTCCAAATCAATTACAATGTAGATCCATGTGAATTGCAACATCATGGCCACACAAAATATATACAATGGATGCATGTCAAATATAGATAATAACCACAAACAAATACAAATTGGATATATGTCTCAATGTCCATCACAAGGATGTTTGATGGAGAATGCAATCAGAAGTTGATCCTCCAACATAGTACCAATGTCATATAGGTATGCAATATTTCTTGTGCAACTTGGTAAATTCAAACATAGAAATTCTACTATAGTCCCAAGTTCTTAAATCAAAATCTGTTGAAATGTATGAATCTATGAGATGAATAAAATATATGAATTCAAACATGGGATAAAGTGCTTGATTATTGGTCATTGATGAGTATTGTTAATAAACACAAGAATACCCACCGATAATGATAATGGGTGTCAAGGTACATAGTACATTCTAATAAACATGCATAGGTGTGACAACATCGAACACTTATAAATTGAGAAGGGGACATTGATGAATTCTGACAGTCAATATCGAGGGAACCTGCAAACTAAACATTGCAATCCCTAAGGTATTGAAAAGACATTTAAATCTAACTCCTTGATAAAATGAGTTGATGTTGATAGGGTGAGATCTGCTGGAAGAAGGGAATTAAGGAATCCACTATCAACCAATGATGTAGTGAAATCCCAATCCTGTATTGACCAAATACAAAATCAGATTCCTTCCCACAGAGTTCACAACTACCAACGTACTAGTATTAACAAAAATTAACAATTAAGGGATACTAAAAGTAATTGACTGTCACAGGAAAATAAACGAGAGACAAAACCATTTCAAATAGGGACAAAGATTCCGTAATAATAAGACATAATTTATTTCTTACAGCCTCATTATAAATCATTGGGTGCATGTTATTTGCTTCACATTGTGAACCAACCGGTATTACTCCTTTTGCATGGTCTACTGTCGTACCTTGATCTATCCCTTCTTTTCTATCTCTCGAACTAAACCCCTCTTCCTATGAACTCCTCTACCTTTTATTTTATCCTCTCATTTCTTTGAAGTTGAACTGCTTGCGACTGTTCCACTTATCCTCCTGTTTCAATCGGTTCGATTTCCACTTGTAAATGGTTTCTCAATTTCAACAAAGTTTTCCCAAACACATGGTGTGATGGAACACCTAACCCTCATCCTTCTAACAAAATTTTACATCACGCTTGTTGCAGCAACGAGAGTTGTAGCGCTTTCATTGCAACAAACCATATTCATAGTTCCAGTGTTGTAGCCACAAGAGTTGCATCACTTATTCCACCCTACAATTACTAGCTTGAACTGAAATGTTTTTGGTTGATGTAGATTTCTTAAGGAAAAAAATGCTCCTACATCAAATATCCTTGGTGTTACGAATAAAATCTTCCTATGGCTTGGGGTAGAACCACACCAGACAAAGTGACACCAGAAATCAACTCAATTCTCAAATATGCTATATAAACATGAAATGCCAACAATAAAAAGAGACAACCCTTACCTCAACCGGATATTCGAACAAGACCACCATTGATATCGCAATCCAATGCTCTTGACCTACAACTTGTCCTCAACAACCAAGATGTACAAGAATATAAAATGTATATAAATTGTTAGCATATAATCTAGCATAATCCATGAACATAAAAAGCAATTATACCCAATGAACATAAAATAAAAATTTGCAATATGAATTGGACGAGAAAAGAGTATTTCTATTAATATAATGAACATAAGTACATATTGACAACCTTCTGTCGACAACTTGTCGGAACCGAGAAACTAAGTTCCTCCACCTAGGGCTCCACCACTTCAATCCTCCATGAAATGGCAAGCTCACAAGTTCAAGGAGTAATATGGTTCCTCCTTCACAAGATAGGGAAGAGCTTGTGAGATGAACATAAAAGAGTTCACTCTAACAAGGACAAGGGATGCAGACTCAAGGAAATGGCAATGGGGGGGAATTCCTCCATAGTTTACTTGCTCTCTGATTTCTCCTCCTCAAATGATCCACAATGGATCAATATATAACCCTCAAAGGAGGTGGAGGGTCGAATCAGAGCGTTTTCCAGCATATGGAAGGCCAAGGATCATGATGGTCGTTACTTGGCAAGGAAAACCTGAAATAGTTTTAATTTTGAGCATGAAACCCGATGTACGTGGGATGTAATGGAGAAAGATGCATATGCGTAGGTTGTAGTGTTGGTGACCCACGTACATCAACAAAAGTGTGATTTTAAGGGTTTTTACTGAGCAAGAGGGGTAGTAGTTGTCTGCAGAGGGACCAGGTAGGCCATCAAGGCATGTTGCATAGGGTGTGGAAAATCATGATATAACACTTAGTAAGAAAACATGAGCTCCAAATCATGTGGATACACTTGAATATTCTACAGAGGAGGAAGATCCCCATAGGTGTGCTAGTTTGTCTTCATAAACCCACAATGCATCTTTGGAACCCTTATTTCTCCACTTGACCATGTATTTGTAATATTCTTTATTATAGATCCTTCTACAAACCCTCTTAGACAATATTTTCTCTAATTCTTTGGTCAATTTAACAAAAAGCTCCTTCTTCCATTCATCCAGGGTACCTTCTTCATCATTCCCTTCTCCCTTGTGAAACTTGCACAAGTTCGACCACATTCAATAGTGGGGAAATATAAAATTCTTTCGGTAACTTGAACTTGTATGCATTGACATAAATATTTTGCAGGACTCGATATGTTTTAATTTTCTTGAAATTGAATTTACTATAGTACATTTGGGGGATATTTCTTTCCTTAAATGTGCCATTACCAGCTCTCCTTCTTCGAAATTTTTTGTCTTATTAAACAATCTTCGCCTTGCTTATATCTGGTATTGCTTTGATGTAGTTTCCTCTTGACCTTCTCTTGCATTTACTGTATTCCCTCTGCAAACTCGCTTGCATTGGCACTTATTTTTTTCTCCATATTAGACAATTTAACCAAATTAACAACTCCCTTTGGTGACCTTCCATAAACAATCAAGAATGGATTCCTTCCCACATATCTATTAATTGAATCATTGTAAGCAAATTTAGAATGGGACAAGATCACATCCCATTGTCTTGGCTTCTCTCCACTCAAACTTCTCAACAAGTTCCCAAGACTCCTGTTAACCATCTTGATCTGTCCATGATATCCAGAGTTGTACAACAACTTGGAACCCATCTTCTTCCAAAGTGACCTCCAAAAATGTCCAAAAAATATCATATCTCTATAGGAAGTGATGCTTCATGGCAGTCCATGTAGCTTCACAATCTCTCAAAAAAACAAAATAGCCACTTTAGTAGCATCATTCGTCTTCTTGCATGGTACAAAATGTGCCATATTTGAAAACATGTCCACTACAACCATCACAAATTCACGACCACTCTACATTCTAGTTAGTCTTACAACGAAGTCCATACTTATATTTTCCCATGGCCTCTTGGGTATCGGTAGTGGTGTATACAATCCTTGTGTTTTGACTCTTTCTCTTTGCTAGTTGGAAAATTCTACAACACTCAACAAACATTTTAACATCCTTCTTGATGCTAGGTGAAAAGTATATTTCCTTCACTAAAATTGTTGTCTTATCAACGCCAAAATATCCACCCAAACCTATGTTATCCATTTCTGTAACAATATTTAGTTGCAATGAGATTTGTGGAATGCACAAATGTTGGTTCTTAAACATGAATCCTTCTTGAAGGAGAAAATACAAATATGGTGTTCTATCGACGCTCGAAGGTGATTTGCATGCTTTCCGAGCCTCTGCAAATCTATGCTTTATGCATACAACTCTTTCATACTTTCCAAACTAACAACTTCCATTGACAAACTATTCAGTGGCATTATTCTCTAGCTTAAAGCATCTACAACCTTATTTGTCTTTCCATATCTATGCTTCAAAATAAAAGAGAAACTTTGCAAAAAATATACCCATTTGGAATGTTTTTTTATTTAACTTGCCTTGGCTATTTATGTTCTGCAATGCCTTATGATCAATAAATAAGATAAACTCCTTCAGTAGCAAGTAATTTCATCATTTCTTCAAGTCTTGCACAATAACAAAAAACTCTTAATCATAAACATAATACTTCTTCTTAGCATCATTCATTTTCTTGTTAAATAATGCAATCGACCTTCCTTCTTGGATAAAAATTGCTCCAATCATTAGACCACTTGCATCACAATCCACTTGAAATACTTTATTGAAACCTGGAATCACCAAAGTTGGTTGTTTGATTACTGTTTTCTTTAAGTGCTCGAATGACTTCATGGTTGTTGTTGTCCACTTAAAAATTCGTTTTTTCATACATTCAGTAAGTGGTGCACAAATCTCACTAAAATTTTAGATAAATTTCTTGTATAAGCTCGTCAAACCATGGAAACTCCTCATATTAAATGTACACTTAGGTGCCATCCATTATAAAATAACCGTTACCTTTCTAGAGTCCATATTCAAACCTTCATTGGAAATCAGAAACCCCAAGTATACTAATTCCTCATTCAGAAACGTACATTTCTTCAAATTTATCAACAATTTCTCTTCCCTCAATCACTGCAACACATTTCTCACATGCTCCATGTGTTCTTCTTGGGTTTTACTGAAAATAGAAATATCATCTAAATACACAACAATAAACTTTCCAAAAATGGTTTGAAGAATTCATTCATAACTCCCGTGAATGTGCTAGGGGCATTGGTTAACCCAAATGGCATGACTATCCATTCAAATAGTCCATCCTTCGTCTTGAACGTTTTCTTCCATTTGTCACCTTCCCTTATCTGAATATGATGATACCCACGCTTCAAATCGATCTTTGAAAAGTATGTGGTCCCACTTAAACATTACATAAGTTTGTCCATCCTTGGTAAGGGAAATTTGTACTTAATAATAATCATGTTGAGAGCCCATGAATCAATACACATTGTCCATCCACCCTCCTTCTTGGGTGTCAATATTGTAGGTACAATGCAGGGACTTAAAATTTCCCAAATATATCCTCTATCAAGAAGTTCTTGTACTTGCTTATTCACTTCTTGACTCTATTGGAGTCATTCGATAACGATCTTTATATGGTAGAATCGATCATGGTATCAAATAAATTTGATGTGATATGCTCCTCCAAGGAGGTAAACCTATTGGTGGATCATCCTCGGCAATATCCTTAAATTCATTCAACAAAGGTTGATTTTATGATGCCACAAGACTCAATTTTCCAATCTCTAGGGCTTGTCTTTGCATTAAGGCCAAAGAAAAATGGGTATTTTCTTCTCTCTTAAAAATTCTTTAGTTGTTAACATCATAATGCGACTGTTGTTACAAAAATATATGTTGTCATTTCCTTTGCTATCACTACCACTTAATTTAGTCTCCATCATTGGATCCAACCTATACTATTATCCATCCTTTAAAAATTCATTAGTATTCTTCCTTCTATCATGGATTTCATTTCAAACAACAAAGGTCTTCTTAGTAGTACATGATAGGCATCCATCTCTACTATGTCACACAATACTTGCTCACTAAACTTTCCAATATGAAAATTTAGCAAGTAAATTGCTTAGTCACAGTTACCCGTTCTCCTCTTTTCAACCATGATAATATGGATTGAGATTTGGAATACTTTTTAATTTTAACTTATCCATCACCTTCATGGATATTAAATTTTTTGTACTTCCACCATCAATGACCAGATGACAACACTTATCCTTAATTTTGCACTTAGTTTTAAAATCTTTTTTTCTCTGCTCATGTTCTTTTATTGTCTTCACCATAGGCTTAAGTAACACTCTTCTAAACATCAAGCTCTGGCCTTTCTCCTGTTTAAGTACTTCCCCATTACCGACTGCAACCGTTGTCTCATTCACTTGGGAAACCTATGTTCTAGCCTCATTTCTCATCCCCGTGTTGTGCCTCTTTGGACATTATGATGCCTTGTGACCTTATGTTCTACAACTATCACATGTGTCACATACTTACATATTTCAAATACTCTACCTCTCCCAATGACACTTCTTCCTCTTTTATTATGGTTTTTGGTCTCTCCATCCTCCTTTTCATTGCTTCTAGTAGCACTTGTTATGCCGCTACCTTTAGGTCATTTTCCTAGGAATTTCTTCCACTATCTTCTATAAATCTTTTCGTCCACTTTCAAAGCAACTTGACAGGCTTAATCTACATTACAAAAGTAATGCATACTCATCTCATCCTGAATATGATATTTCAACCCATTCACATATCTCACCACTCTTTGATATTATGGTTCCTTTATCCTGGAGCTAAGTGCCTTCTTGAGAAATTCCTCAATATATTCACGAAAAGATGTCTCTTTATTCCTTAAGTTTTGTACATGCTTACACAAATCTTGTTGGTAATTTATAGGTAGGAATTTCTCCTTGATTTTGCTGACCATTTTTCTGTAGGTGCTAATCTTATCATGTTGATTATCCACCCTGTCTTTTTGTAGCATATCCCACCAAAGTGCAACATGATCCTTTAAATTTGTCATGGCAAATCGAACCCCATTAGTATCTCGAACATTTTCTTACTCAAAATGTCTTTCGAGCTCCCTTATCCAGTCAATGAGAGACTTTGATTTCAAACTACAATCGTAGCATGAAACTTCCGTCTTTGCACTACCCATGTCTTTTAAAACCGATATCAAACGTACTATTGGGTCTACTTCTTCAACATTTTGCTCTTCTTCAGGCTCGTTTTCTAACTCTTAATATGTTTCAGCATCTCCAAGCCTTATATTTTCCAGTTCTTCTATCCCCCTTCACAATTCCTCCAATTCTTGGTTCCTCGCACCACCTCATATTGATCTTTCTCTATGTGGTGGCCTCCTTACAATTTGTATTGTATCTCTCTATCAAACTAACATTTACATGCCTTACTTCTGGGCACTGTCTCTCATAACTTAGAAGCTAAACCAGCTTTGATATCACTTGATGCAGTGAAACCCAATCCTATATTGACCAACTATAGAACTTGATTCCTTCCCATGATGTTCATAGCTACCAATGTACTGGTTTTAACATAAATTAACAATTAATGGTTATGACAAGGAATTGACAGTCACAAGAAAAAAAAAGAGACAACACCAATTTAAACAGGGACAAAGATTCTTTATTAATAAGACAAAATTTATTCTTACAACCTCATTAGAGATCACTAGGTGCATCTTCTTTGCTTCACGTTGTGAGTCAACTGGTATTCTTCCTTTCGCACGATCTACTATCATACCCTACTCTATCCCCTCTTTTTTGTCTCTCAAACTAAACCCCTCTTTCTATGAATTCCTCTCCTTTTTTATTTTCTCCTCTCATTTCTTGGAATCCAAACCACTTGTGACCATTCCATTTCTCCTCCCATTTCAATATGTTCAATTCCCTATTGTAAATGGGTTCTAAAATTCTACAAAGTCCACCCACACACATGGGTTGATGGAACGACCAACCCACATCCTTCTAATGGACTTTTACAACATGCATGTTGCAGCAATAGGAGTCACGACACTTGCATTGCAACAAACAAGATTCACAGTTAGGGTGTTGCATCACATATTCCACCCTACAATTACTATCTTGAATTGAAATATTTTTGGTTGATGCAAAATTCTTAAGGCCAAAGATGCTCCTGCATCAACCAACATGAGAAGAATCCAAGAACATGATGAGTTAAAGGTCTTGGAAAAAATGTTGAACACACATACCACCGAGTACGTCTCTTGCTTGCACCAAACGTAAATATCACATGAAAATACCCTCTAAGCAATAATCGATAATGAAAATCATCAATGGAGGTAAGTAATTCCACCAATGATGAAAATGGAACCCAAGGTACAACATGAATCATGCTATCTGAGTGGTTTTCTTGTCGTTGAACACATAATAAATCACTCAGTCAATGACCAATGTTGAGATGTCATCTACTTAGTCTAGAATAACTTACTAATGATGAAAATAAGCCCCTAGGTTCTACTTATTTTAATTCCATCTTCCATAATAATGAGTTGAAGTTAATGAGAGAATATCCACACCCAAGAAGTTTGTGGAGACCCTTCCATACTAGCATGAGTAAACATTGGATATGATTTCACTAAGAACAACTTAATAATAAGGAGGGCTGACATGCAAAGTTAGGAAATTTGAGAAATGATTGACACAAATTTTACATCATTTGAATGTAAGCATGACACAACTGCAACTTGATAAGACCAATATATAGACCAATTATTTAAAACCAACAATGCAAGAGGAAATGAAGGCTACTCCAAAGTGATTAGAAGACTAACCAACTAAAGGAGTTCTAGATTCAAAATCATGGTTCAACTTCTAAGGCCAATATTAAAACCCAATTTGTGATGGAAAAATTGGTACAAGTTCTTTATTCAAAGGTGACACAGCTTTGTTGTTTCACAACAAACATAGAAGATCTAACTTATTTACCCCTCTCTCCTTTTATAATTTTTTTTTTGTCTTTTTCATGTTAATAAAGCCTAGAAAAAAATAAAATAATGCCATGATAGAATGGAGGAAATGACTGTTTCAAAGCATGCAACTATGTAAGTGCATGAAACATAACTTTGCAAAACAAAATGCAAAAAAGGTTATGGGAAAGAGGTGGACACTCATCAATTATTTATTCCAGGGATATTGATTTTGAAATCATGAAAATTCTATGGATGCAAATGGCTAGAAACTCAAATTAAGTGAATGAAAATATGAGTGTTATAGCAATGCATTATACATTACCACACAAGTAGTTGTATGCAAAAATAAAACGCATGAAAAATGAGAGCCCTTCAGGTAAAGGTCAAAAAGTAAGGAGAAGGAATGATGCGTCGATTCAAACTCGCTGTCATTGCAAACTTTGAAGGCACCCAAGCCAATTAAAAAACTCAACATGGACATCAAATGACAATAAGGTGCTAACTAGGGCACCCGTGATAGGTAGGCTCTACCACCATTATTACAACGAATAAATTAAATAGAATTGGCTAAGTGTCGCAACATGGTGGGATGGATACAAAGTAAAAAATGACAATGGTTGATAATGCACAATGAATGGAAAATGCATACATATGCTTATATTCATGTCAAGCTATGTTTACCTCAAGATATAAGTGGAAAGTTGACATCAAATGGGAATAAGAGATGGTCTATACATTCCTTATCGATATGATTATATCGTATCATCAGAAGATTAGAAGCCCAATTATGTATATGACTTTACCCATTTTGGAAATGATGTAAAGACTTTTTATTATTACATACATATGGTTTCTTGGCTCTACTTATGTGCAAATAATGTTGTGCTTGATTTCCATGATATAATACATGCATGATTAATTTACTTTTAATGAAATGAATTCCAATCCAATACACAATTAGCTAATTCATTGATTAATTAAAGAGAATCAAATGCATAAGGAGAATCATGCTAGACTTTGGAAAACTAATGAAAACGTGCAGTCTCAACTAAAACTCATAAAGACAACAAATAAAACACTATGACGCAAGATCACAGTGTTAAAGCGTAATAAAAATCCAATGCTGAGAAGGAGTCAGAGAAAGAATACTAAAGATATACAATCAGATGTGCAAGTTGTACCTTCAGCGTTATATTTATTAGTAGACACCATGGAGGCCACACTTTCTCCAGAATGGTCAAAAGGAACATATAAGCAAGGAATTAAGCAGGCCTATCAAACTGTAAATGAAATATTAGATGACATCAAGACAAATACTCTTGCTCTAGCCTCTATCAATATTTTCTCAGTTAATTAGACGAGGAAAGATGAATTATATGATATGCAGATGATCTATAAGCAATAATACCGGAATGAAATTCAGCAAATGCAAGAGCAGTGGTTCAAAATGTATTGGGCATTGGAAGACAAATGGAAAGCCAAAGTTCAAAATCTTAAGCAACAACTAGAGACAATGAAGAGTGTGAAATAGAAAATGTTTGATTTAACCTCACAAATCATGGGATGCAGATCTCCATCACCGATATACTCAATTTATCTCCATGAACAATGAGTAATCTTTCAGCTGACTAGATTGCAAGCTGGCAAGAAGTGTGAAATTCTTGCTAAGGGATATTTTGAAGAAACTTATCTTGATTTTGCTTTCAGAGAACAAAATTTGTTATGTGAATTGTATTCCTTAAATTTCTTCTTGCAATCTGAAACAATTTGGAACCCTAATTTGCTTGTAGGAGATGTTCATCTGTGCTCCTTTACTTCCTTTATTCTTAATCAAATTAAATGGGAATTTGATGTACAATGGGAATTCAAGTGTCAGTCAAAATCCCATCTTCGTTTCCAAGGAGAACACCAAATTATTATGGAGTTGTTCAAAGATCATAAGGAAATATTAATGAATAAATAACAATTAAAGATTTTCAGACAAAACTAGAGGTCACCTATGCAAGATTTTGAATTTATCAAAGGTCAAGGTACTCTGCCTGCTCTAAATATTTATGGAAAATTACGGCAATTACTTCCACCTTAGATGCAATCACAGGATCCTTTGGTATATCCCTTCTTTTGAATGGCCATCTCTAAATCTCAATTTTATTTCAATACTCTTCAAAGAAATGGAACCAAATGGCTGGGTTTGCGTTTTCATTTTCTCCCAATCTGGTGCAGTAGCAAATTTTATAGAATTTTACAATTATGGAATGAATATGAAGAGACTGCTATGTGGGTAGAAGTTGACCAATATCTGGGTTCGCATGCAGAAACTATGAATGGTTGTTTCTCTTATGATTGGACATAGTTGCATAGTCAATCGCTAGCATGAGGACATGCCACATCTTAAGTTGGGGGGATATGTTAGGACCCTTGATTTTCTATTTTGCACAATGATTTTGGTTCTCTTATTAAGCAGACTTATTCCTTTTTGTGTCAACTTACACCTTTTCGTCATTATAAACCTGTTAATACATGCTTATATCTTTTTGAGGTATGAAAAATCACATTTTTGTTTTGTTCCCGATGTTTGCATAATTAATTGGGTTATTGACTATCAATTGTGGTAACTAATAGAAGATTACAATTCTTTTGAGCCTTTACAGGTTTATGGGTTTTTACAAGTTTTCTTGTGTTTACAAATTTTTCCTGTTTTTACAAGTTTTGTAGAAAACTTATAAACCCGATAACTTTTGGTACCTGTGGCTACACAAATCAGAAACTATCACATGGGTTTTCTCCAACATTATGTGGGTCAGCTTCTCGTCCTCATCTCTCTGAATATTTTGTTAAGTTGACACTCCAGGATCGAATTAATTAGAGATTGGTTATCACATCAGTTAATGCGCACTTTTGTCTGGAATAGTGAATCTATAGATCCTTCGGATCTTGACATATCCATTTGTTATTTATTATAACTTAAACATGGAATGGACTTATAATAATGGAAATGAAATCTTCCATGTATCTCTTTTCACTTAAGCGAGTAGATTTTCCATCATTCACTCCATGATCTATATAACGAATGTAGAGCGTTAAACGCCTAATATTTTTATTATTAGAAAGAAGCTGATCCTATATAATTTTGATTGTAATTACCATAGGGTATTTGAACAATAATATTCAGAAATCAGAGATTGGTTCCCATCTACTTGTGTTCACTTATTGGTCAATAATCACATTGTTTATGTGTTATGCGTTATGAGACTGTAGTGCACTGTAACTTGTAGTATGTAACCTGTGGAGGAAGGGCCCCCTTCATAGGTACACCACTACTGAGTGTGTTAAGTTTTGTGAGTGTATTTATACATTTATATGTTAGTACTAACAGTTGTGTACTTTGTAGGAATAGAGGCAACTTCATCAATATTGATGTCAATCACCTATTCTTTTGGTGACTTAAAAAGCTACTGGGTTTCTCCATGAAATTTTAACTTTTGTATTAAAATGAGATGATTTACAAATACCTTCAATGATGTAGCTATTAGAATATCACAACATACATAAAACTATTGCTCTTCCTATCTCTTCCTTTCTTCAAAACTAAGACTTCAACTTTCCCTACTAAAACGATTGTCTTCAGATACATTATGGAATTTTTTAGCTAAGGGACTTCCTTTCAAAAGAACAAATGTTGCTATTGTATTACAAACATTTTTTTGTGTGATTTTATTAAGTCTTTTAGACATGGCTTGTAACTGTCCTCATTAATATCCTAATTCAAATCTTTCTTAGATGGAAGGAGATGCCTAGATATGTCTAATGGGTACATACGTGGGAAATTGTTGTAGGTAGATGGCCATAGAATGAAGAAGTCAATAATCCTATGAACATAACAAGGCTTCATTGGTCGGGGTAGTGCAGACTTGCAATGAGATGTACCTCCATATCAAGCCCTTGTAATTTGCAACGTTGGATGTGTTTTCTGAGAACCCCAACCATTATGCAACATACATTGATTACAACATTATAAATAGAGACCAATGTAAAGCTTTGTGTGTGACTTTTTGGGTTCTAACTATAATGTTCAAGGAGTACATGTTGTGGAGTGTCTTTATTAAGTCTCGAGGATTGCCAATGATCTTAGGCCATTGACATGGTGCATGATCCGTATAAGACACAATTAGGCCCTAAGTCAATAGTTTTCTATGTTGAACCTTTCCTTTCCAAGCCCTGGCCCACCCCCACTTTGTGAATCCTCAAAATGGTACCTATTTCCCATTAGTAGGCTAACTATTCCCTTTGTAAAACTCGTGTGGTGGTCTAGGGCCTCATATCCTAATAAGAGGTTGGATAGCCTTTGAGTTCAAGTTGGGAGCATATATGAAAAATGCCTTAACTTGGAAGTGGTTTTTGGGGACTTTATTTATTAATATCTAAATGTGGAGGCTCAAATTTGACCCTAAAATGGAAGAAATGTACATGCAATCAGTATGGGAGAAGATGCTTAGGTTGCCAATGGAACTATGGAATAAATAAGTGTATGGACCTCGAAGAGTAAATTTAACTCAAAAGTGGGTGTAAGGGTGATCAAAATCTTGGTTGAGATCAGTCTGTGAGAGGGTCTTTTGAAGGAGTCGAAGATTTCACAGGGAAGCTAGAATGTTATTCAAGTACTCAACCACTAGAAAAATCTATCAGGTGCTCTGATTTTTATACAATGGGGCATATTTATAGGGATTTCTCTAAACCAACAAGAAATATGGCATGAAAGGAAAAAATGAAATCTCCAAATAATGCTTTGGAAAAAAAAACCAGGAGTTTAGGAAGTTTTGAAATTCTAGAGTAATTCTAAGTCCACACAGCATAGATGGTGTCAACATGGGCAAATTGCCAAAAGGTTTCATTGTAGTCAATCCTATATTTCTAACATAAACTCTTAGTAACAAGTACAATCTTGTACTAGTCAACTTCTCCATTTGCATTAGACTTGGTTTTGTATAATATCCACTTACATTGCATAATTTTGGTGCTTTTGGGACATGAGATACGTCGTGTATGTTAAGAAGAATAGATGCATATTTTCTCATGACTACATATATGGGAGTGGTTGTGAACTTTGCAGGAATAGAGGCAACTTCATCAATATTAATGTCAATCGCCTATTCTTTTACAGGTTTCTGGGTTTTTACAAGTTTTCCTGTTTTTACAAGTTTTGTGGAAAACTTGTAAACCTAATAACTGTTGGTACTTGTGGCCGCACAAATAAGAAACTAGCACATGGGTTTTCTCCAGCATTATGTGGGTCAGCTTCTCGTCCTCATCTCTCCGAAGATTTTTTTAAGTCAATGCTCCAAGATCATATTAATTGGAGATTGGTTATCACATTAGTTAATGCACAATTTTTCCAAGAATAGGGGATTTGTCGATCCTTCAGATCTTGAAAGATCCATTTGTTATCCATTATGACTTAAACACGAAATGGACTTGTAATAATGGAAATTAAATCGTCCATGTATCTCTCTTCAGTGAAGTGGGAAGATTTTCCATCATTCCTCCATGATCTATGTAACGACTGTAGAGCGTATAACATCCAATCTTTTTATTATTAGAAAGAAGATAATCCTATATAATTTTGATTGTAATTACCATAGGGTATTTGAATAATAATATTCAGAAATCAAAGACTGTTTCTCATCTACTCGTGTTCACTTATTGGTCAATAATCACATTGTTTATGTGTTCTGCGTTCTGAGACTATAGTGCACTGTAACTTGTAGTTTGTAACCTATGGAGGAAGGGCCCCCTTCAG
Source organism: Larix kaempferi (assembly GCA_027924585.1). Taxonomy (NCBI): domain Eukaryota; kingdom Viridiplantae; phylum Streptophyta; class Pinopsida; order Pinales; family Pinaceae; genus Larix; species Larix kaempferi. Next base: position 14,441,304 of record BSBM01000092.1, read on the forward strand.
AGGTACAACATTAATCAACGTGATAAGTTTTGTGAGTATATTTATACATTATATGTTGTACTGACAATTTTGTACTTTGTAGGAATAGAGGCAACTTCATCAATATTGATTCCAATCACCTATTATTTTGGTGACTAAAAAAGCTACTGGGTTTATCCTTGAAATTTTAACTTTTGTATTAAAATGAGATGATTTACAAACGCCTTGAATGATGTAGCTGTTAGAATAGCACAACAAACATAAAACTATTGCTCTTCCTATCTCTTCCTTCAAAACTATGACTTCGACTTTTCCCTACTAAAACGATTGTCTTCAGATACATTATGGAATTTTATAGCTAATGGACTTCCTTACAAAAGAAGACATGTTGGTATTGTATTACAAACTTTTTTTGTGTGATTTTATTAAGTCTTTTAGACATGCCTTGTAAAATTCCTCATTAATATCCTAATTCAAATCTTTCTTAGATGGAAGGAGATGCTTAGATATGTCTAATGGGTACATAAGTGGGCAGTTGTTGTTGGTAGATGGCCATATAATGAAGAATTCAATATGCCTATGAAGATAACAAGGCTTCATTGGTCGGGGTAGTGCGGACTTGCAATGATATGTACCTCCATATCAATCCCTTATAAGCTGCAATGTTGAAGGTGTTTTGTGAGAACCCTAACCATTGTGTAACATACATAGATTACAACATTATAAATAGAGACCAATGTAAAGCTTTGTGTGTGACTTTTTGAGTTCTGACTATAATGTTCAAGGATTACATGTTGTGTTGTGTCTTTATCAAGTCTCAAGGATTGGCAATGATCTTAGGTTGTTGACATGGTGCATGAGCCCTATAAGACACAATTAGGCCCTAAGTCAATAGTTTTTTATGTTGAACCTTCCCTTTCCAAGCCTTGACCCACCCCCACTTTGTGAAACCTCAAAATGGTAGTTATGTTCCATTAGTAGGCTAAAAATTCCCTTTGTAAAGCTTGTGTGGTGGTTTAGGGCCTCACGCATCATCCAAGATCCCTAAAAACAACTATGGAGGTGTCTGCTTAGATTTTGACCACTAACAATTGCTTGATCCCTAAAACCCACGCTTCTTATGCAAAACCTTGAAATGGCCATCTCGATGTCCCACTTTTAGGCCAAATATTCCCTCTCCAATGCATATGTGGCATCCATGGTCCAAGAGGCCTAGAAGAAATTATTAGGACCTAAGAGCATGTTTCTTGGCCTTAAAACATGCATGGACCTCAATATCCATCCTTGCTTTAGTAAACCTCAAATTGGTGTTTATATCCCATTCATAGCCTAATGATTCCCTCTACAAGGCCTATGTGGTGGTTTAGGGACCTATGCATGTCCCATGATCCCTAGAATTCTGAACCATGGCCTAGGCCAAGAGATCAATCCATACATAATAAGAAAACATTAATTAAACACTTAGGTTTGGATTTTACACCAAACACTCTCTCTATAAGACCTATGTGGTGGTTCAAGGCCTTGTGCCACATCACCCATGGGTCCTAGAAGTGGATGTTACAACCAAAGTGCCTATTTTTCAACCCTGAAACATAGCCTAAACCTCAAGATCCATCCTAGTGCCAAATATTAAATAGTCAATATATCCCACTCATAGGCCAATGACTTCCTCTATGAAGCTTATATATGTGTTTTTCTAGGGCCCTATGCTTAGGCCATGATCCTTAGAAGTAATTGTTAAGAAATACAATCATGCTTTTGTCCCCACACTATTCCAGCTTCACCCCAATACCATTCTATGCTTTGCAAATCCTCAAAGTAGTACCCATATTCCACTCGGATGACAAGGATTCTTCCTATAGGGTCTATGTGGTAGTCTAAGGCCCCATCCATGGCTCATAATCCCAAGCCACTAGTTTTCTACTTAGAACCATGTTCAATGCCTCAAGATCCATCCATATTTTCCCAAGCCTTTAAATGAAACCCAAGTTTTTGTCCTAAAACAAATATTTCTTTTGTAGGGATACCGTAGTGGCCTAGGACCACATACATCAACTATGATCCCAAAAAGAAACTAATAAGGCTTAAGTGTGTATTTTTTAGCCATGAACCATGGGATATGCATAAGACACATCCAATTTGTGGTAAATCTTAAAATGATTCTGAACCTCCTCATAAGCAAAAAGCATGTCTAGGTTTCTTGTAGTGGTTTGTGGGTTTGTGCTTGGACCATGATCTCTAAAAGAAATTATTAGAGCCTAAGAGCATGTTTTTTTTCCATGAACCATGGACCAAGCACTGATACCAATCATGTATTTGAAAATCAAATAGTTCCCATGTCTCAAAGATTCCCTTTATAAGGCCTATGTGGTGGTTTGGCAACTTGTGAAGGACCCATTAGTCCTAAAAGCAATTGTTAGGGCCTAAATCACTATTTTTCTAGCTTGAACCATGGTTTCAACCCTAATACCTATTCATACTTAGGAAATCCTTGAAATGAAGGATGTAAAGGGATCCACGTCCCCTATTGAGCCATTGATTTCTATGCCTTAATGCATGTTAAAATGTGGCCACATGAACTAAACCCCTAAGTAAATATAGGAAAGCTTCGTTATTGGAAATCTTCTCATGAGAATTGCATTATTATTATTTTTTAAATACAACACTCATCAATGTTCCAATGGTTGGATAAATAATATGAGACTCTCCATACTACTCATAAACAACTCTAAACATAAGAAATGCAAATTGACATATAAACACAACAATCTCCAACTAACTTATTGAAAATCAACTATGGATGCCTCCTTCTCCATCCAGATTACAAAGTCGGTCCACTTCTTGCTTTGTAACGTTTCTTTTTCCAATAGTGTTTGATGTTGGCCATATTTGTCCTCCTGTCAAAACATGGCACATGGACTAGTTAAACTAATTGATATGAAATCATTTTCTTTTTTTCTAGGAAATTAAAAAATATATCATTTCACTTATTAAATATACTTACAAAGGTACAGATCAAGGCTTGTAGACCTTTCTGGCCACTGTGATGTGTGGCAGAATTTTTGCAAGCATGGCCTTGGAGGCCTTGTCTTGAAACATATACTAATTCAATTTAACTATGCGCAAATAAAATATAAAAATTGTTTAATAAATTTGATATAATCTTATGAGCAAATTCAAATACATGTGTACTCTCCTCATCGGACTTCCTTTGTGCATCCGACTTCTCATATCCTTTTACAAGTTCTTTCCATGCTTTTAAAATTACATCAATTGGCCTTTTCTTGAGCCTTAGCTCGGGCGGGAATTTTTTTATCTTCCTTGTTTGGTTTCACCTAAATAACTTGCAATTTTGAGACATTTGTTTTTTTATCTTCTTTACAGACCAACCTGCGCAAAATTTAGTCTATGAGTCATGAATAACTACTTTTTGAAGGTGCATCGATATCTTTGAGAATGGAAAATGTAGATGGTCTCTGAACCATTGAAGGCATGATTCCTTCAACCTATTCACAAACACTTTTTTAGCATCTGACATTTTGATTTCCCCCGAAACCATGTCGTGTTCTATCTTGGTAACATAGTTATCATTGCAAGATGCAAAAGATGGCATGGTGGAAGAAGCCTATGTCCCAAGGAGTGGCTGGGACATTGGAAGTCTCTTCTCCCCGTTCCACATTCTTAGAGTTTATTGTTATTGATTTCCTCCTTGATCTTTTGCTTGATCCAGGAGTGGTTGGGGAATCAATTGATTCCCTTAGACACGGTTGATTTGGTTGCAATGTTTCAAGGCGTTTACTGGATTGTTTTTCTATGTATCTTACAAGCATATTCAAGTCCATACCATCCAATTTGTTCGCTACCTCCATCCCCAATATGGAAGCCATGGTCTCTTTCTCTTGGTGAGTCTCATGTCCCTAGATATATAAAATAAATTGCTTCTTTTAAATTTTGAAATAAAAGACAATAAACTAAAAATCAAAGAAACAATTGAAGCACTTACAAAAATATAAATTGACAATGAATTACCTCTTTGTTTCCAGAGTCTGCTCCCTTTGATCCCTTCCCTCTACTGCTTGACATTTTGCGGTGACCTAGGGAAAATTATTTTCGTCCAGTCCGTGGAGGCAAACAAGTAGACATAGCTAGGGAAATAGAGGGTGAATCTCTACCCTAGTTGTCACAATTTTAACTTTCTAAGTGGAATATAAAGAGCAGTGGTGGGAAAGAAGGAGAGTTGTTTTTAGATTTTAAGCTCCAGGTTGTCTACGTGAAAGACTTCATTTATGTTGGGGGGCATATCAGATCAAAAGTAAAAAATGTATGCATGAAATCCTTCACAGGGGAGGAGGGGTGCATATGCTCTTCTCACGATCTTGTGAGGGGTGCATAATTTATGACTCATGGTGCTCTACTGGGAAGCTCGATCTTAGCTCTTCTTGGAAGCTCGACTCGTGGTTTTTGTTTTGTGGTATGGCACTTTTGTTTTGTGTATTAATGTTCATGTCCGTGGGATTTTTAAATTTTTGTTTTTGTTTCATCAGTCGACGCACTGAACACCGACTTTGTGCCCTAAATGTAAACTATTTGGGGCGCCAAAGTCGTTGAAAAAGATGCCTAATCTAGCACCCAACTTGGAGGAAAACTATATGAAAGGATCAATTCTTTATGATGCCTTCTCCAATTCATAGTAGCATATCACTTGTTGGTGACTCATTATATGTCAATATGAATAGTTTTATTGGATTCATATAGCTTTTTAATCCGTGAGGAAGTGAAATCATTTCATAAAAATTGAAATATACCATTTTTTTGGTTACCTCCCAGTGTATTATCCATTAATTCCATTACCTTTTTATAGGGGACTTTTGTAATTAGCTCTAAGGTTTCATTCCATGGGGGTTTAGTGTATAACTCATGAACCACATCATATCATTCTCATCAAACGTCTCAACTAACTTGTAATCTAGGGTTATATGTCTACTTAGATTTGAATGGAGATCATTAACTTGGCAATGTTATATATTAACAACTATACCAAATACTAACATACATAACAAGAGGAATTATTTTCCTGTTCATCTGTGAAAGTAGCAAATGTCATAGGTAACAAGATAGTAACTTATCCTTAGCATGTCTAGAGAATAAATGTGCCCTTTTATTTCTCTTTCCATCCTTAATCAAATTTCTCCTCACTAGATATACGAGTGCCATATTTAGAATAATGCTACCATGGATGCCATTTGATGTCCCATTACATCATGATTAGGAAGAGGGTAGAGGACTGGGAGAGATTGTGAAAAGGAGGGATTATTTATTTCAACATCAAATCATTACCCTCTTATGTTATATTCCCATGGGGTATGACGTATCATTAAAAAACTTATTAGATTATATAGGATTGCAAAAAACCCTTACATTTCCAAAGTTAAAATGGATCTATGCTAATTATAAGATTGGGCTTGTATAAAGTAAAATGCACAAAACCCCCATTACATATTTCCAAACAATAAACTGATTGTATTTCAATTTTTTTGTTTTTTATTATATTATGCATATTTAGTTTTGACTAGTTTGTTCGCATTGACACCAATCTCCATCTATAAGATCATCATTTAGAAGATTGTCATTATCAATCTCCAAGATAGCTAGAAGTGCAAATGTCTATCCGCTCTTAGGGAGTCATTCTTAAACCTTTCCATGAAACAAGTTCAACAATACTCTTAAAGTCAATTGTTAAGAATTACAAGTGTCTATCCCCTTTTACATTTAAAAATTAAATGAGACATTCTGAAATTTTAACAAGATAAGTTCGACAATATTCATATACAAAGTTTAAATTTTATACAAAGTATGATTGCCATCCATCACTAGTTTTTAAGGCCATGTTTTCTTATTCGACCAAGAGAGATGGAAAACCATAATCTATTCAATTAACCGACATGGTCTTTCCATAATGGGGTGTCTATAAGATATTTTCATCAACTTATTCAAATAACTTTGTTTTCGATTCCTCTTCAAAACATTATTATAGTAAAGTCTCTTATAGTAATGTGGATTTTTCTTTGAGGTTTTATGCTCTTATTCTTGTAAGGTTTGAGTTGGGATAGCTACTTTTACTGAGTTCGGATGGGTTTCTTGGTGCATAAGATTCTCTTGGTGTGCAATTGTTATGTGACTATTGTCATCGTTGTGTTTTACAAGATCTAGAGGAGGCCATGGACAGAGGACGTGGATGATGTAGAACTACTAAATTGCAGAGAGGAAAGTGGGTGGAAATAGATATGACAACGAAATCTACAGATACAATAAAGGTAAGAAGACAAAGAAACCTCAACCAAAGTAGGAAGGTCTTTATGAATTCACAAATGCTACAACATATAGGAGATAAAGTCATTTTTTTGTCCATGAAGCCTTTGAGGTCAAACTTATTGGTTGAAAATGCACAGGAATGGTGATTAATCGTGATTCTATGATCAAGGGAAAAGTTTGAAAATTAGGATGGCCATGTGGGATAGGGGTGTTGGATACTTTTCTTGTTTAAATTTTGGCTCAATGTATATACCTAGGGTCATAAAATTATTTTTTTCTACTCCAAAACATGATATCAATATGTCAAATATAAGACTAAAGTGAGGTTTTCTGTTGGATAGCATATTCGTTGAAATGATATAATTGGTGTACTAAACATTATTGACTATGTTGTGTATTACAGGGGCCAAACGAGGCCATGGCAACAGATCGTGTCATATCAAATGAGGACACAATGGAAGACGCGGGACATCAGGTACTCAAATTTTGACTTAAATTAGGAAAATTCATCTGATGGCATTTTGTGATACATCCATCCTTTTTCATAGTATTATTAAAATTCATAGTGTATTATCCAATCTTGACATAAATTAATGCTTGTTGTTGATTATTTTAGATGGAGATTGGAGCAAATACAGAGCCTGAGCATTCAACTAGCAAAAGAAAAAGATATGTACGTGGACATGGAACTATAACTGTTAAATCACGTAGAGGATAGTGGGTGGAAGAGGATATGACAATGGATCCTGCATACACAATAAATGATTGCACTGAACAAGAGGTTGGTAAGAACTATAGTACATGGGATGAATACTATGAGAAAATTGTTGTTTGTGGATGTTCTGTATGTCGTGGAAAGAAACAATTCAAATGAGTGATTGTACAAAGGCTTTGCATAGATGATGAGCTTCTAGTGGGTAGTATGCCTCCTATAATCAACTCAAATCCAATAGGAATTGTGGTAAGAAACTTTCCAATTTGATATAAATAATATGTATACTTATTTTAAACACTATTTTATATTATTTGATTTTATTTTTCTTAATGAATACTTGCAGGATAAAGTTCTTGGTTTAAAGTTTCCTGGAGCACCGAATTCTATCCTAGAGGGAAATTATCATTTATCAGATGATACATCTAACAAAAATATGTGCACATATACCAGTTCGGAAGATGAGGAATTGATGAAAACAAGTAACATAACAAGAACCGGTTTAAAGATGCATAATTTGCTTAAAGACAAGGGGAAGGTGGACTACATACCTTATGAGAATGAATGTGATGGATATGATGACTTGCCCCTGAGTTTGAGATCAATTTGCAAAGAGACATTTGATCATCGACAATATTGTGCTCGGCCTAGTGATCAAAAACTACCTGGAGTGTACGGGGTGTTTCAATTTTTGGGATACAGCTACATGATAAGACCCTCCAATATTCATGGAGAGATTCTAGGCGTCTTTATTGTCCAAAATGTACATGTGGGACTTAAAAGATTAAACATAGAAACAATTCACAACAAACCACTAGGAGATTAATGCCATATTATGGTCCATCATATTACAGTGGTGAATGGAGAAGGATAGAAGAATATAAGCCTAGCATGTCAGCATATGGTCTAAATTCGAATATGTATACACATCATCTCCAATTGGAAAGTGGGAAAGAAATGAATAGAGGTCATCTTATGTATATATATGGACGTGCATACACACACACAAATATTGCATTATTTAGAAATAGTAGTAAGGGAAGGGACCCTACTGTAAGACTGAATTGTCAATTTGTTGAGGTTATAAATGATAAAGATGGAGATATGGAAAGAGAGGTTGATAGATTGATAATGGTTGAGGCTATTATGTACCTTAACAATGGGGATGGGTTATTGATTGATTACCCCTTCTTAAAACGCACTCCTGCGCGAAAGAAAAGGGAAGAACAAGGTCTCCCTAAGGATGTTCATAAGGGCAGAAAACCAAAGAATAATCAATGAGTGTGGAATGATGTTTTATAAACTATGTTGTGAAAATTGTGTTTTATTTTAAATTATTGTATAAAAAAATAGTCTACAAAATAATGTTCCATTATTCAATTGATGTATATATGTTCATACATTTTATATTTTTATTTGTTAAGACATATTTGATTATATTTCTTTGAAATTGATACATTTACGATTTATCCAATTGTTGCCAGACATTAAATAATGCTTGTGATGGTTGGTAGGTAGAAGATATTGATGATACACCAACTAATATCCAAGATCAAACTGGGTTATTAAGATTTGGATGGGATGATCCAAACCATCCTTTAAACCATACCGGGGTGAAAAGAGCAACATTGAAAAGAATACTACTAGCTGAGAAATTTGAAGAGCTTATGAGATTAGCATATATTGATGACATGCCACCTAGACTTGATGAGGATGATGATAGTGAAAATGCAGTGCATGAAGAAGGATTGAATGAAATGCTTATAGGTTTCTTTGGGGATGGAAACAATGATGAAAATAATGAGCATATGGTTGAATGTAACGATGATAGCATGGATAATTACCACCAACGTAATCTTGATGATAACAACCTGAAAGACTCAAACAAGCAAGCAACGAAGACACCCATGTCCAAATCGGGTGCAAGTAGAACCTCAAAATTGGCATGCACATTAATATTATTAGAAATCAACTCACTATTTGGTTGGTTAGACAAAGGCTTCACTACCCTACTAAAGTAAGTTTAATTATATTTCTCAATTTCCATTGTCAATTGTTGTACGTAATTCGTGAATATTCATTGACTTCCTCTATACTTATTTAAGGGGATTTTAAAACCATATATTGTATATAAACAATGCTAGTATAGAATTACTTATCAAACATGTTCATCATAAGTCAAACATTCAATTGATTTAATGTCTGGCAATCTTACAAGGCACCAAAAACTAAATATTCCCTGAAGAGAATGTGTTGCCAACAACTTGCAGAGAAGCGTGACAGTTGTTGGTCGAGTTGGGGATTGAATATAAGCAAATTCATTCATGTAAAAATGATTGCATTTTATACGGAGATGAATATCAAAACAAGGTAGAATGCCTTGTATGCAAAGAGAAGATATATCATACATATGTACAAGGTCCTATTGTTCCAAATAAGGTTTTACGCCACATGCCAATTATACCTAGACTTCAACGAATGTTTCGTTGCAAGTCATTTGCACAATTGATGGACTGGCATGCAAAGAATGGGAGTAAAGATGGATTCATGCGAATTCCGGCAGACTGCAAAGCAATGAAACATGTAGAGGAAAAATGGCCATGAAAAATTCAAAGATGAACCCTGTAGTATTAGGATTAGGCTTGCAATAGATGGAATGTGTCCATTCTCTTTCATGAATGCAAATCATGTTGTATGGCCAGTTGGATTGATAGTATACAATATTCCCCAGTGGATGAGTGTTAGAAAGGAGCACCTTATGCTAACTCTCATTGTTCCAGTAAAACATCAAGTAAAACAAACAAATGTTTATATTGCACCTTTTATTGATGAGATGCAATTGCGATGGAAAGGCATAAGAATGTATGACATATCATGTCCTCCATCAAATAGGTTTTTCATGTTGCATGGTGTGCTATGTTGGACTATTCATGATTTCCCAGGACTTGGTGTTTGTTTAGGTAATAAATTTTTTACGTATTTACAATCATAATTTATTTTCAGCCCAACTTTCATACTTACTTTTATACTATCATTTTGATGTCATTAACATTACTTATTGAATTGCAGGGTTTCAAACAAAGGGGATATTTGCATGTCCAAGATGTGTAGAACAATTTCAGGGGTGGTATTCTAAAGATCTACATAAATTTATTTACGTAAACAACAGGGTTTTTCTACCACCAGACCATAAGTTTAGAAATTGCATGAAGAATCAATTTGATAGAAAAGTTGAAAATAGAGGCCCTCCCATGGGTATGGGTCCACGTGATTGTCTTAGGAACTATGAAGATGTTGAATTGAAATCTTGGGAGGATTTTTTTGATTGAGCTGATTCAATTGAAGAACCAAAACAAGTTGTATATAATATGCCAAAAGGAATGAAAATAAAATCCATATTTTATGAGCTCCCTTACTGGAAGTATCTATTAATATCTCACCTATTAGATCCTATGCACATCTTCAAAAATGTCCCAGATTCTATATTTTGACACATATCAGGAAAAGAGAAAGACACCTTGGCTTCGAGGAGAGATATTGCTCTTTCACGTACCAAATTGGGTAGAAGACATTTGTGGCCAAACAGGGAAAATGAAACATGTCCAGAAGCTCCATGGATTTTGAAGAAGAAATAGCTAGACCAACTAAAAAAAAGCATTCATTCAATAAGGACACCTACTGTCCATCGGTCATCATTGAATAGGGAATTTACAATTGATGGACATATCACATGATTTAAAACGCATGATTTTCATAATTTTATGAAGGTATTATCATCATTTAACTTATACTATTAATATTAATTAAGTACTAAATATATTTTGATATTCTATTGTGTGATAAAAATTACTAATGACCTTTGATAAATGTGTTTGAAGTAAATTCATGATCATTGTGGTTGTTTTTATTGCAATCATTAATTTACTTTGTAATTTAATTGTCAAATTAACAGCATGACATTTGGAGTTTGAAATAAACTTGTTGACATGTAATAGGTGTAAATGAAAGTGCTATACTCGACAAGTTCATTATGTACCACATGGAATTTAAGAACAAATGGTTGTTTTGTATGATAAAAAAATAGAAGAAGTGTCAGAAGCAAGGATACAATTTAAGAGATCGAACCCAAGGAATAATCCACTTCCCACTGATCTGCTTGGGGAATGGGGCAAAGATTGCACACTAGAATGGGTTGCTGAACAAATTAGCGTCTTAAAAGATAGTTTATTGTGAATATATGTGTGTGTGTGTGTGTGTGTTTATTAATCAATAAAATTGTTATAACTTACGTCTAATATATGTATGTCGTTCATGCAAGTATTTTTCTATGAAGATATTTTGGACCCGAAATGGATAATTTTCATACATTATGATCCAAGATTAAGGCATGTATTTGACGATGCATAAGTGGATACATAGCAAAACAATGATGGGCAACAAAATGAGAAAGAGGGATTAGAGATCATCGAAGAAATTGACATCCATGATGATGTTGAAGATGGTTATGTTCAGGCACAAGAAGACAACAATCCAGAGTTAGATGTTGTTATGGAAGACAACTAATGGCTTCCTGCAATTGCTCATTTCTTTCACTTCATTTCACTATTTTATCCTCATATTTGATTATAAACCATTACATATATCTTTAAAAGCATATCATTTATTTAAAATATATCAATTACAAACATCGAAAATAAATGATGTGAGTTTATACTTTTCAATGTATTTACATGGTTTTAACTAATTTGTTGATGACAAATTTAGTGTTGTGATATTTGCACTTATTCGGCACCTAGTTTTGTGTTTTCAATTGCAGGTGGTTTGATTTTAGATGATGTTTTGGAGCATTGTTTTAAAGAAAGTGTAGATGTAAAGAGACAATCCTTTGATTATGGAATCGTGGTTGATTTCAAGCAATCCAGTTGAGCAAGCTCAAAAGATAATAAAAAACAAATTGTAGGGAATCTACAATATGTTGGGAAAATATAAGAAATTATTGAGTTGGATTATCGCTCTTTTAAATGTTGTATTTTGAAGTGTAGATGGTATGAAGCATTTGAGAGGACACAAAGACATGATACCCATAGTGGATTGTTTTCTATAGATTCCTCAGGTTCCTACCGGAGGATAAGGAGCCTTATGTTCTACCAATTCATTGTGAGCAAGTATTTCTTTAACTCAAACAAGAAGCGGTAGTGGTCATTAGCGTCTTAAAATATAGTTTATTGTGAATGTGTGTGTGTGTGTGTGTGTGTGTTTATTAATCAATAAAATTGTTATAACTTATGTCTAATATGTGTATGTCGTTCATGCAGGTATTTTTCTATGATGATATTTTGGACCCGAAATGGATAATTGTCATACATTATGATCCAATATTAAGGCATGTATTTGACAATGCATTAGTGGATACAGAGCAAAATAATGATGGGCAACAAAATGAGAAAGAGGGATTAGAGAACATCGAAGAAATTGCCATCCGTGATGATGTTGAAGATGGTTATGTTGAGGCACAAGAAGACAACAATCCAAAGTTAGATGTTGTTATGGAAGACAACTGATGGCCTCCTGAAATTGCTCATTTCTTTCACTTCATTTCACTATTTTATCCTCATATCTGATTATAAACCATTTCATATATCTTTAAAAGTATATCATTTATTTAAAATATATCAATTACAAACATCGAAAATAAATGATGTGAGTTTATACTTTTCAATGTATTTTACATGGTTTTAACTAATTTGTTGATGATAAATTTAGTGTTGTGATATTGACACTTATTTGGCACCTAGTTTTATGTTTTCCATTGCGGATGGTTTGATTTTAGATGATGTTTTGGAACATGGTTTTAAATTAAAACAAATAAATAATTAGTAGAAATAATACATTAAAATAATTAAACCATTTTAAGAAAAAACAAAGTATTATTTTACTTTGTTTTGAACTATATATATACTAATTCTTTTAATAAATTAAAACATTCACAATTGGAATTATTATTATTTGTTTTGTCAAAAGTTGTGCTTCAATACAAAACCTTTACCCATAACCATTGCATATTATTATATAAAGCTAATTTTGCAATGAGAATTCATGGACTTTCCACTTCTCATATAAACAAACCAGGGTCCTTTATTTTGTTAAAGTTTGTTGTACGAGCTGCCATGAGTGAAATTCCAAGTCACTTGTCTATTATGTCATATCCTCAATACAACAACACCTGTTAATGGAATTTAATTTGTTAATTCAATATTCAATGGGATCATGGATATCACAAATGATGTAAATATCATTAACATTTATATGAAGATTATTTGTTTCATTAAATTTAACAAGAGTCACGAGGTGGCAATGTCCCCGCAGTTGCTAATAGAAATAATAGCTATTGCTATAAGATAAAAACTATAGAAAAATGATACTCTTGAAATTGTAGTAGGGAAAAAAATTATTTTGCCACAAAACTACTTAGCTATCGAACCCCAAGTTTCCTACAATGAATAAGATAATGAAACTTAAAATTTTATCCTAATTTAATGTATTATGTAGATTTTGCTTCTTTTAAATCAATCTGTTAAACCATAATTTTGTTAAAACATAGCATTTGCATTTAACCTATCCCAAACACACTTTATTTTTGGGATATTTATACCATGTTATATTGGATTGAATTGAAATCAAATTAATTTTATCTTGTGTTAGTGTTTTAAATTTTTTATGTGGTTGATGTGATATTTATAATAATAATTTAATTTTTAAACTATGATCTTATTAACCATTGAATGATCATAACTAAAATATGAATTGGTATATGAAATTTTTGTGATGTAAAGAATCATTATCAAACTCATCACAAATTTATAAAAATAAACTTAATAACTACAATATTTATTAACATTGAATTATTCACCTATAATATAGTTTAGCGGAGCGCAATGTGTACGCCCTTAAATGAGTAAAAGCGTAGAAATTTGAAAGATGTCACTTGGATAATTGCATTTTCTATTATTGTTAGCTTAGACTTTGTGAAGTTCCTCTTAGTGAAGAGATGTGGTTTGAGGGGTATTGTTAGTGAAAATATGTGGTTTGAGGGGTATTGTCATGTCAATTAGGATCAAGTTGTGGTTGAAATGGGATGTTTATAGGGGACCACAAAATCATAAATCCAAATCATCAAATTTTTATACAACTATGTTAATTAGGTTAACTATTATGGGTTTGGATTTTGTATCTAGAAGAAATAATGAATTTCTTAAAGATAAATAGGGTGTAATATTTTGGTAATATTTTGATCCTTTGTTTTACCAGCTCTTATATAACCAAGAATTTTAATTAATTTTGATTAAAATTTACAAATCACATTTTACGACATTTAATAAAATATATATGTTATTGATATATAACAAGAATCTAGCTCAAACTTAAGACCAAATATCTGTAAGTAACCATTATGGGGTGATCCTAAATATAGTGTGAATAGTAAATAGTAAATTGGAATTTAAAACAATTAAAAAATATCTATAAAATTAATTATATATATATATATGAAAAAGGTTTATATGTGCGTGTTTTAATTTAAATATTAAATAATGTTAATCTTAAGTAATATTTTTATTTCTTATTTTAAAGTATCTAAAAATATATTCACAAAGCAACTATATCCATAAAACATTGTTCGGTATATATTTCATGATCTATATGTAAGTTGTGTACAATAGGGAATTTGCATATGAGAGTTATTTTATTTTGTTGGGTTTATTATAAAATTTAGTATCAATATTTTTATATTTTAAAGTTAAAAGTTAATATTTTTTTAAGATAGTATTTATGGGATTTGAACTTGTGACTTTCCATTTACAGCTTCTCATCTCATTTGCTCATTACGAACCTAATCTCATTTACTCTTTACCAATTTATGTGCCGCCCATGAGAAATTAAAACTTAATATGAAAACAAAGATATATTTTCTTAATTGGAAAACTTGGTTAATATGTTTTTTCAATTGGAAAACTTGCTTAATTATTAAAAACTAATTACAAATTTGTTAAATCTAATAAATGATTTTCTTTTTTTTTCTTCATAAATATACATAAAATACCAATCTCGAAATAAAAAATAAAAATAAAAAAAATTATTTACAACAACAACAAAATTATTTTTTACAAATGTATGCGAAAATGTTAAGTAAAATACTAAAATTAGTTATAAAAAATGGACATAAATAAAATATACTAGATTTTTAGATGATTCTAAAACTACTAAAATACATAAATGGACTCCATGCAATTAGGTATTTTATTTCAAGATGAATTGTACCCACCTAATTACCATGTGGCCCATTTAAATACAATTACTACGTGTGGCCTCCTTTGTTATTTTCTCCACGGTGATAACCCTTTTAACTTCAAACATATGACTATTAAATGGAAATCGACATGCTTTTATCTTTTAATTCTATTATGAGTAATTTCAGGGAATTATGATACAAGGTGTTTTAGACAAGTGTGGGTGACGCGAGGAATTATGATACAAGGTCTTTTAGACAAGTGTGGGTGACGCGATGTGTCACGTTCTTGAAACGCTTTGAATATATGATACTAAAGTTAAACTATGTGAAGTTAAACTATGTCACATGTCGCAGGTCCAAGAAGACTAATTTTTTTCCTTTGTGTAAAAACAATTTACTGTCTCGGAAGGCAAATGCAAGCGTATAAAGAATGAAGAGCAAGAGTGAAAGAATTCCTCAGAGATACTTTAACTATGCTTACACATCACGTTGTACCCTACTGGAAATGGGATTTGTGAAACAATGGATAGAGAAGGAACAAGTATTCCAGTCAACGAGCCAACCAGAGAAGGGCGAGAGGGTGAAATTTCACGTGGTATGCAATATCTTTATTTGTGTCTCCTTGTAACATGCCAAAATGGTATGCTAGGTTCAGTTCCATTATAGTTGCCGTGTTTTCCAGCAAACAACCTCCTGTCAATTCATTTCACCTAATTCCATTTCAACATATTTGCCCCTCAAAATAAATGATAACTTGCTTCAAGAACTATTCTACATAACCCGACGCAATACAACTGTACAAGGGTAGGGTACGGCAATTCTCGCTTTCCGAAAATATATTGTAGTGTGACGTAGCTAAGCCGGCCATGACCCTGCTGACAACAGTACAGTACAACAGACGTTGGCCAGTCGACCCGATCATGGGCACATCCCATCTCATTTAAAATACCTAGTCCTTCAAATAAGCAAATCAACAAATGCGCAGTCAAGTCAAGTCATTCCACTCTGCACGAGAAAAGAGCCCATACACACTTTGCTGACGTTCGGCCACTGCCGAGGCCCGGGCATCAAATACCGAGGCAGACGTCACTTATGAAGAGCCAATGAGAATGAAAATAAATGTTTTTTTTCAAATATATTTAATATAGAAAAATATGACTTTAGCATAGACATAAGGCAAAAAAAAAATTATGCCATGTACTAGGCATGTTAATAAGACTCACCGAAAAATATATAGTCCCCGGGGACATAATAATCTTTGTTTATATTTGACAGGTGTTTCTGCATTCATGCGATGGCAATCAAACCTCGATTCATGAGATTCCAACACCCATTCTGGCACTCAATCTGGCATTGTTATGAAAAGGGAACCAAGAAGCAATTGTCAGGCTCACTTCTTGAGCAAACCCTCAGGAATCTGATAAAATGGTTGAAAACCGACTTCTAAAATTGTCCCATTCATCTAAATCATGGTCCATTTCTCAAATTTCAGAACGGATTGAGAGATAACTATGTCTCTTTGACACAGATCCGCCTAAGTGGCCTGTCACATCCAGATTTCAAACAATTTGTTCAAGATTGTTTGGATTCGGTTCTATCTTCTCCTCAAGAGGCATGTATGTATAAATCAAGTGTGGATGTAATGGAGGGGGGTGGAGGAAATGTTCTCAAATTGCTGCTAAAATGAGTGCTCAAACTCTTTGTATGGATTGGATGTTGTAATCGACTTCATTTGTTAATGGAAATCTATGTACTTTATACTTCATTCAGCTGCAAGTGATCATTAGTCTCTGAGCTTCTTAAGCGTGCTCTCCTTTTTTGGCTTGGTCCCACCAAATCAAGTGCAACACTGCTATATATTTCTTGTTTTAGATAGTGTAGATTCGTTTGTTGGTGTGAGTTTGTTTAAGTTTATTTATCTAGCTGTAGAATTCTATTCATTTTATTTTCTTTGATGATAAATGTGTTTGTTGTAGTTGCATAGCTGATCTGGGTAGGTAAAGTTTATTTTCATTAGTAATATGATTTTGGATTGATAACGTAGAGTTTGGATTATGTACTTTGAGAACAAAACAATACAAATTCCTGTTAGTGCTATTCTGATTGATTTTCCTTTAGATTTCTCGAATCGTTCAAATAGACTTTCTTTATGTTATGAATGAAAAATACAAGAAAAAAACATAATACATGTTCCACTACAGGATCTTGTTCTAAATATGCAAGAGATAATTTAAAAGAACACTTTCAATTGAATTGTCAAGCTCAATAATGGCATCTTCAGCTCGAGTACAGAATGCATATTTATGAATTTCAAATGCTAAATCGCGTTGTAAACAATAATTATCAGATCTGAAGTATATGTATGGCAATTTAAAGATTTGAAAGTGTTCAACGAATTGTTAAAATTGACTTTCATATGCCAAGGCTCAATTGAATTTTGGGTGCAGAATCGTTGCAAGATAAGATTGAAATTTTAAGTGTGGTGAATCAATTTCTTTTGTTTAGGATTCCTATAGAATTGTGTTTGGATTGAATAATTGCATAACCAAATCCACAACCAAAATCGAGCTGAAATATTGAATGAGAAGAATGAGTTTATGAATCTATTTGTTCCTTGGTTGCTTAAGGAGTCATCGATACATTTTTTATATACAAAACTATTGAAAGAACTCTGATGTTATGAACAGGTCATACTCATGGAACTTGTTAACAATATTAGTTTATAAATTATTATGGAAACTTGATTTGACATGTTCAATTTGTTTGGATTAAGAAATTTGCCTTTATTACTTTGGTTTTGTGATTTGGTTGCTTCCTTTCCAATGCTTTGCTTTTAGTAGACTTACAACCTCTCTTCGTTTTGCTCTATTGTTTAATCATTAATTGAATTTTAGAATTAGTTTTTGATATCTGTTGGATAAGATAATTTAATTTTGGTACTTTATCTTTGGTAATTAACTAGTCTTTTGAAATTGTTTTGATTATTAGTTTAAAGTTATGTATGAGTGATTTTTGATGTTTTGAGGATTCTAGATTAATAATTGAATTTTATAATAGGTTAGTTCAAGGCTATTTTTGCATTGTGTGGTTTGGAGTATTTTCCTTTTCATGTTTTGATTGATTGTTTGGTATGATTAATTAGTGTTCATTGATTTGGTTTGGTGTTCATTTCTCGTAGCTTCAATCATCAACAAATGGAAAATTAAAGGCCTAACTTGTGAGATATGGCCTCCCAATGTTGGGCTATCCTTGGCTGCTTGTTTTGTTTATTGCATTTAATTGTGTTGTCCGCTTTAGATTAGGCTATACTAGGCTCCAATCCTGCACATACAGTGCCAACACCTCGAAGCTTACGAGCCCTGGGTTGACAATTTAATGTCGAATTATTAATACATATATTTTTATCGACACCAACAATATGGAGGGTATATAAAATGATGATCCAAATACATGGTAACAATATAGATGGTCTACAGTCAAATTTCAATAATGATGAAGATTTTGCAAATCAAGATGAGGATGATGATAATATTAAATACTTGAAAGAACATATGAACATTGACGATGATATATTGGATGAGAATAAGCTAATTATACTTGATACTTGACTTCTGTCAGGTGATGAGAATAAGCCAATTATATCCTTTTTTTACCACTTTCCAATCAGTAATGCATGTGTGTGGTTGGTGGGAAAAGTCACCTCATGTAGTTATTGAAGCATGGGACCAATTGCACTTTTGTGACAGTTATGTCATGACAGAATCCAGTCTGCAGCTTCCAGGAGTCCTTTCTCCTACTGCCAGAAGTCATGTCAGTTGTCTTTTCACCATTTTCCCATATCCCTTAGAGTCAACCCTGATTTTGTCTCATTTTTTCACGCAGGTGTAGAAGATGCAAAGATCTCCCTTGTTGTCCATGAACTTACAATGTTGTTTTGAACCCAGAAATTCGAATTTGGAGACCATGTTGCAGATTGGGAAGTGGGTATTGTGGTTGTAGGTGAGCGGATAGGTTGGGCAAGCTAGGGGCCCTTACCCTTGAGTTATGTTGCTCGTAGGTGCTTGAGAAGCCACAGATTGAGGCTGCAGGTGGTTCAATAGTATCCAAGACCAGGTTGGACTTCTTCTATGCACACACTGGAAGCACCCAACAAGATGGATTTCCCAAGAGAACCGTGGATCGGTGAAGGGGATGCCTGAGCTAGAAGGGTGTTGTGTGGGGCAGGTATTGTGGAAGCCAAGGCTGTGAGGGTTGAGTGAGACCCCTATAGAGCTTTGTATGAGCATTTGGCTAAGCACAAAGAGCAGAATGGGTTGTGGGATGAGAGATAGAAGCCTTTAGGTGTTTCCTTCACCCTGGTGGCCTCATAGCCCAGCTTGGGGGTGGCCTCTCAACAGCAGAAAGAGTATATGTTGGACATAGTGCCTAAGGTTGGGTGGAAAAGCGCTCTTACACAGCCAATTGCTTGGATCTGCGTTGGATAAAGATAAGTATTCTTATGCATTTGATTCTGAAGTGTTCTTATTTCATGCCTGTAATGTTATGCTTGTGTATTTGCATGCTAGATGTGTGTGGATAGATTTTAATTTCGTTGTGCATGTTTATTTACATTTCTGCACACACTTTATTTGTTGAAAAACGTATTATGGATTTGGGGCGAAATTTGAGAGCCCGGTTTTGGCTAGCGTCCCCTCCCGATGGGAAGATTAGGTGAGGGGGACGTTACAGAGTGGTATCAGAGCTTCTGGTTGCAAATATGGAGCTATATGGGTCAGAAATCACGATTTACAGGCAAAAATCAGAACTGAATCTATAGGAAATCCATTCTATTTAACTGGCAGTTGAGGGTTTGGAGTGAGTTTGAAATCAATTTCGAAACTTTCACCTTATTGCCTAATCAAAACCTTGCATAAACCCGAAATTTTGAAATTTGGGAAAATTTAGTTAGGCCCCACCAGTTCCAGGTGGCATGGTGATGTGGAGGATCTACGTGGGTAGAAGGTGCGATGTGGACCAACCACATCAGATCTGTATGCGCAGGTGACCGTAAGGGATGGAGTGTGAAGGCAGAGAAGATATGGCCATTGAGCAACAAGGCAAATCGACGGCTGAGAATGATTTAGGCCAGCGAATGTGCACGAAAGTTAAATTGTTTTCGTGGCCCTGAATGAAAACCACCCCATCCACGTGTCATCCTATGGTGCGTTCAGGCACATAAAAGCAGTCTCGGGAAACTACTTCTTCTAGGAGCCTGAAACCAACTTTTGGGTCCAACAGGGAACCGATGTGACGTGGGGAGATGTGACAGGAAGAAATGTCAGAAGGAATGGGACCCTCGTCAGTCATGTCAGTTGTTGGATATCATGTATATCAAGATCAACGACTCACAGTGTCTCAGGGCCTTAAACATGCACGAAGGATAACAGAGCTACACAACCCTGAAGTGGTAAACCTCTCGATGACATGTTGCTCTCTCATGCATTCAGGCTCGCAAAAGCAGGTCCAGGAAACCGCTCATCTCGGACCCTGAAACCACTTTCAACCAACAAGCAGTGATATTATGTTGGGTCCATACATGATGTGCGGAGATGATAGGGGTAATGGGACCTGCGGCGGTCACGTTACTCTGGGAGGATTGTGCAGATTGGATCGACAGTTGAGAATGATTAAGGGCCATGAAGATGCATGGAGGTTAATTCATTCTCACGACCCTAAAAGAAAACTGCCCCATCCGCGTGTTGGTCTCTCGTGCATTCAGGCACGTAAAAGAAATTTCAGGAAACCACTATTCCAGGAGCTCGAAATCGCATATCACTGACAGTGGTAAGGCAATGTAGGTGGCATCCGAAGGGTGTGGATCAGGGGAAAAACAAAAAAATTCACAGTCGATTTTGGGGTGCCCAAAATCGAAAAACACAGTCGATCTTATGTGCCACACGGGGGCAAGCCCCCTTGACCCCGTCGTCCCCCTCATATGTCGTTGAGTGTGAGAAGTTTTTTAATTAGACAAAAATTGTCAATATGGGTTGTTCCTAGGTTGCATGAAGATTAATGTTATAATTTCTAAGACTGTAATAAATCTAACAAATGTGTTTATAAACACTTTTGCAGATTCAAAATCCTATCAGTGACAGTTCAAGATCAGCATTTCAGTCTAGTGCAGTTGGGAAGTTTTGATCTTGGTTGGACCAAGAAGAAGAGTATCATCATGGAGGATACACAATATCCTTATGAGGTTGAGGTAGATGCAATGGGAGAGGATGTACAGGTTGATAATGCAGAGATAGGATCTAATGGTAGAAGAAACCAAGCAACTCCCCCAGATATTGCAGAAACCATGAGGAGCTTAAGGGTGGAACTACAGAGTTGCAGAGCAAACAATGACAGGCTGATTAGAGCCCGAGAGGAGTAGAATCAGTTGAATTTAGCTATGCTTCAAAGCTTGACTGACATTCAAAGAAAGATAAACCATGGGCAGGATTCAAAAAATTAGGAAAGGAATGGAGGTAGCTCAAGGAGGTATTCCCACAAGAGATCTCATAGTTCAAGAAGGATTTCTAGAGATAGGACATATACTCCAGAAATCTCTTCTAGTGAGGCATCTGACTCTAGAGAATCCATTGAAGTTTCAAGCTCTTCATCTCATAGAAACAAGAGGAAGAGATCTTCCAAGAACAACTCTCATGGAGAATTTAAGAAGGCCAAACCTCCTACTTTTGATGGTGAGGTTAAATCTGGTCAAGAAGCTAAGGCTTGGCTTCTTGGGCTGAGGAAGTATTTCCAAGTCCAATACTATTAAGGAAATATGAAGGCAAGAGTGGCCATCTTCAATCTGAATGGAAGAGTGTCTATATGGTGGGAACACCTTAGACAAGTAAAGAGGATCAATGAAAGGAAGATTGTGTGGAAGCAGTTCAAGAAGTACTTCCAGGAAAAGTACCTTTCTGATAGGTACTATCATGACAAAATCAAAGAGTTCCATGAGCTGAAATTGGGACAAATGACCATGGAAGAATATGCAAACAGATTCTTGGAACTGCTGAGATATGTCAAATATATCAGGGATGATAAGGTGAAAATTCAACATTGTCTAAGTGGACTTCCCCAGTCATATAAAGATAGAATTGAGTTTGATGAACCTTGAACTCTAGAGGAGGCCATAAGAAAGGTCAAGTATTGTTATGATCAAAACAAAATCAAACCAGAATTCCATAAGGCATGGAAGGATAAGAAAAATGAAAAGTTTGTCCAAAGGAAGAAGGGGTTCAAGCCTTCTCAGTTCAGAAATCAGCCAAGGTAGCCACCACAGGGTGTCACTAAGCCAATTGGGAGTGTTGGGATGTTGGGAAACAAGCCAAGAGATCCAAGAGAGACTCTTCAATGTTGGGGATGTGGAGGAGACCACATGCTTAGGAATTGTCCACATCGAAATGGGAGTGAAAAGCAAGTTCACAACATTCAAGGAGCTGAAACAATGGGTCAAGTGGCAAGGACCGTCCCTAGAATTTATGCAGCACTAGAGGACCGCCAAGCAGACCATCAGTCAACTATGGTTGAATTTGAAGGTAAGATTGCTAAGCAATCTATTTCTATTTTGATTTACCCTGGATCTACTCATAGTTATATCAGTCCTCAAGTTGTTGAGATTTGTGCTTTTAAGAAAACAAAGCATCGTAAATCATGGTTAGTTCAACTAGCCACTGGGACTAAGAGAAAATTTAGTGAGATCGTGGATAAATGTCCATTGGAAATGGATGGACTATCCACTTTTTCAAATCTGAATGTTTTGCCACTTGGTTCCTATTATATTCTCATTGGAATGGACTAGTTGGAAGCTCATAGAGTTAAACGCGATTGCTACAACAAGACTTTTGAGTGTATTGATGAAGAAGGAATCCCAAGGGTTGGAAAGGGCATTCCAAAGGTAGTTTCTGTTAGACAGATTTCAGCCATGCAGTTGAAGAAATTCTGCAGGAAAGGTTGCCAATTGTATGCAACCCATATTTTGGAGAAAACAAAAAATGAAATTTCCAAGTTGGAAGACCATTATGTTTTGCAAGAATTTGAGGATGTGTTTCCCGATGAAGTTTCGGGACTTCCTCCAAAGAGGGACATTGATTTTACAATTGATCTTGTTCCAGGAGCTTCTCCAGTTTCCAAAACACCTTATAGGATGAGTACACCAGAATTATTAGAGCTG
This sequence comes from Larix kaempferi, assembly GCA_027924585.1. Classification (NCBI taxonomy): domain Eukaryota; kingdom Viridiplantae; phylum Streptophyta; class Pinopsida; order Pinales; family Pinaceae; genus Larix; species Larix kaempferi. The sequence goes on from BSBM01000092.1 coordinate 14,464,794, forward strand.
AAAATGCAACTGCAAGAGTTGTTGGAAAAGAAGTACATAAGTCCAAGTGTGTCTCCATGGGGAGCACCTATACTTTTTGTGAAGAAGAAAGATGGAACACTCAGGTTATGTATTGATTACAAGTAGCTTAACAAGGTTAAATTGAAGAACAAGTACCCCTTGCCTCGAATTGATGATCTTTTTGATCAAATGAGAGGGGAAAAGGTGTTCTCAAAGATAGACTTGAGGTCTGGTTACCATCAAGTGAGAATCAAAGAAGAAGACATCCAAAAGACAACCTTTAGAACAAGGTATGGGCACTATGAGTTTGTGGTGGTGCCATTTGGTCTCACCAATGCACCAACTACATTCATGTGTCTCATGAATAGTGTTTTCAGCAAGTATTTGGACAACTTTGTTCTTGTATTTCTAGATGACATTCTTATTTATTCCAAGAATGAAGAGGAGCACGAAGAACACTTGAAAATGGATTTACAATTGCTAAGGGAGAGTAAGTTGTATGCAAAGCTAAGAAAATGTGACTTTTATAAAAATAAAATTCATTATTTAGGTCACATTATCTCTGAGAAGGGAATATCGGTGGATCCCAAGAAGATTGAAGCCATCATGAATTGGTCAACTCCAAGAAATGTGGCAGATGTGAGATCTTTTATGGGTCTTGTTGGTTACTACAAGAGATTTATTGAAGGATTCTCCAAGGTCGCACACCCAATCACCTCTTTGCAAAAGAAGGGGATAAAGTTTGAATGGACACCGAGATGTGAATAAATATTCCAGCTTTTGAAGAAGCTTCTCACAAGTGCTCTAATTCTAAAAATTGTAGATCCGGAAAAAATATTTTGTGGTATGCACGGATGCATGTAAAGATGGACTTGGAGGAGTTTTTATGCAAGATAACCATGTGATATGCTACGATCCAAGGAAGTTGAAGGAGCATGAGAAGAACTATGCTACTCATGATTTAGAGCTTGCAACCATAGTGCACGCTTTGAAAATGTGGAGGCACTATTTAATGGGCAGAAAATTTGAACTAAGGACATAACATTGTGGTCTGAAATATGTGTTTGAGCAACCAACATTAAATGCTAGGCAATCTAGATGGATGGAATTTTTATGTGAGTTTGATTTTGAAATCAAACAAATAAAAGGCAAAGAAAACAAGGTGGCTGATGCACTTAGCAAAAAAGTACATGAAATGCATGTAGCAACCATTAGTACCTGCCAATCAGATTTGAGGCCATAGATTACTAACTGTATTGCTGAAGATGAACTGTATGTGCAAATAAAGGACAAATTGCAGCAACATAATTTAGAAAAGAGGTATAAAGGTTACCATTTGGAAGGTGACAGACTTCTTGTTTATAAAAACGGAATTTACATTCCTAATGTGGCAGATTTGAGAAGAATTGTCATGGATGAAATTCACAAAATGCCATATTCCGGTCACCCAGGATACCAGAAAACAGTTGCTACAGCGAGAAAGCAATATTTTTGGCCAGGAATGAAAAAGGACATTGCTGAGTATATTTCTAAGTGTATGAAATTGTCAACAAGTAAAGGTTGAACATCAACACCCAACAGGTTTGTTGCAGCCTTTGCCAATTCCAGAATGGAAATGGGATGTGATTTCCATGGATTTTATTACAGGTTTTCCAATGACAGTGAGGCAGCATGATTCCATCATGGTTGTGGTGGATAAATTATCTAAGGCAACACACTTTATGCCAGTTAAATCCACGTATAAAACGGATGCAATTGCAAAAAAAATTATGAAGGAAAATTTTCAGGTTGCATGGTTTACCTAAAGCAATAATTTCAGACAGGGATACAAAGTTTAATTCAAATTTCTGGAAAACTCTTTTTGTTGATTTGGGTACGCAGTTGAACTTTAGTACCGCCTACCATCCACAAACAGATGGGAAAACAGAAAGGGTAAATCAAGTGCTTGAATACATGCTATGCATGTATGTGATGGACAAACCAACCAAGTGGGAGGATTATATACACTTGGTAGAGTTTGCATATAACAATGGGAAACAAGCATCGTTGGGCATGAGTCCATTTGAAGCTTTGTATGGAAGAAGGTGCAGAAGTTACTTGGGATAATCCAGTTAACAAAATTGTACTTGGGCCATAATTGTTTAAGGAAATGGAACAAGAGGTTGCAAATATTAGGCAAAATTCAAAGGAAACCCAAGATCGACAGAAAAGCTATGCAGATAAGAAATGAGTGCATAGAGAGTTTCATGTTGGGGATCATGTTTACCTTAGAGTGAGGCCAAGGAAGATTTCCTTGGAGCTTGGAAGTTATGCCAAGCTATCACCAAGAAATTGTGGGTCATTTGAAGTGCTTAAGAGGATAGGGCCAGATGCATATAGAATTGCATTGCCTGCTAACACTAGAGATCATAATGTTTTTCATGTTTCTTTGCTTAAGAAATATGTACATGATCCTAACCATGTGATTGATTGGGATGTGATTCAAGTGGAACCCGAGGGAGAGTTCCAAACCGAGCCACTATGCATCCTAGACAGGAAAGTGACATTGCTCCGGAACCAAGCCATCGGACAGGTAAAGGTGCAATGGAAGCACTTCGGTCCTGATGAGGCTACATGGGATTTGGAGGATGCCATGAGAGAGGCATATCCATTTTTGTTCTAAATTTTGAGAAAACACCGAGGATAGTGTTATTCCAAGGGGGAGGGGATTGTAATACCCCTAGTTTTGACTTGGAATGTATTTATCCAAAATGATGTAAATGATGTAAATATGCTAGTGTGAATTCCTAGTCCGGAGCTCAAGGCCAAGGCTCGACTAGTGAATGTCGAGGCATGTATGATGTTTATATTTTATTTGGACCATTTATTTGGATTTTATGTTGATTTATAATATATGTAAATATTATGTGCATAAATAATAAAATGGTCCAAGATTGGTTGTGTAAAGAGCACCAAATGGGCTATGATTCCACCAAGGGGAAGAGGAAAGGGGGTCCATGGGTGACGAAATACTTGCTGCCAAGTGTCCACCTTAGAACTCACACCTAAATTCTGTCATGTGATGAGAATAAGCCAATTATCTCCTTTTTTTACCATTTTCCAATCATTGATGCATGTGTGTGGTTGGTGGGAAAAGTCACCTCATGTAGTTATTGAAGTGTGGGACTAACTGCACTTTTGTGACAGTTCAGTCATGACAAAAGTCAATCTACAACTGCCATGAGTCCTTTCTCCTACTACCAGAAGTCATGTCAGATGTCTTTTCACCATTTTCCCATATCCCTTGGAGTTAACCCTCATTTTGTCTCATTCTTTCACGCAAGTTTAGAAGATGTAGAACTCTACCTTGCTTTCCATGAACTTACAATGTTGTTTGTTAAATTTTGAGCATTAATTCACAATACTCTAGGATCTTCACTGAGAGAATAACATATACAGTATATCAATGCATGACAATCACAATAAGCATGACAAGCATCACAAGAATCAAAAGCATGAGAGACAAGAGACACAGAGTTTCCGTGGGGAAAACCCTAAGGTGAAAAACCCCACAACTTCCTCAGAGATAGAGAGAGCAATGGCTCAACCAAAGTACAACCAAAATACACTTGAGATAGTCTCCTAGTAGTAGATGATCCTCCTCCTCACTAGTGCGCCACTTTCTGAGTGAGAGAAGTGTGACTTTCTGAATGATCAAAATAGAGATCTCCCGATCTCTATTTATACTAACCTGTTTGCCCAGTGACCTTATGGGGCCGACTTGTCTAGCTAGGTACATTCACAATATTATATATATTTCAGGGCCGACCCCACACATGGTGGTCTAATAACCTGTCGCCAAGTACACACACTTGCGACACTTGTCAATACACATGACAACACTTCCTTATAGAGGAATAACACATCTCTTATAAGGGTACAATAAAGATATATGAAATACATAGATGAAATACATTCCGAAGTTACATATACATCAACACTCCCTCTTAACTAGGAAGGTATTCCGCGACACAGATCTGCTAGACAAGTCTTCTTCTCGGGATCATCGTCATCATCATCGTCACTGCTGCTGCTATCTCAACCAATCTCTGACTCTACTCGTCATAGGAAGTTCTACAGAGCCAGTCCTTTTTCATACTGGATGTAGGCCCACCACCTGCAGGTCTTCGTCATCACTGGCCATACTATGGAAATCTCAGGACTTATTACGTGCGTCACAAAACCTTAAAAGAGTCTCTTGACTAACAAGAACCCTAAAGAGCATCTAAGGCCTTTTTCATCCTGTCCAGATCTCCAAGACTTATTACATGTGACCCCACCACAAAACTTCGAAAGAGAATCCCAGGACTGATTACGAGCATAAGTCTCAACCTATCGGATCTCCCAGGGCACAAATTACATGTGGTCACCACAAAACCTCGAAACAACATCCCAGGACTGATTACGAGCACAAGGCTCAACCTATCGGATCTCCCAGGGCACAAATTACATGTGGTCACGGCAAAACCTCGAAAGAGCATCCCAGGACTGATTACGAGCACACGGCTCAACCTATCGGATCTCCCAGGGCACAAATCACATGCCATAGGACAAAACCTCGAAAGAGCATCTGCCAGATATCCCAGGGCACAAATTACATGCCATAGGCAAAACCTCGAAAGACTATCTGCAGATCTCCCAGGGCACAAATTATATGTCCTCCCAAGCAAAACCTCGAAAGAGCATTTGCCAGATATCCCAGGGTACAAATTACATGCCATAGGCAAAACCTCAAAAGACTATCCACAAATCTCCCAGCGCACAAATTACAGGCTTATCTGCACAACCTGTTCCACGGCCACAGAGTATCAACCTGATACTCACCATACATCATCCTGATGTACACATGATCATCCTGATCATCATCACTGCAACATCCTGTTGCATGTCATCTAGAGCAACATCCTGAAGCTCGTCATCCATGATCATCCTGATCATACAATGCATCTACCTGATGCATACCAAGTATCTACCTGATACATATCATCATACATGATCCACCTGATCATACAGTGTATCCACCTGATACAAATACAAATACATGATACATATCACCATACATGATCCACCTGATCAAACAATGTATCCACCTGATACATATACAGATACATGGTCCAAGCATCCAACATGATGCATATACAAAATACATACACATGATCCAACCAATCATATCCAGCATCCAACATGATGCGTACATACATATAAATGATCCAACTGATCATATCCAGCATCCAACATGATACGTACATTCATATAAATGATCCAACTGATCATATCCAACATCCAACATGATGCATACATACATATACATAAATGATCCAACTGATCATATCCAGCATCCAACGTGATGCATATACAGAGCAGTAACTGGAGCATCGTCCTAATGCTCATCATCCAGCGCTTACATCCACAGCCATGTGAAGGATCCTCCTTCCAACATGCTTGGAATGGCTTCTGCAAATGTGTCCATCACTTCTTCCTCGAAGTGTCATCAATCTGAAGAACACCAAGCCTCTCCCTGAAGTACTCGAACTTCACCCTGGCTAGTGGCTTCGTCAGCACATCTGCAATCTGCTCATCCGTCGCAACATACAGGAGCTTCACATCTCCTCTCTGCACCATATCCCTGATATAGTGATATTTGATCTCTATGTGTTTCGACCTGTCATGAAACACTGGGTTCTCAGACAGCTTCACACAACTCTGGTTATCACAAAAGATACCAGTAGCATCCAACGGGAGATCAAATAACTAAGACAGTAGCTTCCGTAGCCATACTGCCTCACAACTAGCTAAACAGGCTGCAACATACTCTACCTCAGCTGTACTCAGTGCTATGCAGGACTGCTTCCTGCTAAACCAAGAGATCACACCTGATCCCATACTGAAGCAGCATCCAGATGTGCTCTTCCTATCTACAACACTGCCAACCCAATCTGAATCAACATAACCCTGCGGGTTAAACTTTTGATTCGCTTCATACTTGAGCCCATAATCCACTGTACCCTTCAGGTACCTCAGGACATGCTTTACCGCAACCAGGTGAACACTCCTCGGATCTGTCAGGAACTGGCTCAATGTGTTCACCACAAAGCAAATATTTGGTCTCGTGTTCATCAGGTACATCAAGGACCCAATCATCTAACGATACATAGAGACATCAACTGGCTCAGATGAAACATCACATAGAAGCTTCAGATTCGATGCCATAGGTGTGGCCATGGCCTTGCAATCCATCATCCCGAATATCTTCAGGATATCTACTGTGTACTTCCCTTGACCAAGGAAGATCCCACCTGCACTCTACCACACCTCCATACCTAGGAAATAATGCATCATTCCCAAATCTTTCATATCGAACTCGGCAGCAAGCTTCCTCTTAGTATCTGCAATCAATCTGTCATCTCATGTTACAAATAGGTCATCCACATACAGGAGTAGAATCACAGGATTCCCTTCCTCAACCTTGTAGTAAAGGTTCGAATCCGCTTTACTCTTGGTAAAGCCCAAACTAGATAGGAAACTGTCCATCCTACCATACCAAGTCCTGGGAGCTTGCTTCAAGCCATACAAGGCTTTCTTCAATCTGCACACATATGACTCCCTGTCATGTATTTCGAAACTGAGTGGCTGCTCCACATATACTTTCTCTTCAACTACACCATTCAAGAAAGAAGTCTTGACATCCATCTGGTGTATTTTCCATTTCATTGCTGCATCCAGGGCAAGTACTGTTCTGATGGAAGTATACCTGGCTACAGGTGCAAAAGTTTCTTCATAATCTATTCCCTCTTTCTGAGAGAAGCCACGAGCTACGAATCTTGCTTTGTATTTTTCTACACTGCCATTTGCAGCATGTTTGATTTTGTAAATCCATTTGGAAGTCACAACAGACTTCTCTTTAAGTCTTGGGACAACATCCCAAACATCATTCTTCATTATTGATTGGTATTCCTCAACCATGGCATCCTTCCATTCTTTCTTTTCCGCTGCTTCTTCATAACTGGAAGGTTCTTTGTTCATAATGTCACAGATTAAAGCAACATAGCTGGTATGTGATCTGGTTCTCTTCTTTGCTCTGTGTTCTTCTTCTAGAATGCCAAATATTTCTGCATCTTGAATGAGCTCTCTAGCCCATGCAGGTTTTCTCTTGTGAGAGTTATCCTCACGGGGTGGATCTACAGGTTCTTGCGGATCTTCAAACTCACGAACAACTTCTGGAATTGCTTCAGTCATGGTAGTGTCTTGAAATCTAGTTTCCTTAGGTTCTTCATAAACTTCGATGGGTGCCTTCCTTGATTTGATGAATGCTAAGTTTTCATCAAATGTTACATCCTTGCTGACATCAATCTTCTTGAACCCTGGAAAGTATATTCTGTAAGCCTTCGAGCTTTCACTGTAACCCACAAAGATACCCTTCTTTCCTGAAGGATCTAGTTTAGTCCTCTTTTCCTTTGGGACATGAGTGTATACTGGACAACCAAATATTCTAAGATGGCTGACTTCAGGTTTCTTACCAGAAAAGACCTCTTCTGGTGTCTTGTTGTCCAATATCTTGTGGGGTGTTCTGTTCTGCACATATACAACTGTTCTAGCTGCTTCTGCCCATAGATGCATAGGTAGATCCTGGTCATGCATCATTGCCCTTGCTGCTTCCATGATTGTTATGTTCTTCCTTTTTGCAACTCCATTCTGTTGAGGATTATACGGAGCAGTCAACTCCCTCTTAATCCCTGAATCACTGCAAAGCTTCTTGAATTCACCTGAGGTGAATTCTCCACCATTGTCGGATCTGAATGTTTTGATCTTCTTGTCAGTTTGATTCTCCATCAAGGTTTTGAATTCCTTGAACTTATCAAACACCTCATTTTTGTTCTTCAAGAATTACACCCAAGTATTCCTGGATAAGTCATCAATAAATGAGACATAGTAAACATACCCGCTCAGAGAACTGGATGACATAGGACCACATACATCTGAGTGGATGATTTCCAGGATGTCTTTTGCCTTGCTTTCACTGCTTGGGAAAGCCTTCTTAATGTTCTTACCTTTTGCACATCCTTTGCAAACACCTTCATGTTTGGTCTTGATTTCAGGAAGACCCTCTACAGCCTTGCTTGCAATTGGAAGTGCCCTATAGTGCATATGAGCAAGTCTTCTATGCCAAAGTTCACTTGGCTCCATGGATTCATGTACCATGGCATGTTCAGGTTGTCCCTTCAATTTATACAAACCTCCCTCTTGCTCTCCAATCACTACTGCACCATCTATGGTCTTTCCCTTTGGCCACATTAGGACTTGGCCATCCACAAATGCAACCCTCATACCTTTTGCATCCAATGCAAAGATGGAGAGTAAGTTCTTCTTGAGCCCAGGTACATAAAGGACTTCTTTCATCTTCAAAGATTTTCCAGAATCTAGGTTGTAGGAGGCTTCACCACTTACTTTGATTGGGTATTGATAATCATCCCCAAGTTTCACCTTATGGGGTGATTCATGTTCAGATAGATTCACAAAATATTCCTTAAACCCAGTCATGTGTTTGGAAGCCCCACTGTCAATCAACCAATCATTACAACCATGGGAGATAGTACCTGTGAGAGCAGAAATTAGAACATACTCTTCTTCACTTGATGAGTCATCATCACTATCACTTTCTGCCCTAGCCTTCTTCTTTGGGGGTTCATCATCTTCGGCAGCATGAGCATGATATCTTATTTTGTTATTCTTCTTCTTCTTGTTGAAGTTGTTGTTGTTGTCTTTCTTCTTCTTGGGACAGTCTGAAGCAAAGTGTCCCTTCTCATTGCAATTGAAGCATCTGAGATCTTTCTTATCTTTATGATAATGGTGGTGTGAGAATTTCCTATTATGAGATGATTCCTTCTTGGACTTGCCTTTCCTGGCATGTGCTGTGAGAGCTTGATCTTTATTTCCCATCTTTTCTTCTCGGGCCACAAGCCTAGCTTCTTCTTGAAATCATTCTTCCCGCAATCTGTTGAAGGAGATCAACTTCTTCCTTGCACAAATTCCTTGAATAAAGGAATCCCATGACCTGGGTAGGCCATTTAAAGTGGTCATCACCACTTCACCATTCTCCACCATTTCATCCACTGCTTCTAGTTATTCCTTGATCTGGGAGACCCTTGAAAAATAAGATTGAATGGTTTCTCCATTCTGAAACTTTACTCCTTTCAATTGGTTCCGCGGGGTCATCTTTCGATTTATGTTCTTCCTTTCAAATAGCTTGGTCAAAGAGTCAAACATCTCCTTGGGTGTCTTTAGAGAAGACACATGGGGTATGAGATGGTCTTTGATAGAATCAGCAATGATTCTCTTTTTCTTGACCAAGTTCTTCTTATGCAATACTTTAGCCTCTTCATCCTCTGGGATAGGGATGTCCTCTTTTACATATGAGTCCAACTCATTCTCTTCCAGGATTAACCCAATCCTATACTTCCAAGCTCGAAAGTTATCAGCCCCTTCAAGCTTATCCTCAAGCTTGGTGTGGTGAGACATCTTAAAGAGTACTTCAAATGTAAATAGAAAAGATTTAGGTCTTACCACTTGAAATGCTGAAAACTGGATCTGGTCCCGGATTAGGGTTTGTCGAAAAAACCCTAAAAATTCAAAATGTGAATTTCAACTTTCTGAAAGGATAGAAAGATATGCCTTGATGAGCTGATCAGCCTGGTGTATTCAGAATTTGAGATCCGCAAAGCTTTACCCTTCAGAATTGCCTTTTTGTCCTCCCGGGTTCACTAGGGAGAGCCCTAAATTAGGGTTTGGGTTTCCCAGAGATCTACCCAGCCAAAAATCTCGATCCAAAGCTCTAAACTTCGATTTTTGCAAGGAGCTTCCAGCTATGTCTTCAGATTTCAGAAATTCCTATTTTTGTGGAAACCCTAATTTTTAGGGCCAAATCTGAAAATGCTCAAAATTGAATTCTGATTGGACAAATAGATTCTCCTTGATGAGTAGAGTCAATCTACTATACTGCGTTTCCAAAAAATGTGGAGAGAAACCCAATAAACAAGAACTCAAGTTTATGTCACTGCAAAATGTCTTCTTCTCAGGTTAGCTCTGATACCATGTTAAATTTTGAGCATTAATTCACAATACTCTAGGATCTTCACTGAAAGAATAACATATATAGTATATCAATGCATGACAATCACAATAAGCATGACAAGCATCACAAGAATCAAAAGCATGAGAGACAAGAGACACAGAGTTTCCGTGGGGAAAACCCTAAGGTGAAAAACCCCACAACTTCCTCAGAGATAGAGAGAGCAATGGCTCAACCAAAGTACAACCAAAATACACTTGAGATAGTCTCCTAGTAGCAGATGATCCTCCTCCTCACTAGTGCGCCACTTTCTGAGTGAGAGAAGTGTGACTTTCTGAATGATCAAAATAGAGATCTCCCGATCTCTATTTATACTAACCTGTTTGCCCAGTGACCTTATGGGGCCGACTTGTCTAGCTAGGTACATCCACAATATAATATATATTTCAGGGCCGACCCCACACATGGTGGTCTAATAACCCGTCGCCAAGTACACACACTTGCGACACTTGTCAATACACATGACGACACTTCCTTATAGAGGAATAACACATCTCTTATAAGGGTACAATAAATATATATGAAATACATAGATGAAATACATTCCGAAGTTACATATACATCAACATTGTTTTGAACCCAAAAATTTGAATTTGGAGACCATGTTACAGATTGGGAAGTGGGTATTGTGGTTGTAGGTGAGCAGAGAGGTGTGGAAAGCTAGGAACCCTTACCCTTGATTTATGTTGCTCATAGGTGCTTGAGAAGCCACAGATTGAGGCTGCAGGTGGTTCTATAGCAACCAATACCAGGTTGGACTTCTTCTATGCACACATTGGAAGCACCCAACAAGATGAATTGCCCAAGAGAACCGTGGATCAGTGAAGGGGATGCCTGAGCTAGAAGGGTGTTGTGTGGGGTAGGTATTGTGGAATCCAAGCTTGTGAGGGCTGAGTGAGACCCCTGTAGAGCTATGTATGAGAATTTGGCTAAGCACAAAGAGCAGAATCGGTTGTGGGCTGAGAGATAGAAACCTTTAGGTGTTTCGTTCGCCCTGGTGGCCTCATAACCCAGCTTGGGGGTGGCCTCTCTGCAACAGAAAGAGTATATGCTGGACATAGTGCTTAAGGTTGGGTGGAAAAGCGTTGTTACACAGCCAATTGCTTGGATCTGCGTTGGATAAAGATAAGTATTCGTATGCATTTGATTCTGAAGTGTTTTTATTTCATGCATGTAATGTTATGCTTGTGTATTTGCATGCTAGATGTGTGTGGATAGATTTTAATTCCGCTATGCATGTTTATTTACATTTATGCACACATTTTATTTGTTAAAAAACGTATTATGGACTTGGGGCGAAATTTGAGAGCCCAATTTTGGCCAGTGTCCCCTCTCGATGGGCAGATTGGGTGAGGGGGACGTTACATTGTTAAAAAATATAATTACATGTATCGTATATGTAAAACAATGTAAATCCAAACCATTAGGTTAAATGTATGCAAAGTTTGTTCATTAATTTATATTATAAAACAAATTGAAATATTTCACTAAGCCTAGGCCTAAGACCTTAATATTTATACCATCTAACCCCTAAACCCTTGAAACATGGACAACCTCGAATATTATGCGAGGACATCAAGCATCCTTGAGTCTTGAAACCCTCTCGTAATATCAAAGCATGTGTCTAGTCTAACCATGTCAAATTTCGATGCATACATGCATAGTTTGAAGAAATTTCAGCATTGGCCCCATTCACTGCTCACCGTGCAAGGTCGATCGATGTCATTAAGCCCTTGGCCCAATATAATCCCTAAGCAGTTAACCATTAAACTACCTAACCCCGATTTTCAATTTCATATGCTTCTCCCATTTATTTTGTATCAACATGTTAGTGAAGACACAAAAGTTAATAAAATATTAATGCACGTATCTCACAATGATTTGATTAAGCAACTTTGTTAACTTCATTATTTTTATATTGTTTCCATTTTTATGTTGAACATAATTTTATAGTATGTTTTATTAATAACTATAAATAAAATAATTAAACAAAAGAAAAAAATTTAACCACCTAGAATTAGGTGAAAATTTAATAATTTAAAGCTCAATTTTAGTTTCCTATTTTAAATCAAAACATGAATATTCAATATTAATAATATGTTTTAAATTAACATATATAATAATCCAAATTAATCTAAATTAAAACAAAATATAAAGAAGCACATCATATGTTGTAAAATAAAATTTATAATAAGAAAATAATTATAAGTTTAAAAAGAAAATGTCACTAACCCACAATAACTAGGCCCTTGCCCTTCCTTAGCCCCTATTTCATAAGCCCTTGAATTTTAATCCCATAACCCATAATCCCTTAACCCTTAATCCCTAACTCTTTAATCCCTAATCCCTCAACACAAAATCCCTAAATCCCCTAACCCCTAAGCCATTGACACTTAAACGCTTAAGTCCTAATCCTTGAACCCTTAAGCCCTAAACCCTTAATCTCTAATCCCTTAACACAAAAGGCTTAAATCCCCTAACCCATGAGCCATTGAACCTTAAACCCTTAAGCCATAATCTCTGAACCCCTAAGACATCGACCCTTAAACCCTTAAGCCCTAAGCCCTAATCATCAAGTTTCGCTGCAAAGATGGGTATGTCGAGTTTGATCTTTGTTGGCATAGATGGAGTCATGATGGATATGATGATGATGGCAATGTAAATTAAAACCATGATGATGGCGATGATTACGAGAATGATGTCCCTGAGTCTTAAAAACCTCCCATACTGTCAAGGCATGCGCCTAGTCTAACCATGTAAAATTTCAACACATATAGTCACATTTTGAAGAAATTTCAACGTTGGCCCCATTCACTGCTCACTGTGCAGTGTCGGTGGATGACATTGGTGATGGGTGTGTTGGAAGTTCCATGAAATTTAAAGAGAGTTCCGACAAAGACTCTATACATGGGAATGACGAATGGTGACAATGATATTGCATGATGAATGTTGACTTAAACGTGGACGGTCTCGAAGATTATGTGGGGACATCAAGCATCCTTAAGTCTTGAAACCCGCACATACCATCAAGGAACGTGTCTAGTCTAACCATGTCAAATTTCGATGCATATAGGCATAGTTTGGAGAAATTTCAACATTGGCCCCATTCATTGCTCACTGTACAGGGTCGATGGATGTCATTAAGCCCTTAACACAATATAATCCCTAACCCATTAACCATTACACCACTTGCATGTTGGACACTATAAAATTATTTTGGGATGTCTTAACTTAATAGAATCATGGTTTAATTGTCTCGAAGAATTCCACAAGAAAAAGACAAATACATGGAAATTGGCATCTTCTTAAGGTTTCGCCGCAAAGATGGGTATGTTAAGTTTGATCTTTGTTGGCATGGATAGAGAAATTGGGTCATGATGAATATGATGATGATGACGATGGAAATGAAAACCATGATGATGGCAATGATGATTAGATTGATGTCGCTGATTCTTACAACCGTCACATACCATAAATGCATGCGCCTAGTCTAACCATGCAAAATTTCAATGCATACAGTCACATTTTGAAGAAATTTCAATGTTGGCCCCATTCACTGCTCACTGTGCAGGGTTAGTGGATGAAATTGGTGATGGGTGTGTTGGAATTTCCATGACATTTCAAGATAGTTCCGACAAATATTCTATAGATGGGAATGACAAATGATAGCAATGAGACTGCATGATGAGCATTGATGCAAACATGGATGATCTAGAAGATTATGCAGGGACATCTTGCATCCTTGAGTCTTGAAACCCTCACATACCGTCAAGGAATGTGTCTAGTCTAACCATGTCAAATTGCGATGCATACAGACACCATTTGAAGAAATTTCAACATTGGCCCCATTCATTGCTCATTGTGCAGGGTCTATGGATGTCATTAATCCCTTGACCCGATATAATCCCTAACCCATTAACCATTACACCACTTGCATGTTGGACACTATAAAATTATTTTGGGATGTCTTAACTTAATATAATCATGGTTTAATCGTCTCAAATAATGCCACAATAAAAAGACAGATACATGGAAATTGACATCCTCATCAGGTTTCGCTGTAAAGATTGATATGTCGGGTTTGATCTTTGTTGGAATGGATGGAAAAATTGGGTCATGAAGAATATGATGGCGATGATGACAATGTAAATGACAATTGTGATGATGGAGATGATGATGAGAATCATGTCCCTAAGTCTTAAAACCCTCCCATACTGTTACGGGATGTGCTTAGTCTAACCATGTAAAATTTCAATGCATACAGTCACATTTTGAAGAAATTTCAATGTTGGCCCCATTCATTGCTCACTGTGCAGAGTCGGTCGATGAAATTGGTGATGGGCATGTTGGAAGTTCCATGACATTTCAAGAGAGTTCCAACAAAGATTATATAGAAGGGAATGATGAATGATGACAATGAGATGTGCATGATGAACATTGATGCAAACATGGACAATCTTGAAGATTATTCCTAATCCCTTAACACAAAAATCCCTAAATCCCCTAACCCTTAAGCCCTGATCCATGAACCCTTAAGCCCTAAGCCCTTAATCCCTAATCGCTTAACACAAAATCCCTAAATCCACTAACCCCTAAGCACTCAAACATTAAACCCTTAACCCATAATCCCTAAGCCATTAACCATTAAACTACCTAACCCCTGAGCCCCAACTCTCTTAGCTCTTGACCCTTAATCCATTAAAACCTAACCCCTAATCCCTTAACCCTTAATCCCTGCACCCCAAATCCCTAAATCCATTAATCTCTCCAAATCCCCTATCCACTTAACCCCCAACACCTCAAAAAATTTACTATTTAGGCACAACAGGCGTTAAATTGGGCACTAAATTTAGCGCTAAATTTGGTGCTAAAGTTGTCACTTGGGCGCTAAATTAGGCGCTGAATAGCGCCTAATGTAGCGCCAACTTGTTTTGATCGACCCAAAAAACACCAAAAATAGCGCCATCCCGATAACTAGCGTCGACTTTTTCAAAAATGTGGAGAAAACACATTAAAACAGTCGGTGGAAGCAAAAAATGGAGCTAAGAGGGAAGCTAATCACAAGGATTTGTTGTAGTGGGTTATGGATGGCCTTGGATATCTAGTCCAAGATTCTCAACCAACTATATGGAGATCAAGTTGGACTGGGACCTTGGATCAAACAAGCAATCAACCTTACTTTGTTTCATGCGGATTTTCATGTAGAGCAACTCTGACATCTCTTTCTCCTCCTTATGATTGCAACCAACTAGTGCTACTTCCTTCTAAAGAGTAGTGCAACTTACCTTGCCTTCTAGGCTTGAGCTATTGTCCACCTTTTCCTCAACATCTACAACAATCAATGCCCTATTCTTCTTTCCTTTCTGAAAATGCTTGAGGTGCTTCTCAGGATGCAATTTCCAACGGTCTTCATTAGTGTGTCCCTTTATCTCAAAAGCCTTACATTGCTCGATGAAAGGGGTTACTTATTATGCCACGAACACAATCTTCTTTTCATTCCACTTCTTCTTGTACTTCCCTTTTCTATGCTCCCGTGGTTATGCTTGCTTGTGTGTACCAGACTGTTACTTGTGCTTATCTCCTTCAAGGTATTATGGTTAAACACTTGCTTCATCAATCATCTTAGGTTTGAACAACATCAATCACTGCCAGATTTGTGGTAGTAAGGCTCGTAAATATTTATTCAACATGTCTAGACTTTTGAGAGATACACACAACTGAATAAATCTCTTTTTAAATTATATAATGAACTCGTGTACCAATTGTACCTACCTTGTCTTAAAGTAATGGCATGCAATCTATTTATGTTCCTCATATCCAATTGGGCAGAATGAAGCCTTGATCACATCCATGAACATCTTCAGTCAATAACCAATGGCTCATTCTCTAGTGCTCCACCTACTGCATCACTCTTCCACCATGCCAGAGCATGGCCTCCAAGCTTCAACTAGGAAAATGCAATCCTCTATTTTCAGTGGCGTCATGTAGATTGAAGTATACCTCCATATATTGTAGCCATTGGTTCAATTTGAGGCATCTACTTCTTCTACATAGGGTTTGATATCTTTCTTTTCCTCTAGATGGAAATGTACTTGTAGTTTGGTATAGTTGCATTTTCTCATCTCTATCTTCGTTTTGTGCTCTAAATCTGGTTCTCTCTCTTCTTTCTTTGGATCCTCTTGACTAGCCTTCTATTCTAAGGTTGTTTATATACCCTTTTCTACCATTAGTTGTGTTACCATAGATGTCAGTGTGGCTGAGCTCTACTATAGTCGATCCAACCTGACCCTAGGATCTTCTCCTTCATCTTCTCCATGATGATCCCTTATCATTGTTGTTCTTCTTCTCCTATAAAGGCTTGGGAATGGTTCTTATCCACTTCTTCTATAGTCACTATAGATGTTTACCATACAGTCATGAAGTCTACTTGAACTTGGCCTCTAATACCATATGATCCATAAAAAATGGGTTCATATCCTATTTGTTTCCCCAAAATAAATCCTTGAGGAATGCTTGTCTTGGCTCCTTCAATTCCTGCAAATGTAGGCAACTAGCAATAGTAAACTCTCAATAGATTGTATGCGAGATATCATCTATGAAAGGTTTAGACTCAAATTATCACTTAGGGGACAATCCATTGTCTTCATTTTACCCTCAATGAAATTCCCATTCACCACCATATTCTATCATTACTACAATTCCCATTCTCTTAATCACAATGAAGCCATGCACATTTAAATTCATAGCCCACAAAGTTACCCATGTAAACTGATTAAGGTGCGAACCATACCTAGTATTATCATTATTTGAAATGCATGGATATGTGTACATATCTCACACTCATTTTTCCCAAAACCACAAAGCTCAACATTCCACTCACATGTATATGGAATAAATTAAATAAGCACAATGTGGATATGGTTGCAAGACTAGCAAAAGAAAGAGTAGTGAAACTCACTATTTACTATCCACATTGAATATAATAAATCCAAGCCATGTTATAAGGTTAATGATGCCTGCAGTCCTCCCAATAGTCACTACAAAGAGGGGAGCATGTGATCCAATGGTAAGTTAAATTGGTTAGTAAGAGATGCGTATGGCCTTCCCAATAGGCATAACGCCCATCCAAGTGAGAGAACAACCCACATGCAAGTGATTTTTTTTTATTAAATGAAATCGTTAAAATATATTGAAAAAAGAAAACATAATAATGTTTGAGTCGTGGCTGAGGCCAAATCCGATTGAATACATTATTCGAGAAATCTGATTGAATTTTGATCTGAGATCTGGGTACTTCTCTAAATAATATTTATATATGAGCTATTTCTTTCGTATAATTATATTCTTGAATTCAACTATGCGATTTCTTTTAAAAAATCTCTAATTCTGATGCTTAGTAATCGTCACTCTTCTCGATCTGTCCACGATTATCCTATAAAAGGAAGTTACTTTTGTTTCCAAATCTTGATGTGCTCTGCATTCACCTGAGTTATTCTGTGTTCATTTGTACTTTGCATTCATCCAGTAAAGAATTTCTTTGTCCATTTGAAGGCTGCCTTGCTGGGTACCGATATCGGTGTTGTGTGTCAACAAATGTTTCCATATATATGCTTTGAGATGAGAGAGATTCATGTCTAACTTGACGGCCATAACTGATTCACAATTCTCATCCTGTGTGCTAGTTATTGCCAAAAATTTGTCGTTCTAGATGCCAGAGATCTGGCTGAGCCTGCAAATTATGATGTGATCTCAGGGAATATGGTGGTGGTTCATTTCCCCATTAGAAAATTCGATCTTTCCAGATGTAAGACTGGTTGCTGCTTTCGCTTCCACGTCTGCTTCATAATTCAACCTTGTCACGATATGATATGCTCTGAATTGCTTAAAGGAATTTGCAATTTGTGGAATCCGTCGTATTATCCTGTCAATTGCCAGATTGTTGTAGTCTGTGGGCGAGTTGAAGGCCTTGATGATGACGAGAGAGTCTCCAAATACCTGTAGATTTTTTATGTTTTGATTTTTGGCGATTTGGAAACCTTTTGGAAGGGCTAGTGCCTCAGCTAAATTGTTTGAACATATTCCCAATCCCCATCTGTATTTAATTCTCAATGTTCCTCCGTCAAGTAATAAGACTCCTCCTGCTCCTGCTAGACTATGATTTTTCTTGGACGCACCATTGAAATGCAGGCTATCCATTAGTTGATTGTTTCTCCAAGCTTGAAAATTGATGTTGGAGAGTCTGGTTTGCCAGAGTGGAAGCTTCCGGCATTTTGAATCTATTTCTCTAGGTTTTGAGAGAACAATGCCAATCCACTTTGATTCAGTAGTGGTGAGGTTTCTGTCTGTTCTGAGTCTGGATTGGTTTAAACATTCAATTAACAAACCTTTTGCTTGTCCAACGACTTGTAAGGGAACATGTAAGTGAAATTGGCTATTAAGAGATGTGTACAGTCTTGAAGTAGGTTAGAACACCCAACAATAAAAAAACATCAACCATTAAGGTAAGCATACGATCCATAGGAGAGGGGATATGCCCAAAAATAAGCAAATGATTCCCAACAACAAATAGACTTCACCTAGCTATGCGTAAAACTGTAATATACCTATGGAGGATAATATGTGATACCTATGGAGGTACCCAAGGCGATAATGTACGTAATGTGGCCATAATGATGGAATAGGTCCATTTGGTAGCTAGTGGGTAATTAATAGGCCCATTAGGATGGAATATGACATATTACATACATTATCCCCTTGGGTATTGTTGTTGAAGAAATGGCTCAATGGTGAGCAATTCTTCCTTCCCTTGTAGGTTGAAATAAGGCAACATATTAAATGTGGATTAGTGTGACAAATACTAACATGTTGAAGTAAAAGAAATAAACAAAAGTAAGATACATAAACTATCAATTCTACATGCCATGAAAACAAAGAGAATAAATGGGCTTCGACCAAATAATATATGTCTAATGGAAAAGCTTGAATAAAATGGTGTCACCTAGGAGAATGTTGCTTGCAAATGGTAGCCAACACTCCCTTTGGGAGGGTCCTTTGATCTCTCTCAAATTCCTTTTTAACTAATTTGGAATGATGAAGGAAATGCTTGCTTCTTGAGGAAGAAGTCAAGTGAGCTTGAGATGCCAATGAATGGTGAGAATGGGGATGAAAGAGATAACTTCCAAATTGATTATTGCAACATAACTTTGCTCTTAATTTATCTTATGAAATGCATGCTCATGGATTCCTTTTATAAGCCAAATGGAGGTCTTCAAACAAGTGGCTCATCATGTGAATACTCATTTCCATGAAGTGACTTCAAAATACAAGTATGGGGCTATTAAATGCCCAAGCATGTGATGGAGGCCAATTCAAATTCCTTGGAGCCAAAATGTAGTTGTGAAGCTTTGAATGTGCCATAGAAGTTATGAGTTTGTGTGCTAGTAAGTCCATGCAAGTTTCGAGGTATTTTTCATACTATGTAGTGCGGGTTACCTTTTGTGAACCTGCATGGTTCAACCAAAGTTTTTTTTCATTCATTACTTCATTTCACATGTTGATTTTTTATGAAGAGGAAGCTTTGTGAGTTGTATGCTATATGTTGATGATGTCCTTCCATAACAAACGCCAAAATGTCGTAGGTGTGCAAAATTCAAGTGATAATAGGAGAGAAAGATCTTATACATCATCCACATGACACCACATATGACTGTGTTAATGTTAAAATGACGTTTTGAAGTAGGAATCATGAAACCCATGGGTCATAGGTGGGATTATGGCTTTTAGATTTGGTATTGGAGGGGAAACTAGCCTCCATTCATGTCCTTTGGCACTTTGGGCCCTTCAAGAATGTGAAATTACTCACATTCCCTAGTTTTATTTCGTTATAGATTAAGGAAATCCAAGACAAAGGCATTTGAATGCAATTCGGCTCTATTGGGATACTATATAATTGAAGTTGGTTTGCTCTTTTGGGGAGACCCTATGTTCTGTGTATGTTGATTTGACAATTCTCTTTTTAGGTTTTGTAAACTATATTTATACTCCTGCTATTTGGTTGTTTTTATGGTTCTCATTTTCTTTGGGTTCATTTGTTCTTGGGTTTTGTCCTCTTTTTGTCTTGATTGTGTTTAGTTGTGGCGTGAGTATGTTTGCTTGGGGAGGCATAGTAGGTTTGTTTGCAATCTTCTAGTTATGTTATAGTGTTGGGAATCATACTTTACTTCTCAAGATAATCTCAATGATCCTTCTCTTGGTTGGTAGCGAGTTTAAAACATTGGATTGTTTGAGGCCTTGTCTTTTTGGGCATGTAGAAAAGAATTTGGAGGTTTGTAGTCATACAGGGCCATGTAGAAAAGATTTTGGACTACCTTGAGAGCCATGGAAACTGTCATATGGGAAATTCATGATATCCTTAGAGTATTGTGCATGCATGAGGTGTATATTAATAGCATTAGAACCTCAATATTTTTAGTGACTATTACCTACTAAATGTTACAAAATATGGTATGTAACCTGAGCAATTGATCTTGGTCAACAACTTCTAATATGCACATGTCAATGGGTTGTGCTCTAGGTGAACTAAAATAGGAAGAAAATGTACACCAATTGCTCAAGGGTATGGAGTTGGAACATCAAGGATCACAACTGTTGGCCAAGATAAAGCAAATAGTAAACACAATTTTTATTAAACTCAATTTATATGATCTATACAATAATCCATATATTAGGTGTTTTCTATAAAGTATATACTAGTAATAGTTTTTGAAATCCTCTATAAAGGATAATGAAGACCTTTTGGAATTTGTTTGTTTGCTTGATACATTAAATTTTGAAAGTAGAAACAACACTCAATTTGTATCATCTCAATGTACACTTCGAATGTAGTACTTTTAATACAAATATATATCCATTAAAAATAAAAATAAAAAATGGTTCTTTTAAATACACAATTTAAATCTAATTATATTCTTTAAAAAAATATATCATCTAATCCATCCTCATCCTCACTACATAGATCATCAACAAAAGATAAAAAAAACTCTAATGAACTCTTTCAAACAATATAAAGAAAAATCATTCCCCTTGCATGATTTTAGATGCACATAAATCAATAAGATCAACACATTGTTTTTTTACATTTACATAATGGCTAAATGTTTTTTAATACAAAAATGATTATTTTTTGTATTAAAACAAAAGGAGAGGGCTACAAGTATATTGTCCAATGTTTTAATACAAACAAAAAAGGAGCAACATTGACTAAAAATCATCCAAAAAGTTCAGAAAAATGCTGATATTTGTATTATATATGCTTTATTTTCAAAAGTCTTTCGCTACTATTAACTACCTTTTTTTTTTCCAGGGAAAAAAGTCATATTCATTGATCATAATGAGCTCCGAATACATTCCTCATGGTACTTTATCAATACGATTGAAAATATACTTATATATGTTTTACAAAATTTACTGCAGTATAAAAAGTATTACATTCCAGAAAGAAAATATTGAAATTAGTACAAAAATGAGTCCAAAAGGCACCAGCTGTGATCCTGAACTTCCTGATATATAGTTGCTATTTTGCACATGCCCTCATCCTCCAAAAGGCCATCTTTTGAAAGCCGGTCTGCCCTATCATTTTGTTCTCTGTATATATGGACATACTCCACTTTTCTAAATTTCTGCGCCAATAGATCAATCTGAAGTCCTAGATTTTGCAGCGAATGATTTTGAAAAATTATTCCATTGTTCATTCTTTTGATCCATAATTCTAAGTCCCCATAAATCCTTAAGATATCCACAGAAATATTATCAGCTTGTTGAAGGAGGATTAATAGAGCAAGCCCTTCTGCTCTATTATTTGTCTCCTCACCTCCGTTAGCTTGAAAGAGTAATTCCTTTCCATGATGTGTAATTAATACTCCCATTCCACAGCCGTTGTTCGCACAAGCACCATCAAAGTATGCCACTGAACTTCCTTCTCCATGATCCAGTACTTTCATCACTCTCGTCTTAGGAGCTTGGTCTTGTCCCTGAAAAAATTTGAAGAGCGAAAGGATTTGAGCCGTTATAACAAAACTATGATACAACAAATCTTCAAAAATAGCTTTATTTCATGCTATCCACACTTGCCAAGCCACTAAAAAAGGAAAGCATCTCAGGTTTTTCAACTTAGTATCGTCAAACCAGTTTTTCAAAAAACTACAGTAGTTGTCTCCTTCCTCCGTCATCCCCAACTGAAGCTTATCTCTTAATTCTAACCAAACATGTCGAATAAAAGGGCATCTAAGGAATAGATGACCTGCATCTTCATCAGCGTTCTTACACATGCTACAATGACCCGAACCTTCCAGAATCCTTCTCTTTAGTTTATCCCAAGTTAGGACCTTGTCGTGCAGTATCAGCCAAACCAAGATCTTACATTTATGAGGCGCCGGAGTACTCCAAAGCTTCTTTCCCCACTCCACAAATCTATGAAAGACTATAGCTTCATAAGCAGCTCTGACAGAAAAAGTGTCCCCTTCATCGATTCCCTGCCATTGAATCTTATCTGTTTCCTCCCTTAATTTGATAAAACCTTTTTTCATCTCTGCTGTCCAATTGTTCCAAATCTCCGTCCATCTTTCAAGTATCCTCATCTCCTCCGCAGTGAGCCAATGCTGAGAAAGACCCATCCCGTACCCAGCCACATCCGCCAGTACTACAAAGCCATTTGCCTTCAAGAAAAACAAGAAATCCTGTGGAAACAAAGGACTAGTCTTAACCCCTTTATAGTGCTCACAGCCAATCCAAGCCTTCCGGCCATCTCCCACCTCCCAAACCAGATGCTTCTCCACAACAGTGAACGCAACAACAATCGATTTCCAGAACAAAGACCCCCCACGACTGATCTTACTCGGGTTTCTTAACCAATCGATAACATTTCCATTATCCAAGTATTTATGGCGCAGAATTGATTTCCATTTACCGTCTTTAGAAATGAATGGCCAAGCCGATTTAGATGCCAAAGCTTGTCCAAAGGAGAACAAATCCTTAAAACCCCACCCACCAGCCTCCTTTGGTTTGGAGATTGATTCCCAAGAGGTCCAATGTATTCCCCTATCCTCCTTGCCCTTCCAGAGAAAACTGAAAAACAATTTCCTAAGAGTGTGCAGAATTCCCTGTGGCAACTTAACATTTATCATCCAATAAACCGGTAACGCACTAAGGACACATTTGATGAGGATTGCTTTCCCACCCCTTGACAGGAACCGGTTACACCAGAAGTGTATTCTTCTTTCCACTTTCACAACCAGCCACTGCCAATCTGCTATACCATAGCTGTTCGGTTTAAGGTGGAATCCCGGGTACTTGAATCCCAATGAGAGTGGACAGATCTTCATAGGCATAAACTCCAAAAAATCCAAAATATCTTATGGATCCAAGTTATTAATATAGTAAGCAGATTTATCAAGGTTCACCATCATTCCAGTAGCCTTACTAAACAACCAGAAGAGGTCTTTGACCACCCGAACCTCATCAACAGAGTTTCCAAAGAACAGAAAAGCATTATCCACAAAGAAGATATGGGTGATCCTAGTGTCACCAAAACAGAGACCTTCAAAAGAATTATTTGCCACCGCCTCAGAAATCAATCTACTCAAACCATCCATCACAAGGAGAAATGGGTATGGGGATAACGGACAACCCTGGCGAATCCCACGAGCTGGCTTAAAAAAGTGTGAGGCAGAACCACTAATAAGAACAACGAAACTAATAGTTTACAGACAAGACCATATCTAGTTTACAAGAGTAAGCCCGAAACCAGTATGTATAAGTACCAATCTAATATATTGCCAGCAGGTACGATCATAAGCCTTGGACAGGTCCATCTTCAACACCTTCGCCCGAATCTTACCTGTCTTTATCGTATGGATACATTTCTGTGCACACCCTATGGCCTCATGAATGCTCCTAGCCGGTAAAAAACCATACTGTGCCTGTGAAATATGCTTGGCCAATATAGGTTTAATCCTTTCCGCTATCAACTTCGAGATTATTTTATATAAGGCATTGCACAGTGAAATCGGACGAAAATCTCCAAAAGATTTAGGCTTGTCTATTTTGGGTATTAGTACAATAAAGGTATAATTGATGCTCGGTTTTAAAATCCCCGACCGCCTATTCTGTTCCACCACCCGCAACAAATCAAATTTGACCAGATAAAAAAAAGCAAGGTAAAATTTTGCTGTCCATCCATCGGGCCCGGGGCTCCGATCCTTTTTCAGTTTAGAAATGGAGGTCTTAAGCTCGTCCAAAGTAACCAGGGCATTCAATATGACAGAGTCTTCCTCAGTAACCCAACTATCGAACTTAGAAACTGTAGGCACCATCTCCTGCACATTGGTCCCCTCAGATTCCTTATAAAAAGAATAAAAAAAGTCAACACCCCCCTCAGCCAGTTGTTCAAAACCCTGTAACTTCACCCCACTGTCATCCTATAAAGACCAAATAGAGTTTATACGTTTCCGATGGTTCATCATTTTGTGAAAAAAGGCCGTGTTCTCATCCCCCAGGGATAACCAAGTTGCCCTGCTCTTCATTCGAAGTTCAGCTTCCCTTTCCATCAAAATAGAGTTTCTGCTTAATTCCAACTCAACCAAATCATTTAAAGAGTCACCCCTCAGAATCCCTCCCTCACGAAGATAAATCTCCTTAATCCCATCTTCCGTCCTCTTCAATCGATCTTCTAAAGAAGTCTTTAAATTCCAAGCCCAAAGACCTGTGATTACCTTCAAAGAATGCAGATTTTTTACAAAGTGCTCCTCACAAGAATCCGAAGAATTCTCATCAAAAGGGTTCCAATGAGTATGAACTAGATTCAAGAATTCGACATTCTTAAGATAGAATGGGTTAAACTTAAAAGAAGTGCCCAGCTTTGCCCCCCATTTGACCATACTGCACAAAACCGGGAGGTGATCCGAGCAACCACCGCTAACTCTCCAAGTCTAAAGCTGTTCCACCTTACCAAGCAACGCACCAGAGCATACAAACCGATCAAGTCTTTTAGAAATAGCTTCTTGCCCAGACCTGCGATTAAACCACGTTGGTCTTCTTTCCACAGGTTCAATATCAAATACATCTCCCTCCTCCAGAAGGTTCCGGAAAAAGCCCTGAGCAGAATCCATCCTCACCCCCCGACCCCACACTTCCCATCTGTGCAAGGTTAAGTTGAGGTCACCTGCAATCAGATAGGGAAATCCATCAAAAAGGACTTCTTGAAAAATTCATTCCAGAATGATTGCTTACCATTATAGGGTCCATAAAGATTGAAAAGATTAAAATCAAGGCCTAAAGTCGGGCTACGAAAGGTCGTGCCCAGACTAGACCAGAATGCATAACTGTTTAAAAGTGAGATAGTCCCCTTCCACCCCGTAATCAAACCACCCGACAAACCCTCACTGTCCACCCAAACAAAATCCCATCCCGGGCACAGCTTTTTTAGCCTATCCACTGTTCTAGCACCACCACACATCGTCTCTTGAAGAACAAAAATATTTGGGCCATTTACTTCCACCACCCGCCCAAATGCCAACAATTTCGGGTTGCTGGCTAACCCTCGATAGTTATAGGATAAAATATTCATGGGGTCACCTTCGAGGAAGGCGAATCTCTAAGTGCCTTAACACCAGGGGGTGTAGAAAAACTTAATCCAAAATCATCCCGAAGATTCTTCCTAGGCCCGACTCCCACCCTTAAAGAAAGAGCCCCGGAAGGATTATTGAACCGCTCAATCCCTGTCTTACACAAATATCTTAAACCGTAAGGATGGTTTGAGTCACTAGAAAGCCTAGTACCCTCCCGTTCCCCAGAGGTCCTAATAAGAGTGCCCCCGCTTCTCATCAAATTTTTGCACCTCCGCAGGTTCAATCCTGGACTAGTAAAACCAATATTGGCCAATGGGCTATCCATAAAAAAATTACAGTCCTTCTTAAGATCCTTTAAAGAAATTAAGGAGATCAGGGTTTCAAGCTTACCTATAGAACGCTCCTGAGCCTTAGAAGAATCGAGCATTTGCTGCGGAGAATCCAAACCCTGCCGCTTTTCCACTTCCATAGGTACAACGGAATCAACAGTCTCCGAAACCAAAGTCACCGAGCCCAGGTTAATATTTGAAATAGCGAAATCCCCATCAACCCCAAGTGCAGTGTCTAAAACCTTATGAGCAATATCCAACCCGATAACATCTTCATTGACCTTCTCTTTTTCCAAAAGCACCAAACCATCATCCAGGGTCTTAAGAGCCACTCCAATGTCTTCTTTCAACCTTGCGCCAAAAATCCCTCCAGTCTCAGCCTTCCCTAGGCCGTCTTTCTTGATCCAAACCCGTTTAGTGAAAGGCAGGTGGCAGTCCGAAATGACATGTCCATACACATGACATCTACCAC
Source organism: Larix kaempferi (assembly GCA_027924585.1). Classification (NCBI taxonomy): domain Eukaryota; kingdom Viridiplantae; phylum Streptophyta; class Pinopsida; order Pinales; family Pinaceae; genus Larix; species Larix kaempferi. The sequence goes on from BSBM01000092.1 coordinate 14,491,383, forward strand.
ATCGAAACGACAGGTTTACAAAATCCAAAGCTTGAAGGAAACTGTAATTACCAACCTCGACCTCTATCAAATCAGGTAACCCTAAAGTCAAATCCACCGTTACCAACACCTTGGCTACCGTCCGCTGAGCCAAATGCTTGTAGGATTGATCTACCAACAACGTCTTTCCAAAGCTGTTTCCCAGGTCCGAGAGGAAGGCATCGTTCCAGAACTCCAGCCGTAGTCCGAGCACTTTGACCCAAACCGGTGCAGTAGATAAATGTTCACACCTCGGGTCAAAGCAAGGGTGGGTGCCAAGGTTTTAAATTCAAAACTGTATTACCCCACAACCAAGTTCTCCTCAAAACCGTGGCCACATCTGAATCCTTTTGAAACTTAAACCCCAACCAACCTTTAGTCATAATATAGAATTCCGGGACATACTGTAACACCGACGCCTAGTGTTCCTGAAGCCAACTCCGCAACGGATCCTCCAACATCAGAATACCATAGAACCTGCCTACCAACGTTTTTCCCACCAGATGCATGATGCCCTCCACTCTGACATCCTCCCCCACCGTTAACTTAATCCCTTGCTGTCGTTTAATAACCTTCTTGGACTTCTGATCCCTATTAGCATCAACCGCTGCATTCTTTTACTCAGAAAATTTCAAAACCCTGCCTGGTCTTCTCCCATACCCCTCCACATCCGAAGCGGTAAAAGGAGAGAAACCTAGAGGGTTTCCTTCACATGAGCCATGACCTGGGGAGCCGAGTCGCACTTCTCCCGATGTCATGATGACCAAGCCTCGATTAAACCACCCGTTAAAGATTAAACATGCTTAACGTACACCTTCATCTCCTGGAGCACACACACTATCCACTCTAGCTACTATTAACTACCTAGCTTGTGTAAAACCTTACACTTTGACCAAGAAAAAAATTCTTTAAAAACATTACGAAATTTAAACATTTTTTTTACCATGCCTAAAATGGGTAGTCTTCCTTGTTCCTATAACTGAAGTAATAATGGAAGGATTCGTTTTCTTAGCATGCTCTATATGTTGCTCTATAGTGTCTTCTTCAATAATTACTACTTGATCTCGTCCATAGGAACCAATCGAGGCAACTAGGGATGCAAAATTCCTCAACTCCTTAAACTAAAGTTTTTGCTCCAACTCTAGATGCCAAACTCTCTCTTATAATTCCTTCACCATGTCTTCTTCCTCCTCCAATTTCTCCCTGTTGCTCTCTCCTCCTACCTCTAAGAGAACTATTTTCCCTTTATGATTTTCCAGCTGAACTTTCATTCTTATCATTTGTCTTCTTCTTTCTTTTAAGTCCCTTGCATAGTTATACTCCCGTTCTTTTCTCCATGTTTCCCACCTTTCCATTGCCAATGCCACATTTTCTTGGTTGTTGTCAAAATGACGTTCCCATCTTTGAATTGAGTCTTAGAGAGTGGAGACCACATATCAATTCAGATGGTCATGGTTATACATAACACCAAATTCTAAATATCTTTTCAAAACAAAGCCCCAAGGATTCTCTATCTGCTTAGAATGAGAAGCGTTGATGTGCAAGATATAATTATGGTGATAGCCCCTTAAAGCTTCCAATTTAGTAGTGCACTTAATCAACTAACAATCGATGTGAAATTCCCAAGATATACCGAAGGAATGCTTGAGATAATTCCCTACTATATGTTTCTTCATAGGTCCTCCCAAAGTATTATAGTGATTCAACTTGAGAAGATTATACCCTTCAGAGTCGAGAGGATTTCTTAAATGAAGAAGACAAAAAGTTTTAGGATTTTTCAGATGGATACCTAAATTTTAAGCCTAATATTGATGACCGCCTTGAGATTTGTTCCAAGAATCTTCGCCCCTACAACCGAGTGATTGGCCTTTGATTTCATGGTTCCATGCAACATCCAATGAGGACCGCAGAGCATCCACTTCTAGAGTCTACACTAAAACTTGAAGCCTAACAACAAATCCCTCCAACTAGTGGAAAACACTCCAACACAATAGAAAGAGACGGATGTTGTTCCCTATTCCTCTCATCCGAATACAATACTGAGATTTCCAGATGCCCATCCAAAAAAGTAAAAATCCCACACTACGACATCCCATCTTGCTAGTATTAATAAATATGAATGCTCATGAATACAAATGGGTAGAATGATAAACTGTCCTATTATTCAAGTGCCAGTGCATGTTGTCGTGGTTTTGTCACTTGTATTGAAGTATTAATGGGATCATTTAGTAATGTGAAGTGGATTATTAACTTAAGGGAGTTTACAAGATTCCTCACACCCCCCTCCCATTTTTCCATAATGTCCCAAGTGGTAAGTTGTAGGCCTTGTTGGACATTGCATTAACCAAATAATTTAACCCTCTTAGAGAATGATAAAACTTGACGTTTTTGAGTCCTTCTATGTCTTTGAATGCGACAAAGCAACCTATTCAAATGTGGTTCTTTGGGTAGAGTTTTAAAGGCCTCATGGCATGCAAAGATCATTGAGTCTCCAACTATTGTTATATTTTTGATGCCTTTACTTTTCATTATCAAAATTTCTTTCCATAAAGCCAAAGCTTCAAGTGATTGTTTGAGGTTTCACCAATTCCCCATATAAATGAAGTTTCTTAATTTCTTTTGAAATTGAAAATTACTCCACACTTGCCACCCCTAATATAATGAATAAATGTCTGCTTCTAGTATAGATCTATGTAAGGATGGATCAACAATCTGCAGATTTGGATGGTTTTTAGTCCATGAAGATTACGCATCTATTGTTTTTGTAATTTTATGAAAGATGGACATGTAGTCTCTGTATTTGTTTTGCTGTTTATCGGGTTGACACCAGTTGATATCTCTGGCCAGGGGATGGACTATATATATGACACTATTTTTCTTTGATTCAATTTGAATAACAAGAAAAATGTTTTTTTTCAGTTATAAAGATTACGCATCTGTTGCTTTTGTAAATTTGTGAAAGATTGACATGTAATCTTTGTATTTTTTTTTGCTGATTCCTGGGTTGACACTATCTCTGGCTAGATGATGGCTAGGGGATGGACTGTATATATGACACTATTTTTTTTATATTCAATATGAATAACAAGAAAAGTGCTTTTTTAGGTTGAAAAAAAACCTGCAATAACTTTTACGTTTCTCGAAGTCAAATTTTTATACTATTACTAAGTGGTCAATTTGTAACTCTAACTCAAAATGAATGAAAATGAAAATGTGGATGTTAGTCTTGTTAAACATAAAAAAAATCTTGAAACCTTGGCATGTAAACCTTAAAAGAACTTGTGAGTTCGTCTCACAACATCCTCCCTATGCTGACTATTTTGGTGTTAAGTCTCTTTGGCGCTTGTCTTTGTGATATAAATCGTAATTGCAAATTTCGTTCCACATTAATTTCCTTCCATCCTCCATTGTCCATAGCCCCTGCGTAAACATCTCTCGATGGATTCGTCCTCGTCCCCTCCCGACATAAAGACCACGCCCACTTCCAACAATGGCCCAACTGAAGCTAATAAGAAGATGGGCTTCGTTGAAAATGCCATGAGGGGAGTGCGCTCTCTGAGCAATTCCCTCAAGAGGCACGAAAACTACGTAATCCATTTGGTTCTGGTGGGCGCCTTTGTTTCGCTCAGTATGAGGTCTCTGGATCGCCAGCATCAGATTGATGCGCTTGAAGCTGAGAGGGTCTCTTTAGAGCAGGAGAACAAAAGCCTCAAGAAGAGGGTATGGAATTTGAAACAGGGGATGCTCGAAGAGGCTGCGAAGCAGGACGATCGTAACCTCATCCTCAGACTCAAAGCTCTCTTCGGTGACAGTAAGCAATATCTTTGTTTATCTTATTACTATAGGGAGTTAATAGTGTCTGCCTGCACCTTCAATGTATTGGGTTTTTTTCTTTTGGCGTTTTGGTGAGTGGGTAGTATTTTCCAATTGGTTACGATGAAGCCATTGCCATTGCTGTTAATGGGTCCAGAGCCCACCTACTTCTATACATTAATTTGTTCATCCATTGCACCATTTGTGCAAAATGTCTCCCTCTCCCTCTCCCTCTCCCTCTCTTGCACCATTTGTGCAAAATGTCTCCCTCTCCCTCTCCCTCTCTATATAGGCACCGCAGAAAAGAGGATTTCAGTGGGTTTAGGTGCCAGGTCTAATGGGTAATTATTCCTCCAAAATCATCTGGAATCGCACCTGGCCTCATTCCTTTGAAATTCATGGTATCAGGTAGGGTAGATCACATCAAGATCAGAACCCGGTGGACAGCTGAATACTCTGGTTGACCACATCAGTGAACCAATGCCCCATGGGCTGGTTGGCTATGTTTGGCCCGCAAGCAGCCTTATATGGGTAGTTTGCTTGTCGTTGGGATCAAATCTGACAGGCAGATGTACATCTATTTCTTAATACCCAGCGCGTTTTTCACACTGATATATAATTCGAAAAAATCAGTCATCTGTTCCTAACTTATTCTACTAACTGCTAACAAGAAATCATTATGCCTCTTAGGGCCTCGACCGATTTATACTCTGTGACAACTATCATATGGAGTCTGCCTCCGGGTTTTTATTATCAACTTCTGTGCCATCATTAATGGTTTGTTTTATGGGCATTTAATTTTAGTTAAGATGCACTGATATCCGAAGGGGATCAGGAAACATAGGAATCGATGAATACCTGAAGGCTGAAACAAACTGCAAAAGTCTAGGCTTCAACTAATATGTCTGAAATGTAGCTGCAAAAGCTAGTCTCCTTCCTGGAGCAGCTGCTACAACTTTTTTTCTTAGACAGTAGCTGCTTTAGGAGAGAATTCCTTCGATTTATAGTGGCTCTCTTCTTCAACTTCAATGGGACCATGGATCCTTGAAAGTTTAGTCAATCCCTTTCCGTGCTGTCATTGCGTCTGTTTATTTTGAACCAAGGAACTCAATTTCAAAGCACATCCCTAGTTACCAATTCGAAGACTCTCGCAGCCTCTCCGTTGTTAATTGTTTGTGTTAAGCCTGTCAGAGTTGATGCCCCTGTATTGGTCGTTTTTATGCTCTAACAGCTCTATGGGAAATAGCTCAGTTTCAAAGATTGAGATAAATGCTTCCATTTGACATGCTGCTCCTTTAGAATTTGAGCATGTGGATCTAGAAACTAAACAAGATAGCAATACTGTGAAAGAGATCAGCAATCTAACAAATTCATGCAACAAATGTGCTAAACATTAATCATTACACAAAAGAGAAAAGTCAATAACATGAGAGAATTTTGTATTACATCAAGATGAGTTTAAGTGACTCATAACTACCTAGAGTGGTCACTAAGTGGACTTGACTTCCTAAACACTAGTTCCAACTGACTGAAGACACATGCAATTAACTGAATGCAGATGCATGAGGAGCACATCCTTAAAAAGGCCCAACTAATGCACTAGTGACTGAAGATGGCCATTTAGGGTCAGTTAGGAGTCTAGGACCATAATTAGTGGAGTGCGCCCTCATGAACTAATTCTTAACTCAACCTTAAGTCAGTAATTCCTAAAATTAGGGAGAAAGTCCCTAAAACAAGGAATGCGCCCATGTCAGCCAAAAATAGGCATCCAAGAGCTGTAAAAATAGCAGGTTAGGCTCTTAGCAGCTTAGAAGAAGCTCTAGGGTGACTAAGGAGGCCAAATTGGATGCAATTTAGACATGTAGACTCATGAAGTCATAGCCTAAGTCCCTAGGTAGGAGAATGAAACTATGAGAGGGTTATTTTGCTCTAACACCCCCCCATAAGCCAAACCTGGTGAAATAAATGCAAAAAATTTGGATCCCGATAATTTGCAGCCATGTTAGGTACCCATGTACAAAAGATTCTCCAAAACCGAGTAAGAGGGAAAAACCACATGGGAACCCCCCCTCTCCAAAGAGAATGTAAATGAGAAGGCTAAAGAGCCTACTCAGAACGAGCCTTCAATTTCAAGGCAATTTGTAGCTTGGTGAACTGCTTTTCGATGAAGGGCTTTACAAAGATTCCCGCAAACTTTTGTGAACCCATCCTTTTCTTGAAGTGCTGTGAGCCCATTCACGAGATCCAAACACTTTGAAGTGCTTGAGTGGTGGTTCTTGACCACTCCTTTCTTCAAATGGAGGAAACCTCTTGAAGCTTTTGTGTGGAACTTGGTGAATTGTAGGAGCACAAGTTGTAGATCCGGAGTATGAAGAGACATTTTGGAGGTCTTCTTTAATGAGAATCTGATTTGGGACAAGTTCTCTCGTAGATCCAAAGTATGAAGAGACATTCTGGAGGTCTTCTTCAATGTAATCTGATTTGGGACAATTTCTCCAATGGATAGTAGAAAATTGTTGATCACTTCTTCTTCTGGGCCTGTAAAAGGGTCTTCCTCAGTTGAATGGTGGATCATGGATGTGCATATGTCCTTGTATATGTTCCAAAGCTTCTAGGGCCTCTGTCATCCTCCCAATGGATGTGAATGTGTCTTCATAGTGCATATGTTGTGAAGCTTTTGGGGCCTCCTTCAACCTTCAATAAGACTTGATCCCTCTAAAAACTAGTATACCAATTTGTTTAGCACCCCTGCAGCTCTGATACCATGTAGAATTTGAGCATGTGGATCTAGATACTAAACAAGATAGCAATACTGTGAAAGAGATCAACAATCTAACACATTCATGCAACAAATGTGCTAAACATTAATCATTACACAAAAGAGAGAATTCAATAACATGAGAGAATTTTGTATTACATCAAACTTCAATGAAGGAAGGTAAACAGTATAAATAGGCAAGGCAATTTGAATAGGTCATGGAGGCAATTCGTATTGCTCATGCAATGCATGAGATGCTAGTTAGGATTAGCTAGAGCCAAAGACCCTTAGTTAGCCATGCACACCCTCCAAGATGAATTTAACTTACTCATAACTACCTAGAGTGATCCCTAAGTGGACTTGACTTCCTAAACACAAGTTCCAACTGACTGAAGGCACACGCAACTGATTGAATGCACATGCATGAGGAGCACATCCCTAAAAAGGCTCAACTAATGCGCTAATGACTGAAGATGGCCATTTAGGGTCAGTTAGGACCATAATTATTGGAGTGCGCCCTCATGAACTAGTTCCTAACTCAAACTTAACTCAGTAATTCCTAAAATTAGGGAGAAAGTCCCCAAAACAAGGAATGCGCTCATGTCAGCCAAAAATAGGCATTTAGGAGCTCTAAAAATAGCAGGTTAGGCCCTTAGGAGCTTAGAAGAAGCTCTAGGGTGACTCAGGAGGACAAATTGGATGCAATTTAGATCTGTAGACTCATGAAGTCATGGCCTAAGTCCCTAGGTAGGAGAATGATAGGAGAATGAAACTATGAGAGGGTTATTTTGCTCTAACATCTCCTTGCTTCAACTGATCTAGCCAGCTATAAATTGAAAAGTATTCTAAATGGTACGCTTCTTTTGACAGGCCAAATTTATGGCTGCTTTTGCTTTCCAGGCCAAAATTTGGAAATCTCATTTTTAAAGGATATAATGACATTTAAACTTTGATTCCTGCCTAGCCATTTTCAAAGCTGTACTCTGTATTGCACATGTTTATTACTACTGCCATTTTGCTTATAATTATAACGTGCTCAAACCAAATGGAAATTATGTTCCCCAGACTAATTTACTGTGGACAAAAACAATATCAGCAGGGAAGAAACAACCATGGACAAAGTTAACCCATTAGGATGTCAATATTTTAAACACGTGATAGACAGGTCAGCAGGACTGAACTTTGGTATCCACGTATCAAAACCTCAGATTTGTATTTACTACTAACATAAATTTAAGGATGTAAATTCAATAATGCAAAATTGCAAACACAGCATCGTGTACAGTAGATTAAGACAGCAAATAGATGAGGCCTGATCTACATGAATCTGGCATCTGGAAATTAGGACAGCAAGCACAGTCTCCAACAGCAATCACGTAACCTGTCTATAACTCAGAAACAAAAGTATTGCAAGAGCTTGACATCATGCTCAAGCTCTGCAACAGCTGAAAGATAAATCACTCACCCTAACTCTCACACTGCTAAGCTAATGCACCCCTCTCTTCATAGAATAGGAGGAGGGAGTTACAAACAACAGCTATGAATAGCCCCAAGTGGTGTTCTTTCACAAAGCATGAGTAACTACCAAGAAATGTGCCCTTTATGAAGCATTGTAATCCGGCCCCATCATGAATCCTACGACTCATGTAATTCCCATCTGTAAAGGTGCCCCACTCATGGAGTAATGCACCCCTACTCTCCATAGTAACTCCAAAGCATTAAAAGCTCCATTTAGGGAAGTGCACCCAACCTAGAAAGTAACTCATGGGTTCCAGAAATAGCAGAGAAGGCCTATAAGGTAAACTCGCCCCCCATGAATATATCCTTCACAAGTGCGCCCTCCCTCCAGCTATGGAATCTCTGCTGCTGCTCAAATTTTCAACACTGAAAGGAGAACAACTTGGAGCAACCAGGGAATCTGACACTCCCTCTTTGCGAGGAGAGTATTTTCCATCAACCCCAACTTTTCCCTCAACATCTCAAACTTCCTCTTAACGAGGGGCTTTGTCAAAATATCTGCCACTTGTAAATCTGTAGGAATGTAGTCCAACACTAAACTCTCTAATGAACTCGGTCTCTCAGTAAACTATACTGCATATCAATGTGCTTGGAGCAATCATGAAAAACTAGATTCTTAGAGAGGCTGATGCAACTTTGATTTTTATAGTAAACAACAGTGGGCTCCAGCAATTGATCAGTCAACTTTGTGATCAACTTGTAAAGCCAAAATAGCCTCACAACAAGAAAATGAGGCTGCCATATACTCTGCTTCAGCTGAACTGAGTGCAACTGCCCCTGCTTCCTGCTGAACTAGGAAATCATACCTGAACCCCACGCTAAAACAATATCAAGAAGCATTCTTCCAAGTATGATCATTTCCAACCTAACCTGAATCTACAAATCCATGTAGCAGCAGCTCACCTTATTTAGAAAACTTTATGCCATAATGTGTTGCGTCCTTCAAATATCCGAGCACCATGCTTACCAGCTTTCCAATGAGATTGGTGAGGGTCAACCATAAACTGGCTCAATTGATTCACTGCATATCAAATGTTTGGCCTAGTATTTACCAAGTACATGAATCAAATACCTATACAAAGTAGGATCAATCAAATCAGTGTCTTCAACACAAGTTAACTTAAGATTTGGGACCATAGGTGTAGCCAAGGGTTTACAGTGAAACGTTTGAAATTTATTCAAAATCTCCATAGTGTACTTCCCTTGCCCAAGGAAGATTTCACCCACACCCTGCCATACCTCAAAACCCAAAATGTAGTGCAAAATACCAATGTACTTCATATCAAAATTGTTGGCTGATTTTTTCTTGCACCACACAATGAGCTTCTCACAACTCTTTGTAAGAATCAGATCATCTATGCAGAGCACCAAGGCAAGCAAATCAGTCGCATCATACAAATAATAAAGAATCAAATTTGCAAAAGTATTGGTGAAGCCTAGCTTCGACAAGTACTCATATATCTTAGAGTACGAAGCTTGTGGTGCCTACTTCAACCCATAAAGGGCCTTCTTCAATCTGTATACATGTGTTTCTCAGCCATGCACCTCAAACCCTCTAGACTGATTCATGTATAATTCTTCTTCAATTATTCCATTCATAAAAACAGTGTCTACATCCATCTGGTAAAGAGGACAACCAAGACAAGATGCAATAGACATAATGGTACAAATAGAAGTATAGCTAACAACATGAGCAAAGGTTTCATCCTGATCAACACCCTCCCTTTTAGAGAACTCTCTGGGTACAAATCTGGCTTGGAACTTCTCAATGCTTTTGTTGGATGTTGAAAAATGTAGCTTGAGCAAACGCTTCTTGCACAGGTTAGGTGTGAACATGCGAGAAGAAGTTTGAGACAACTTCTTAGTGATCACATAGTAAAAGTGGGATATACTACCATCTCGTAATTTCACTTAATAAATAAAAGTGAAAGTCTAATTTCCTTTGATTTTTTAGTCTGAGATATCTAAATAAAATGTTCTAGAGATTCTAGAATATTATTGAGTTGAATTTGATATAATCTCAGCCATACACCTCATTGTTGAGATAAGGTGGTTTCTAGGATTAAGGAGATTAGTTGAGATTGTTGGAATTTGTGCAACTTCGGAAGATATTCTTATTATATTTTATTGTATTGATTTGTACCTCCTACGGGAGATGAATTTGATGTAATTAATTATGTAAACCCTTGAAGGAATCAATGTAAACCTTGGGGATAAATTACCCAAAGAAAAGATTAAAATAAACTTTATTTATTGATCCCCAAGTCAAGTCGGCCCAGACAGTTTGACAAGTTGGCCCTGTTGAGGAAAATGCCAGTTTGGCACTTGTATAAATAGAAGGAAAGTTCACCTCATTTGTATAGTCACTCAACCAAGCAAGTTCGCACCACTTGGAGAGAGATTCGCATTTGCAACTAGGAGAAGATATTTTGGGGTTTCTACTTGGAAAGTTCTTCCACTTTTCTCTCTCATCATTGTACTCTACTCTCAGAATTGTTCATCTCTATACGAAGGTTGCTGGGTTTTCTCCCTATTGGGTTTCCCAGGATAAATTTTCGTGTTCTTTGTTTTTGTGCTTTGTCTCTCTTCTAGTGATCCTGTTGATCTTATGCAATTGAATTATAATGCTATAATTGTATGAAAAACTAACATGGTTTCAGAGTAGTACTAGAAGAAGCCATTGCCGAAACTAGGGTTTCATCTTTTAAGGCCTTTACTCATCATTTTGGTGTAAAAAGTGTCATGGGAATTTCGCTCTAGGAAGGGCACATCTTTTGGTGAAGGCAGAATCCAATTATGAGAAGTTTCATTTTTGACCTAATTTTGTAGCTGCAGTTACTGCATAAATTAGGGTTTCAGGTTTTGACCTACTCCCTCCACAGATTTGGTTCGACCCTACCTTTCCTTTACTCGCCTTGCTAGGGTGCATCTCCCTGTGGAGTCAATTTTTCAAGAATCCAACTTTCAATTTTGATCTAGCTCCTGCTAGGGTTTCTAATCCAGATCTGCAGTCAAGATGATTGGAATGAAGGTTGAAGATCGTTTGGAAGGGGCTTCCAATTTCATCTCTTGGAAGTCTAGGGTTCTTCTCTTACTAGAAGAAAATGATCTCTTACAGTTTGTCAATGAGAAGGTCCTAGAACTAGAAGCCGAAGAAGACAAATCTCGCTGGAGGAAGAATGATGCCAGAGTAAGAAGGAGTTTGGTGGACTCAGTTAGAGACCATTTGGTACCTCAAATCTCAGGAAAGAAGAATGCTAGAAAGATGTTCAAAACCCTAAAGAAGCTATTTGAACATAGTAGTATCAATGTGACACTCACATTGAGGAACTAGCTATCGAATATGAAGATGTCCAAGTCAGAATCAATTGCCTCATACTTCATGAGGATCACATAACTAAGGGACAATCTAAGTACTAGTGGAGATCCCATTGATGATAAGCATCTTGTCATTACTACTCTAAATGGTCTCCCACCATCTTGGGAGTCATTCATTCAAAGCATAAGTGGTTGAACCAAGCTACCCAAATTTGACAAGTTATGGGCAGATTGCACTCAGGAAGAGACAAGGATAGCAGCAAGGCAAAGACTCCATGGCACTCAACCTGAGGAGAATCAAGCATTCTTGTCCCATGCCAAGAAAGGCAAGGGAAGGGGAAGAGATTTTTACAATGACAAGCACCAAGGTAGGAGATCAAGTCCTCCTCCAGATCAAAAGAAGAAGAAGAAGGATTTGTCTCAGATACAATGCTACAGGTGCAAGGCATATGGCCATTATGCCAGTAATTGTCGAAGTTCAAACAAAAGGAAGCATGAAGCCTCAACTGCCGATGTTGATGAAGACACTCCTCACAAGAAGTCGAGGAATGATGATCATTCGGAGTTCTTCTTCTAGTGCTCCCCATGTTGAGGTGATGATATGAGGATCTAGACTGCGATGCGCTCCCAGCAAGAAAATAAAGAACATAGGTCTCTCATGGTTGTTCCCACAAGAAGGCAGTGGGAGCCCACCCACAAAAACAATAAAAGATAAGTATTTGGTTTTATTGCTCACATTGATTTGTTTTGTGTTATACATATCAAATTATATGCAGATCTATCAGGAAGTGTGTTGAGCATTTGATATAGTTCACTTATTGATGTACCATATGAAAGTTTTTCACATCCCAACCCGGTTTCAAGCTTTAGAAGCTTCTTTGCATAGTTTAATGTCCAAACCCCAGTATGCACAATTTTTCATAAAAATTTGACTTCAACTTAAAACACATGAGATACTTTTCTTCATTAAAATTCAGAAAATTAATTTTCAGCCAAGAACTTCATTCTCAAAAAATTAATAACAACCATTCAACCATTAAAATAACACAGGAAATTTTTGGCCAATAGCCCAGGATAAAACCCCGAAGGGAAAACCTGTTTGGGAGAGAGATTTTATTTTTCTGAGATTTTTTTCACAAATTACAACAGCAGTACTTATCTCATTTCATCCTTGAAATATGTGCCAGAAAAACTTTCTGAAAATTTGCTGTACGGATTGCTGAACCAGCTTCTCGAAATCCATGTCACACGTGTGACTGTACGGTCAAGTACAGTACGGACAGCCTGGAAATCTGTGTGCTGAAAACGGAAATTTAATGCCTCGAAATCTATTCCCTGTACGATTCTGACAGCAACATTAATTCCTGTACCTTGCCTCGAAAACCATGCCAACTGAAACTCAATTTTTGTGCAGCTGTACGGATCCGTATTGTACGGATTGTTCTCGATTTCTGTGCAAATACACTTTTTAGTGCCTCAATTTCTGTGCAATCTTTTTCCTAGGAATTTGTGCAAGCTTTCTTGGGATTTGTGCCCATCTCCATGCTCTCAATCTCTATGCTGAAATTTTCTCAATTTCTCTTTCTCTGGTTCAAATTCTCTTCAAACCCTTCTTCTTCTTCTTCTTGCTCCCTCTCTTCTCCAAAACTCTCTCTTGGAAAATAAAGAACAATCAATGAGAAATGCCTTGCCCTAGCCCTTTTTGTTCATCATAACTTCCTCTTCAAATCCAATGGTCAATATTAAATTAGATGGATGGCTCTCATTAAATGCTCAATTAATAATTAATAAATGTCATTTAGTGCACCTCATGACATTTAATAAAGTAAAGACACCCTCATCTAATTAATTACTCACTTGACTTTATTTAATAATATGAACTTAGGATATAATGACTTTTTAACTTTTAATGAAGTCACTTTAAAATTATAAAGTGCATCTCACTTCATTAATTAAAAAATGACTAGGGGTCACAACTTTAAAGTGTCCTTGTCCACCCCAAGGCACTACTAGGTGAACAAACACTTCCTAGGTACTTTTTCAACACTCCCTCTTACCGAGGAAGGTGTTCTTCACCACTCCCATCTTGTCTCTGAAATAGACATGCTTCCCTCTACCCAAAGACTTCGTGAGAATGTCAGCGACCTGCTCATCAGTAGAAATATACTGCAACTGTACTGCTCCTCTCTGAACATAATCTCTAATGAAATGATACCTGATCTCAATGTGTTTACACCTGTCATTAAATACTGGATTCTCAGAGAGCTTGATGCAACTCTGATTGTCACAATGTATCACTGTGGGTCCCATCACCTGACCAAATAAATCAACCATCAACTTGCGAAGCCACAAGGCTTCACAACTGGCTTGACTGGCAGCCATATACTCAGCCTCTGCAGAACTCAATGCTACAGACTTTTGTTTTCGGTTGAACCAAGACACAACTGTTGAGCCGAAACTGAAACAACAACCGGAAGTGCTCTTCCGATCCGAAACACTACCTGCCCAATCTGAATTTGTAAAGCCAACCAATCCCACTCCATCAGATCTCCTGTAGTCCAGACCAAAATCTACTGTACCGGCAAGGTATCTCAACACATGTTTTGCAGCTATCCAGTGCACTCTCCTGGGCTCCACCATGAACTGACTGAGAGTGTTAACTGCAAAACTCATATCTGGCCTGGTGTTGGCCAAATACATCAACGAACCAATCAAGTGACGATATAATGTAGGATCCACCAACTCTCCCTTAGAAGCATGAAGCTTCGTCCAGTTGGTGGTCATAGGTGTGGACATGGGCTTGCAACCCTCCATCTGAAATCTCTTCAGAATGTTTACAACATATTTTCCCTGACTCAAGAAAACATGTCCATCCTCCTGCCATACCTCCATCCCCAATTAGTAATGCATCAGTCCAAGGTCGGTCATCTCAAACTCTGAAGCAAGATCTTTCTTACATGCTTCAATTAGGTGCTCTCCTCCTGTAATGAACAAGTCATTAACATATAGCAGAAGAATGAGCGGAACACCACCAACCACAATGTAGTATAGGTTGGGATCTACCTCACTCTTCTGAAACCCAATCGATAGCAAATGAGCATCAATCCTGGAATACCAAGCCCGATGGGCTTGCTTCAGACCATACAAGGCCTTTTTCAGCCTGCAAACATGTGAATCTCTCCCATGAATCTCAAAGCCCTGAGGCTGCTCTAGATATACCTCCTACTGTAGAAAACCGTTCAGAAAAGCGGTTTTCACATCCATCTGATGAATCCTCCAACCCATCTCTGCTACAACGGAGATCACTGCTTTGATCGAAGAAAATCTAGCAACCGGTGCAAAGGTCTCATAGTAATCAACTCCCTCTACCTGTGAGAACCCTCGTGCAACAAACAGAGCTTTGTACTTGTCGATGCTTCCATCCGCAACACGCTTGATCTTATAGAGCCACTTGGAAGTTACCACTGACTTCCCCTCAGGCCTCGGAACAATCTCCCACACCCCATTCTTCATGATGGATTTGTACTCTTCCATCATGGCATCTCTCCAAACCTGGTGTGGGTTAGCCTCCTCAAATGTAGTAGGCTGAGAATCACTCAATCTAGTCACCAATGCCATATAACTGGAAAATCTCTCTGGTGCTTTGCTCTCCCTGACCTCCCTCTTGGGCACTCCCACAGACTGCTCCGCTTCCTTCACAAGATCCTTAAGCCAACTTGGCGTACGTTTCTTGGAAGTAGCTTCCTCCTGTAGGTGCTCCTCCATAACCTCCTCATTAGACATCTGTCTACCTGAAGAAGTACCTGTGGTCTGAGATCCTGTACCTGATGACCCTGAACCTGTACCACTCGAATCACATGAAGGTGAAACTTGTGAACCTGTGACCCGTGAATCTATCCCTGTACCAGAAGTACCTGTAAACTGAGTCCTTGAAATTGATGAACCTGTAACCTGTGACTCAGTCACTCCTGAAACCTGTGACCCTGTACTCTGACTCTGTGACACTGTCACATGTGGAGACACAATCTGCTGCTCCTCCACCTCTGAATCATAAGACTTCCTGAAGGCTTTCTCTTCCTCAAATTTGACCTCCCTCCTCACCACAACTTTCTTCTGTGCAGGAAGGTATATGCGAAAAGCCTTCGAAGTCTCATCGTATCCAACAAAGATGCCTTTCTCCGCTGTAGGTTCTAACTTTGTCCTCTTCTCAGAAGGGACATGAGAGTATGTAAGGCATCCAAAAATGCGAAAGTGACCTATCTCAGGTCTCTTTCCGGTGAACATCTCCTCAGGAGTTTTACACCCCAATGCTCGGTGTGGACTCTTGTTCTGAACATAAACAACAGTGCTACAGGCCTCTGCCCATAGAAAGAAAGGAAGACTCTGATCATGCAACATAGCTCTAGCTGCTCCTACTACCGCCTTGTTCTTCCTTTCCGCAACTCCATTCTGTTGTGGAGTGTATGGAATTGTCAAATGCCTCCTGATGCCCTCCTGTATGCAAAACTCATCAAACTCCTTGGAGGTATACTCACCCCCATTGGCTGACCTGAGTGCCCGAATCCTCCTACCTGTTTGGTTCTCCACAAGAGCTTTGAACTCTTGGAACCTCTGCAAGACTTCCTGAGATTGTTTACTTCTCAGAAAGTAGATCCAGGTCTTCCTGGAGTGGTAGATCCAGGTTTACTACAAGGTTGTGGATGATGAGCCACTGATTTTGGTCCTTTATGTTGATGACCTGTTTCTCACTGGAAATGAGAAACATATCGTATGGTGTAATAAGAAGAAACTTGCCTCTGAGTTCGAAATGAAGGATCTTGGATTGATGCATTACTTCTTGGGATTAGAAGTATGGCAGGGGCAGAAGGAGATTTTCCTAAGTCAAGGAAAATACACCATAGATATTCTGAAGAGATTCAGAATGTTGGACTGCAAGTCCATGGCCACTCCGATGGATGCAAATTTGAAGAAGTTGAGGGATTCTGCTTTAGACTCAAATTTGATTGACCCCACTATGTATCGCCAGTTGGTTGGATCCTTGATGTATCTGAAGAACACCATACCAGATATATGTTTTGCTGTGAATGCTCTCAGTCAGTTCATGTGTGAATCGAGGCAAATTCACTGGGTTGCTGCAAAACATGTGCTCAGATACTTGCATGGCACTGTGGGATATGGCCTGAGATATCCTTCAGAGTGTGACTTGAGATAGCAGGGGTTTTCAGACTCAGATTGGGTTGGATGTGCTGCAAATAGGAAGAGTACTTCCGGATGTTGCTTCAGTCTAGGTTCTACAGTGATTTCTTGGTGTAGCAGGAAACAGACCTTAGTAGCACTTAGCATTGTAGAGGCCGAGTATATGGCTGCTAGTACAACAACTCGAGAAGCGGTATGGATTCGGAAACTCCCCACGGGATTGTTTGGCCAGATTCCAGAGCCAACTGTGATAACCAGAGCTGTGTGCAGATGTCCGTGAATCCCATATTCCATGACAAGTCGAAGCATATAGAGATTCAGTATCACTTCATTCGTGATATGGTGCATAAAGGTGCGGTCGAGTTATAGTATGTTCCAACAAATGACCAGACTGTAGATGTTCTTACGAAGCCTCTTCCTAGGATAAAGTTTGAATACTTTCATGGAAGACTTGGAGTAGAAGAGAACGTGTCCCTCCTTGAGAGGGAAATATGACATAGAGATGTTTACCCTGCTTTCACCCAGGTACCTCTACTCGTCCATGTTCTCAGCCAGGTATGGGAGTAATCCCATCGGCAGATGAGACGAACAGGTAGTAGATGGTCGGGTTCCACCCAACTACCTCTACTCGTCCAGGTTCTCAACCAGGTATGGGACTAATCCCATCGGCAGATGAGACAGACAGGTAGTAGATGGTCGAGTTCCACCTAGGTACCTCTACTCGTCCAAGTTCTTAACTAGGTATGGGAGTAATCCCATCGGCAAATGAGACAGACAGGTAGTAGATGGTCGGGTTCCACCCAGGTACCTCTACTCGTCCAGGTTCTTAGCCAGGTACGAGAGTAATCCCATCGACAGATGAGACAGACAGGTAGTAGATGGTCGGGTTCCACGCAGGTATCTCTACTCGTCTAGGTTCTCAACCAGGTATGGGAGTAATCCTATCGACAGATGAGACAGACAGGTAGTAGATGGTCGTGTGATGCTTGCACAGGTACCTCTACTCGTTCAGGTTCTCAGCCAGGTATGGGAGTATCCCATCAGCAGATGAGACAAACACATAGTAGATGGTCGTGCACCTCTTCTCATCCAGGTTCTCAGCTAGGTATGGGAGGATCCCATCGGCAGATGAGACGAACAGGTAGCAGATGTAAAAGCAAATGGTAAAGCTTATCTCTCAGACATCCAGGTAGGATGGATAGGCTACTCTTGGACTCACCGAAGGGCTGGTGGAGTTGATGCATGATGACACTTCTTGAAGGATTGAGACTGTGTTGACAACCTTCAGTATGTATAGAGATGATCGAGACAATATAGATGTACAGATGAAACCCAGATGATCATGATGCTGATAATGACCGAAGAATACCTTGCTTGTTGAGAGGGAGTGTTGGAATTTGTGCAACTTCGGAAGATATTCTTATTATATTCTTATTATATTGATTTGTACCTCCTACGGGATATGAATTTGATGTAATTAATTATGTAAACCCTTGAAAGAATCAATGTAAACCTTGGGGATAAATTACCCAAAGAAAAGATTAAAGCAAACTTTATTTATTGATCCCTAAGTCAAGTCGGCCCAGACAGTTTGACAAGTCGGCCCTGTTGAGGAAAAAGCCAGTTTGGCACTTGTATAAATAGAAGGAAATTTCACCTCATTTGTACACTCACTCAACCAAGCAAGTTCTCACTACTTGGAGAGAGATTCGCATCTGCAGCTAGGAGAAGATATTTTGGGGTTTCTACTTGGAAAGTTCTTCCACTTTTCTCTCCCATCATTGTACTCTGCTCTCGGAATTGTTGATCTCTATACGAAGGTTGCTGGGTTTTCTCTCTATTGGGTTTCCCAGGATAAATTCTCATGTTCTTTGTTTCTGTGCTTTGTCTTTCTTCTAGTGATCCTATTGATCTTATGCAATTGAATTATAATGCTATAATTGTATGAAAAACTAACAGAGATTGGTTGCTAGAATCAAAGAGTTGGTTGCTAGAATCAAGGATGTTGGTTGGTAGAATTGAGGAGATTAGTTATCTCTCTCAAAGCATAAATAGGACAAGATGGGAGGAGAAGTTGTAGAACACACCAAGGAAGTTGCGTGAGGAACATACACAAGTGAAGCCAAGAATGAGAGAACACAGATAGCAGTAAGAGGATCGACCAACAAGGTTGAAGACTACAAGGATAGTACTGTACGATGTTGTATAGGGTACACCAGTTCCTTAGATTTCTGTGTAGGCATACTATATCTTTTCAGCAGGTTGTAAACCTCAGGTTAAGGTGTCCTTTTAAGTTTTGATTATTTAATGTTAAGCTATAAACCTCAGGTTAAGGTGTCCTTTTAAGTTTTGAAGGACATAATTCTTGTGTATTGTGTTTATGCTTCCGCTGTTCGTTTTCAGCTACATGTGTGATTGTTGCATTCTTAGAAATATTTATTTCTATGGTTAAATAAGTTCATATTCGATTTATTTAATTAAAGAGAAACATAGGACAACAATCACTTGGTCTTGAAAATTTACATGGTATCAGGACTTGGTTCTTTGATTGAGATTCTCAAGGATTTACATTAGTAAATCAATTGTCAGAAAGAAGGACTAGCTGTTAAAGAGTATCATTATTTCTTTTAAGGACTAATTTTTAGATCTAGGAGTTTGTGCATTATAACATAGATGGCATCAACTAGCCTCAGGTTCGAGGACAGAGTGGATGGTGCCTCAAATTTCCTTTCATGGAAAGTCAGGGTAACTCTTCTATTAGAAGAGAATGACCTCTGGGATATTCTCAAAGATGTTGTGGTAGAACCCACAAATTTGATGTAGTTGGTAGCTCACAAGAAGAAAGAAGTGAGAGCCAAGTGGATGATCATGGATGCTATAAAGGATCATTTGATCCCTTACATATCTGAGGAAGATGACAAAGGACATGTTCCATGCCTGGTTAGCCTTTACTAGAGCAAGAACATTAACCGGAAAATGATATTGTAGAACAAGCTCAGATCTGTTGAGATGACCGGATTAGATATTGCTACTAGTTACCTGATGAAGATCACATAGATTTGTGACCAACTTATTGTAGTTGGGGAGAAGGTTGAAGAGAAGGAGCTAGTAAACACTGAACATGGCACTGAATGGGTTCCCACTGTTGATGTTCTCCATGGTTCCAACATCGGGCAAACATTCTGCAGATCATTCTCCCATAGTGGTCATGTGGACCAATGGTTGGTAGAGGATGGCCCCGTTGTAGCCCTATTTAGTCATGTGTATTGACTATGTGTATTGAGGCTCAGATGCTTAGCCTTTGTCTAGTCATGTGGATTGACTAGAGTGAAGGAAGGCTAGAGGTCACATGCATCACTCTATGTGGGAGTGCTCCGTAATGGGGGTGATCTATTCTTATAGAGTGAGTTGACTTGTCTATGTTATAGTGGATTTTATCTCTTTGTATATTAGACAAAGTCTAATCTAATGTTGAATTCGATATTGGCTCTAAGAAGTGTCTAGGACTTCTTAGAGTATGGTCAAATCAACATTAGAGCTCTATGGAAGAATTTGATCTGCATGTGAGGAGATATCAACGAGGAGAACTTTTCTATGATGAAGAAATAATCAAGGAGTCAAGACAATCCATTGAAGAAGTCCTAGAGAAAGTGGAAGGCAAGAAAGAGCACAACTACCCCAGTAAAAGGGGTAAATTGACCCTAGAAGACAAACGTACAAGTTGGCCTCAAGAGTGAAAATCAAGTCAGCTGAAGAATATAAATAGAAGTGTTCTCACACTTCATTTGACACGTTCACATCACACATCTTCTCTCTCTACTAGTGTGCACCTCCAAAGAAGGCCTAACAAAGGCAAGAAGTAGTAATTTTGGGTTTCTCTTATCATCTCTACAAGTTCGCTACCCTTGTTAGGGTTTCATGTGAAGAAGGAAAAACCTCTTGTAAAATAGGGCTTAATCTTCATGATTGGTATTGTACTTGAATTGGATTGATTTCTTCTCAGAAAAGTTTGCTGGGTTTTCTCCCTGTTGGGTTTCCCGGGATAAATCTTTGTGTCTCTTGTGCATGGTTATCTTTTAATGATCCTTGTTTTATTTCCACTGCAAATGAATGGTGATATTTTTTTCAAGCATAATTGTGGGATGAAATGAATTATGAAATAAATTTGAAAGAGATGAAAATTATACTACTAAGTTAAAAATTCAACACCCACTTCAATGGGAAACATTTTTCCAAGGTGTTTGTGCTCGGGATAACCTTCCCTCCTGGGAAAGACTATGGGATGATTGTATCCAGGAGGAAATTTGGATGGAGTCAAAGGCTAGCAGGCAGGGAGGTGACAATGACCATGCCCTAATTCGTCAAGTAATGAAGGCTAGAGGTAAAGAACCCAACGAGGGTAAGATGAAGGGTAAGGAGTCATCCTCACAACTAGGGAAGAAGGACATGAGTAAAATCAAGTGCTTCATATGTCATAAGAATGGCCATTATGCATCATAGTGCCTGGAGAAGAAGGGTAAAGGGAAGCAACAACACTAGGTAGCAGCCTTAGCTGAAACTCAAATGAACGAGTTTGCCTCCAAGTTCGAGAAGGATTTCTTGATGGTATCTTGCCTCTCTTCCAACACAATTCCAAAGAACGCGTGGTATGTGGACAGTGGAGCATCAAGGCATATGACATCAATCCGAGAACTATTTTCAAGTCTAAATGAGCATGTCTTAGTAGTTTAGGTCGAGCTTGGTGATGATGCCAAGTATATAGTAGCAAGAGTTGGTACCATTCCTTTCCAACTCCGGTTAGGTAACTCATTAGACTTTGATGATGTCTTATTTGTTTAAGGTCTCACGAAGAATCTGCTTTTAGTTTCGGTCATGGAAGATAAGGGCTATGCAATAGAGTTCAAAAACCAACAAGTCCTCATTAAATCGAAGGAGTGTAGCCTAGGATTAACTTCGGTGATTGGGGCTAGAGAAGGCAATTTGTACAGGTTACAAGGTGAACCTGTTCAAGCCCTAGTACATAACACAGACAACTTGTGCGAGTTGTGGCACAAAAGGATGGGGCACCTGCATCATTGAGCATTGCCTATTTTGAGGGAGATCATCACAGACCTTCCAGACTTCGGCATTGAGCAACAGGGTGTATGTAGAGGGTGCGCGCTTGGCAAGCATGCCAAGGCTACATTCCTAAGCAATGATCATAGATCTAAGGGAATTCTAGATCTAATGCATTTGGATGTATGTGGACCAACGCCAATAACATCAATCATAAGAAGCATGTACTATGTTTCCTTCATTAATGACTTTTTTGCAAAACATGGATCTACTTCTCGAAGACCAAGGATGAAGTCTTCAACAGGTTTAAGGAGTTCAAGGCTCTTGTATAGAACCAGGCAAGGAAGAAGATCAAGGTTTTGAGATCAGACAATGGGGGTGAGTATACCTCCAATGATTTTGATGATTTTTTCAAGGGTGCAGGGTTCAAGAGGGAGTTTACTGTTTCGTACAACCCACATCAAAACGGGGTTGGAGAGTGAAAGAACCGATCCATCATAGGGGTTGTTAAGGCCATGATACATGACTAGGATTTGTCGATGTTTCTATGGGAAAAAGCATGCAACATGTTAGTCTACATTTAGAACATGTGTTCTCACAGGATTTTGGGGGACAAGGCACCAAATGAGGCATTCATTGGTGTGAAGTCGAAAGTCATTTTTGCATCTTTGGCTCTCCAATTTACATCCATATTGTAGTGGAGAAGAGGACCAAGTTGGAGCCCTCCAGCAGGAAGGGTTTGTTTGTTGGTTACAGTGAAACTTCAAAAGCCTACAAGATCTATATTCCAGGGGAGAGAAACACAATTGTAAGTTGGTGTAAAGTTTGAGGAAGAATTTGCATCCAGGAAGTCTCATGAGCCAATACCACTGATAGAGGATGAGGCGTAGGAAGCTTCGAAGGTCGAGCCAGGGTCATGAACGACTTCTAGTTTGGGGCATATTTTCCTAAGTAAAAGGCTAAGAACCTCCATGCATTTGCATAATGAATCATCAAAACACCAACAAGCTTCGAGAGCTCAACATAAGCATAACATAAACTTTATTAAGTATCGCCAAAAGGCTGATTACACCAAAGAGATAAACACAAAACCAGGACAATGACATTCCCTGCACAAAAGTATGGAAGCTAGAAAGAAGAGAAGAAATCACAGAACAAAATTAGCTCTTGTTGAAAAGATCCGACCTTCAAACCAATAGAGACTTTTTCCTTTTAAAGAGAAATCCAATGCGCATTGAATGACCTAGAAGAGGATGTGCTGGAGTCAAGCGAAGACACCTGTGATATGACAGCTGATGAGCTGTTGTGAAGAGGCTATGCACCCTGATCCTTTGGAGATGCACCAGAGTGAAGTAATGATGGAGTAGAGTGATGACAAGTAGGCGCCTTGTTAACTGGGTGAGAGACTAAGTAAATAAACCATTTGCTTAGTCCATGTGAAGTCTTTCCTCATGCGCTTTAGTTAACCCAATGAAGGAGTGAGGTAGAGATGCCATGCACATTGATGGAGTGGAGATTGATTTGAACCGAACTGATGTGAAGTGGAGAGTGAACCAAGGATGTGCCTCAGTTAGACTGGTTGGGAGTGTAGTCCAACAATTCATGCGAACTAGTCTTTCTCAGAGTGTGTCCGAGTTGAGTGGGAATAAACTGGAGAGAGAGGATCAAATGCTTTAGTTAGATTGATGTTGACAGTGGTGAGGTGTCAAAGCACTGAGTTAAGTGAAGATACTTTTGAGTTAGATCTTAAGTTAAATGAGAGAAACCCATGCGCACTAGAGAAGTAAAGGTAAACTGAGAGTAACTACAGACTAACTTATGTGATGAGCTCTTTACTTCAGTCTATTAAGGAGGGTGCTTTAGTCAACTGACATAGACATCCAGTTAACTCACCCTGATGCCACCTCACTCCTTTATCCATGCGAGCGACCCAGTTGTCTCTAGTTGACCAAGGCATCCGCTTTGATAACTCAGGTAATCATCCAGTGAACTCTAGCGCTTGCCATGTCATTACTGACTCATATGCAGGTGCCCATATCTTGCCACTTGTCATCAGTTGAGAGTCGAGACTGCCATGTGTCATCATTTGAGACCGCCACATGTCACACATGCATAACTCACTACTAAAAAATATGAATTGCATGCACGTTTGAATATTTGGCATGCAAGAACATGCATGTCCATGCATGTCTCTGATAGTTCCATGCAAGGCCATGCATGTCGAAACCCTAACTGTAAAAAATGAAGTATCTTGCATGTTGCCTGAAAAAGTCTCATTGGAATCCTGAGCTTGTAAGGATGCGAAAAATGTGATGACCTATGTCATATGGACCTCCGAACCTTGTCTCCTAAAAAATAGGAAAACTTCCTAAAAATTAGGAATCTTCTCGAAACTGATGAAACTTGTGAATATCTGTCTATGTACCAAGGAAACATCAATGTACCAATCATATACCTGAACTCAATGGGAACCAACTTTGGCTCTAACAAACTGTCTTTGGAGATGCTGTCTAAGTTCTAGCCTAATGGAATGTATTGGCCATTAACCCATCCATATTGCTACGGAGCAAATCTAGGGGTTAACAACTCTTCAATTCAGATTTAAAGATAACCCCTCCTAGCTCTTTTCATTAAACCAATTTCAGATTATCCTTAGGGAGCCCCCCTTGGCCTTTGAGAGTTGGCCTAAAGTGAGGGAAGACAACACTAAGGTGATAGTGGTGCTATCTTCCATAGTTGCAAGTTGGTTGCACTTGTGGGTAGGGACTTTTCCTTAAGTGTCAAATCAGTCTGTAACGCACAGTGAGCATAGCTCATCACATATTCTATGATAGATTGATCCATAATATTGTCCACATATAGGTTTAGGTAGGTAATTGAAACCCCAAAGCATGGGATCCCATACCCCGTATTCATCCATTAATTAAGAATCTTCTGATCAAAGTGGACTACACAACTCCATAAGCCTAGTTGGTGGTTGGTTGACTTTCTACCTTCGTCGATTCCCTCTTTTAGGTCAACTCTGAAGTCCAACAAGGTGAGTTTACACTAAAGAAACATAGTTTCCAACATACCCCCTTAAACACAGCTTGGAGGACAAACCAAATTATATCACATAAATCAAACTACATCACATTCTCCCTTAATTTGATAGGTATTAGGGACCACAAGTACTGACAATCAAAGAAATGTATCCAACCAAGGTACAATATTGAAATACTGCTACCTCCATACAGTGAATTTGCTAACAACTAATATATTGATCAATCCAAGGTACAGTAACATTTCCAGAAAGAAGTCTGGAAAACTATCACCTCCAACAAGATTCCTCACTTGATCCTCTTTGGAATCAGTGAAACAATCTGTGCACCATGCTCACAAGCATATGAAGAAAACAAGATCAGAACAAGAACAAAAGGTTCCCTAAATGTTGTCAAAATAGTCCAAACAAGAGTCCCATTTGATCATTTGACTAGACAACAATACAACAACAAATCAGTCTCTGTTCATCAACTAAATTGTCTCTATCAAATAAGTATCTCAAAATCCAATAAGTATCTCAAAAATCCAACAATCATCAAGTTGGTACCTTGTCAGCATCACTTGTTTGTTCTCTGTAACTGCCAGTCAGCACAGTAGTCTTCAATCACCAGTCTGCAACAGGTAGTCAGACCAGTCTCTACATACTCTAATAATCTATCCTCAAGCAATTTAGTTGATACAGTTGAACAATACAATCAACAACATTAGTGGGGTTTGTCTATCAAACAAGCTCAACAACATTGAGTCTGAGTCAATCAATGGACTAGATATCTTAAGTTGCGTTTACTTATCCAAACATCAATAGCATCAATAATATCCCCCCTTAAACACAATTGAGGGATCAATACAATGCTACAGTCAATTGCTACATTAGTCAACTGGCTAATCAATCCATAAGAATAAAGAGGAGAACTACATGGTTGTATAGTTGACATCACTCATCTGTATGAATTCCCTAGACATCTTTTCAAATGCTACCACGACCATTCATCTGTCCAGCTATAATCAATCCAAGTAGTTGGCCCTGGTCCAAAAGCCTATCTCTCACACCTCTTTTGTGAGCACCTGTAAGAATTACTGCCACGTCCCCAAGAATGTCGACTCTTGTATGAATTCCTCCTAACTTCATGATGAGGATGTCAATATGGCTAACAACTCCATTCTTGTTGAGTAGGAGGTGAAGCCTCAAAATCCTACACAACCTAAGGTGTAGGGAACTCCTGCAAATCAACAATACCTTCATCATCAATCGGCTCAACAAAACCATAAATAGTTGATTGTTCTTACTTCAATTCAGTTGAATGACTTCCATCTGCAACAAACAAAATAATGGTTGAATACAATCACCTCTGCTGTCAATGAATTCTCATCATATCCAAGACTTGCTCTAAACTGTATCATCTCGGGCATAATTGGAACAACAATATGCTGTCTACTATTCCCAAGTCCATCTCAAGTATATCCCATCTTACTCAGTAGTTGGGACCCAATATCTCTAGTATGTTTCTCAAATCTTGGAGAAATCATTGCAGCAGTAGCCAAGAGGGAATGAGAAAATACAATTTCTTTAAAACTAGATCAAAGGTATCATTATTCAAATAGGCTTTAAAAAATCCTATTACAGTGAAGATAGGTTGATTGTCGATCTGCTAGTCAATTCTCGACTTGGTGGAAAAAAACTCTTTCCAATATTCAATATGCTCAGACAAATTAATCCACCTGCAAGACAATAAATCACCTTGGTCTTCTTCAACAATAACAACAAGGTTTTACCAAATGTCCTACAAAATCTCTTGAGCAATATCTTGGGCAATATCTTGAGCAAAATCTTCGTTGGCATGCACATGTCTAGGAATCCTATTGTAAAGCTTAACAAAATGATTATTAAACTCAAAAACATATTCATTTTTACCTTTTTTGGGCTGACCGTAACTCTTCCAACAAGAAAGCGTTGTCTCGTTTGTAATTGCATTTCTCTGAAATTTCTTTTAGACAAATACTATCCTTTGATGGAGGCATTAGGGAGGGATTTAGACTATGTTTGTGCATCGCCTTCGATGGTTTGCAAGGATATCTTCATTACTACATCTTCGTATTCAACCTCCAAGTCATCCACAAATTTCAAAAATGCGATTGGATGGTCGTCAACAGATATTGTGTTATTCACAACAAAATTTGGAAGTCGTTTTCTATAGTCACCTGTAGGCATATCATGAGGTTGGTTAGGAATCAGGGCAAAACTCAAAGGAGCATACATTGTGAGTGAAAATCTAACTACCGGAACTGCCATTGTACTATCCCGAGATGAAACCGATTCTGAAAAAGTTGTGGTTAGAGGCGAAGAAGATGATCTTACTGGAGAGCTTACCACGAGAGTAGAACTAACCATGGAACCACTTACTGTGGTACTTGTGTTAGGCGATGGTGACGTTACTACTTGGGAGGCAGTTGTGACTGTAGAATCACTCTCTTTAATTTGGCGGAATCTGAGGTAATTTATTGGTTTTATTTCGGAATAACTGTTGTGGTTTGTCAAGGCCCGGAGTGATACCTTGTTTAGGATCAAATCGCGACAATCTTCTAGTATTTTCCAGGATGACTAGATTTTACAAACAATGGAGTTGCCAAATGAGACGAAAAAAATACAAAATGAATAGGATAAATCTCACCGATGTTGTTTAGATTTCTCAAGGACTAATGAATCCTTGGCAACGATGCCAATTTGTTATCTCTCGGATTTGCACCAACAGATCAGCCCAATAATTATAGGCCTCCTCGTCCTGTCACAGCTAGGCCTCCTAGTCCTGTCACAGCTAGGTGCCTCTTCATTTTAGATTGCTGCTTTCCCAGTCCAAGGGGGGTGTCCTTGGAGGTCATGCGCTGTAATCTGGTCTGAAAATCTGCGTAAGAAAGTAAGAGGAAACAATGTGCAATAGCTACCTTTTGACTGTCCTAAACAGTTAAAAGGGGAGGGTTAGTAAAAATATTGAATTTGGAGGTTGAGAACAATATTTTTAAGGGACTTTTAATCGGAAAATCAATGAAAGAAATGGAGAAAGTTG
Source organism: Larix kaempferi (assembly GCA_027924585.1). Classification (NCBI taxonomy): domain Eukaryota; kingdom Viridiplantae; phylum Streptophyta; class Pinopsida; order Pinales; family Pinaceae; genus Larix; species Larix kaempferi. The sequence goes on from BSBM01000092.1 coordinate 14,519,163, forward strand.
TGTTTTTGAGTGATAAAATAAATCAAAACTAGAGCAAGAGAGAAAACACCAAACATTTACTAATGATCAACCATTAGCATCCAATGAGACAAAGAACTAGTATAAAAGCATAATCAAATCTATTACATATTACAAAGAGACTATTTGCACCATGGTGGTTGATGTGCAGCAGGCTGCCCATGATCTCCTCACCAGCAAATGAGGGTGGTGGTCAGAGAATGGTGGATGAAGTGAAGAGGGTTTCACAGCAGCCAAAAGTGGTCCCAAAATGATTGTCTCTCCTCTTCCTTGTCCTTCACTGTGAATTTAAAGGCCTCCAAGCAATAATGTGCCCTCCCTTCTTGCTGATCCAGCCCAACCAAAGTCCACTTCACTGATGTTTCTCTGCTTAGATGACTGCCCCTTAAGTGTGCCCTCTACCTCCTTTAGGTCGACCCTCAAACTCTTCTCATGAATGAGGCATGCATGCAAGTGAATGCGCCCTCTTCAATTGAGAGTAACTGCATGCAAGTGGAGTGCACCCTCCTTCATTGAGATTAACTGCAAGACAAGTGAGTGCACCCTCCTTGACTGAGAGTAACATGCATGCAAGTGGAGTATACCCTCCTCAACCGAGAGTAACTGCATGTAGGTGGAGTGTGCCTGTAATGAACCAAACTAGGAAATTTGGGACACTAACTCTTCTTCAATGAAGCTGTGACTAGACTTGGCTTACTGACCCCAAACACTCCCAAAACTTTCCCCAAACTTCCCAAACTGTAATCTGAGGTTTATTGCAGACTTATGACAGTCTAGAAAGGTGTATGAGACATGGACAAGGACTCTACATCGACAGAGGCACATTCTTTGGGTGCATCACGCCCGATATGGTCACAAGGATTGCGTGGTTGTCAATCCCCAAGACTTTTGTGGAAACCCAACTGCTTCTGGTGCACTCTGGATGCAACTTGACTCTGGTCAGAACCCCACACTATTGCAGAAAATACCATGCACGCCAAGATCTGAAACTTTCTTCTTTATATTCAATGCACACAGCTTTTACATCAAAATCCTTCTCTGCAGATCGGCTTCGGAGGGCGAAGCTCGTCACTGCGACTCTGCAAACAACTCTAAATGTCTAAGCACAATGTCTAGAGCTCATTTATCTTTCAGAAACAGCAAGCTGTAACTTCCAGAAGGCTTCCTGGAGCATCTAGATATGCTTACTAGCACTCTAATAACACACAGACAAAGATTTATAGACTGAGCTTAAGCTTTTGATGCAATCTTTGGTAGGAACAGAAATCAGGGAGGCTTTGGCTTTTGAAAGTGATTAGGAGGTGATTTGTCACACTAGTAGGACTGTTCAGTTGGACTACTTTGGAGGCGATACAAACCATACCCATGGCTCACGAATTCTGAAACAAATGCTGGGGATGGGCTCTATGGTGTCCTACCTACCTGTAGCACGTTATAGAACTCGATTTGGAGCTATGGATCTCAAGATATGGCTCAACTAGTGAAACTAGTCCAATTCACTAGGCCAACCAGCTAAGCGTTTTTTCAAGCGTCCCCAAATCGTACCTAGAGATCCCAATTTACTGAACCAACGACTGATATGGACCCTAACCGACCTCAGGGACCTGCAGCAATTGACATAATATGATTTGGAGTTTCTGGGGAGAAGTTGTGGCCAAAACAATAAGAGCTAGTCAATTTGACTAGTAAAAGAGCAAGGGAGAATTGGTGTATAAGGAGAGAAGATAGAATCTGAAGATTGGACTTCTGATTTGTAACATATGCCTGTAGAATGTCTTAAATAATATGCAGAACCATCAAGTACAGCTGCCACAACACATTAGTCACATATATTCATCTCATGATATATACATCTAACCATTGCATCAAAACAATAACAAATGGGAGCAAGATATCACTGAATCCTTTATTATGAAGAAAAATTATGGGAGTACATAGATGATAATGTGAACTGCAGATAAGCTCTATGAGAAAGGCTGAATGCCTCCCTCCTTAGTGGCTAGCTGAATACACAACTAGAGTAGTAGAGATGAGGGGCCCATCACCCTCTTGGTATGCAAGGGGAGCATCACCCAAGCATGAGTAGCCTAAGCTACTCAACAATAATTAGAATAATCAACAAGCTAACCCCCAAATGAGCCACGACCCCTCCTTTTATGCTTGCTCCCTGACCTCAAAAACCATGCTCCACAACCATGGGCAACCCAAAACCATGCACAAAAACCATGGGAAGTAACATAACCCTTGATTCCTTCCACATGGGCCACATTCAATGTACCACTTGACCACTTCTTCATCTAATTCGCCCTCCAACAACCTTTTAGACCATTTCCTAACCAACATTGACCATTTCCACAAATCAAAGCGCCCTCCTAACCACCTTTGACCACTTCTCTCCTTTCAAATTTGAATTTGGTCCTTAAGTTTGAATTTGGGTTCATTAGCTTCCCTGTTTTAAGGAAACGCTTGCATTAGGTGATTGGCATCATTAATTTACCACTTGAGCATCCCTTTGACTTGTTCACTATTAAATACACCTCCCTTATTCATCATTTGGCCCCCATTCACACTTTGGACCAATTTTTACATCAATTTAAATAATTTGCCTTAGGTATTTTTTTTCCTTAGGCAAATTTAATTATTTTAGCCACCATGTTAATTTTTATGAATTTTGCCTAGGTGACCTTGGCCAATTTTCCATAGGCCAAAATTGGGGACATGACAGTACCTCCTTCACTGAGATCAACTGCAAGACAAGTGAGTGCGCCCTCCTTGACTGAGAGTAACATGCATGCAAGTGAATGTGCCCCTCCTTGTCTGCCATTGAGTCAAGTGCACCCCTCCTTAACTGGACAATTTGCATGCATTGATTGTCTTCTTAAGTGGATGCGCTCTCCTTAAGTAAACTTAGAGTTGACGTACCCTCCTTAACTGGACTATTTTGCATGCATGATGCACCCTGCCTGTTTAACTGAGACACAACAAAACCTCCTCTCCATGCATGCACCCAGTTCACTGAAAGTTCTTATCCCTATTTTGTGTTCATCCTCTATAAATGCACCCTCCATCATCCTTTCTAATGCACCTCTCTTCATTTCTTCGTCAATGATGCATGCACCCTCACATGTGGGATTTCCTTCACACTATCTTTTTATTTGTTGATGCAAGTTTTGGAGGCTCGCCTTGCTGTCAAACGCGCTTTAGGACAACATACTTCGTTTTTGGCTGGGTGCTTAAAATTTATTTAATGAAGTAACTTTTTTCAAGGCTTTACTTTTCGCTTTGTGGAGGGTTTTCCTTACAAAAAGATCACTTATTCATGTAGATTTCCTAAAGATAATACTGCCTAGATTTCTTCTATTTCATCATTGGTTTGTGTTTTCCCTTTCCATAGTTCTAGCATTGTTTCTTACCTCAACACCTCTTTAAGACTTGACATTGAATCTGTACCTGTTACATAAAGAAGATGGTAATAATAGATATGCCCAACAAAGAACAAAATAAAAAATCAAATAAGTAGTCTCATTTGGACTTGCTTCTTTACAAACTCCACATGTATGATTATCCATGTCCCGTGGTTCTCTTGATCAATGGGCATGCCTGGATCAACGAACAATGTGACCAACTTGATGGAATATTGTTGGATTTTAATGCTCCAGTAGTGTAGGCACAACTGGGAGGTTAACAGTCCCCTAATTCATTGCTTCAAGCACCACTGATCAATCTTCGTTGACTTCTCCTTTGCATCTTCAAATCCCAAAAATCTCGACCTTTTCCAGATGAAAAGAGATCTTTATTAACTCAGAAAGAGTTACCACAACCTTTACCTTAGCCAACTCACTTGATACATCAATATTTAGATCAACCTCCTGTTGAATATGGTTGTCATTGATGTCAAAGGAGTTCAGTAATGACAAAGGAATAACCAAGGACATGATGGCAGGGCAAACTCAGTGAAAGACAAAGGAATAACAAAGGAAGTGATGACATGACATGTATGATGATGTGGCATGTGTGATGAGGATGGAAAGACACATGATGGTGTTCTGGTGCTATCATGAAGTCTGTGTTGCAATTTGGCTTCATTTTGGAAAAGTATGGCAACTTTGGGAAACTTTGGAAATTGACTAAGTGTTGGAAAATTGGTCCAAGTGGCCTCAGGAAAATGCATGCCATACCTCATAAGAGAATGATAAAAAGTATCTAAAAATATAAGGCTATACCTTGTTGAATAGGCTATCTGACCATGGTCTCATTTATCCAAAAGAGTATTTTATGAGAAAGTTATAGATTTGCCAAAACAGGTTTGTAGGCAGTTTTGCACTAGTCCAGTAAAATGCCCGCCTATGTCAGAGGAAGATTAGTTTGAAGGTGAAATCAGTTTGGTTGTGCTCAGTAAGATGTATTACATCATCTGATATCATTGGTTCAGGGTTTTGGTGAAAGTAAGAATCCACCTTAATTGACCTAGGGTTTGGAAAATTTGTCTAAGGGTCAGCACAAAAGATCAGAAGGACATTTGCAAATGCCCACCAAATGTTGTCTTGGTGTCAATAAATTTGTCCAATGCCATGAGTTTGTTCTTTGGTGATGTGGCTATCCAATCATGCTTTTAGGTTCCTCCCTGATGGTCACATGTGCAAGAAATTAACCTGCCAATTTGAGAAAAATCATGTTTTGCCTATTGAAAATAAATGAAATTTGTCTGAGTGTTAAAAACAGAAGGTTAAGGGGCTATTTGGAAATGCCCGCTAGAGATTGTCCTTGTGCTGATAAATTCATCAGATGGCATGGGTCTGTTGCTTGATGATCTGGTCATCTAGTCATGGTCTCAGATTTTTCTCTGGAGGTTACACGTGCGAAATACAAGCTTGCCAAATTGAGAAAAAAATTGTTTTCCTGTCTAAATGAAGTATGAGAGGCTATTTGTAAATGCCCGCCAGAGATTGTTCTTGTGCTGATGAATTCATCAGATGGCATGGGTCTGTTCCTTGATGATCTATCCGTCTAGCCATGGTGTCAGTGTCTTCTTTGGTGCTCACACGTGTGAAAGATTGACTTGCCAAATTGAAGAAAAAACTATCTCTACACAAGTTGTGAGTATGCCAGCAATAAGTTTGATAATATATGATTAACAAGTATTTTTTAAATGCCCGCACAAGATAGAGATTTAAATCAAGAATGCCCAGCCAAGTCAATTTAATAAAGATTAAATAAATAAAGACAAATACACAGAGTTTATTATTTAATTAATAAACAAAAAATTAATCTTTTGAAGAGACACGAGTGTGAAAAGACATACGTTCAGAACTTCAGTTTGAAGAGGTGCAACGATCAAATGATGAGACACATGATATATAAACAAGTATTCGAGGTGGAAGAAAGATGTCTCTACAGTCTTGATTGAAGGAGCAACAAGAACAGACAGAGACCGATAAAATGAAGTAACAGAATTAAAGAAATAAAGAAGATCTGGAAATCTAAAAAAGACAAAAAGGGTGGAAGGGTGGTGCTAGGGCAGGTTGCAACCTGCTAAGGGTGTTGTAGCATCTAGTCAGTTGTAGCTGACAAAACAGGGTGTTGGTGCATCCTTCAGTTGTAGTTGACAAAACTGGGTGTTGGTGCATCCTTTAGTTGTAGCTGAGAAATTTGGGGATTGAAGTCTCCAGCAAGCTGGTGCTTGCAAACTACTTGTAAATATAATTTTGCAGTAATAGAAAGTATTGGTGGTTTTCCCAATTGGGATTCCACGATAATATTGTGTGTTCCATCTTCTTTGCTGATTTTGTTTTAAATGTGATAAGTTTTTAAAAAGATAGCCCAATACTGATTCACCCCCCCCCTCAGTATTGCTTGATATTCCAACAATTGGTATTGTTGTCCGCCGAGATGCACGCCAGCAGCAGAAATCTTTCGAAAGCTGTTCCCTCACTGCAAGTGGGGAAGGTGTGGCCTTGGGGGCAAGCAATGAGCCAGGTACTGTCACCTGAATCCTAGCTCCTCCGTTTAGGCTAACTCCTAACGAAGCCAAGGGGGGTAGTCCCTACAAAGAGTTTACTATGGCTTAATGTGTTTTGATGTTTTAAGATGTTTGGTGATGCGGATGGGTGTTGTTTAGGAGTTTTTTGAATAATGAAAATATCACAACTTTGTAATTTGAAAAAATGAACACAAGATAAATGAGCAATCCACGTTGCAAATGCAAGATAAGAGATAAGTTGATGCACAACCACTTGAAGAACTTTAAGTACAAGTCACTCACATATGGAAAATTAATCAACAAGTACTCCAGATAGATAATAAGCAAATGAAAATATGATATCAAGGACCAGTGCCTTATGGAGTCAAAAATTTGCTTGAGTGCTTGGGTTGCTTGATACAAGAGTTCGAAAGATATGTTTTTGAGATCGTTTTGTAAATTAAGAGTTTTAGTGGTCTTGATTATTAGGCTGGCAAGAAACAAGGATAAAACGTCCAACCGAAAGAAATACTTTTAATGGCTATTCACGGTGATCTGACGGACCGTCCAGTTATCAAGAGGATAAGTGTCCAATGTTTAAACCACCCTCGAAGTCTGAACAACAACACTCCGGCTCCACCTCCCAGAATAGCACTTTAAGTATTTATCGAAAGCAACGCTGGTTCGTTGGTTGGAAAATTTTATTATGTTATAGAAGTTTATCAAATCTGACACCTTTCTGAGTACTAGCCCAACCTTTTCAGGTTGGTAGAGCATACGGGTGTCGGATAGCAACCAAGGTAAATTATTAACGGGGGTGTGAGTTGAAATGTTTTAGGATTATTGAAGCACACAGTTCAGCTCTCCGATAGAGAGTGCTCTTGACTTTGTCTTATGACAAGGTTCAAGAGACTTATTTAATCTATATGCCTAATGCAAGGGGAAATGCAAACTTAATATGCTCTCCGATAGAGAGTGCTCTTGACTTGGGTTTTTACAAGTTCAAGAGGCTTTGTTCTTTATTAGAATAGAAGTAGCTTGCGTAAAGAAAAAGCACACTTTTTGAAGTAAAACAAGAAATGAAAGAATATAACAAGTGCACACTTTCTAAGGCCAAGATTAACAACTAACTAAGAAATAAACAACAAGGTGGGATCAACCTCCGAACAAGGTGACCACTAGAACCACCAGTCCTTGAGACCTTCCAGCTAGCTGAACTTCGACAAGAAGTCTAATGGGGATAGAGAAGCTACCACAAAATAATGTGGTCCTCGGGATGAAATCCCAAGGTTGCTAACTCAAGTCAAAACTTGGAAGAGAGTTAATCTAAGTACAAAAATAAACTTTGATCTAGAAAATTTGAAGTAAAACTAACTAAAGCATGCATGAAACAAACTTCCCCAAATGGGGAAGGAGAAACAATGTGTGGGAGGCCTTATCCCACCTAGCCTCTTTATTTACTGAGTTACAAATGCCTTGGGAGTTTAAACCTTGTAAGGACTTTTGAGAGAAAATGAAACATGGAGAAACTATTTGGAGTAAGCCTTTAACTGCTTTTACAAAGGATAAAAGTGTTCAAGTTTCGGATCGTCCTTATGGTTTCTTTGAGTTTTGCTTGGTTTGGATCTTCTTGTCTCATTGTTTCTCAAAGTTCTCCTCTTTTTCAAGTACCTACACAAAAGATTCACTTCAAGGCACCCATTAGCATTATTTAAAAATAAAATAATAATGGAACTACTTAAATCTAGAAATGATCAATCAAATAAAACTAAGTAGAAATGCTAATTTTTAACTTTTCAAATGAGATTTAAACTATAAACTAACTCTAGAATGCAAATGCAAATTTATCTTTTTGTGAGATCTAAATGCAAATAAACTAAGCACAAAACTAGAAATTTGATAAACAAATGCAAAAAAATACAAGATCCTAACTATGCAAAAGCAAAGATGAGATCTAAGTTTAAACTTTTTTTAAAAGAAAGTAAAACTAATTATTAACTCTAACAAACTTGTTTTTATGTGCTTTTTGGTAGGAGTAAAAAGAAGAAATGGAAAAGTAGAAGAGGCTGCCGAAAAGGTGAAAGAGAGAAGGCTGGAAACAAAAGTCTGGGACAGTCAAGGATGCAAAGAGAGGGCAGCTAGCAAATGAAGTAAAGTGGCTGCAAACAGGCTTAGATGGGCAGCGGACAAAGGTGAAGACAGGAGGCTAACACACAGTAGATTGTGGGCAGCGAATGAAGGCAAAGAACATGGCTCTTTAGGAAGGAAAAACAGTAAGAAAAAGGGGATGAAGAAGCTAGGGTGAATGGAAGAAAGGTAAGGAGGAAATGGGAGTGCTGCAAAATGTAAACAGTGAGCAGCAGACAGTAAATGGTGAGCAGCAAACAGTGAGGACGCAAGATAAAGGGTTTGAAGGAGGAAAACGAATGGAGAAGGTAGGGAGAAGATCAAAACGAGGCAAGGATTAAACCTATTGAAAACAAATTAAGCTTGATGGGAAGGTTCAAGTTTGGAGAGTGGTAGGTCTTTAGAAGTTCCACAACTTGAAAAGTATCAAGTAACAAGTAACAAGTAACCAAAAGTTTTTAGAATGCTTTGTTGGAGAAGGCAAGAAAGATCTGGAGTAACTTGCAACCCTGCAAACAAAATGTTAAAGCCAATGGAATACTTGAATGGTGAAGGTATTAGATGACGAGAGCTCCTAATAGATGCAATCTCTGAAGACACGAACACTCAATGCAAACAAGATTAGAAGCCTAAGTACTAGATTGTTAGTCTTCAATAAGCATATTAATCAAATTGCAATACAAGGGTAGGGTGAAAGAGATATTACTTAATGTAGGATGAAGACACAATGCCAAAAGCCCATCAAATGACCTCCAAAGTCTCAATAATTTTATTAGCAACAAGAAGCTTACAAATTCCACCAGAGTTTCTATGCCAAAAACTCCATGAGAAGAGAGGAGGAAGACCTCTCTTTTTATAACAAAATACAAGCACTAAGCTACCCAAATTCGAATTGGCTATGAAGAGAGCCAATGGCACTTGGCAAATTCGAAATCCAATCACATCCATGCCTAAATCGTAGCTTGGAGTAAAATCCATCACATGAGCTCGAGTTCTAGTTGTTGGGATGGGGAGGTGGCCTCCACCTTGGCAAGGCGCCCCCCATCCATCTCATTGGAAGCTTCACCACCCAATAAAGGATTGCCACATAGCAACTCGAGCCCATACCCTAGATTGACGTGAGGGATATGAGGGAACACGTGTGGATGCTTGGAGTGCAATGGGTGAAGGAAACTCGAATCTTGGAAGGAGCCAATGCTTTGTGATTGCATAAATCAAGGAGGGTGCCTACCATAGTCTTCAATGCAACTCAACCAACCACCAAATTGATGCCACATGACAAATTCGTGAATCCGTGCGTGAAGGCCCACGTGAAAAGGAAACTACGGTTTAGCTGCTCACGTCATCACGTTAATTTACTTGTATGTCCAAAGTATTAACATGGCATATGTTATTTTAATATTATACATGGCCACCCTTATTGATTTATTTGGTCACTAAGACCCCACGTGAATTTATGCCCACGCTCACCTTGTTCACGTCATGCCTCAAAACATTTCGAACATCACATTTAGGCCAATGACATATGCTTTGTCATTTAAAGGTAGTCGTACACCATATTAAAATCCTCTTCAACCTTTAAAAAATCATTTTTTAATGTTTTTGGACTTATTTGATTTTTGTCACTTAGTGAATTTTATCATTTTTTAGCCAAAATGATGCATTTTTAGCCAAAACTGCTCCTGGGGTGACGTAACTGCTCGGAAACTGAAGAATGAAGGTGCCAAGGTGAAGAGGATGCTCTGAGCGTCAAAACGAGCCTCCCCACGCCCAATTCCACCTCCGGATGAGGTTTTTATCACTTCTTGAAATTTTTTAATTAAACCATTAAAAAATGGTCTAATTTTATGAAAAATTTATTCTTCTTGGAATCAAATGAAACTCCTAGGGGACCTAGTGCACGTTCATACGACTCAATCGAGATGGCTAACACGTAAAAAATACTAGACACAAGACTCTAATAACCACCTCAGGTTTTGACGACCATGGAAAATACTCCAGCTTTGGAGGTTTGAGTGAAAAACTCAGGGATTATACGCCACTGATGAGTAGCGCATAATTCTTAAGGAAAAAACACTCTAGAGTATCCCCCAAACGGCTAAACCTACGGATAGCCGAGTCTTTTATAAAAGGATCCCGTTTAGACCAACATTTTACATTTTCCCCATGGGGGTATGAACATGCAGTTATTACAAATGGGGCAAAAATGCCCTGAAAAAGACCTCTGAACTTCTGAACACTGACGATGAACATGAAACATGTTCATGGAACTGGCGGCTCACGAGAAATTCAGCTATTTGTACAAAATAGGTGATAACAGGTATCAGAGCGGGCTCTTAACTAAGAGTTTAAACACTTGAAGAGAAATACTTTATCACTATGGATCAACAAGTAAAAATGTCCTCCAAGGTTCCAATATTCAATGGAGAAGATTATGCTTTTTGGAGCATGAGGATGAGAAGCCACATAATGTCTCTTGGATTAGATGTTTGGATGTCTGCAGGAACAGGGTACACATATCCCAAAGCCCCTCCTACAAATCTTGAAGGAATAAAAAAATTTGGAAGCAATGCCAAAGCTGTTAATGCAATCTTGGCTGGATTAGCCAGAACAGTCTTTTCCAAAGTGATCATTGTAAGACAACAAAGGGAATATGGAACAAATTGCAGACCATCTATGAAGGAGGCTCCAAGGTAAAAAGAGCTAAACTCTAGACTTTTAAAACCCAATTTGAAAGTCTAAAAATGAAGGAAGAAGAAAACATTTCAGAATACTTTGAGAGAGTTGATGAAATTGTGAATGCTATTCAAGGGCTAGGAGAAGAATTGAAAGAAAAATAAATAGTTGAGAAAGTGCTGAGATCACTTCCAATGATTTACGATCCTAAGATTTTCACACTAGAAGATAGAGAGAGTATTAACGATCTCACGATGGATGAGCTATATTGAATTCTTATAGCTTATGAAATGAGGATTGGGCAAGACAATTCTCAAAAGAAGGAAGCAACTTTTAAAGCATAAAAAATAGATAAGAAATCTAAAACAAAATTTCAAGCAGAAGATTCTGATGATGAAGCACTTCTAGTTAAAAATCTTAAGAGAGGTACTGGTAAGTTCAAAGGGAAATTGCCCTTAAAATGTTTTAACTGTGGGGGAATTGGTCACTTTGCTACCAAATGTCCTTATCCCAAACAAGAAGAAGATAGTGAGTGCCTTGATAACTTCAAGAAGAACAACAAGTTTTTTAAGAAAAACAAAAGGAAAACCTTTTATTCCATGGATTACAGCTGCTCAAATGAGTCTAGTGAAGATGAAGAAGCAAAAGTCTTATTCATGGGAATAGAAAATAAAATCTTTGAAGAACTAGAAGATGATTTAGATGTGGAAGGAGAGGTGGAACTAAAGCCATAACTCATAAGTCCCCTTGAAGAATTGAGAAAGAGTAGAATGAAGAACAATTTTTTGAAAGAAAATTTGTCAAAATACCAAGAAGAGCTGCACAATTCAAGACAACAAACAATGGCTAGCATGAAAGAGGACGAGAGCTTAAAACAGGAAGTTGCTAACTTCAAGGAAGAAGTAAAGAGGCTAAAAGACCAGGCCATTAATGAGAAGTTCAAGGAGAAAATACAAGACTCTAAAAGACTTGAAGCAGAAGTTATTTTGCTTAGAAAGAAACTTGATAAAGAATCTATTAAATCAAAATTTGAGAACAACTCAAAGACTTTAGATGAAATCCTAAGTAGCCAAAGACCATCAAGTGATAAAACTGGATTAGGTTATGACAAAGAAAAGAAGCCGGAATGTTTGTCTCTTACACTCCAAGATAAGAATAAAAGAAACTATGCTGCTGCACTCAAAAGTCTGATTAAGAAGGATAGTCAGAAATATGCTCCCTCCTCTCATAATAAAGATAGAACTGATATGATACCTAAAAGACCAATGACAAGCAGGTACCAACAGATCTTTTTCGGTCATTGCTACTCTTGTAATAAATTTGGACATATGGCTAGAGAATGTAAGCTGAGAAAGAATGCTTCAGTAAAAGTTCAAAAACAAAGGAAGGAATGGAAGAAGATGGAAGTTGTGAAGCAGAAAGATCAAAGATTCCTCAAATATAAAGGAAAGTTCTATGAATATTGTCATTGTAGTCACAAGGTTGGTCACAAAGCTGTTGTTTGCAGAACCAAGGGAAAAGATCAAAGTACAAAATCCAAAAGACAAAGAAGATTAGTAAGTAGGGTACCTCATGGAAAGATGTGGAGAAGAAAGTTAGATGTACCTCATGGAAAGATGTGGAGAAGAAAGTTAGATGATAAAGATTCAGAAGAAACAAAGACCCCAAGCCACAAAGAAGTTCTGAAAGATGACTGTGGAACTAAAGAAGAGTGTCTTTTCTAAAAGGTTTCTCATGACCTAGAAGAGAACCTTGAAGTTAGCATTAGAAGGGATCATATACTTAGGGGGAGTTAATATTATAAAATTGCAATTGGTATTTGAAAGTAAATAATATCAGTTGGTGAGAATAAAAGGCTATCTTCATCAAAGACAAGAAGTAGAGTAGAGGTGACAAATTGAAGAAAAACATTTTGTCTAGAAAACATCTATGTGACAAGCACACTTAATGGTTGAAGTGTAACAAAATCAGAACCAGATTTAGAGAAGACAAGAGATGATAATGGTTAAATGGTAACACTGGTGTATGGTTGACAAAGAGCAAAGTGTAAACATGAAAATATTAAAATGCATGATCCATGAGATCCATGAAGACTATGAAGTCTGTAAACCAATAGAAGATGAAAATTATCCTTATTATTCAGAAGATGAAGTCATGCCACATAAATTAAAAACTTTGTTCATCCTGAAGGCTGAAAGTATTCATTTGATCACATTGGTTTGGGATGACCTTCCACATTTCACACTTGGAGGATTTGATAATCCTATCTTCCTGTTGATGAAGCACATGTAATGATTAAAACACGAATAGATCTGAAGGGTACGATTCATACAATCTTAAGGACTGTTTGATAGGGCAATTATGAACAATGATTCTTGTGAGTTGAAATCATTTTTGATCTGATTTTCTAAAAGCAGTTTTAACTACAAACATTGTTGACAGTGGAAGGAAACTCAAGGCTGATCTGAAAGATAAAAATGCAGTTTATTGAAAAAGTGCCAGGATGAGTAAAAGTAGCAGTAAGTTTGTGTCCTAGGAATCAAGAGGAGAAGGCTGCAGATACAAATTTTGCAGATTGTGTGGAACTTCAGCCAGAGCTCCAACGGTTGAAGTTTGCAAATGAACAATTGGTATTCAAACACATATCAGTTCGATGAAGTTCTTTCTAAATTTGTCTCTCAGAAGCATGTTTATGAACCTGTAGCAAAGCCTGTTGTTACCTCAGACTAAGGAATTATGGTGCAGGCTATGAAAGAAGAATATAGTATCAATCAAGCTAGTTAAACCCTGTTCAATGTCTACAGGAACAAGGACATATGGATAATAAATTGCTTTCATGGCATTGAAGACTCCTTAAGAAGAGCAAGTTAGATGATACATCTTTAAAGAGCAGTTTTTGGAAGAAAGAAAACTAATGAAGTGTGTAAACTCTGTCACAAAATGTAGAAAATGTTAACAAAGGGGAGGAACATTGAAAGGGGGAGTCTATGAACTAATCATCCATGTTCTCTTTCAAAGACTTGCTACAAGAAGGTAAATGAGGATGTTAACCAAAGTATCATAACACAATGATTAGTACCAAGTCCAGTTAACAAGAGGAAGAGAAGCAAAGAGCTAAATTTCTTAAAAGAGGAGATATATTGGCAAGGGTAGTTGTCAAAAAAGAGAAAGATAGGAAATTCTCTATCAAGATGGTTACATCAAGGGCACAACAGGTTATCCTTTGTCATTGTTGTCAAAGGGGGAGAATGTTTAGATGTTGCCATCAATGCCAAAGGGGGAGAATGTTGAATATGGTTGTCATTGATGTCAAAGGAGTTCAGTAATGACAAAGGAATAACCAAGGACGTGATGGCAAGGCAAACTCAATGAAAGACAAAGGAATAACATAGGAAGTGATGCCATGGCATGTGTGATGAGGCTAGAAAGACACATGATGGTGTTCTGGTGCTATCATGAAGTCAATGTTGCAATCTGACATCATTCTGGAAAAGTATGGCAACTTTGTGAAACTTTGGAAATTGACTAAGTGTTGGAAAATTGGTTCAAACGGCCTCAGGAAATTGCCCGCCATACCTCATAAGAGAATGATAAAAAGTATTTGAAAATATCAGGCTATACCTTGTTGAATAGGCTATCTGACCATGGTCTCATTTATCCAAAAGAGTATTTTATGAGAAAGTTATAGATCTGCCAAAACAGGGTTTTAGGCAGTTTTGCACTAGTCCAGTAAAATGCCCACCTAGGTCAAAGGAAGATTAATTTGAAGGTGAAATCAGTTTGGTTGTGCTTAGTAAGATGTATTACATCATCTGGTATCATTGGTTCAGGGTCTTGGTGAAAGTAAGAATCCACCTTAGTTGACCTAGGGTTTGGAAAATTTGTCTAAGGGGTCATAACATAAGTTCAGAAGGCCATTTGCAAATGCCCACCAAATGTTGTCTTGGTGTCAATAAATTTGTCCAATGCCATGAGTCTGTTCTTTGGTGATGTGGCTATCCAATCATGCTTTTAGGTTCCTGATGGCATGTGCAAGAAATTAACCTGCCAATTTGAGAAAAATCATGTTTTGCCTATTAAAAATAAATGAAATTTGTTTGAGTGTTAAAAACAGAAGGTTAAGGGGCTATTTGGAAATGCCCGCTAGAGATTGTCCTTGTGCTGATAAATTCATCAGATGGCATGGGTCTGTTCCTTGATGATCTGGCCATCTAGTCACAGTCTCAAATTTTTCTCTGGAGGTTACACGTGCGCAATACAAGCCTGCCAAATTGAGAAAAAGTTTGTTTTCCTGTCTAAATGAAGTTTGAGAGGCTATTTGGAAATGCCCTCCAGAGATTGTTCTTGAGCTTATAAATTCATCAGATGGCATGGGTCTGTTCCCTGATGATCTGTCCGTCTAGCCATGGTGTTAGTTTCTTCTTTGGTGCTCACACGTGTGAAAGATTGACTTGCCAAATTGAAGAAAAAACTATCTCTACACAAGTTGTGAGTATGCCAGCAATAAGTTTGATAATATATGATTAACAAGTTATTTTTGAATGCCTGCACAAGACAGAGATTTAAATCGAGAATGCCCAGCCAAGTCAATTTAATAAAGATTAAATAAATAAAGACAAATACACAGAGTTTATTATTTAATTAATAAATATAAATTTAATCTTTTGAAGAGACACGAGTGTGAAAAGACATACGTTCAGAACTTCAGTTTGAAGAGGTGCAACTATCAAATGATGAGACATGATATATAAACAAGTATTCGAAGTGGAAGAAAGACGTCTCTACAGTCCAGATTCAAGGAGCAGCGAGAGTAGACAAAGACCGATAAAATGAAGTAACAGAATTAAAGAAATAAGGAAGATCTGGAAATCTGAAAAAGACAAAAAGGGTGGAAGGGTGGTGCTAGGGAAGGTTGCAGCCTGCTAAGGGTGTTGTAGCATCCAGTCAGTTGTAGCTGACAAAACAGGGTGTTGGTGCATCCTTCAGTTGTAGCTGAGAAATTTGGGGATTGAAGTCTTCAGCAAGTTGGTGCTTGCAAACTACTTGTAAATATAATTTTGCAGTAATAGAAAGTATTGGTGGTTTTCCCAATTGGGCTTCCACGATAATATTGTGTGTTCCATCTTCTTTGCTGATTTTGTTTTTAAATGTGATAAAATTTTAAAAAGATAGCCCAATACTGATTCACCCCCCCCCCCCTCTCAGTATTGCTTGATATTCCAACACCTCCTTACTTGAATGTACCATCTCAAAAGAAGAAGAATACTTGGCGGCTCCAATTTTGGGATTTGTATTTATTTGGCCTTGGGCTTTTCTGAACACCTATGGGTTTATGCCACTACCTTGTTTCTTATCTAGCATTTTGTGTTCATACACCTGCCAACCCTTATCCAATATCTCTTCACAAGTGGGCTTTGATCCAAACATCTAGTGATCTTATTTGATTCCACATAATTTGCTTAATTTACTGGACATCTTCATTTGATATGTTAAATAAATTTTCCTTTGATATACAAATAAATAAATCATCATGAACAAAATTTAAATCGGTAGATTGATTGTGATCTTCTTGCGACCAAACAATGCCTTGTTCAGAACGTGCTTGATATTTTGGACATGAAGCTTCATCATGAAATTCTTGTCAACATCTACACCATGGATAGTCCTCTTGATTTATCATATATGTACTATGGAGGATTAATGAGCACAGGAACTCTTGGTTCATTTGGGCCCCTATTCCTTTCAACACTTCTCTTGGGTTGAAATTGATTCTGTTCTATTTCTCCATTCTCTCAATTCTATTTTACATCCTAGATATAGAAGACTGAATATTTGAAAATGATGCTTGCATTTCTTTCATCCCCTAAATTATTATAGTCCTTGGATTTGGTGCAGGGTCAGTTCTGTTCACAACCCTTACTCTTTGCTCCGTCCTTGAAGAGATTGCTCTGATTGAAACATGTAATTCTCCTTTCCCTGAGGCTATCCAATTCTTTTATAATTTAATTGCCATCTCCTGGGCCTCTCTTGGATTATTTGGTCCCTTTTCTATTATGATCTACTACCTGGATTCTTTTGATGGGAAATCAAATTCCCATCAAAAGAATCCAGGTAGTAGATCATAATAGTTTCTGGAGGAGGCTTGATATCAACATGCAACTTCTGCACTATCTAATTGAATTTTTTGTTGAACTCCTCTATTGTTTCATTCTCATTCTCTTTAGCACCACTTAGGGAAGCCAACAAGTGCGTATTGTCCTTCTTGTCCTCCCATCTTTCCATCAAAGTATTTTCCAACTGAGCTTTTGTGCTAATACTAGTATTCGACAAGTTTATGAACCAATATACAACATCGTCTTCCAATGACAAAACAAACAATTTCATATGCACATTGTAATTTCCAACCCTGGCTTGCTTTATCATGGTCATGAAAACATTCCAATGATCTCTAGCTGATATAGCATTATTTCCTTGAAATGTGGGCAACCTATCTATTGCTCTTTTTGGAATGTCACGAGGGGCTCCTGCAATTTTTGAGAAATCAAAGGGCTTGTAATTCTCATCCAACCAAGATGCGGGGTTAGGTACGGCCATAATGTTTTGCAAATTTGTATGCCCTAAATCACTTGCGAAAAGGAATGTGAAGTTTTCAACAAGCTCACGGTCTAGGTTATTTGTGCTTTTCGATTCTTGAGTTTGCTTGTTCACCCTTCTTCTATAATATCTTTTTGATTCAGGGATGGGGTGAATGATACCTTGTGAAGAGCTCCTTGTAGAGTATGTACTTCTTAAGTTCTTTGTCATAACTTATTTCTGTGGAGTCGCTATATGAGCCTGTATAATAAAAACCTACAACATATGCTTATTTACTTGTCATGAATTTTTACTTCGAAATTTGGGAAATGGACTTTCTCCCTGGCAATGATGCCAAACTGTTACTAATAAATCTTGCAGTCGAGATCCAAAGTACAAGGATCAGGTCCAAGGTTAAGGGTAACTCAAGAGGGATGCCATTGTCACCTCACACATCCTCTTCTCACTTAAGACCAGCTCTGGATCGGTACAAAGGGGGGTGTCCCTTGAGATAGGATTACCAAATCTTTGGGCAATTAAGTTCAAGGTGTTCTAAAGAGTGCTTTAGTAGAACAGATTTTTATTTGGTTTGTTAAATTGACGTAAAGGTGGTTGATGGGGCAAGACTAGTGCCAATTATCCAATACGGCGTATGGGGTCAATGAAGTCACTGTGAGGGCTGATTTATGGATGATAAATGGTAGTAATCATTGCTGTTATAAAATGCAGAAAATTACAGTTAAGTGCAGATTTATAAGGCTGAAAGTTAAGAAGTTTGTAGGCCCTCTGTAGGTGCTCTACTGATGCACATGCGAGGCAAATAAAGAGAGATTTCATTCCACAATACTTCAACCCTTTCTATGAATGAAAAATTGCAACACTTCAAATTTGGAAATGAAAACATCAAAGAGAATAAACTGACATAACCTTGTTTAATTCCTCCTTCTCAACAATTCGCTGCCCTACTTGAGAACTTTAATGCAGCAGATTTAGTTGATATTCCAGCACATGCAAGTCAGCAAGACATGGAAGATGGATAGCCACACATTTGAGAGGAAACTTCACCAATCACAGTACCATAAGAAATCTTCAATACAAGCCAAAAACCAAGAGAGTACAATGTTTTCTCAAACCACCAATAACCAATACAAAAGGAGGGGCATATCTTATATAGATTTTGAACCCAAATCCTCCCCGAGTAAAATAATAATAAACATGAGTTAGATCCTAGATCTCTCCCAGGGAGGAATAAACAACAATATCCTCGAACTAACTAAGACAAGTAAAAAATCCTAAAGCATTAAAATAACATGATGAAATGGAGAAATAAGTGCGAATGCCACATGTTCTCATCGAATGCAAAATGCCCTCCTTGATCTTGGGCATTTGACCATGTAAGATCAACCATAGATCCACACAGGTTAGTCTCCGAAGGTGTGCTCTTCAGTGAATCTCCAAATATATGATAAAATACTCCCATGAAGGAAGCACTCCACTAGAAAAAGGATGAATCATACCACAAATAGCAAAAACAGCTAGTGTTTGTTGACATTGTAACAACCCTTGCCTCAACATGTGTGCCAAATCAGTATAATAATGGAGTGCTCCACTAGGATAGTGGGCAAGTGAACATGGAATAACCACCATAAGCCTGAAATAATCAACGTCTTTAAGGCATTCTCTCTAAGGAAATAACCACCTCCTCCCTCAAAGAAAATACCATAGGGATGTGTGCAAGATTGTCCACAAAGCTGTTATAATCAAACCAAATGAGTGGAGGGACCTCAATCCATGAGCTAAAGCATAAATGTGTGCAACAACCTCCCAAAATAGTGCGATGGAGAATATGCTCTAGGGAGATGCACAAAAAAAGTGGAATGATCTCCAATATGATGAAAAGGGCCCCCCCAAAGCAATGTCTGTACACATGAAACTATGTGCCCAAGTCAATAACTCATGTTCAGAACCATGGGCAAAATGATGAAGCGACCTAGAAGAGTGTGCAATGTGGTTAGGCCTCCTCAATCATCATGCCAATCATAGATCAATGTGCATGTAAATCGAGCTATCTTCATGAATCAAAGCAAGAGCTCTAGCTTGAAATGCATGTAGAGGTCCCCATGCCTCAAAATATGTGAAAATATGCCAAAGAAAGGGAGTGCTCCATGTCATCAAGTAACCAACGCCTCAAAAGATGCCTCATTACTAAAAGTGTCAATATCCTCTATGGCATTCACATCATTACGTAATGATGAGCTCGATTAGCATAAAACTGTGTGCAAGAGAAAAGCACTCCATGTTAATAAACATGAACTATGGCAATTATGCCAATAATGTAGATAAAGCACCCTATCCAACCAAAGAATACCAAGAATATTCCACTGCATGTAATCTCCAAGGTGAGATGTTCCAAGAGGGGGGATAATAAGCAAACCATTGTGCAAACCAACACTCCTACTCAAGGCACCTCAGCTCCCACCCAAAGGCGGTTGACAGACTCACAAGGGAAGTGTCAAGGAAAGTGTGTGGACAAATCATAACCCCCCCGCCACCCCAACCAATAAACCATGGATCTTGATCAAATAATCCTGCATCTGATTATAAAATGTTGCAAAAACCACAACATTCCATGTACAACCTGCTTAGGTAGTGTCTTCAACTGGATCAAATACCTCATACTAAATGAGGGGTAACACCTCCAAAGGCTAAAATAACCAAACGCATATAATAACAATATTATATCCTCCAGAAATAGCAACAAACAGTTCAAACCTCTGAATAATAGTTGACCCATGTTGGTTGATATCACCTGTGCTGTAGTTGATCCGCCGACTCCCATTCAGAATCACTCTCAACAACAAACAAGCCGAGGGTTTAGTCAATCAATCAAAATCGACAATCTCTCTTCAGCTTTCAAGTTGTCTTCACCAAGCAATTTCTCCTTGGTCTGGTTGCAACAATTCACCAGGTATTTGCTTGTTCCTGTCAATCTCTACGCAAGACGCACCAAATAACTTCAAGCAATCTCCAGTCGAATCTTTTATACTATAGTTGACACTCTACCAATGCAAGGCAAGCATTATTTTTCACAAGAGGCAATGCATATGAGCTAGTCAATGATCTAAGCTATAGTTCAGTGGGTCGATCACACAAGAGCACGTCTGAATGATTCAAGTGACCATGATTAGAGAATCTGTGGGTTGACCTTGATGAGCAAGTGGTTTGAACAACTCAATTGGATCTCTGCATATACTCCACAGATCTGTACCATATTGCAACATACTGTTATTCACAAAACAATATAATGTGCCTTTTTCCAGTCTTCAAATGACTATCCAGGTGTGCAAAAATTGACTAGAGCAAGATACCAGTGACTACAACATGTTTGGATTGAGGACACCACAGAGTCACTCCAGATCTTGCACAACTAATCACAATACTCAGCCATCACAGATAGGATCGCTGCAACTTCATCACGGCCACTAGCTCCATGGATTTTTTTTCATTTTCTGTAAAATTCCTAGATCCATGACCTTAGAGCTTTGATATCATGTTGGAATATGCAAAATAGTAGGAGTGAGAAGTAGAACATTAAAACCAAGAAGCAGTGGTGGTGTCAAGTGACACCGTTTAGCAATTAAGCACAATGAGCATAGTTCATCACATATTCGATGATATATTGATCCATAAGCTCATCTATATATAGGTTTATGTAGGAATTGAAATCTTCAAAGTATGGGACCACACACCCTATATTTGTCTACATAATAAGGATATGTTGATCAAAGTGGACTATGCCAATTCCATAAGTCTAGTTGGTGGTTGGTCTACTCCCCAGCTTAATCGACTCTCTCTTCTAGTTCGACTCGTAAGTTCGACAAGTTGAGTTTACACCAAAGAACCACAGGTTCCAACAATTCCTATCAGTCGCATGCTTTATCTTGTACAACCATCAAGAATTAATTACTGACTTCCCGATTTGTCTTGGAACAATCTCCAACACATCATTCTTGATTATGGAGTTGTACTCCTCTGTCATGGCATCTTGCAATACTTGCTTTACATCTGCTTCCTCAACGCTGGAAGGCTCTGTCTCAAGAATGGAAGGCATTAGTGCAGCATAAGTAGGAAATTTTTTATAGGGATGATTCACCTGAAAAGAATTCATTAGTGCTCCTACTTGCTTTTGTGCATCCTGTAATGTCTGTGTAAGCCATCTCAGCTTTCTAGCTGCACTGGTAGGTTTAGAGGTCTTAGTTCCTTCATTGGAGCCAGGCTTATCTGAATCTGATTTCTTCTATTCTTTCATACCAGCAAGTGGGACAACAACTTTTTCTCCTCTTCAATCTCTGTAGAAGGTTTTTGGGACTTAGAGGACCATCCATCATCCACAAACTTCACATCTCTGCTCACCACTATTTTCTTTGTGATGGAACATAGACCTGGTAAGTCTTGGAAGTTTCTCTATAACCAACAAAAATACCCTTGATACTAGAGGGTTCCAAATTAGTCCTCTTATTGTTAGAAACATGAATATAAAGTTTAAATAGGACAACCAAATGCACGGAATTGTGATAACGCAGGTTTTTCATCGGTAAAAGGTTCCTCTAGTGTCTTGTACTTCAAAACCTTGTGAGAACATCTATTCAAAATGCATTTTGTAGTATTACATGCTTCCACCCAAAGTCACATGGGCAAATCCATGTCATGGGTCATGGCCTTTGTAGTCTTGATAATGGAACAATTCTTCCTCTTTGCAACCCCATTGTGCTGCGGGTTGTAAGTCACTGTGAGTGCCCTCTTGATTTTTACATCCCTACAACATGCATCAAACTCTTTGGAGGAGGTGAACTCTCCTCCATTTTCAGATCTTAACATTTTGATCTTCTTGCCTATCTGTTTCTTGAACCTTGAATTGAACTCAATGAGCTTGCTGAACACTTCATCCGTAGTCTTCAAAAAATAAATCCAGGTTTACATGAGGAATCATCAATAATGAAACATAATAAAGAATACCTATTGACGAGGAAGGGGGCATAGGTCCACACACCTCTAAATAGGTCAAGTTAAGAATCTCTCATGAGTTTTCCTTGCTGGATGGAAACACAACTTTTGAATGTTCCCTGAGTGCACATACCTTGCACACCCCAGTTTTGTCAATCGTCATTGGAATTATTGGTGTAATATGTTATTATGTACATGCGGCCATGACCCATTCACATGTATATTTATGTACTTGTAATTATGGCTAAGCCATATTCTTTATAGGTATGGTTAAGGCCAACATAGTCAAACTTGATATTTAAGTTCAATAACCCTCTTGGGGAGTGTGACCTTGTTTTGTGGGGGCCCAAAACCCCTTCTTGAAGGGACACCTCAGTTGAGCTGTTTATAAACACACAACTCAAGCTCTATTTGTATCATCTCATGTTGTGATTTTCTTGATCTCTCTTATAAAGTGTTTTATGCCTAAGGCCCCTTATATCTTTGGCGTTCTCTTATGCCCACTTGTGCAATTCTTCTCTGGCGCACTTGTACTTGGTCTGTCTCTCTCTCTCTCTAGTGCATTGGTGGTCGAGTTACTGCAGAATTTGGTTTTTCTTTGGTTCCATTCGATTTGCTGCTTTCATTTGTGAATCTAAACCTGGTATTAGAGCGGGTGAGAACTTTACTCTCCCAATTCTTTTTTCTAATCCAAAATTTATGGCTAGTGGCATCTTTGTTATAGCGTGGAACTAAGGTTTTCTTGGATCATCCCTTCTATGGTTTCTCTAGGGGTTCTAGAGATATAAACCCTAATATAGGGTTGTGCCTTCCTTCTAGTGTGTTCTTTGGCACTTTTCTCCCTTCTTTAAGGCCAATGCCTTGGGTTACCTTTGATTTTGTAACATGTGGATCTATAAATGTGAATTTCTGAAGTCTTCATTAAGGGACCTTCATCCTGCTGTTGTTGAGCCTATGGATTCAAATTGGTTGTTTCCCTCTATGAATAGTGTCAACTATTCATTCTTGATGGGACAAAGGAGAACCACTGGGAGCAACCAGGTAACCTAACATAGTAAACAATCGAGAATCAGCATTGTCACCATGACCATGACTAGTCCTATTGAACATCCAACATACTTGGCAGTATAACTTAAAGACAAATAAACTACAAGCATAGAATGCTCGACAGTGGAAATCTTCATTGTTTTTACTGAATCATGGTTTGATGTAAAACTCTGATTATTTAATCACTCAAAGGGAAGTTAATAGATCTAAGATCCCAATAATGAAGTTATAACTCCTTTTAATTAGCATCTTAGCAAGTTAAACATTGTCATTTCATCTTGTTTTTTCAGGTATTGTGCAAGAAAACAAGCCGGATTCAACTGGACCAAAGCCAAAATTTGTGGTGTGAATTTTATTCTCCATGAAAGTTCTCAGTGGGATCATTGGTTCTTATTTTACAGAGATTTTTCAGAGTAGTAATCAACAAATTGAAGCTAACTCTTTGTACCCATTTCTTATGTGGTCGTAGTGTTTTTGTGCCTCCGAAGTATGTTTGGCAGTTCTATGGCTCTGATGAATGGACTTAAGGCCTTATCTGCTAGACAACATTCTTAAATTTTTTAAAGTACATTAATAAGCAGTCAATAGACCGGACAAGTGAATCTTACAGGACATTGAAGAAACATCATTTTTGCATGTATTTGAGAACATAAGGAATTCATCTCTGACCTGACTCCTTCATGGGCATAGTCTTTTGTATCTTAGGAAATCATTCCAGTCATACAGATCTTTTGAAGCCGTTTCTCATTTCTGCGGTGCCTGATTTGATTCTCGAACATAACATGGGAATCTCTCAATCAGTATCAAAACAGAGATTAGGTCTGTTCTAAAGGCAGTCTCATCAAGAAGATTGCCATCTTAGGCTGAATTTAGAATTTTGATCAAGTTTTGCGGTGACAAGTTTTGAGGCACTTTTGACTGCAGCTGAAGTGGATCTGACAAAGTGGGCGAGTGCAGATTATCTGACCAGTTGAAAGGTGTTTTCTATGATGAATGGCCTTTTAAAATTTTGTTCTATTCAGGTTCTAGTTTTTAAAGAGCTATATGATAAAAGGTGCTAGTTCTTGAAGTTGCTAATTATCATAACTCATTTATGATTTACAATGTGTCTAATCTGTATATTTAAAGAGGCTGTTGTTTGCAATTTTGTTTTAATCATGTCTAGGTTGAAATCATTACATTTTAAGTTGAATCTGAAACCAAGTCTCGCTCTTCAGATTTAGATTGGAGTACAATCTTCTTTCTGGTTATCACCCATATTCTTTCTTGCAGCATTTTTTGATGGCAATAAACATTCTTACCGATAGTGTCAAATCAGGACAGTTCCATGGTTGGATCAGACTGTCGTTGCTGCTTTAATAGCTTCTTGGACCTTACAATTTGCCTTTCTGCTCTGTATTGCTTTCTTTGAATGATTTGTGTTAATGCACTTTTAATCCTGTGATATGGAATTTGGGATATTGGACCATAGATGTGGATAACTTGATCAGCATTTGAAGTTATTTGCAACCATCTGATTAGAACATAGACTAATTTGATTCCTACCTTTCTTTTCTAGCGATAAGGTCTACCATATCTACCTACTAGGGTGAATATAACTGAGCTTTCTTTAGATAAAAAGGAAAAGAAAAGATGAAAGCAAAAAAGGAAGAAAGAGCAAGATATTGTTTTTCATTGTGAAAATAAGATTAAGGACTCTTTAGAAAATGCTCAATTCATTAAAACCAGCGTTGTAAATATCTCTAATTTTCCTGATATTTCTGATTTCTCCCAAGTTTATTGTGTTGCCGATTTGTCTGATATTTTCCTAATTCTTCAGGTCTGGGTTTATTTTTGCTGATATTTTCTGATAATTCCTGATAATTCCCCGTATATTTCCGATAAGTTTCTTTCCAGACACTCGGTGATATATTCCCTGACACGATATTTGCAACATTGATTAAAACCTGTCAGGGAGAATCAGATTTGTCAAATGAAGAGGATAAGGAATTGATTTCATTTGGTCATATTATTGAGAAGTCATCATTACTAGATCCTTCTAAAACTGGATGATTTATGATCTGGAACAGAACTGATTGTAGTCCGCTTCTTCCCCCATAATATGAGTGAGAGGGAAAATGTGAGAACTTAAAACAACCATTGAAGCAGCCCATGTGATACCCGCTTATATCCTTATAAATTATGTCCTTTAAAATAAAAAACGATTTCTTTTTCAATTACTGATGATAAGTGAATTAATAATGAATCAGGATAGTGCAATGTTTAGAGTTAAAGGTCGCTCAAACCTCTTGCCCCTCTGCTTAATTGTCTCTGCGCCGGTGAATGACATTGTTGGAGTCAGCACCGTCCTCCTCCTTTAGAAATGCCCTAGCAGGGAGTTCAATGCACCAAGGACTACCAAAAGTAAGTGAACTTCTTAAAAGCAGGAAAAAATGTGTCTAAACCAGAGAAATCATACCCGACTGGGAAAATGGGCACCTTACAAGAGCAGAAAAAACTGAGTGTGTAGATGTTAGCTGTGGAAAAAAATTAGAAGTAGTCTACTTGGGTCAGCACGCCCTAAGCTACAGAGTCCTGGGATTCTGGCTGTCAGAAGTTAGAAAAGTTCTTGAGGAACTGAAAAGCTGGTATGTGATAAGTCAGAAGAAATAGATTTAATCCAATGTGCTAAAGATTTTTTTTATAGTGAACTTCATCTGCAAGGAAGACAAGGAATGGATGTTTTAAGGAGGACTACATCCTTTACATTGCTGGACTCTATACGAGGCATTGGAATACAGGTTTTAATCCTAAACCAGAACACTTTTCAAAAGCTCCAGTCTGGATTAGGCTTTACTCCCTGCCACTGGTGTTTTCGAATGAAATGATGCTAAGGGAAATCAGCAACACCATAGGTGAATTCATAAGATCGTCAGACATCACAAGAAAGGGGAGCCTGGCCACTTATGCAACTCACAGGACCAGGAAGATGTGGAAATGGAAACCCAAGAAGAGATCCCATTGAACATTGCTGCACAAGATGAGCCAGCTTTCGAGACCCTATCAGAAGACACTTTGACAAGGAAAACATAACACCCTAGAAAAACAGAAGAAAGGAGACACGAGTTGGAAAGAGATGGTAAGCAAGACCCAAAGCAGCAGGACAATACAGACCAAACATATGAGAAAGCAAAATGAGTCCAGACTAATGCTGCAAGCAAAACACAAGTAATCTACATTAATAAGCCAACAGATAAAGAAGACCTGAAAGGCAAAGGTCAAACAATGGAGGAACATGTTATGACATAAGAAGACTCATAAGATATGGACCAGGAGGAAGCAGACAAAGAGCACCCCATGAAATGAGGTCAAGGAGATATGGGAGAGAAAGGAGCTAAAGGAGCAAGTGAAGTAAAGCTGGTGATAAAGGCTATACGATAAAAAACACTCAAAGTTGACTTACGGAGAACAAAAAGGGGAGAAAATAAAAGAATCACATCTTAATAGAAGAAGGGAAATGCCTGGTTGATTTAGGGCAATTGCAAACTCTAGAGATAAAATATTTCCAGTCAGACCAGAATGCAAATACCCTCACAAGGATCACAATAAAGTATGCAGGAGATTGCTGTAATGCACACATATGCCTTTCAAGCAGTTTCATTATCTATATATACAATTACAAAATTGTGAGAGTGATAAAATTTGGTCAAGTCTCGAATAAAATACGATAAAATTGGCCAGTGATCAATTTGGACCAAGTCACGCAAAATACAAAAATATAAAATAAATAATGTGCAAAAATGTACTAAGTACAACTATGATATACATGTTCACAAGACGAAGTCTCACCAATTCCTCCTTGCTTAGAGGATATAGTTTCCGATTTCACTTGTAGGTGGGAGTACATCCCTTCCAACATAGTACAAAACAATCCTTGAGCTTTGTATGGTGGGGATCTTGGTATCGATCCATGTTCCTACTAGGAGTGGATTGCTCAAACCAGTGGTTGAATGCTTTGTGGAAGAAGAGAGGTTCAAAAGCAATGGGTGTGTCCTTGCTTATGAAGAAAACTAGTAGAAGCATGCAAACAATTAGGAAGGAGAAGCATCGATGCAAAATATATTCTGCATGTTGTAGCTCTAGGAAAACGAGGGATTGCATACGTAGTGTTTGTTGAAATATTGTAACTTCTAAGAATATTATATTTTTATTTTATTATTCTGGAGATGTTTCATTCCTCCGTAGAGACCCTATTGTATATCCGGAGATGTTTATTCCTCCGAGAGTGTGGTAACTAGGGTTATTAGATCTCCCTTGTGGGGTCGGCCTGAAGTTAGTTGTTTAGGGGTTATTAGACTACTCTTCTAGGAGAGGTCGGCCCTGTTAGGGTGAAAAGTCAGTTAGGAGTTGAGTATAAATAGAGGAGGTGTGTTCCTCATTTATCTCACTTATTCACTCACTTGTGATTGGCGCATAGGAGAGAGAGATTTGCATAGGAGGAGAAGGAGCTCTTGTTTGAGTCTACATCTTTGTATTGGTTGATTATCTATTTTGAGGAAAGCTTTGTTGGGTTTTCTACACCATGAGGGTTTCCTAGGGTAAATCTTTGTCTATCTTGTGATTGTGTTTCTTTCAGTGATCTTGCTTGTGAAATTAGACTAAACTTAACATGGTATCAGAGCTAGCCTGAATAGGACATCTTTAACAAGGTGAAAATACCTCTCTCCTCCTCTGGTGAAAATTAGGGTTTCTACAAAAGTTGGAATTTTTGGAATCTGATTGCATGGCTGGATAGCCCTCCTCAAAATCGAGGTTTTGAGCCCTAGATCGAACCTTTTGAGTGGGTTGAACCCCGGGCTTTGTCAAACCCTAGTTTGACTTCTGGACCAGAAAACCAGAAAAACCAGTAAACCAGAAAAAGTGCGCACCTGTGCACCAGTAAACCAGAAAAAGTGCGAACCAAAAAACCATAAATTCTGTTGCAGATCTGAAAGTCGCTGATCAAATTTGAAGGGTGAAAGGTTGAAGTTCCCAGAAGCAGAGTTCACCAGTTATCTCAATTCAATCAAGCACATCTCCTGGTAAGTGTTATTCTATCTTTTGAGAAACTTCAATTTCTGTGATCTCTTGGATAAGATGGCTCCAAGCACTAAGCTTGAAGACAAGCTTGAGGGTATAGAGAATTTTCGAGCATGGAAATATAGGATTGGTCTCATTCTTGAAGAGAATGATCTTGTCCAATATATCAAAGATGAGGTTGCAGAATCTACGGAAGATGAAGCCAAAAAGAAGTATAAGAAGGACTTGGTTAGGGCAAAGAGAATCATTGCTGATTCTATCAAAGACCACTTGATTCCCCAAGTGGCATCCAAGAAGACCCCAAAGGAGATGCATGATGCCCTATTCAGAATGTATGAAGGAAGGAACATCAATAGGAAGATGAACCTAAGATCTCAGTTGAAGAGCACTAAGATGAATCAAGGAGAATCTATTCAAGATTACTTCACAAGGGTCTCCCAGTTCAAAGAACAACTAGAAGCTATTGGAGACAAACTTGATGAAGATGAACTAGTTATGACTGCTCTCAATGGTCTCTCTAGACCTTGGGAATCATTTATGCAAACCATGTGTGCCAGAAAAGAAAGCATGAAGTTTGATGTGGTATGGGAGGATTGCATTCAATAAGAAGCTAGGGTTGCCAATAGAGAAGCCTTGCTAAAAGAAGATGACCAAGCTTTGGCCACCCACACCAAGAGAAGGAGCCAATCCAACTTCAAGAAGGATAATCACAAGGAGTCTCAACCTCCACAAAGATTTCAAAAGAGAAGAGGAACCAATCAAAGAAGATATTACTCACAATTCCAATGTTTCATTTGTCACAAAATAGGACACATTGCTAAGGATTGTCCTTCAAAGATGAAAAAGGGTTTCCACCACAAAAGACATCAAGCACATCTAGCATAAGATGATAGTGAAGATGAAGAAGAGGAAAGGCCTCAAAGGAAAAGAGCTAAATTAGAAGAAGATGCAAAAGAGTATGTTCTATTCTCTGCACTCTCTAGGGCTGTAACACCTGGAGAAGACACATGGCTTATTGATAGTGGTGCTTCAAAGCACATGACAGGACAAAAGAAGACTCTCTCAAAAATTGAAGAGAAGACCTCTCCTTAGAAGGTATCTTTAGGAGATGACTATCAATATCTCATCAAGGGAGTTGGTGAAGCAAGCTACAAGCTTGATTCTGGAACTCCATTGAAGATGAAGGAAATATTATATGTTCCAGGCTTGAAGAAGAACCTTCTTTATATTTGAGCATTAGATAAGAAAGGTTATAGGGTTGCATTCATAGATGGACAAGTATTCATGTGGCCCAAAGGAAAATCAATTGAGGATGCAATTGTTATTGGTGAAGAGGAAGGAGGTCTATACAAACTCAAGGGTCATCCAGAAGCTGCCCTTGTTCATGAAGCCACTAGCCCAAGTGAGCTATGGCATAAGAGACTTGCTCACATTAACTACAAAGCACTACCTCATGTGAGCAAGGTGGTTATAGGACTACCAGATTTGAAGATTGATCATGATGGCACATGCAAAAGATGTGCAAAAGGGAAGAATATCAAGAATCCATTTCCAAAGAGTGAAACTAAGACTAAGAGTACTTTGGAATTGATTCATTCAGATGTATGTGGATCAATGCCATCCACATCCTTAAGTGGGTATGAATATTACCTTATATTTATTGATGACTACTCAAGGAAGACTTGGATATATTTCCTAAAGGGAAAAGATGAAGTCTTTGGAAAGTTCAAATAATTCAAGGGTTTAATAGAAAATCATTCAGAAAAGAAGATCAAGATACTCAGGACAGATAATGGTGGAGAATATACTTCAAAGGATTTTGAAGTCTTTTGCAAAGAAGCTGGAATCAAGAGGGAACTAACCACTTCCTACAATCCTCAACAAAATGGTGTTGCGGAGAGAAAGAATAGAACCATCATGGAAGCAGTAAAGACAATGATACATGATCAAGGCCTACCTATGTATCTATGGGCTGAAACAACCAGGACAACAGTCTATGTGCATAATAGACTATCTCATAGTGCTTTTGATTTCAAGACCCCAGAAGAAGTGTTCACATGGAAGAAGCCTGAGGTAAGTCACCTCAAGATATTTGGATGCCCAGTATATATTCACATTCCAAAAGAAAAGAGGACCAAGTTGGATCCTTCTGGGAAGAAGGGAATATTTGTTGGATATTGTGAAGCATCCAAAGCATTCAGGATCTATATCCCAGGATTCCATCATATGGAAATAAGCAGGGATGTGACATTTGATGAGGAGGCAGCTCTCAAGAGATCGAAGAAGTGCCAGTATGAATAAGTATATGAGGAAGACACACCTCCTAGAACTATAGATGCTGTGCCTATCCTTGAAGATGTAACACCTGAAGACCATGACATTATAGAACCACAAGAACCCCCTACCATGAACATATCAAGAAAGAGAAAGCCAACATGGGCAAGAGACATCATACTAGGAGCAGAAAAATATGGAGCTCCTGAAGGCTCCACTAGAGTAAGCAAGAAACCAAAGTCATTCTCCAACTATATGGCTTTGATGTGTGATCTCGTAGACCAAGAACCTACTAGTTATGAAGAGGCATCTCATAAGAAAGAGTGGGTAGAGGCAATGACTGAGGAGTACCAGTCAATAATGAAGAATGATGTTTATGATATAGTTCTCAAACCAAAAGACAAAAGTGTGGTATCCTCCAAATGGATATACAAGATAAAGCATGCTGTAGATGGTAGCATTGAAAAATATAAGGCAAGATTTGTGGCCAGAGGATTCTCTCAGAAAGAGGGAATTGACTATGAAGAGACATTTGCACCAGTTGCAAGGTACACTTCCATTAGAACCATCATGGCACTTGCATCCATGATGAAGTGGGAATTGCACCAGATGGATGTGAAGACCCCCTTCCTGAATGGTGTGATTGAAGAAGAACTGTACATAGAACAACCACAAGGATTCGAGGTTGAAGATAAAAGAACCCATGTATGCAAACTAAAGAAGGCTTTGTATGGGTTGAAACAAGCTCCCAGAGCTTGGTATGGAAGAATTGACAGTTTCTTGACAAGCTTGGGCTTCACCAAAAGTAAAGCTGACCCTAATCTTTATCTCAAGGTTATGGATGATGGACCTGTCATACTGCTGCTATATGTGGATGATCTATTTCTGACTGGAAATGGGAAACAGATTGTCGAATGCAAGAAGAAGCTCTCATCATAATTTGAGATGAAAGATCTCGGATTGATGCATTACTTCCTAGGTCTGGAACTATGGCAAGGCCTAGAAGGAATCTTTCTCAACCAGGGAAAGTATGCTGTGGAAATCTTGAAAAGATTTGATATGTTGGAATGTAAAGCCATGACCACTCCCATGGATTCCAACTTGAAGCTGTTAGTGGATGACTCATCAGAGTTAGTGGATGTAACTCTGTACAGGCAGATTAGTGGGTCATTGATGTATTTGATGAACACTAGGCCATATATATGCTTTGCTGTGAACACCTTGAGTCAGTATCTAGTGGAACCTAGACGTGTTCACTTAATAGTTGCAAAGCATGTGATGAGGTACTTGAAGGGTACGATAGACTTTGGTCTATATTATCTTGGAGATCATGATTTCAGATTGTATGGTTACACAGATGCTGATTGGGCTGGAAGTGTATCAGACATGAAGAGCACATCGAGTGGATGTTATTGTCTGGGATCTGCCATGATCTCGTGGTTCAATAGGAAGCAGTCTAGTGTGGCTCTCAGCACAGCTGAAGCAGAATATATAGCTGCTTGCTCTGCTAGTTGTGAAGCGATATGGCTTCAGAAGTTATTATTAGGATTGTTTGACTTAGAGATGGACCCCACTGTGATCTTGTGTGACAACCAAAGTTGTATCAAAATCACAGAGAATCTAGTGTTCCATGATAAGTCAAAGCACATAAAGATCCAATATTTCTATATACGAGATATGGTGCAAAAATGAGCTATCAAGCTCGAGTATGTGAGCATTGATGAACAAGTTGCTGATATATTGACCAAACCTCTGTCTCGAGTAAAATTTGAGTATTTCCGAGACAAGTTTGGTGTAGTTCAGAAGGACCCTCCTCAAAAGGGGGAGTGATATGGTCGCTGATGACGAGATTGCCTGCATCGACAGTAAGGTCGATGATGTGGATACCTGTATCGATGGTGTGGATACCTGTATTGATGATATTGATGATGAGGTCAATGATACCGATGATGAGGTCGATGTATGGTCCTTAGACTTTATGGATGTGATAGGATTGAATCGTCCTTGAACGTTTGGTTCAAAATGTACATGATAGGACTGCATCATCCCTGAACGTTTGGTTCAAAATGTACATGATAGGACTGCATCGTCCCTAAGTGCTTGGTTCAAAATGCACGTGATTGGATTAATCATCCTTAGATAGTAAATCCAGTAATTCCGAAAGGAAGGATAGTCTTAAATGTGATTGTGATTGGACTAATCATCCTTAGACAGTAAATCCAGTAATTCCGAAAGGAAGGATAGTCTTAAATGTGATTGTGATTGGACTAATCATCTTTAGACAGTAAATCCAGTAATTTCGAAAGGAAGGATAGTCTTAAATGTGATTGTGATTGGACTAATCATCTTTAGACAGTAATTCCGAAAGGAAGGATAGTCTTAAATGTGATTGTGATTGGACTAATCATTCTTAGACAGTAAATCCAGTAATTCCGAAAGGAAGGATAGTCTTAAATGTGATTGTGATTGGACTAATCATCCTTAGACAGTAAATCCAGTAATTCCGAAAGGAAGGATAGTCTTAAATGTGATTGTGATTGGACTAATCATCCTTAGACAGTAAATCTAGATTCCGAAAGGAAGGATAGTCTTAAATGCTGATTGTGATTGGACTAATCATCCTTAGACAGTAAATCCAGTAATTCCGAAAGGAAGGATAGTCTTAAATATTGATTGTGATGAGATTGATCCTGTAATTCCGAAAGGAAGGATCATGTGTATTACAGAGTAGGATGCTATGATGATGCTGTTGATTGAGAGGATTCAGATGATGATGCTGTTGACCGGGAGATCCAAATGTTGATGTTGTTGATCGAGAAATCCAGATGCTGATGATGTTGATCGAGAGATCCAGATGATGATGTTGTTGTAGTTGTTCGAGTGCTGCAAAAGATGAAGATCCAGTATTGAAGATCTTGAAGATGTTCCAGTAACTGTTTGAGTTACTGATAATGTATGAAGAAAGCTTCCAATGATTTATAGATGTATCATGTACTATGTAGTTGATGACTCCTTGCTCCTGCAGATGTTGTTGTAATATCCTTCTCGTTAAGGGGGAGTCTTGAAATATTGTAACTTCCAAGAATATTATATTTGTATTTTATTATTCCGGAGATGTTTCATTCCTCCACAGAGACCCTATTGTATATCCAGAGATGTTTATTCCTCCGAGAGAGTGTGGTAACTAGGGTTATTAGATCTCCCTTGTGGGGTCAACCCTGAGTTAGTTGTTTAGGGGTTATTAGACTCTTCTAGGAGAGGTCGGCCTTGTTAGGGTGAAAAGTCAGTTAGGAGTTGAGTATAAATAGAGGTGTGTTCTTCATTTATCTCACTCATTCACTCACTTGTGATTGGCGCATAGGAGAGAGAGAGATTTGCATCGAAGGAGAAGGAGCTCTTGTTTGAGTTTACATCTTTGTATTGGTTGATTCTCTATATTGAGGAAAGCTTTGCTGGGTTTTCTACCCCATGAGGGTTTCCCAGGGTAAATATTTGTCT
This sequence comes from Larix kaempferi, assembly GCA_027924585.1. Classification (NCBI taxonomy): domain Eukaryota; kingdom Viridiplantae; phylum Streptophyta; class Pinopsida; order Pinales; family Pinaceae; genus Larix; species Larix kaempferi. The sequence continues at coordinate 14,553,397 of BSBM01000092.1, forward strand.
ATCTTGTGATTGTGTTTCTTTCAGTGATCTTGCTTGTGAAATTAGGCTAAACTTAACAATGTTGTATTTGGAAAGGTTGAACTCATTTTGCTTCACAATGGATGCACATGGGAGCATGGGGTTGAGTGAGTCCTTGACTAAAGCAAGATGAGGATATGGAGGATTGTGTGGTGTAGGGAGTTCTCCTCGCTGAAGTGTGAAGTCTTGATGAGTTATTTGGAAAACTATCGAGGGAGTAGAAGAACATGATAACAACTCTGAATAAATAAAAAGGGAGAGGCCTATTAAAGGTAGGAAGTCCCCTCTAGTTCTTTAGAAAACTACTGAGCGAGTGGAAGACATGATAGCAACTCCAAATAATAAAAAGAGAGGTTTGTTAAAGCTAGGAAGACTTAAGAGGATGATGCGGAGATGAATTCTAGATGGAATCTCCAACACCCTATGCTCGTCTTGTAGTGCTGTTGGAATAGTCTGATGCATCTCAACTGTTTGGGGCTTGGGCAATTTGAAAAATTGGCATTGAAGTATGTTCCCAAAAAACAATAAGCACAAGAACAAACTGCAATGGAGGTTGCCTTGGCCCATTAAATTCTTCATGCGTGTTGCACTTGCAAAGGATAATCACACAAGATAGATGATGTTGGAGCATGGATAAGTGCAAAAGGTGTGGAAATTTTGCAAGAGGGGTTGGAAATGTCAAAGGGGTGAATGCCCCTTAATTGTAGACTTATGGTTGTTGTAGAACCTCCTACAAGCTATGTAACATAGTTGTCATGTCTTCCATCATTTTTCTTTGAAACTCTTGTTGCCATGCAAATCTCTATTATTGTTTTGCAAAGGTTTCCATGAAGCATTGGTTTCGTCATTATTGATGTGTTAGGAGTTGAGAAATGCTAGAAGCTTTGATGTCGACAAAATATGGAAAAATTGCATGGAACCATTTTGCATTGTATGCTGATTTTAAGTCAAAAATATGTTCCAGAGGTTATTAGTGTGGAATGGGTTTGGGGGTACACAATCTAAAGTTTTTCTGGGGTTTTATTGGTAGAATGGACAAAACCAAAGGAAGGAACACAAAATCAGTGGAATGCATATAATACTGATAGAACGGGTTGAGAAGGGCCACTGATTCCACTAGTTGTGGTCAAGAATTGATGGTTACAATAGGATTGTAGAAATGAGGAAGAAAATTTGAGTGAAGCCGAGTGATAACGAGTTACTTCCATATCAGTGACCTGAAATTAGGAGGAGGGTGTTGATGCTCTTATAAGTCACTTGAACTTGGAGTTGAGAGCTTGGGGTGAATTTTGGGTAGGAAAAATCTCGAGGAGGTCGAAATTGCAGAACACTAAAGAGGCCCTAATCTTAAGGATCTAATACAATTGATATGAACACAAACCAACAATTTGTATACTCACACACAAGAAAACACGAGAGCAAGCATGCAAACATTGAGAAGAGGCGATTGCCATATGCACCTAAGATGTACACTCATTTTTATTATCTATAATATAAGATTGCAAAATTATGGGAGAGTGATCAAGTTTAACCAAGCCTCCAATAAAATACGATAAAATAGGTGAGAGATCAATTTGGACCAATTCACGCAAAAGTACAAAATAGATACAATACAAAACTATACTAAACACAACTATAATTCATGTTTACACATGTTAAATGGGCTAAGTCTCATCACTCAAACAAACATATTTCAAAATGAAAGTAATTTCCTACAACGTAAGGGGCCTAAACAATCTCTTCAAAAGAGGACTATTGAAATGGAAGATAAAACTATAGAAACTAGACATGGTTCTCTTACTTGAAACTTAAACTTTGGTAATAGAACTAGATGCCTTGAGGCATATGGTCTAGAGAGATGTAGAATACTAAATTGTCGTTTCTCTGGGTCAATCAAGAAGCTTGGACATCCTATGGGATCCAATAAAAGCCACTGTGAAAGGAGGAGAGAGAGGTGATCTAGCTCACCCTTGAGGTATGTTTTGTGTTTCATCTCATCATTTCTTCTTAATGAATGTTTATGCTCTAGTCGACTAGTCAGGAAAAATAGCCTTTGCAAAGCTCTCCCCTCATCAAGTTCCAAGTGGATTTAACATCACCAGATCTTGGGGTGTACTTTAACTCCATTTTAAACTTGGGGGTGAAGGAACATGGGTAGAGAATGATCCAAAATGGATCTACATAGTCACCACATGAATATATTGATGCACTGGAATGGGGAAGATAGAATTTGGGACCTAAAGGGGGTTGGTTTGTGTTGGAATCCTTCGTGATTATGGTACATATTGTAAATAGTTTCAGTTATGGAAGATGAGGAGTCTTGGAGACTCCAACGGATCTCTTGGAATCTAAAGTCCAAGAGTCATCTACTTGATGTATAAATAAATGTTTTTGGTTGATGAATAAATGAATTCAAAAGTTATTACTGTCAATTGGTATCAGAGCTTGGCTGTTTGCTCCTAGCTGCCATAACTCCTGTAGCTGGCATTCTGTCTGTCCTGCCAACTCCTGGCACTGCCTGCCATCTTTGCCTCTGCGTCCTCCTATTGCCATATTCTTCCTTTGCATATTGAAACTTTACTCCTCATAAGTGTTATTCCTATGCGAACAATGTTGCATTTTCTCCCCTCTAGTGCGTACGACCTCCATTCTTTAGAGAGATGTTTCCAATTGAATATTTTTGTGATATGGCGTTGAGTGCTGTTGCGATCTATCAAAAACCCTAATTTTTGAGTTTGCTTTATTTCATTGAAGCTCCCTCTCATTCATCAATTTTTGTTTTGAGAGCTGCGTTGAGATATCTCTTGCCTTGGAGAGTTGGAACTTGGGACTATTAACCCTAATCTCTCCTGCTAGGACATTATAGTGTCTAGAAACAAACCCATCTCTGCATCCTTGCTGTGCGTTGGTATCACGCCCTCCTCCTATGTTGAATGTTGCATTGGTATCACGCCTCTCTTTCTGCGTTGAATGGTGGATTTACTAAGTGAAAACCCTAATCCGCATTGAATGAGAGTATCAATAAGAGTATGTTGTTGCTGAGTGGTATGGAAACGAAGTTAGAGGAACTGCGATGCAAGAAGTGGAGTATTTCCACTTTGTATGCTGCGATTCTATGTCCACGTTGTCTGAAAGTCTATCATGTGTGAAGACTGTGACCACGATTTGAGAGCTACAACCTGTCAGCCTTGACCTCGAGTTGCAACCGCCTTTGCAAACTACCTCTCATGGAGATTTTGTGGAGGTTGAGTGCGTGGGCTCTCTCTTGAAGACTGCGGAGACCGTTGTGAAGATATGCGCTAAACTCTGATGCGTGGAACACTGTATCGAGGGCTGCAAAGAGCCACGATTTCCACCAGATGTAGAATGTGATAAGGTAAACCAATTTTGTTGCAAACCCTAATTTTAGCATGGAGAAATTTGTATGAGAAAGAGGCCCTTGAAGCCGTTGTGTTGAGCCTGCTATCCCGAGACCGAGAGCTTCTTCATTATGTTTTTTGAATGTAATCTCATCTTCAATGAGCGCTGCAATGTTGCATTTGAACATGTATTGAACTCGGTTACTTTCATTCTGCATGCATGTTGGTGACTTCTGCTACTGCAACCTGCGTGGAGGTTGCTGCTCTACCGTTGACAGGAGATTCGACCTCATGTGTTGATAATTTTTTGACACTAGACTGCTGCTTCCAGTGTGATGCACCCTTGCTTGAAAGTTTTTATGTGAATTTACTGGTCCTATATCATTGTATTGTAAAGGAAGAATGCAATTTCAGATTTGAGTTAGCATAGAGGGTAAAGCTTGTCTGTAATAGTGCTGCAAAAGTATATGGAGTGCTACAGAATAGGAGTTGCATAATTAAAATGTAATAAGAAGCATTTTGTAAAGAAGGGAGCATAAATTTAAATTTGCACCCTCATATTCTTTCTCCCATATATTCTGCTCAAAATTTGTAGGTTCAAGTCCAAGCTGCATAAGATGCATTCACTAGCATCCATAGTTGGTGCTACCCTCACTGACAAAGACACTTATCCAGAATGGTCAAGGAAGATCAAGATTGCATTCTTCTATAATGATTTGTGGGATGACATCTGCGGAGAAAAAACCATCATCACCGACGAAGGCACAATCATCAGTTTAGATCCAAAATCTCCAACATCAGAAAAAGAACTTGCTATCTAGTAGACCAGAGACAAGAAAGCCTTAGCCATGATCTCTGGTATTGTCAGTGAAGAGGTGAGCCAACATATATTGCCTGCAAAATCATGATTTGAAGCTTTAAAGACTTTAAAAGATTTGTATGACTCACACTTTGAAATGGAAGTGATTCAACTAATGTTAAAGCTATTTAGTTTGGATGTAAAGGATAATGATCTTATGCTGGTTGCATCTGAGATCAAAGAAATCATGCACAAGATTCAAGCTTCTGGTATGAAACCAGACCTTCCACTTGCAACATTTGTAAAGTCCCTTTATCCTACTCACTCCAACTGTCTTGAATCTCTGCAAGCAAGTGACAAGTTCAAAGACCTAAGCTTTGACACCCTTGTAGAGAAGATTGCAGATAGAGAGAAAGAATTTGGAAAGAAGACAAATGAGAATACTGAAGAATTTCTTTTGTTTGCTTAGAAAGCAAAGAACAAGCCCAAAGACCCTTCCAAGGGAGAAAGCAGCAAAAGAGGCAGAGGAAGAAGAAATTTAAGAGGTCGAGGAAGAAATAACTCAAGTAAAAGATCAAATCTGAAGTGCAAGCGTTGCGGTAAGATTGGACATGAAGTAGATTAGTGTTGGGCTTCTTGGGACTCCATCCAAGGAAGACATAACCAAAATAAAAAAGACAAGAATAAAAACCAAGAGGTTGGTAAAGCCTCTGATTCTGCTCATTGTATTGTTGCACATTGTAATCTTGGAATTAATGAAATAACCTCTCTTTCATCTTACAAAGATTGTTGGCTGTTTGATACTGGTGCAACATCTCATATGACTTTTAGAAAAGATTGTTTTGAAGAACTAAATGACATTGTAGATGGCATAGTGTACTTTGCAGACAAATCTAGCCTCAAACCACAGGGAATTAGCTCAATCAGGCTTAAGCTGCCTGGATTCCCTGATTTTATGTTAAAGAATGTTCTCTATCTTTCAGAGTTGCAGAGAAGCTTGCTGTCCTTAGTGCAAATTCGACAGCAATGCCATTCCATCTACATGTTCGATGGGATTGTAGAGATAAGAAAATCCCCTGACAACAAGGTCATCATGACTAGCTATGAAGATGGACAGTTGTTGAAGTTGAGGGGCTCTTTGCAAGAGTTCAAAACTTTGCCTACCTCTCTCAGAATGAAGGAGGTAATATGTCATCCAGTTTACTATGGCATGATAGATTTGGTCTTCTGAATTATACTACTCTTCGTTTGTTAAGAAAGAATGGTGTATTTGGTTTGCACACCATTCCTAAGCAAAAGAACAAATGCGATGCATGCATACTAGAAAAAACATAGTAAGCAACCATTTCAAGAGTCTAAATTCAGAGCATGTAGAAAGTTGGAGTTGGTTCACTCTGACTTATGTGGCCCCATGCCAATTCCTTCTGCAAATGGTAATAAGTACATCATGACCTTTGTTGATGACTATAGTAGAATGTGTTGGGTATACTTGTTGAGGACAAAATCTGAAGCATTTCAAACTTTCAAGAATTTTCATGCATGGATAGACAATCATGCACAAGTACATATTGGTACATTTCGTTATGATAATGGTAAAGAATATACTTCTAATGCTTTTGAAGACTATCTTTGCAAACATGGGATTACACATCAAACTTCAGTTCCCTACAATCCCCAACAAAATGGTGTAGCAGAAAGGATGAATAGAACCTTATTGAATACAACACACTCAATGATGTTTTTCAAGAATGTGACGCCGATGTTTTGGGGTGATGCAGTAATATGTGCATCATATTTGAGAAATAGAAGTCCATCTCATGCTCTTGAAGATAAGACTCCACATGAAATGTGGTTTGGCCACCTTCCTTCGGTTAGGCATCTTAGGGTTTTTGGTTCCACCTGCTATGCCTTGATACCAAAGGAGTAAAGAAACAAGCTTGGTGCTAGAGGTTGAAGATGCATTTTCTTGGGGTACTCAGAAACCTCCAAGGCATATTGTCTCTATGATGAAGTAAATAAGAAGCTTGTTGTTTCCAGAGATGTCATTTTTCTTGAAACTAGTAAAAATGATCAGTCTATTGAAAGATTACTTGATCATCTGGAGAAGTTTCCCATCTAAAGACATATTGTGAATTTGATAATGAAATTCCACATCTTGAAGGGGGGATCCCTATCTCGGATCAATCTATGGAATTTCCTTTTGAAGCAACACCAACACGCTCTCGTGAAGAAAATCATGAAGAAGTTCATGCCACTTCAACTGAACAGGAGACTCAACTGGATTGGAAGATTGAACCTTGAAGAGAATGAAGCACTGCCAGATGATCAACCTGGGCCATCAAAGAAGATTCCAAAATGGGCCACAAAAACACTTGAAAGTGTTCATTCAGATGAAGTTGGAAAGACGAGAACGAGAAGCTCAACCAAACAAGAAGATGAAGGAAATGCAGATAACTTAGGTGATGACATGGATGTCTCATTTGATTGTGAATTAAAATTTTCTTCTAACTTTGAATCAACTTCCTTTGAAGAGGCTGCTACTCGTGATGAGTGGAAAGAAGCCATGCAGAATGAGTATGATGCACTCATGAAGAATGGAACGTGGAAGCTAGCTGACCCTCCAATCGAAACCAAACCAATTGGAAGCAGTGGGTATACGAGAACAAATACAAATTAGATGGCTCACTTGACAAGCACAAAGCAAGGCTCGTGGCGAAAGACTATGCACAAAAAGAAGGAATTGACTATGAAGAAACGTTCTCCCCCACAACAAAATGGGGCACCATCTGTACTATACTCTCCTTGGCTGCACAAAATGGATGGAAAGTTCGTCAAATGGATGTAAAGACAACATTCTTGAATGGAGACTTGAAAAAAAAATGTATTCACGTCTCAACCAGAAGGTTTTGTTGTGAAGGGACAAGAACACAAGGTATGCAAACTTGTCAAATCCTTGTATGGCCTGGAACAAGCACCTCGAGCATGGTATGAAAAGCTAACCGAGCATCTTCTAAAGCTGAATTTCAAACATTATAATCTTGATGACGCAACATTGTTTGTAAATAAAGTTGGAAGATCTGTTGTGTTTCTTGTAGTGTACATAGATGACCTTTTGATGACAGGGAACAATGAAAGTTATATAGCGTCCATAAAGAAAGATTTAAAGAAAGGCTTGAAATGACTGATATGGGACATCTTCACTACTACTTAGGAATTGAAGTGACTCAACATCCTAAGTACATATTCATCTCTCAGAAGAAGTATATTGGAGAATTGTTGAACAGATTTGGCATGACAAATTGCAACCCGCTCTCAATTCGAATTGGACAAAAGCTAAATCTCACATCAAGTGAAGGAAAAGAATTTGATGATGCGACCAAGTACCAACAACTTGTAGGAATCCTTATCTACATTACCACCACCAGACCATATATTTCTTATGTTGTTAGCATTCTTTCACGGTTCATGCACAAACCTTGTGAAGGACACTGGTCTGCTACAAAAAGAGTTCTAAGATACTTTAAAGGGACTCAAGACTTTGGACTCAAGTACTCTAAGGTGGAAGACTTCAAACTCATTGGGTACTCTGATTCAGACTTCGATGGCAACAAAGAAACAAGAGTGCCCACTTCTGGATACATGATGAGTCTTGGATCAACAACTGTCTCCTGGAGATCACACAAATAGTCAGTTCCAACAGATTTGACAACAAAGGCTGAATATGTAGCTACTGCATAAGAAACCAAAGAGATTGTGTGGATCAGTAAGATACTTGAAGATTTGCAGGAGAAACAAGAAAACTCCACTCCACTTTTGATTGACAACACTTCTGCAATCAAGCTGGCCAAGAATCCCAGGTTCCATGATTGAACCAAACATATCAACACAAAGTATAATTTGATTCGACACCATGTAGAGGCCAAAACAATTCATTTACGCCATTGTTCTACAAATGAGCAAATTGCAGACACCTTCACCAATGCACTTGGACGAGAAAAGTCTGAAAGATTTAGAACCGTGCCCGGACTTACAAACACCCCTTCGGATTAAGGGGGGAATGTTGGAATCCTCTGGGATTATTGTACATATTGTGAATAGTTCCAGTTATGGAAGATGAGGAGTCTTGGAGACTCCAACGGATCTCTTGGAATTCGAAGTCCAAGAATCATCTACTTGATGTATAAATAAATGTTTTTGGTTGAAAAATACATGAATTCGGGAGTTATTGCTGTTAGTTTGGGTCAGGTCCTAAAAGTTGCTATAACATACTAGAAATGAAAATCCTTTGGTTTGGGGTCAAAGAAGTGGTATTTTAGGGTCTCTAACCTCAAGAACATATGTCTTTGAGGTCTTCATTGCATTGTATGGGTTGATAACTTTCCAATGGTGGTTTGTTTTTGTCCATTGGAGTTTGCATGCAAAAGTTATACCCTCAATAAGGTGATTTTCCAATTATTCCCAATAGGTCAAAGTGGAAGCCACATTATCTCACCATGATTCACCCATGAGGAGTTAGTAACATTTCAGAATTAGCCTAAGGGGTTAGCTAAACTGGTCATTATCAATGTTGTGAGGCATTTCGTAGAAATTTTGTAGATTTGAGTTTTAATGCAAATTCATAATTTTTGCCTTTCAATGGAGGTTGCTTAGATCTAATCCTTGTGAATTTTAGGCCTAAGGGCTGCTTTGAAGTATTTAATTACAACAATGAACAACAACAAATACTTCTTCCTTTTAGTCCAAATCACTAGGCAACTCAAGAGAAAAGATACTAAACAAATGTAATTCAATGCCAAGTTACATCCCTTGGGGGCACATATTTCCAAGTATACAACATACCTGAAAACCACTTTATTACAACAGATTTTATAATATAAAATCTGCTCTCTTATTTCCAAGTTATATGTATATGTGAAATCATTAATAATTTCAGCCCTATGTTATGTCAAATCAATGCGAACAAGTGTTGGAAATTACCTCATCAACACGATAAAACAAGCTGAAAATCAAATATGCAATTACACAATTTTGGATAACTCGAAACTTTACACACACATACACATGTTTAAGAAAATATGTACATCTTATATACCACATCTTTATGACAAACTTGATACAAGTTCTACCTCTCCAAATTTTAGATATGGAAAACCATGAAAACCATAACCACCAACAAATATTCACAAGCTAGAATCAACATTGACAAGGGCCTCCCTGGATTAAACAATTGTTTCTTACAATTGTCCAAGACATCATATACTCTTCTACAAAAGCAAGCATAACAAGTAGCACTAGGGATTCCAAACCCTAGTGTTCTTTTCTCATAAGAGCTACAAGAAAAATGCTTCTTTACTCTCTAGAGTTTATCACAAACCCTATCTTTTTTGCCCCTTTTGGGTGAAACTTTAACCTGAAAAATATCCCTTGAACTTCTCCAAGAACCATAGCACTCCAAGACAAAGAGTGATAACACAATACAGAGTAACATTGTCATGTTCTTTACAAGAGCCAACCCTAGCGTCTCACAAGATCAATCTCTAAGAACAATCAAGACATCTCTCTCTTCTTCATGTCTTCTCCTAGGGTTTTCTCACGATCCTTAACATCTTTCTTCCTACAAGAGAAGTACAAAGAACAGAGTACAATGGTGCTGATGTGAAATGATTATCTCCTTCCTTTATTTATATGAGAGGTAAAGGAGGTCAACCACACAATAGTGGTTGTAATCCACTACAAACAACCTATCCACAAGAAGACAGGCCCATAAGTGAAGTGCTCCCTCTACAAGTGATGCATACCAATCTCCAAGGTGAAGACGTCCAACAAGCAAGGCTCCAAGGCATGAATGCTCCTCAAGAATGTACAACTCTCCACCACCACATGCCTCCAAAGGATCTGATGCTCCTCTTATGCCATTTGCTTCTCTGGGTTTGACACACCTACATGATTACTTTCTCTACCTAAGCATCCTCAAGTCAAGCACAAGTCTCCATGCAAGAAACGGAGTGTGCCCATGCCATCTAGGGACCGACTCCCTCCTCTAGATGTCCAATGCTCCTCCTCCAAGGCAAGTCATCCTCCAAACAAGCCACACACTCTCCATGCACACATCATGAAACATGCCATCACGTTGTCCAGGTCTCCAACGTTCCAAGGAAGAATAACACATAAGCATCCACACAAGGTCTAGCAATCAATGCTCCATGGAATAATGACACATAGGCATACATACACCATGCACCCCACATCACCTAAAGTGCACCCAAGCATGGTGTAAACACTTTTAGAGTAACCCAAAAATATAAGACTCTCTCTTTATGAGGAAAATGTTTCCATGAACACAACTCTTTTCCCTTTGCAACTCAACCAAACTTGCCATTTACAAATTTGAAATTGCTGCAGTCTCAGAATCAACTACTGGCTCTTGAAATGAAATAATCACTCGACCATCACACTCCTCCATTAAGGCATCATGCCTCACCTCCTCAAAACAACTGGAAGGCCCACAAGTGAAAGAAGTTAATACAACTGATGAATAGGATTGTCATTGATGACAACATTAATGACAAAGGTTAAGTATGGTGAAGAGCAAGCAAGCATTGGATGGCTTGAAGGGTGATGACAAAGAAGCATGGCAAGTGAAAAGAAGGACATGGTAACCTGGGCATTGAAGTCACTAATGACAAAGGAGTCATAAATAATAATGACATGGCATGTTATGGGGATATGGGCATCAGAATACCAAATAGGCCAAATGACCCATTCTGTGGTCATTTGTTGTTTTGATGGAGTCATGGTGACCACACTCTTGTTGATGGACATATGCTTGATTGATATGATGGAATCCTTGGTTATGAATGCTTGTGATGTTGTATCTTTGATAGGTTGAAGAAGACTTTGAAGAAGTCTTTGGAACTCTTGGAGTTTGTGGTGTGGTCTTTGGCACCCTTATGTGTAGGGTCTTTGACATCATGTACAAATTGAATAATTTAAGAATGAAAAACCATGTATCTGCAATTACGCCCCTCATAAGATGATAGTCCTCGCCAAGCCCTTTTAGTTGATATGTGGAGCGTCCTCTAACTCCTCACGGTTGAAAAGATATGAATTTTTGAAGTTGGTTTGGTGTCCATACCCCATCTTTTGGGTCAGCCGACCAAACAAATAAAAATAAAAACTAAAATTAAAAGGACACATAACAGGTCGGCTCATAAAAATATTCATTGAAGATGTGTATAAATAGGCAGCTCGCCTCAGTCATTTGGCAAGAAGATTTCGGTGGTGAAATGCTCTGAATTTCGGGTATACTGTCCACAAGAGCAGCAACTAACTTTTGTGTAATTTTACACTGTCTAAACCTCTGCAAATTTTGGACTGTCCAAGACTCTTATCTCTGCAAATTTCAGACTGTCCAAGACTCTTATCTCTGCAAATTTCGGACTGTGTAAATTTTCAGGTTGTAATTAAGGACTGAAATTATTTTTTGGACTCTTTCCTCTGTTTTTTGTGTGACCAACTGAAGTTTGAGGTAGCTGCAATCAGAGTTGACCATAGATTTCAAGCTCTGATTTTCGTAGCAACCAGAAGTCTGATTGAAGGCCAGAAGAAGCAATACAATCAAGCTCAGGTATGCAGATGTTAAGACTGTGACACACCTCTTTCTAAGGGAAGCATCTAGCACAAAAATCAATGACTGCCTTGGCATGAGTACTTTGTAAGCAAATTCACATGTTTATGATTATGAAGACTTCAAAGCATACGGCATGGAAATGAGGGACTAAGGCTTATTGTAGTATCAAAGATAACAACATGAACCAAATAAAGATTGTGCTATGGTTCATCTATGTTTGGATAGTAGCTGATTGGTAGTGACAACATTGATAGTGGGTTTTAACATATGTATTGTAGAACTTGATTTTCAGTAAAGATACAAGGTTTTAAACATCTCTGCTCAGGTATGCTTTGTAAGCACAGTGTAATGATGATGATAGCAACATATGCTCAGATTATGTATAGTTATATTACACAGTGATGAATTGATTACACAATAGATTGATGATGACAATTTTTGTTTGGGCTGAAGATAAGAAGTCAGTTTGACATGACATATATCAATTGACTAGGCAGTTGGCTTGTTAGTGGCAGCATTGATAATGACATGGTATACATCTATTGATTGACATAGGCAGTGGTTGTGATATGACAACATACTTGATAGTGAGAGCTATACTGTGACTTGATTGTGAGAGCCATACAGTGATAGCCTGATGACAATGACTTGGCAAAGCAATGACATGGTGACATAGATCGATTGGTTTAACTGAGATGTACCTGATTTATGACAGCGTGTTGACAGTGACAACCAATTGGCATGACAAATATTGATATGTGATGTGACCCTGCCTAGTTTTTCTTAGATCCTACTAAGAAAATGGATACAAGACCCAGCTTGTGATTACACATGGTATACATCTATTGATTGACATAGGCAGTGGTTGTGATATGACAACATACTTGATAGTGAGAGCTATACTGTGACTTGATTGTGAGAGCCATACAGTGATAGCCTGATGACAATGACTTGGCAAAGCAATGACATGGTGACATAGATCGATTGGTTTAACTGAGATGTACCTGATTTATGACAGCGTGTTGACAGTGACAACCAATTGGCATGACAAATATTGATATGTGATGTGACAAGTATTTATATGTAATCACAAGCTGGGTCTTGTATCCATTTTCTTAGTAGGATCTAAGAAAAACTAGGCAGGGTCCTAGATAAAGAGTTGGTGCTCTTTTATTTCAGTTGGTGTTGAATTGCCTCACGGTTGTAGCCGTTGAACCAAATACAAAAATATTACAAAAACTATATATTGTGTCTTGTGTTGATGTGTTTCATTTGTTGATTGACATATGGATTGATAGTTAGTTCATTGATGAATATGATGTGAATGTGAAATGATGATATAAGAGTTTGTGATTGAAGTTGAAATTAATTAAAGTATACGCTCACTGATTCACCCCCCCTCTCAGTGAGCATTGTGTTTAACAACAACATGGTTAACATATCTCCTAGAAGGTATACTCGCTCTCATTAAAGTTTTGGGGGTTCCTACATGCTCCTATGCATCATGTAATGTTTGGGTAAGCCATCTTGACTTCTTGTGTGCTAGAGTAGTAGGTGAGGGCATATCAAACATCTCACCTCGTCCACTCCTAGATCTAACTTTGCTCTAATATTTGAATAAGCCTTTGGAACATCCTCTTGACTCCCTTCAAACTTTAAAGGAGAAACTTGTGATCTAGAGGACCACACATCCCCATCAAACTTCACATCTCAACTCACCACATTCTTTTGTTGTGTTGGAATATTGATATTTTAAGCCATGGAAGTCTCACTATATCGAACAACACAAGGTACTGGGAGAGATACACTTTAAGAGGTGGATGACCCACATGACGAGGTTTCTTCCTCTTCTTTTAGTGACTTGTTCAAGTGGCATTGATCTCCTTCTGCCTTCCTTCGAGGCATCTCTTCAGAAAGTTTAGGTTTTGGCATTGGACCCTTAATGGTCCTTACTTCTTGGAAGTGTTCTCAAAAGTAATTTCCTTTTCATCTCATAGGGTTTAGATCTTAGATTAGATTTGATTTTGACTTTTATAGGAGAGGACCTTACACTCCCACAATGTTTTGACACTTTGTACTTAGTAGTCCCATTGACCTATATGTGGTCATTTTGTTGGACATTAATAAAATATCTAATCTTATCTATCTTATCACAACATCTCAAACTTCAAAGAAACCTGACCGACTGTGAATTTGAAGGAACATGACCTTGGATCATTAACAACTTTCCAAACTCCATCATCCCTCAAAGCAACATCATGGGCCAAAATCATCGAATACCATATCATGATCTTCCAAGGTCGTGTTGCATGCAACAACCCATGTGTGGTTATTAATAACTTGTAATCATGGGTATCTCATCCATGCCCCTCAAAACTTCCGACAACTGTAGCATCAACAAGCCCCCCTCCCTCTTTATGAGAGAATCCTAAAGTAAGGGTATCATCACTGTTAACTCCCTTACCTGAGATAATTCAACGACCTTGTCCCTATGCTCTACAATACTCCCATCAACTATGTATTCTACAATAAGTTTTGAAGATTTCTCCATGGTATCTTGCCATGCATGCTTGACATGTGTCTTCTTGAAACTAGAAGGCTCATCCAACTCACTGTTGGCATGTACATGTGGTACAAGATTAATAAATAACTTTTGAAGGTCACCAATTTGCACACCTCTTGCTAAAGTCCTTGGACTAGCTACACTATAATCACTGATAGTGCACTACTATCCCTCAAATGCAACTTTGCATAGATTATCTGCGAAAGGAGAAACTAAAAGAATATTTTTCTTCAATCCATGAAAAAATAAAACATCATTCAACTCAAAAACATCACTTGATGGCATCTAGAAGGAAATGGAGCCCAATCCTTTCATAAGATATGTAGGATCATCACCCAACTCCACACACATAACTCCTTGCTCTTGATGCCCACTGAAGAGTTTCCTGTCATAAGTCATATGTATCGATGCCCAACTATCCACATGCCATCCAACACTTGACACAGTGTTAGAAGATAAACAATAAACCATGGAGAAGGAAATCTCAAACTGGGATGATCCCTAATCCACTCTAGCTACAATACCCGCTACAACCTCTTTGGCCTTCCTCTTCTCTTCTACAGACATCGACTGGCATAATGTCCCATCTAGTGACATCTAAAACATTTCATTTTGCTTAAAGTCTTTCTTTCTTGTACTTGAATCTTCCTTTTTACCCTTCTTGTTCCCTTTCTTCCTCTTCCCAACAAAGGATACTTCTACTTTCTTTTGCTGCATTGGATAGGTCTCCAAGTTGAGCTCTTCTTGCACAAGGTTATCTTAAAGCTTCTTAAAATATGTCAAGTTCTCATGAGCCCAAAGACCTTAGACAAAAAGCCTCCAAGGTGGAACAAGTCCATTCAAAGTAATGGATACCAACTCCTTATCCTCCACCTTCATCCCTATGGTAGTTAGTTGATCTCTCAACTCTATGACCTTGGAAAGGTAGCTCACCACTGTATCTCTCTTACTCATGCGGATCACTAGAAGCTTTGAGTTTGTTGAGAAACACAAGAAATTTGATATAAACCGACTAAAGCATCAAATATATCCTTACTGGCTGTGTGCTCTACAATGTGAGGGATGAAGTGTTCCTTCATCGAATAAAGAATGATTCTGTTTACCTAGGCCTCCTTCTGGAAATGTTTGACCAATAGTTTTGGACTGGTAGGGGCAATTATCACTTTCTCAACATGCTATGAAATCTTAGCTTCCTCCAAAACCATTTGCACCATGAGCTTCCAAGGTATGAGATTGGAAGCAACATCCAACTTGTTGCACTCTCTAAGACTAAGTTTAGTCATCTTGCAGATTTGAAGCACATATAGAAGCAAAAAATCAACAACAAATAAGTAGAACAACCCTTCAATGGTTCAAGAATTTAAGTGCTTCTCCCAAGTTACTTAGGTTATCATATCCGACAACCTATAAATAGGTCAAGTATCACTCCCAAGTACAATCCAACTAAAATATCCATCTCACTCTTCACTAAGAGAGCAATCTCAGTAAAAATAGATTTAATACCATGAAATTTCGGGAATCTAAGTTTTAATACAGATTTAGAAATTTCACCTCTCAATGGAGGTTGTCCAAATCGAATGCTTGTGAATTTTCACCTTAGGGTTAATTTGAAGTATTTAGTTACAACAATTAACAACAACAACTACTTTAGCTCCTTTCAGTCCAAATCACTAGGCAACTCAAGAGAAAAGATACCAAACAAATGTACTTCGTTGCCAACAAGTTACAATCCTTAGGGCACACTTTTCTGTGAATATAATAGAAAAGCCCCTTTTTTTTATAGCCATATTTTGAAATTCTTCTCACTTATCTTTTAGTTATATGTTAAATCACTTTACAATTTTAGTGTTATGTTATGTCAAATCAGCATGAACAACAAGTCTTGGAAACTATCCAATAAAAAAATAACACACGCTGAAAATCAAATCTGCAATTACACAATTTTGGATAGATGGAAACTTCATATATATAATGTAGAAGCAATGAAGTACATGTATCTACCATAGCCTTATAAAGATGGTACACACTCTAGCTCTCCACATCCTATCTAAGGAAAACCATGAAAATCCTGGCCACCACCAAAGATCCACAAGCTAGCATGAACAATGGCAAGTCCTCCTTGGGTTCAACACTTGTTTCCCACATGTCCAAGACATCTCCTCTTGTTCTCCTCAATCAAGCATAACAAGTATCACTAGGGTTTCCAAACCCTAGTTTTCTTGTCTTATAAGAGCTATAAGGATAATGCTTCTTTATATTATAGGGTTTGTCACAAACCCGAGCATCTTTGGCTCCTTAGGGTGAAACCCTAACCCTAAAATATCCTTTGAATTTTTTCAAGAACTCGAGCACTTTAAGACAAAGAGTGATACTACAATGAAGAGTACATAGAGACCCTAAAATACCCCTTGAACTTTTTCAAGAACTCGAGCACTTTAAGACAAGTAGTGATACTACAATGAAGAGTACATAGAGAGAGAGAGAGAGAGAGAGAGAGAGAGAGAGAGTAGTGCACTCCACTCTTGACATATTGTACAAGTGATCATCACCTCCAATGTCATGTTCTTTGCAAGAGTAAACCATAGCATCTCATAAGAACAGTCTCTCCGAGAATAATCAGGACATTTCTCTCTTCATGAGTTCGCCTAGGTTTTCCTCATGAACCCTAGCATCTTTCTCCCTACAAGACAAATACAAAGAATAGAGTACAATGATGATGTTGAAATGATTCTCTCCTTCCTCTATTCACATGAGCGGTAAGCGAGGTCAACTATAAAATAGTGGTCCTAATGCACGACAAGCAACTTATCTGTAAGAAGATAGGCCCACATATGAAGTGCTCTCTCTACAAGTGACACATGTTAAGGTCCAAGTTGTAGATGTATAATAAACAAGGCTCCAAGGCATGGACACTCCTAAAGAAGGTATACCACTCCACCTAGACAAGCCTCCAAAGGCTCTAAATCTCCCCCTATCCCATGTGCTCCTTTAGTTCTTCCACACTTATGTGATCACTCCCTTGACTCAAGCATCCTCAAGTCAAACACAAGCCTCCATGCAAGCAACTAAGTGTTCCCATGCCATTTAGGGCTCAACACTCTCCTCCATAATTCCCAATGCTCCTCCAGGGTAAGTCATCCTCTAAGAAAGCCACCCACTCTCCATGTGCACATAATGAAGAATGCCATCATGCCATGTAGGTCTCCAATGCTCCAAGTAATAATGACGCATAAGCATCCACACGAGGTATATCAATTATTGAGCAAACCACGTCACATGTATGTGCACATTATTGAAAAACCAAAGGTCATCCATACACTATGCACCCCACATCACATGAAGCACCCCCAAGCATGGTGTAAACACTTTTGGAGTAACCTTGAAAGCTAACACATTTGGTTAGTTCCGTGTTAGCAGGTGATTGGTTCAAACCTCCCTGGGTGAGGTGCACTAGTCTACGTCGATGGGTTTACTAGCCATGTCATCCGTGAATGTGGGGAAGCATCCTTTGGGTTTCCCTATGATGGGAATCCACTAG
Organism: Larix kaempferi; assembly: GCA_027924585.1. NCBI lineage: Eukaryota > Viridiplantae > Streptophyta > Pinopsida > Pinales > Pinaceae > Larix > Larix kaempferi. Next base: position 14,571,304 of record BSBM01000092.1, read on the forward strand.
ATATTTCTAGAAGCATTGATGAATATTCCAAGACGGTTCCAAAACCCTAAACTTGACCCTCATTCTAGCTACCAAAAACCTAGTAGTAGGAGGGAAAAGGATCCACTAATTTTGGCCTCTTTTATTATTCCATACTATGAGTAGTCTATGTGGGGGAAACATTAGCATAACAGAGTGAGAGAAGAAAATATGTCAAGGAGGGGAAAGGGTTTAGTAATTTTGGCTGCTTTTGCTGTTCCATTGTATGAGCAATGGGCACAACACAAATATTACTAGTGCAGATTGAGAGAAGCAATTTGTAGAGGACTATAGAAAACTATAGTGTCATATAGCTTCACAACAAACTTGGATCTATTTGTCATTTTATTGTAATCTCCATTTTATAGTTCAAGACAAAAGGCATAATCCTCCTTTCTTTTTGGGTTGTTCCACATTGGTTTTGCAGGGTAAATATTATGTTCGATTGTGTCTTTGCTATTTTAGTTTTGTTTTTTGTCATAGTAGTTGAAGCACCTGAATGGTGTGTTTTTATTTTTGTTAAGTAAAGAGTCACACATTTGAACATATGCTCACTATAGTAGATGTAAGTTTTACATCTGTTATGGTGAGTTGGCCATAGGAATATCCAAGGTTGTTTACAAAGTAAAAGAATATAGTCTCAACGAATGAAAATTTTAGAAGCCTTATGGAGTGCCAAAATATAATAGATTTGAAGCTCAATGAGGGTTGGTAAATTTGGATAAGAAAAGAAAAGGGAAATCTTTAGATGTTGAAAGACTAGATTGCTTCATAATTAGAGAATCCTTCTTCAGAGAAAATTTAAACCTAGAAGCCACAACCTTGATGGGAACAATCTCTAGCCGTTGGCCACTGGTCCATCCCTCTTAAAATTATCTGGATTGATAAACCTTATAACTTCTATTTCCTCCTTGAAACATTTGTTCCTTGTTCTCCCTCAGATTAAATAAATGATAGAACAATAAATCAAAATGAACCCCCTCTTCACAACAAAGGGAATAATCGAATGGCCAACGATAGCTAGATATTCGAGAACCTATTTCTATCAGGATGCTTTAATGGTAGTTGTTTTGTTAAATTTAGGCATTGTTACTAATCCTCATATTCATGCAACAAATTTTAGGCAGAAGGTTAAAAGAAGGCTAGGAAAATGGTTAGGGGTGATATGAACAAAGAAGAGAAGAGGGATGTCCATGGAAACCTTGAAAATATCCTTTGTCTCCTCCACTACTAGGTGGTCTTTGATACCCTCTCTATTGAAAAAGAGTGCAACTATAAGTAGCTCTAGATACCATGCCAGTAGTGGGAAAGAAACAATTTTTCACACATAATTTTGTGAAAGATATGTAGCAAGAATGCCCAACTTAGAAATTCACATGGTTTTTCCCACTAAGTTTATTAGTGTTTTGTTTGATCTTCACAAACAAGATTTATGAAGCTTGATTAAGCCTTGCAAGCATTTATAGAATGAATAAGTTGTGGATGCCAATGACGCTCCACCTTACTATCAACAATAGAGCGTTTTGGTTATTTTGGAATCTCTCTCCTTTTGGTTCTTCAAACTTCAACTTAATCTATAGGTTAATGTATTGATTTAATTGTATAATTAGTCCACTCTTTTCTTAAGGTATATCACTAGGTTGAAATAGATACTTATTAGAGTTTATGGTTTTGTCACTCATGTAGGGAACTAATCATAAATGCTACCAGTTGACTTTAGTGCTTCATTGTTGTACTCAAATATTTTGTTAGTATAACATTTCATTTTTTATGACAAAAAAGGGTTAAAAATCCAATCCAAGTGAAGATGACCGTGGTGGCCAATTTTGGCCCCATGAATCGGAAAAAACTAGATCAAAAAATTATAGATCTTGTCGCTTGACCCAATGATGTTGCCACACTATTGAAGCAAGTCACCCTACGGGATACTCTCTTGCTTAACAATACACACGACACAAACCACAATGCTCACACAAACAAGGTGTAGAACAAGATGCCAGAAGTGGCTTATATTACTTATCTGAAATCGGTTACAATGTAAAATAACTGTAAGCAAATAACTAACTACAATCGGCCTCAGCTGTTACAACTTAGAAGTAACTGTGGTGTGTTCTCCCTGTGTGTCGACCTCACCCTCTCCTGGTTCGCCACGGAACTCTGAGCTATGATTCGATCTCAACTCTGCACTCGGTCGGTGTGATTCTTCACAACTCTCTCAGCTCTGCACTCTGCTTGCTCTGCTCTCTCTATTTTCCGTCCCTTAGAATGAAGGTCTTTTCCTCCTCTTCTACTTTGCGGGTGTTGTTTCCAAGATTTGTTACAATATCGAGACACGCGTTCCCTTCTGTTCGCTGATCCTGCCCAAATCCTGCGAACCTGCACTGTCAGCTTCTAGCCGTGCTGCACAACCTCTGTCCATGACGTCCTCTATCACGTCCTTCACCAACTCGCAATAACTGTCATAACTTCCTCAGCAACCCCGAACAACTACTAAGTACAGTTCATTGACTTTCTGTCCTTCCGACCCTGCTACAGCAGTCAGTCACATCTCGACTGTCTTGTCGGTTCACTCCTTTCCCCAATTTACTTGGATTCGCCAAACCCTGTCGTGTCATAGTTCGACCACTTGTCGACTACTTGACCTCTTAAATCGCTCGTCACCTGTCGACCCTTTCCTGTCGATGCTTTGTCCTTTCGCGACATCCGCTGCTCCTTCAGTCGACCGCACCCCGACTGCTTCTGCTCGACTTGTTGACTTCGAGAAGTCAACCTGCTCCCCTCACCAGTGGTCATCGGCACTCCCACTGGTCGGCCCCCCCTTCGGTCGATCAACTTCGATTGATCTGCCTAGGCCCCGATGCTCCTGCATCAGACTCCCCAGGTGAAAAAGAATTCGACTGCTCCGTCAGTCTCCTGAACTCCTCTTCAGAAATCCACGTCGCTTCCTGCAACTCATCATTTGTCCATCACACCAAGTATTCTTTCATGCGTGATCTACGGGTATGCCCTACTTCGCGTTCATCGATTACTTCTGCGATCCCTTCTTTATGCCGGTCTGGAATCTGTCCTGTCTAGTCGATACTTGTTCCTTCCCCTTTATTGCTGCTTGACCCTTCTTCAAACTTGTACAGGTCTGAGACGTTGAACGTTGCTGAAATGTTCAAGTCTTCCGGCAATTCCAACACATATGCGTTGTCTGAAATCTTCTTCAGAATCCTGCATGGTCCTATCTTCTTCAACTTCAGCTTGTTGTATGTTCCTGTCGGAAATCGCTCCTTCCGCAAATATACATAGACTAAGCCCCCCTCTTGGAATGACAGTAGCCTCTTCCTCCGGTCAGCTCTCAACTTGTAGGCTGCGTTACTCTTTTCGATGCGCTTTTGCACATTTTCATGAACTTCATGCATATGCTCTGCGAATGATTCTGCATCCGCGCTCTTCCTGGTTTCTGTCGGCAATTCGACCAAATCTACCACTACATGTGGACTCCTCCCTTGAACAATCTGGAATGGGCTCAATCCTGTCGATCGATTCACAGAATTGTTATATGCAAACTCTGCCCGTGCCAACACATTTTCCCACTGCTTGGGTATGTCGGCTGCTAAACATCTCAGAAGGTTTCCCAAACTTCTGTTTACAACCTCGGTTTGTCCGTCCGTCTGCGGATGATGTGCCGAACTAAACTCTAACTTCGTGTCGAGTTTCTTCCATAGGGTTATCCAGAAATGCCCCATGAATTTTGTTTCCCGATCCGACGTGATACTCTTTGGCAACCCATGCAGCCTGACTATTTCCTTAAAGAATAGTACAACAATTCCTGTGGCATCACTTGTTTTCTTACATGGTATGAAATGTGCCATCTTCTAAAATCTGCCGACTACAACAAATATTGAGTCGTTCCCCTGCTGAGGCCTTGGTAATCCTAACACAAAATCCATGCTAAGATGCTCCCACGGGTTCTCTGGTACTGGCAATGGTGTATACAACCCCGTGTTCTGACTCCTTCCCTTTTCCAATTGGAAAACTTGACATTGTCGAACCCATCTTCCGACATCTGTCGACATCCTTGGCCATAAATACTTCTCAGCAACCAGTGCTTTGGTCTTGTTGATCCCAAAGTGTCCGACATCTGTCGACATCCTTGGCCAGAAATACTTCTCGGCAACCAGTGCTTTGGTCTTGTCGATCCCAAAGTGTCCTGCTAACCCGCTATTATGAAACTCTCGGATTAGGTTCTCTCTCACTGATCCTCTGGGAATACACAACTGACTTCCCCTGAACAGGTAACCTTCTTGAATGAAATAACTCAAATATGGAGTTCTATCAATGCTCCAAGGCTCACGACAAGCCTTCCACGCCTTCGCAAAATCTTCGTCGGTCTCATACTCCGCCTTTATCGACTCTATCCCTGTTGCCTGAACAGTCATCGTGCTCAACAACGCAACTCTCCTTCTCAACGCGTCGACAACTTTGTTTGACTTGCCTGACCTATGTCGTAACACGAAGGTATATCTCTAGAGCAGCTCCACCCACTTCATGTGTCTCTGATCCAACTTCGACTGAGTATTCAGATACCTTAGTGCTTGGTGATCCGTGTATAACACAAATTCCTGCGGCAACAAATAATGCCTCCATTTTTTCAATGCTTGGATGATCGCATAAAATTCTTGGTCATAGACCGAATATTTCTGCTTCGCTCCATTCAGTTTTTCACTGAAGAATGCAATTGGTTGGCCCTCCTGGCTTAACACTGCTCCAATTGTTGTTCCACTTGCATCACAATCGACCTGGAAAACTTTGTCAAAGTCTGGGAGCGCCAACATTGGGCTCTCAGTGACATTTTCCTTCAATACGTCGAAAGCTTCCTGGGCCTTATCCGTCCACTTGAACTCGCCCTTTCTCATGCATTCTGTCAATGGTGCACAAATCCGACTGAATCCCCGAATGAACTTCCGGTAGAAACTAGCAAGTCCATGGAAACTTCTCACTGCAGTCGTATTTGTCAGTTCCGGCCAATCTACGATTGCCTTCACCTTCTCAGGGTCCATCTCCAACCCTTTACCTAAAATTACAAATCCCAAGTACACCAATTCCTTCTTCATGAAGAAACACTTTTGCAGGTTGACCATTAGCTTCTCTTCATGCAATTTCTGTAATACTTATCGAACGTGCTCCAAATATTTTGACTTGGTCCGACTGAAAATCAGAATGTCGTCTAAATAGACTACGACAAACTTTCCTAAGAATGGTTTCAGCACTTCATTCATCAACCTCATTAATGTACTGGGTGCATTAGTCAATCCGAACGACATGACTAACCACTCATATAACCCTTCTCTTGTTTTGAATGCTGTCTTCTATTCATCTCCTTCTCTGACCCTAATCTGGTGATACCCACTCTTCAGGTCTAATTTCGTGAAGTATGTCGCTCCACTCAGGAAATCCATCAAGTCATCCATCCTTGGCAATGGAAATCGATACTTGATCGTGATCCTGTTGATGGCTTTGGAATCGGTATACATTCTCCATTCCCCGCCCTTCTTTGGTGTCAATACTGCTGGTACTGCACACGGGCTCAAAATTTCTCGGATCAATCCCCCGTCCAACAACTCTTGGACCTTTCGGTTGAGCTCCTGTCCCTCTGCTGGACTCATCCTATATGGTGCTTTGTTTGGCAGACTCGACCCTGGAATCAAGTCGATATGATGGCATATGCTCCTTGTCGGCGGCAATCCCGTCGGTTTCTCATCAACCATTATGTCCCTAAACTCCTCGAGCAACTCCTCGACTTCGACCGGAATGCTCTCCATGTTGGTCGTTCCTTCGACATATGGTCCTTTTGGAATGATTGCATAACATCCCGACTGCTTTTCCTCCTCTGCGAGGAATTCTTTGGCGGTGCTCATCAACACTCGCTTTTCCCAAAGATTGCTCTCACCGTCCTTACCGTCGGCTGGCTCTCCTTGCCTCGGCTTAAGAGTCTTTTTCACGCCATTCTTCCACACTGTGACTGTGTTAGCTCGACTGTCATAGATCATTTTACGATCATATTGCCATGGTATCCCTAACAACAGATGGCATGCATCCATGGGAACTACATCGCACAGTACGCTGTCCTCCAATCCTTCAACTCTGAAGTTGATCAGGCACTGTTTGGTCACCTTAACATGGTGTCCTTTCTGCAACCATGAGATCTTGTAAGGGTGTGGGTGTTCTCAATGACTTCTGTCGACACAAGATTCTCTGTACTCCCACTATCAACTATGGTCTTGCAACGCCATTCTCCGATCCGCACCTTTGTTCGAAAGATCGCCTTCCGTTGTGCTGGTTCCATCGGATCACGTTGATATTCCTGGATCAAAGCTCTCTGAACCGTCAGATTCCGGTTCTTCTTTTTCTCACCTCCACTTCTATCTGATGCCAACTCTTCCCTCTCGTCGACTTGCTCATCCTTTCGACGTCTGGGTTTCGACTCTTCTGCAACATGTAGGTTTTCTGGACATTCATATGCCTTGTGACCCGTTCCTCAGCATTTGTAACAGATTATGGCTGGTCTGTTAGCTCCCTTCTTATCGGATGGACCACTTCGACCATACGCGCCTCGACCGCGGTTCTCATGACCATCGCGTCGGTTCTCTTGTGCTCTTTCTTTCGTCGATGTCCCTTCTGTGCGTCAACTATCTTCGACACCTTCTTTCTTGTAGCCGCTACCTTGAACTTTCACGGATACAGTCTTTCCACCCCGACTAGTCATCCTGCCTCTGGTCGCTGCGGACTTTCTCGACAGTTTCTCTTCCGCCTTCATAGCTAACTGATAGGATTCGTCGACTGTTCTGAATCTTGACATGCTGAGTTCATCCTGAACAACGTATTTCAAGCCGTTTACATATCTGGCGACAACTTCTTCTCCTTCATCAGTTTGTCCTGAACGAATCGACAATCGGTAGAACTCCACCGTGTACTCTTTCACGGTCATCTCTTTTTGTCGAAAGTTTTGTAGCTTTCGAAACAAGGAAATTACATAGTCGTTTGGCAAGAACTTCCCCTTCAACTTGGAAACCATTCTGTCCCAAGATTTGATTTTCTCCTTTCCTTTCTTGAGTCTGTCAGCCTATACATTGTCCCACCACAACGAGGCATGACCCTTCAACCTTAGACATGCAGTCTTAACCCGTTTAGGATCCTCAATCTGCTCTACATCGAAATATTTCTCCATCTCTCTGAACCAGTCGATCAAGTCTTCTGGGTCCAGGCTTCCCGAGTACGTACGCACATCTATCTTCACCCGACCTCTCATTTCTGTCAGAAGCTTGATGCGTTTTTCCTCTGGTTCTTCTGCTGCGGCTTCCCGATCTTCCACTTCCTCGACTTCCTCGTCGTTGTGGTCTAGTGCTTCAGGAATGCAACCACGCCTTTGGTTTTCTTTGATCGCTGCGACTTCGTTTGTCAAATTCTGCATCGTTCGGACGAATTCGTTGAACATCTCACGATCTACTGCGATGGCTGCTGCGCCACGCGTTCTTCGTCCTCGGACATTAACACCTCTATGAGCCATTTTCAACCTCCGCTGAAAATTCTCACACCTTCAACTGGCTCGCTCCCGGGCACTGATACCAACTGACGCAAGTCAGGTTGGTATAGTCTTCTCCTCCAACCGGACTCGCTTCCGAGCTCTGATACCAACTGACGCAAGTCAGGTTGGTATAGTCTTCTTCTCCAACCGGACTCGCTTCCGAGCTCTGATACCAACTTACGCAAGTCAGGTTGGTATAGTCTTCTTCTCCAACCGGACTCGCTTCCGGGCTTTGATACCAACTGACGCAAGTCAGGTTGGTATAGTCTTCTTCTCCAACCGGACTCGCTTCCGGGCTCTGATACCAAATGACGCAAGTCAGGTTGGTATAGTCTTCTTCTCCAACTAGACTTGCTTCCGGGCTCTGATACCAACTGACGCAAGTCACCCTACGGGATAATTTCTTGCTTAACAATACACATGACACAAACCACAATGCTCACACAAACAAGGTGTAGAACAAGATGCCAGAAGTGGCTTATATTACTTCTCTGAAACCGGTTACAATGTAAAATAACTGTAAGCAAATAACTAACTACAATCGGCTTCAGCCGTTACAACTTAGAAGTAACTGTGGTGTGTTCTCCCTGTGTGTCGACCTCACCCTCTCCTGGTTCACCACGGAACTCTGAGCTATGGTTCGATCTCAACTTTGCACTCAGCCGGTGTGACTCTTCATAACTCTCTCGACTCTGCACTCTGCTTTCTCTGCTCTCTCTGTTTTCCGTCCCTTAGAATGAAGGTCTTTTCCTCCTCTTCTACTCTGCGGGTGATGTTTCCAAGATTTGTTACAATCCCGAGACACGTGTTCCCTTCCGTTCGCCGATCCTGCCCAAATCCCGTGAACCTGCACTGTCAGCTTCTAGCTGTGCTGCATAGCCTCTGTCCATGACATCCTCTGTCACGTCCTTCACCAACTCGCAATAACTATCATAACTTCCTCAGCAACCCTGAACAACTACTAAGTACAGTTCATTGACTTTCTGTCCTTCCGACCCTGCTACAGCAGTCAGTCACATCTCGACTGTCCTATCGGTTCACTCCTTTCCCCAATTTACTTGGCTTCGCCAAACCCTGTCGTGTCATAGTTCGACCACTTGTCGACTACTCGACCTCTTACATCGCTCGTCATCTGTTGACCCTTTCCTGTCGATGCTTCGTCCTTTCGCGACATCCGCTGCTCCTTCAGTCGAATGCACCCCGACTACTTTTGCTTGACTTGTTGACTTCGACAAGTCAACCTGCTCCCCGCACCAGTGGTCATCGGCACTCCCGCTGGTCGACCCCCCTTCGGTCGATCAACTTCGAATGATCTACCTAGGCCCCGATGCTCCTGCATCAACTATAAGCTACACTTGTTTGGTTAGCCACATAAGAATGCAAAGTTATCCATTAATCACCAATGTAAATCAAGTTGTCAATCATAACAACATTTGTGGATGAGATAGGGTGTAATGTGAATACTGTTAGATGTTTGTGACAATGTGTATGGAAGCCTATACTCGTGGAACAAATTCACTAGGTTTATATGTAGACTTGACCAATACAAGCCTTCCAAGAATGGAAACATATTCATATCTATTCACAAAAAATCTAGAATATGGTGACAATTTTATCAATGTAACATAAACAAAATATTTCTAAGAGTGTCACTTGTGCTGAAGCAATCAAGCATTAAACAACCAATGTGCAGACCTAGTGAAGATCATTGACCAAGAATAATAATTCCATGGATTGTGAAATATGTGGTCTTCAATGAACTGGCAGGTCTACCTTTTGTCTATTTGATTGATGCCTCTAGTCAAGTCAAGTGAGCATACATAGATTTGTAGTCTTGAACTTATTATTGGCTTGTATTGGAGCTTCATGCTTTTGAACGTGCATATTAAGAAGCTATTGTAGAGGTCAATTAATAAAGGGTAGATCATGTTGTAAGTCATTTTTATGTAGAGGATGAGTGGTGAAGGTGAAGCAAGGAATCTGTCTTTATTTATTTAAGTTTCTTAATGTTTCGATCCCTCATAGGGATCATCAACATGAGACAAGATCATTGAATATTTGAGTCAAAACCACTATATTAATATGCATGTTGATGTTTTTAGGATTCGATCCCTCATAGGGATCATCATCAGGAAACAAGCTCATTGAAGATTTGAGTCAAAATCACTATATTAATATGCATGTTGACATTTTTATGATTCTATCCCTCACATGGATCATCGATCCCTCATAGGGATCATCATCAAGAGACAAGCTCATTGAATATTTGAGTCAAAACCACTATATTTGATCCGTAAACTACCGTGGATATTCCACTAGAACAATTTGTTACAACATATTTCACAACTTAAATTAACTATGTTAACTTATTTCCATAAAATGCTAAATAAAATAGAACTAAAAGGAAAATAACTAGAGCAAAATAACACAAGATAGGAGTAAGCTAAACTGTATACCATTTGCACCTTTCTGGTGAGTTTTTTTTTCTGGAATCCAACAATTTGATTATTTACTAAAATTGCGTTTTTGAGTGTTCAAATAGCAATTTTGATTGTTCAAATAACAATTTTGATTGTAGAAATGGATTCAACGCCCTCAATTATTTCTGGGCACCCAATTATGCAATTCCAACAACCCAACACTGCCATTTCAACAATCCCTATCGGATTTTTGCCGAAAAAATCGCTGGATATTAGGTGCAAATGGTATAGAGTTTAACTTACACCACACAATATATACCTTGGAAAAACCTAGCTAGAAGTGAGGACTATGCCTTGCTCTTTTCTTCTCCAATATGCAATGCAAATACAAAGAAAGTGGTACTATCTATGGAGTTACCTATAACTCTGCAACTACTACTTCTTTTGTTTTGCTCTAATATCCACTCCCATGCTGTTGCTCAACTATGGAACAATACAATAACGTCATAAGAATGGAACACCTTCTTTTCCTAATGGCTTGGTATTTAATGTAACTTGATAGTTGTCTAGGGTTATTTCTAGGGTTTTTGCATGCCTCTACGCCCAATTAGGGTTATGGTTTTGGACCTTCTAGAATGTTCTTGAAAATTCACATGTGAATAGATCGGTATGTGACTAGAGATGACGTGGAATCCACTCAGTACCATGGTGGTCAACTGGATATGTCAACTTGCGGGAGGCATAACTTCCTCATACAGACTCCAATTGAGGCGTTTCTTAAACAGTTGGAAAGGTCTTGGAGTGTAGAATAGCGTAACGGGGTATGGCACAAGCGAAAAAAATTTGAACCCAAAAAACATCATTTAATCCCTCAAATAGGACTTAGAAGGCTTTGGACCCCAAATATGCAAAGTGAGACCTACCCCTAAAATGGGCCTTGCAAGCCAATTCATCCAATATTTCTACCTAGAAAGCACCAAAATAGATGACAAATTATATATTGATCCATTCCATATCAATATTAATATGCATGTTGGCGTCTTTATGATTCTATCTATCATGTGGATCATCATCAGGAGACAAGCTAATTGAATATTTGAGTCAAAACCACTATAATAATATGCATCTTGATGTTTTTAGGATTTGATCCCTCACAAGGATCGTCATTAGGAGACAAGCTCATTGAAGATTTGAGTCAAAACCACTATATTAATATGCATGTTGATGTTCTTAGGATTCGATGCTTATGTCATCATTAGGAGGCAATCTCATTGAATATTTGAGTCAAAACCACTATATTAATATGCATGTTGACGTTTTTAGGATTCGATACCTCATAGGAATCATAATCAAGAGACAAGCTCATTGAATATTTGAGTCCAAACCACTATATTAATATGCATGGTGATGTTTTTAGGATTCGGTCCTCACATGGACCATCACCAGGAGAAAAGATCATTGAATATTTGAGTAAAAACCACTATATTAATATGCATGCTGATGTTTTTAGGATTCGATCCCTCACAGGGATCATCACTAGGAGACAAGCTCATTGAATATTTGAGTCAAAGCCACTATATTAATATGCATGGTGACGTTTTTAGGATTTGATCCCTTACAGGGATCATGATAAGGAGACAAGCTCATTGAATTTTTGAGTCAAAACCACTATATTAATATGCATGCTAACGTTTTTAGGATTCGATCCCTCACATGGATCATCATTAGGAGACACGTCCACCGAAGATTTGAGTCAAAATTACTATATTGATAAGCATGTCGTTGTTTTTAAGATTCTGTCCCTCATAGGGATCATCATCATGAGACGAGCTCATTGAAGATTTGAGTAAAAAACCACTATATTAATATGCATGCCGACGTTTTTAGGATTCGTTCCCTCACATGGATCATCATCAGGGGATAAGCTCATTGAATATTTGATTCAAAAGCACTATATTAATATGCATGTTGACATTTTTAGAATTCAATTCCTCACGGGGATCGAGTAATCAAGAGACAAGCTCATTGAAGATTTGAGTCAAAACCACTAATTAATATGCATGTTGATGTTTTTAGGATTCGATCCCTCACATGGATCATTAGGAGATAAGCTCATTGAATATTTGAGTCAAAACCGCTATTAATATGCAAGTTAATGTTTTAGGATTCTATCCCTCACAAGGATCATCATTAGGAGACAAGCTCATTGATGAAACGAGTCAAAGCCACCATATTAATATGCATGTTGATGGTTTTAGGATTCGATCCCTCACATGGATCATCATCAGGAGACAAGCTCATTGAATATTTGAGTCAACACCACTATGTTAATATGCATGTTGATGTTTTTAGGATTCGATCCCTCATAGGGATCATCATCAAGAGACAAGCCCATTGAATATTTGAGTCAAAACCACTATAGTAATATGCATGTTGACATTTTTAGGATTCGATCCCTCACAAGTATCATCATCAGGAGACAATCTCATTGATGTTTTGAGTCAAAACCACTATATTAATATGAATGTTGATATTTTTAGGATTCGATCCCTCACAGGGATCATCATCAGAAGACAAGCTCATTGAATATTTGAGTCAAAACCACTATGTTAATATGCATGTTGACATTTTTAGGATTCAATCCCTCACAAGGATCATCATCAAGAGACAAGATCATTGAGGATTTGAGTCAAAACCACTATATTAATATGCATTCTAATGTTTTTATATAAGATTGGGTGCTTTACCCTACAATTAGTAGTTTGACTAGTGCTCAATAAGGATGGAAGTTGGTGTATGTGCATAGACTATATACCACTAGAATATATCACAATCAATATCATGTACTTGATACCTTGCATTGAAGACATGGTAGATGAAAACATTGGAGCAAAATACTTTCACCAATCCAGTCTTGAAGTTGTGATACTACCAAGTGCAAGTGAAGGATGATGACACTTGGATGGCAACTTTGAAGATGAGACAAGTATTTTATGAGTGGATTCTAATGTCATTAGTCTTACCAACATACCAATGACATTCTATAGATTCATGCATGAGGTGGTCAAAGTGCACATGTACTCATTTCACAATTGTATACCTTGAGGACATCCTCATTTATAATAAGAAAAGGGAAGAGCATCAATAGCATGTCAAAGCTATATTATTAGAGTTGGATAAGTAGAAACACTAGATGAATATTAAGATGAGTTTGTTTGTGTCATGGTCCTACTTAAAGCAATTCATTTAAGTAATGAAAGAACAAATTGCGTATGCAACATTCTAGAGGTTAGCCTTATTGTAGAAAAATGAATACATAATTTTTTGTAAATCACAAGAAAGAAAGTAATAAGTTAAGGTAAAAGTATGGCTTATGTAGGCCTCCACCTGGAATTTATTTTCTAGTCATTTTACATTAAATGTGATAGTTAACTTTGGTTTTCCATAATCATTATTGGGCTAATAGTCTAACCTATTAATTTTTGAGGAAAACCTTGCTAGATTCCTCCCTCTTCTTGAAGTATCTAGATGGAGGATGACTCAACCGCCAACCACAATAGCGTCTGGTAAGTTTGAGGGAATTGGCTAGATTTGGACTCGTGACCTATTGCCTCCTCATCAATAACATGCCTTGGGTATATGTTCCAATTGATTGAACTAAATATTGGGGCTAGTATAAGCTAATATGCAGAGATTGGGTGTTACCATTTTTTCCATCATTCACTCACCGTCTCTTATTCAATGCACATTTTTCTTAAATGAAATAAGTTCAATTCTAATATATACAAATCATAAATATCTTGGTAATTTGGGTGATTTGGCATATTATTGTTATAATTTTGACTTACAAGCAATTATGTTAGACTTTTAATCATTTAGCATATCATATCACAATAGTTGCATTCACAAGGATCACTAAAAGAAATATATGAAACAATAGAAACAAAGACACAAAGATTTATCCTGGGAAAACCCTCTCATGGAAAAAACCCAAAAGAACTTCTAGTATAGATTCTTCAACCATGTACAATGTCACAATACCAACAAGAAGCATAGATCAAACCCTAGATCAAGAGATAGATGTCCTCCAAGTTTTCTACAACCCAAAACAATCTTCTTCTTCCTTACTTGAGAAACTTTGCTTGTTGTGAGTGTATGTCCAAATGAGGAGGGAGAACCTACTATTTATACTTGAATTTTGGGTGACTTTTCCTTATGGGTCCAACCTCACTAGCTCATTGGGGCTAACCTCTCTAGGGGACAACATAATAATTCTTAATTTACATTTCTTTTCGAATATTCTTGATCCATCATTACAACTTTTACAAGTACAATACATCATTGTTCTTTTAGGGTTTTACATTGAAAATATATGACAAATACAATAAGATAAATACATGACAAATAAAATAAGAATATATTTTGAAGCCACATCTTAATTCAACACTTCCTCTCAGCAAGGAAGGTATTCTTTTGACACAATCTTCAACATTGCTTCTGCTATCTTGTACTTGACCACTTGTTGATATTTTCATAAATCTATCCATCACTTAGAAATTTTGTACGAGCAATCCCTTTCCGTTACATCATGCATACAGGATCTCATCATAGTACATCAAAATCATAGCATCACATCATCTCAATAGTGGGAGCAATCCAGGAACACACATTACGTTATTACAGGACTTTCTACCACAATCCAACTTACACAAAATCTGGATGCCCGTGTATGAGCACTTACTGCTACTAGAAGCATTACAAGAGCACACATTACATCAATACAATACATTCTACTTGTGAATGATCACCCACTGCTACATTGAGCAGTCTAGGGGCACACATTACATCATTACATCATTTTCATCTCACACACCTGCGAATGATCACCCGCTGCTACACTGAGCAGTCTAGGAGCACAAATTACATCATTCCAGGATTTTTATCAATGCTCTTAAATAACCACCTGCTACTGCCAAAATACTGTCACTGGAATCACATATGTAACACATCACTCCCTCTCGCTAGGGAGGTCCCTCTAGACCACTCCAATCTTGTCCCTGAAGTATTCAAACTTCACTCTTGACAGAAGCTTGGTCAACAAATCGACTATCTACTCGTCTGTCTCAACATACTGGAGCTTCACTGCTCCCTTTTGTACCATATCACGAATATAATGGTACATGATCTCAACATGCTTGGACTTGTCATGAAACACTGGGCTCTCGGACAACTTTATGCAACTCTGGTTGTCACAATAGATACAATTCACCTCTAACTCGAGATCAAACATACTTGTAAGCAAATTTCGAAGCCACACTGCTTTGCCACTAGCTGTACATGATGCTATATACTCCGCCTCTGCAATACTAAGAGCCACACTAGTCTTCTTCCCGCTGAGCCATGAAATCATGGCTGATCCCAAACTTAAGCAAAATTCTGAAATGCTCTTCCTGTCGACGACACTACCATCCCAATCTGAATCAACATAACGATGCAGTCTGATCTCACAATCTGAAGCATATCTGAGTCCATAATCAATTGTACCTTTCAGGTACCTCATCACATTCTTTGCACCAACCAAGTGAACATGTATCGAATCAACCATATACTGACTCAAAGTGTTCACAACAAAGCATAGTGTTCGTTAAGTACATCAACGAACCAATCATATGTCTATACATGGTGGCATCCAATGTCTTTGAATAAGTATCACTCAATAAATTCAACTTCGTCACCAATGGTGTAGGCATGGATTTGCAATCCATCATCTTGAATCTCTTCAGGATCTCTATAACGTATTTTCCTTGATCGAGGAAAATCTCATCTGGTTTCTATCACACATCTAATCCTAAGAATCATGCCAAGATTCTCGAACTATGAGATCTACTTTCTCTCAATGAGGGGAGACATCCTGTATTCATTTGAGCATATCCTTGAGATACTGAGACAAACAACCCTTGCCATCAATATGTTTCTACAATCTGTGTTGTAGGCACTCCTTCTGAAGTGGAGTTTATTGCTCCTTCTGTAACTAAGCACTATCCTCCCTCTGTATCTTAACATCTTGTACTCTTTGCATCGGGATATCTTGCATTGGGTGACTTCTGAGTCTATGCAAAGCCTTCTACACATGTGATTCTCTATTGAGAGTCTCGAATCTTGGAGGTTGCTTGATAGTGACACTTCTCCTTCAATTACACCATTCAATAAAGCGGACTTGACATCTATCTGGTGTAATTTGAATCATTAAAGCTATAATAGTTTTGATAGAAGTGCGTCTGGCCACTGGAGCAAACATCTCATCATAATCGACTCCCTCTTTCTGAGAGAAACCATTAACCTTGCTTTGTACTTCTGTAGTATGCTTGATTTTGTCAATCTACTTGAAGGTCACTGTTGAACAGTCATCAGTTGTTGTCCATAACAAGTTTCATCATCCTTCCCTTGTAGGTCGTAGCACACGATCTTTCCTACAAGTCAAATTCAGTCATATGATTAATAACATTTCATAATCATCAAATCATATTGACATTCTAATGATAAATTCTTATGCATATTGACATAATTCATACAGTTATGTAACCATATTATCCAATGCTTCAACACAACACTCATCCATATCCCATATACTCATGGTAACTATCTAGAGGCCTTCCATCTCTACTAGAACATACTATTAAGAGCGTGCACTGCTCCCAACATGCTAGCAAAGAGGAGGTTTAATTCTAGACAAGCAACAATGGATCATGGAATGTTGTGCAACACCATAGGCTACTTACCCATCACATGTACATTAAGAGTATACTGTTCATTTATCCTAGCCATATCAATGCAGTCACTATAACATGCATAATACACTTCCTGATTCTAGGAATACAAATATGCATACAAATGACATGAACAATATCATTTAAACATTTATATATTTACGGAATAACTCAAATGACAATTTGAATACTTATATTTCATGTGGTCGATACATGTCCCACTCCTCTTATGACAGGTTGGTTAGGCTGTCAAATCTGGTCAACTATATAGAACTACAATCAATTGTCTTGTCCTTCATTATCTGGCGAGGACACTCAATCTAAGCATAACTGTCATACTAAATATTTTTGCTCTTGATCGCAGATCATTTATTTCACATCCTTTTCTTGTTTGGTTGACTCCCTCTTGATCTCTGCTTCTTTGCAAGTTCTAAAGCTTGATCAAGTTTTGAACTTCTGGAACCTTGGTCCTCATGTCTTCTGGATGCACTACATCCTCTTGGATCTACCTTCATAGTTTAGAAAATATCTATATTTGAATCCGAGCTTGATCTTGTATGCATCTTTCATACTAGCATAAGCATCACACCATCCTCATATGGTGTCACATGCATCATCACAAATTTATTAGTAGCATCAAGATCATAACCATCATAAATATCATGATCATTTCCTATACAAATGTACTTTAGCATAGTTACTTGTGTAACTCATCATAAGAGTTTATCATTCTAGTAAATACACACATTCATTCATGTCCAACATACTTGACACAAGGGTTTAATAGATCATTTCACACATGCATATATTGTTCCATAAAATCCTTAACTTGTCAAACATACACTGTCAATGTCAGCCATAATACAATCAAGCTAGAGAACATAATCATCATATAAACCTTTGACATGAAAATGAAGAATATAGTAATCATACAAACCTTAATGTCAAGAATGATCATTATAACATAATCATATGAAGATAAACTTGCTTAGATCCCAATCATATGATAAATTAAGCAGACTTCAAAACATAAGAAGACATGCCTGTATCCTTTCAATTCATACTTGTATAAGTTATCGTTTCCTTTTGTCTTCTTCAAAGGTTTTTGAACCTTTTTCTCTTGCTGGTAACCTGCATTCCTCAAATATTTCCTTAAATCAAAAGTAAGCAATTTAGATCTAGTATATACATACCTTGAATGAATGACCGCTTGTAGGTTCCTTTGTAGGGCCAAAACCCTATTTTTAAACCTCATTCTTTCCAGAGCACTGTGATGGGAGATTAATATATATGATGAGATGATTCCAAATTCATTTTTAGAGTTCCCAATGTTGCATCATAATTCTCCAATGTTGCATCAATGTCCTTATAGGCCTACAGGGCCAGAAACTTTAAAAGAAGACTTCCTCCTCCTAATATTCAATTTCTTCTGATGAGCTTGTTCAGATATCCGGTCATACTTATGCTTTAAATCTGAAATTTCTCTTGTCAAGGTCTGAAAATTTGGCTTAAGGTATCCTAATCTGTCCTTTGTCCAACCCCATAGGTTAGAGCAAGATTGGATTCACCAAGAGGAATTTATGCTAAGTTTATAAGGTGACCTGTTTATGGATTGGTTCAGTATATCGAACTTGTACTGACTCGTGTCACTATTTCAACTTCGGGTTTTGAAACTCGCACCAGTGAAACTACAATCCGTGCCCTTTCTAGAAAATTTTATGAAATTCAATTTGGAACTTCATAGCCCGAGATATGACATTTTTCCCTAGGTCACTTGTTTAAAATTGAATTCTGGAAGAGGGTAGAACCTTGTTTTCCATGGATCATAACTCTTAAAGTAAAACGGATATGAGGCTGAAACGCGCACACAAGGTAAATCAATATCTCAGATTAGACATGTCTAAGTTTCAGCTCTTGAAACTTTACCAAAATCAAGTTATAGAGAAAATTCCTAGATAACTAGATTCTGCCTTCTAGGGTTTCAAGCATGAAGCCCTAATCTCCGACAGTTGCAGCTGTTGCAATGAATTCTTTTAGCACGGCTCTGAACCCATGTTAGAATTTTGAATTACAAGCAATTATGCTAGACTTTAAATCATTTAGCATTTCATATCACAATAATTGCATTCACAAGGATCACTGAAAGAAAGACATACAACAGTAGAAACAAAGACACAAAGATTTATCCTGGGAAAACCCTCTCATGGGAAAAACCCAACAAAAATTCTAGTATAGATTCATAAACCAAGTACAATGTCACAATACCAACAATAATCTTAGATAAAACCCTAGATCAAAAGATATATGTCCTCCAAGTCTTCTACAACCCAAAACAATCTTCTTCTTCCTTGCTTGAGCAACTTTGGTTGTTGTGAGTGTATGTCCAAATGAGGAGGGTGACCCTCCTATTTATACTTGAATTTTGGGTGACTTTTCCTTATGGGGCCAACCTCACTATCTCAATGGGGACGACCTCTCTAGGGGACAACATAATAATGCTTATTTACATTTCTTCTCGAATCTTCTTGATCCGTCATTACAACTTTTACAAGTACAATACAACATTGTTCTTTTAGGGTTTTACATAACAAATACATGACAAATACAATAAGAAAAATACATGACAAATACAATAAGAATATCTTCCAAAGCTGCATCTTAATTCAACAATTAATTTTTGGAGGAATGTTTACAATTCAACTACCTCTATATTCCACTCTAGAGGCTTGGTTTTGGAGATCAATAGTTGCATCATCACTTTCCTAAAGCGTTCTCTTATTATTTTTAGAGAATCTTCTAAATTTAAGGAGGTAACTACATTGTGAATATAGCACCTTCCAAGAATGCATATATGACTTATGTTCCCTTTCTCTCTCATCATATTGGAGATGATTAAATTGCATCATCATGGGCCCTAGTTTGTGGCTTAGAATTGGTGATCATAAATGTGATCATAAATTAATACTAGTTCTGCCTCCACAATAGAGCATTCTTTATGATTCGTCCTCATAGGATGAGTGCTTGATAGTGATGTTGCATGTGAGTTCCTAATGGGATTGATGCCTAGGATGTATCTATAAATAATCATTGTTTGAGGTTTTTTCAATGGGATTGACAATTGAATTGGATTTATCAGAGATGCATTAGTTGAGGTATTTCTTGATGGGATGAACATTTTTTTTGAATACAACCTCATGAATCTCCCATTCCTCGAAATATTTGGATAGAGGGAAGGTCTAATAGTTTTTATTCCCCAAGGGACTTGATTGGATTTAAATATGTGACCTATGGCCTCCTTGTTGGCAACATGCCTTGGGAAAATGGTTGAATTGATTAAGCTAATGCATTTCCTTTTTATACTCTTACCACTTTTACTTGTCAGTGAGAAGATAATGGTCACAACCGTGTGGAGTTGGTGGAGCAATAGATAATTAAGCCAACTCCATGTATGTTTTAACCATGTGAAGAATGACACAGAAACTCAAATGGCATTGACCATGTTACTTTTGGCCACGTGGAAGATTTTTGTTGGACATGCTTCATTCACTTTATTGGTATAAACAATGGTCACTGATTGCCCCTACTAGTGTTTGAGTAGGATACATTTCATGCTGAATTACTTGTATTCTACACATATAATAGATTGCCACAAGCTCAATTGCATACTTGGGATACATCATCGACAAAGTTGGATTGCATATTAATCTAGATAAGGATTGTGGACCATGGTTGATTGGCGACACCAACTTGCATGTTGAAGCAAAGGAGTTACATAGGAATGATAAATTATCTATGTAGGTTCATCTCAAACTAATCTAACATTGTTTTCTTCTCCAAGTGGTTTATTTAAAGGGAGCAAGGACTATTTGGATTGACAATCAATAGAACTCATTTAGTCTTTGAAGAGGAGCACTTTCAATGAACTTGTGTTTAAATGGATGCATTAGGATACACCTCATAATGATGTTCACTCAGTAAACTAGAATAGTAACATTCCATTTAGAGACACTCTTTAACATAGTCAAAGTTGCAAGAGAGTTGACACATATAGTTGGAAAACATGCACAGTTTAACTTAGGTGATTCGGTACAAGGAGGTTACTCAAAATAGAACGACAAACTTTGTCCACAGCCCTTTGATAATATCATTAATGATATTTCTCAAGAATAAGTTTATGCTTGTGGAGTCTAGTTGTATTGGATTGACAAAGACTTTGTTAATGTGCATGCCAATCTAAAGGGGCCAACTATAGGTCAAACAAAGTAATATGAATATTATTGATTGAATGATAACTCATGTACATGTCAAACACAATTTTTTATTCCTGAAACTTATTAACTCAAAATGAGATGAATGCATCACTTCGATATAGATGTTACCTTGGAGTGAAAATGGTATTCACAAACCTACAAAGGAACTTCTACTAGCCAATGATGGGACTAGGGGTAGAAATATTTTTGAGGGTTACTCGCTTTGCAACATATCAAAGCCAACCAACAAGAAGCTTGAACTCTACACATCTCTTCTAGTACCAACCAAAAATGAGAGTTTATCTTCATGGGTTCATTAGCAAGTCTATTGACCAACTACAAAAAGAGTATTCTAGTTGTAGGTGACATGTTCAACAAGATGTTGATTCTCATGTCATGTAAGAAGATCACCAGAACAAAACAAACTTCAAACTTGTTCTTCATCCACTATTTGGGTGAATGTTGGACTACAAACATCGATCATATCAAATAGGGGCAGTGGGTGCCTTGGTCATTTGTTGAACACCTTTAGTCTTTCTTGATACCAAAGCTTAAGAAAATAATTGTCATGGAAGTGGTGAATTTGGTAATGGTTTTGTTGCTAAGAGTGCACAATAATTGTCATGTAAAGACATGGGATGAGAAGATACCTTCCGTTCAACACAATTGTAATAGAGCCATACATAGTTCCACTTGCAAGTCACCCTTGAAGTATTTATGCTGCTCCAATTGTAATAGATCCATACATAGTTCCACTTGCACAATGATTAAATATTGAAATATTCCATAGGGTGCATATTCCTTCTGAAGCCCCTTGTGAACTTATTGCAACACCCTCACTTATTCTCCATTGCTTATTTCTTTGTTTTAGCATCTCTTTTTCTTCTATTTTAGTCTATTGGAGGAGTACGTCAATTTTTTTTATTTGATCAAGTCACTTAATGCTTCCTCTTTATACCTACTACCCAAACCTCTACTATTCCAGGAGACAATATTCATTATTTTACTTGAGGGGGTTTTGTTGCTTCCTCCACACTGACTGCTTGGTGTTGCTTGCAACATTACATTTTTCGTATTTGTGGCCTTGTCTCCAAAAACTAAGGACTTTCCAAGCATTGTTTGAATACCGAGCATTTTTTCCTTGTTTTCTATCTCTTCTCTAACATCCCTTGTTGGCTTCTGTTGATGCTCAAAATGACACGGTTCGAGCAATAACACATTATACACCCTCGAAGGGCTGTTTTGTGGGAGGATGGGGATGGAAGCCTAGGTTGCGTTTAGAGCCCTCATATAGATAGGATTCACAAGGTTAATAAATGATGTTAAGTGCATTAATGAATTAAAGCGTGATCATATATTTGTGATTAAATGTACAAATCCTTTGGAAACAAAAGTGTTAGTCCATTAATAAAACTATATGGAGCCTATCTAAGCATGAACACATTAATTTATGAAAATTAAATTAATTAATTAATTAATTGACGAGAGGAAATTAATATGAAATATATAAAGAAGACAATGCATATTGTATAAAATCCAGAAAAATAAAGCTTTAGTTGTTAGTCGAAAGATGCATAAATAACTTAAGGCATTCTGATGCATGAGTAAATTGAAGTAGCTTCTTCAATGCGTGAAAGGAAATTTGCAATTTTATTTAATTTCATATTTTAAAAATGCATGTAAACTCTATGTTCATAAATGCAATAAGTGAACTAAGGGTGAATCCATGAAGATGGGTGTCTATTTTGGGGGGTCTTATGAGAAACTAAATCTGATTTTTTCATGTTTTTCAACTTTGGGCGAACAAAAGTGATATTTGTGTTTAGAATTTCACTTTTCAGTGTAAAAAAAACTTTTAGAGAATTACGTTAGCTTTCTATTCATTATTTTTTCAAAATTTTTTATTGCGATTTGATATGTTAATTTGGCAAATGTTCGACAGTATGTTCTTATAAAATGAAGGGACTAAAAAATAGTCATGTTTTTTGGGGAGGCTGAAATCATTGTTAAACTTGTGCTTTGTAAAAACAAAATATGTTACAACAATCTACATAAAATGCACTACTGCATGACTATAATTTTGTAACCAATGGATCTATATACTAATTATTATATTTTTTTGAATTCGATCAATTGGGAAAGCTTGTCAATTTTCAACATGTTTTTTTTGACGCGACATTTATCTCAATTTACACTAAAACTAAAACATCTAAGAATAACCTTTTGAAGTTGACACTCCAATTAACTACACCATATTTTTTTCAATTTTTTTTATGGTGTATTTTTAAAGTTGTGGATTGTTCATTTCACCTCATTTTGAAATTGATGAAACCAAACTATATTCATGTTAACAAAAAAGATAATTACAATTATGAGATCCCACCTAAACACAACAAAATCTATACCAACATAGAGTAGATTCAATGACTAAACTAATGGTATCAAGTCCGACAGTCGATTTGCACTATAACATATGGTTTTTCCCTTTTGAAAATAGAGAATCCTAAAAACAACACTGTTTTCAGGTCTCAGATTTTATTCGGCCGAATAAATATTTTCCGTTAGCAGGCCGTTAAAATTGACAACGGTTGTTCGGCCGAAAAACAAAATGCAAAAAATTTTTGTCGGCAAAAAAAAGAAGAAATTAAATTATTTACAATTTCACATCTTTCAATAAATAAAACTAAAGGAGTCATTATTTCACATCTTTTTTTTCCGTAGAGGTCTGTATAAGATATTTTTGAAGAGGTTTTTTCAAAGGAGATTTTTTTTCAAGGAGTTCTTATTTCTTTCCACGGGGTTTTTTCAAAGGAGATTTCTTTCCAAGGAGTTTTTATTTTTTTCCAAGGGGTTTTTCAAAGAAGATTTATTGCCAAGGAGTTCTTATTTCTTTCCAAACAGTTTACTTCAAAGGAGATTTCTTTCCAAGGATTTTTTTATTTCTTTCCAAGGAGATTTCTTATTTATTTTCAAAGGGTTTTTTCAAAGGAAATTTCTTCTCAAGGAGTTTTTCTTCAAAGACTCAAAAAAACAAATTTAATAACTATTTTCAAATCTTAAATTTTTATTTTTTTACTATAAAGTGATGATTCTTTAATTTAACCTCTACAGACTAAACAATCATGGGTAGTAAGAGAAACTGCTAAAGAAAAAGTGACCGTAAACGTGATGATGATGCTCATAGGGAAACATAAAGACTCATATATCATGCCAAAAATGTAAGGGTTGCACAAACAGAAGAGACAATTATTGAACATACAAATACAGATCTACATGATAATGTTGATGAAATGGATATTCAAAATAGAGTACAAGAAGAACAAATTGAAGCTGAAGAGATCATTGTTGAAGATGTAAATAGGGATTTACATGTTAATGTTGATGAAGTCAATATTGAATATCAAGTTCAAGAACAAGAAATTGTACCTGGTATGTATATATCATGTATTTTCCAAATTCTTTTTTTATAATGAATTGTATTTTTGGATATATGTTAAATTAAATTTAACTTAATGTATAGGTGCTTTCACCATTGATGATGGAATGTTAGAAGGTATTGATTGTGACAAATATGGAGAAAAAATAGCCACACATGTTGCACGATATCGTTCTATGCAAATTTATGATGATTTTCTCAAACAATATTCAATAGCAGAACAAGCGCAAATTTTGAGATGTTTATTAGTGTCCAAGAAGTTAAGAGATGCTACGTCATTATTGGGTATTCACAAGGCGACAAAAGAGTCAAAATTGAAACATAATGCGATAGAAAATATAAGTGATGCAATAAAAAAATTTGAAAAATCCAGGAAGAAAGATACCAAAGCTGCACGTAGAGCAATTCAGACAACAATTATTTCAACTAGTACTAGACAAAATCGTTTGACAACACAACTAGCAGAAACAATAGGAACCTCAAGAAAGACATTATACAAACATAACAAATTTAGAATGCAAATAGATGAAAATGATGAACTTGCTTGTTGGGAAAATATTTGTAGACAACCTTACAAGGATACAATGAGAGAAGGTGTTAAATATATTGTACATAAATATTAGTTGGCACATGCTCGAGTTTCACCAAATTCAAGGGAAGTGATACAACAAAGAGTATCATGAAATGAATACGAAATCCATGCAAAACATATAATGGAAATGACACAAGTACAATTGTTCAATAAATTCAAGGAGGATCATTGTGGAATTAATATGTCAATCACTACATTTGCGCAACAAAAACCATGGTATGTTAGACCTATTACTATACGTGACACATGTTGTTTTCGTTATCATGTGCAATTTGAATTATATTACGACACTTTTCTTGAATTTGGTAAAATGTTTTGGACAAATTCACCACCTCCTCCCACAATACATGAATTCATATTTCAAATTCTATGTGAGAGAGATCACGATGAACTATTTTACAATAAGAAATGTGTCAATGGAAAACATTGTCATCATTGTGGGAATCTAGTTTTATTCCGCAATAAATATCCATTGATAATGATCAGTCAAATGTAACCGTTGATTGGAGAAGATATGAATACATCAATTATGCTACAAGTTCCAGTGATGCACATTCCAAGCGAATTGATTTGCGAGAAGATAAAATATGTGTGACAGATTTTATGAATAAATTTGAAAGTGAAATTTATAAATACACCAAGCATTCACATAGAACACGATGGAAAGACCTTCAATTCAAACATTCTCGTGAAATTTTTCCACCTGGAACAATTTTTTCTGTGGTTGATTTTGCAGAAAACTACACATTTGCTGCATAAGAGGAGATACAAAGCGAATACTATCATTTTGACCAAGTTTCAATATTTGTCCATGTTCTATATAGACATTCTCAACAAGATGTTGATGGCATTGAAAGCACGTGTGACAATCGAGATGTGATTAAAGAATCCCATTTTTATATCAGTGATGATCGTACACATGATACACATTTTGTTCAGCATTGTATTGAAAATATTTTCTATTAATCATTAAAAAGACGTGAAGTTAAATTCAATGAACATTGGATATGGTTGGATGGATGTGCGTAACAATTTAATATTCACGATCATTTTTTTGGTTATGTCGACTTCATAAAGAAACGAACATTAAACATCGTTGGAATTTCTTTGATACTGGACATGGAAAAGGTGAACATGATGGTGCATGAGCATGTGCAAAGAGAGCACTTCGAAGATGTCAAATGAACCATTCTTCCGCGCGATTTCATTCAGCCGCAGAGGTGGTCCAATGGTGTCAATTACATCTAAGTCATGATTATAATCAACAATAAAAAGATGTTCACAGGTATGTACACTATTTTTATTTATTTATATTAATTGTCAATTTAAAAAAATGTTATTTGCAAACTTCTATCATTTAAGTATATGTACACTAACATTAAAAGTTGTCCTTTGTAATTTGTCATATATTGTGTAGGTTATTTTGGCTTATTGGAATCCAAGATATAGATAGATCAATCCCATACGAGGCTGGCACCATACATAGGACTAGAGATTTACACTCTATTCAAACAAAATCCTTCCAAAATGTGTTTGCATTTGACAGTAGAAAGCAATCATGCTTTTGTCATATTTGCATTGAAAATGTTGAATCTACAAAAGTTTGTGAAAACATAACGAACAACTACGTAAAACATTGGAAACACACAGAGATTAATCCAAAGGGAAAATGCCACTAGCAAGCTTAGAAGAATTAGAATCAAAAGAAATAGCAATATCATCTGATGGCGATAGAATTTCAGATATTGTTAGAGAAGGTAATGAAATAAACTATAAACAATGATTGCTCATTTCATATAAATTATGTATATATAGAGAAATTACAAATTCTTTGTTAATTGTTCTTTGTTACATCCATCACCTTATGTGTATAGTCAATTTAATTGATTTAAAAACCCTGAAGTCAATTGTAACTTGCACAGGTGATGTTTTCGCTGTGATTGCACCTTTAGACAAAAAAGAAAAAGTGAAATATTATTTGATGAGATGCACAAAAGGAAAGATGAAGTTATTGGAAGACTACGATGACAAAGGATTTACATATGAGAGAGGATCCATCATTTTAAAAGGTTATTTTTTTCAACAAACCCATATGACTGAAAATTATGTCTACTTTCAAGATTATGAACCTGATTTTATCTGTTGTCAATATAGTCATTTAGTATGTGCATCTCGAATAAAATTAGTACAAGTTCCATCGAAAAAAAAATTAAAAACTATAGAGTGGAAAATGTCCAAATATGACCATGAAAGAATAATTGAGGATGACATTCCATTGCGATGCGTTTAACCATATCGGAAATGAATTGATCATGGTTAAGAGAACTATAGGAGACCCATGGCATCATTTTAGCCTCTATGTGGAGGATGATTGTGTAAGATTTAATGAAGATGAATACATATTTATACTTGTTTTGTGCATGTAAAATGTTGTGATTGAGAACTATGACTATGATCTTGAGGTGTCATATTTTTATTTATGTTTTATGAGCTCGTGTTTATGATTGTGTATGCTTGAATATGAATGATGGCATGATGACTTGGTGTGTTATTTGGTAATGTGTAAGAAGATGGAATCGAGGCTGAGATGTCATTAATAAAATGATTGTATTTTAGCATGTTGAAATCGATTCGATAATTATTTGGTAATGAGAACTTTAATAAAAGTTGGAAAAAGTTGAAAAATGTTATCTTTCAACTACAGAATGTTGATTGCAAATGTACTTTTACAAGTAATGTATGGGAACTAGAATAAAAGTTTAAACACGATCTCATAAAAACATTGTTAATTGTTAAGAATGATTGTTTAAAGATTCTTGGACATGATTGAGTAATTATGTTATGTCATGTTGAAGTATGGACATGTGGTGTATGACTCATTGATGTAGGATTAAATTGATTAAGAAATGTTTGAAAATGATGGAGAATTCTTTATAACAAGTTGATTGTCTATTATTACCTCTATTAGATTAAGCTAATTGAGTCCATTATATTGGGGGATCTAATTATTATAAATGAGAAATTATTATTCTTGATCCATTAGTGGCTTTGTGGTGGGATGAACAATTCATATGAATATGATCTATGAAATTTTGGAACTTTGCTAACCTATGGTTTTTAAATAAATGATACATGCACAAGAATAATATCACTTGTGTAGATAGAATTTAGTTCCATTTGATCTAGATTATATGAAGATCTTATTTTGAATTCTTGACAATATCACTTGTGTAGATAGAATTTAGTTCCATTTGATCTAGATTATATGAAGATCTGATTTTGAATTCTTGACAATATTACTTGTGTAGATAGAATTTAGTTCCATTTGATCTAGATTATATGAAGACCTGATTTTATATGATGATGGGATTGAACATAATTATTTAAGTTCGCATAACTGGAATCATGACAAATGGAGATAATGATCATTTGATTTTTAATCACAAACAAGGACTGCAGGATTGTGAAGCTTATGCTAAATTAGAGAAATGGTTATTTACAACAAATCGACGGAAATTCATCAAATTGTTGTCTAAAATCATTGCTCTAATTTAGCATAAGATTCACAATCCTGAAATCCTTGCTTATGATTAAAAAAACAAAAAATCGTTAAATCCCCATTTTCCATGATTTCAACAGCATCTATAGTTCACCAACTACAAGTGTTGTACCTGAACATTTAACATATGAATCATTATTTAAAAGAGAGCCAAGAGGGTTGAAACCTTCACGAATTTGTTTTTACATCTACACTCAAAATATTTTACATCTGCACTCATAGATTTTTACATCTGCACTCAAAAAATCAAATATATGCACTCAAAAATTGTCAATACTACAAATCTGCACTCAAGGATTAAATCCCGCAGGTCTTAAAACTTGTAACTTTAGATTGCACCTATCAAAACTTAAGGCTAACATATACTGAAATTCAATAAAGAAAGATTCAGGAGTACAAACTGCAGAACACTATATTCTATGAACTAATTTAAAACAACAAATAATTAATGTCTACTTTACATAAAATTTGCAATCTGAAAATTATGAAAAGAAGGTACATCAACTAAATAGTGTTGTTCTACATCACACAGTGATCTAAAATATTCCGGTTTGCGAGGACAGGCTCCAACAACAATCACATGGACTTTATATTATTCATAAAATAAAGTGGTTTAAACATTAAAACATGTGTACTGATATATTTTAAAATCATTTCAAGATTGAACATATATTCATGAACATCATGCAAAATCATATTCTAAGCATTTACCACACAAAGTATGCTATGTAATTAGCCCCCAAAAAAGTTAGATCATTCAAAGCAAATACAGAATATGTAAGATCAATGTACATGCATATAATCCAAAAAACCGTTCTTGAACATGTGAGTTCAATGTACATATATAATCGAAAAATAAAGTTCCTTGATGTCCAAAATTACTACATCATATGTATCAACATGAAGATATATGCAATATGGTAGTATGGGAAAACAAAAAAAGACCAATAAAAATCATTCTCTAAATCAAAGTCCACCACTATCATCCACTGGGGTCTTCCCTTGGCATCGAAGAGACCCAACCCGCAACATGTATAAAATAAAATTATGAATCTCATAAATTATTCAAACAATTTTAAACTAAATTCAAAAAATTAAAATATTAAACTTATAAAAACAAAATTGAAAAGAATAGTTCAATTATTAACAAATTTACCTCAGTGCCAATGTCCACTTCCATTAAAGAACCTATATCCTCACCACCGATTTCCATATGTTCTCATGTTCCCTAAAATTTAAATTTTGTTAATAAATAAAACATTGTGCAAGCAAAATAAACTAAAATTAAGCAATTCACTTAAAACCAAAACAAAAAAATTGAAATCACGAGTTCACAAGAGATGGAAAATCATCAAAAAAGTTGGAATCTAAATGAACCTGCATGGATAAGTCACATTAACAATAAGATACATAGATAAATTAAAATTCAAAAAAAGCATACAATATCTTTCAAACATAAATATAAATATGTAAATAATAAATATACCTCTCTAAGATGCTCTTCTACATTTTCACTAGTGGAGAGTCGAAAATTATGTTCATTCAACATTCTAGAAAAATACAACCAATAAACATTTATGTAATGTATTTATTACTATACATAAAAAAATACATAATGTCATAGATATAATTTAACAAAAATTTCAATGCAAAATGAATACAACAATTAAATAGATTGTATGTACATAAACAACAGACCTCTCCTATACTCGATGTGTCATTGGATAGGACATTCGAAGCTGTATCGCGACAAACCTTAGAATAAGCCCTAAGATCTTCAATGCTCATTCCATCTACCTCATCATTCGTTTTGTAAACAAACTTTTGACGAATAGTGGCTTGAGCCCTCTCTCGAACCAATTCCACATCAACTCCTACAAATGTCGACGTTAAACCTTTGGCAAAATAATCCCTTGCAGTTGTCCCAAGTTGGGATGTGGGCTCCATCTCCGGTTTTAATGTCACAAGCCTAGGTGGGAGAGATATCTGGGGTGGAGGTCGAAGAGTTGTGGGATCTCTAAGAGCACCTTTTCGATCGTATATTCGCCCCTTTCCAACTCCATACAAGTCAGAATGAAGATTGATATAGTCTGGCTTCATATTAAAAAAAACTTTGCATAAAAAAATCTGGCGAAATAATTAGGAACCTCATCGTTGCATGGCAATTGACCATAGGCTGCAAGGAACTGATCATATATTAGATGTGCACGTTCAGGGTGCTTGAAATATTGCACTTTCAACATTTTTCGCTTTAGGCCTTCTTTGAAGTTAAACATTGAGTTGGCATGTTCTTTGGTCAATCCTTCACAACATGCCACTTGTCCGGACTCATCACTTGTGCCCTTCTCCTCCGCATCAAGTCAACAAAACCGTTCGTAGTTGGTCCGAGATCCTCATATGCCTCAATGAATTTTTGCAATGATCGCAAAACAATCTCTAGACTTTGTTTGCTCTCTGGAGGGAGATCCAAACTAGAAAGATCATGTTGCCACTTGTCATATTGAGATTTACAGCTTTCAAGGGTCGTTTGTTGAACACCACTTTCCCATGGAAGCTCCTCAGGTAAATCAGATGGATAAGTTCTTATGGGTGTACAACCCACATCTAGTTCAACATATGCAGTCCTTGCTCGACCTCTGTCCCTCTGTGTAGAATTACGAGCCTCTTCCGAACCTTGCTCTACACCCACATCTGGTTCAACATCTGTCCTCCTTGCTCAAACTTCGTCCCTCTGTGTAGAATTATGAGCCTCTTCAGAACCTTTCTCTGCTTCAAATACAAACACATTTTTGTGTAAACATGTACAAACTTTTTGAACACGTACAAAATTACAATTGATACATGTATTAAAACATAAATGTTCATACCAACAGAAGGTCGAGATCGACATTCTCCCATAGAAGATACTAGGGAATCATCTGTACCCCTTTGGCCTCGCCGGTGATCAGATGAATGTGAGCTATACAATAAGCTTGAATCCCTAGGTGAAGCCGACAACCTTTGATTATCAGTCGAGACACCAATTCCTGATGACCATGATGACCTCCTACGCTTTTGCCTCAAAGACTCCTCTCTTTACATTTGATATGATATCTACATTTACACAACTATCAACTCATAACATATTCAAATTCTACATTTTTTGATATTTTAACATTCCAAACATTTAACCTAATCTTCGAGAAAAATATATTATGTTATATAAGACAAAATAAAGATTGTAAGTGTTGTTATGATCAATTGTAATTTTGACCATCCAACCATTTGAGCTACAACACCCATGTCAAGGGGAGTTATGTACATTACCTTTATTTCCTATATTAGTCTAGTCGTGTTAATAAAATTTAGCCCTATGGTGGGCCAACACTTATTAGCTATTTTACAGTTTGTGAATTGAAAGTGGCTAAGTCAGTGCGAAGACGAAAGAGGTGCGCCAATGTGGTCTTTCTTCCTTCTCACTTATTATATTTAATGGGGGTCTAAGTATAATAACATTAGGAATATTAACACTACTAAAATAATTTAATTATATTAGTAGTGTTAATATGATAAGGATCACTTCATTGAAGTACCATTAGCTTAGGCCCTTAACAATTGTTCTATCAAGTCTAGTATAATAACATTAAGAATATTAACACTACTGAAATAATTTAATTATGTTATATTTTTCTATATGTCTATTCATGAACTCTATCTATGAATAGAAGTTTCTATCGGAAAATATCTTAAAAAGTGGTCCAAACTCGTGCTCGCCTTATCATAAAGGTAATTACGCATTAAAACAATATAACATAAATGAAGAGCGTAATGACATACACATATATATACTTTCATGCATTTATCTCAAATATTGGAAAATGACTAGTCTCAATCTTTTATAATGGTTTTATTTAATTCCTTTAATTTAACCTACTTTATTTATTATTAATCCAAACAATCAACATACAAGCTGACATATGAAGTACATTTGAACTACTGCCAGGTTGTAAATAGTATGCCCATTGTGGAGGTAAAGGAGATGAACTCTGTTCATGAACATAGTTCAAAGACTGGTCCATTTTGAGAATAAAGAACCTGAATAATTGGAGAACTTTGTTGATGCAGGATTGAGAAATTATGCATTTTTGAGCAAGGAAGATATTCATGCAACAAACCTTCCCGAGGGTGATCCTCCTTTAAAAGGATTCTATAGAATGGATTTTTACGGAGCATGTACCTTTTTGGGTTAGGTGTTTAAGTGATTTAAGAAAGTCCCACAAGAGAGGTATATCCTCATTATTTTAGGTTGCAAATTAAATGCGCAAACAATGTGGTAGAGTGTTAAGCCTTGATAAAAGCTTTACAGTTGATTCGATCTATAGGCACACTACCAGTCACACATAACAATCAGCTAGAGAGATCTTACCCAAGTAGCAATCCAATATATCTATCCATAAGTATATTTGCTACTTTTGAAAAAATAAAAATTTTACATATAAAGGTTTAGGTTTTAAAACTCCCTGCTTGTAACAAAAGGTTGGATAAAGTATAAAGGGCTGGTTTAGGGCTAAAGCTTCGGGTTTAGATGTTACGTTGGTTCAATAACTATATACATGAATGAAAAAATTCATCAAAATATCCTATGGTTGTCCACATGGCACAAAGGGAAAGCAAGTTCATGAACTATGTTCATGAACAAAGATGAACTCTATTCATGAATAAAGAACTCTGTTCATGAATAGAGTTCATGAACTCTGTTCATGAACATAGATGAACTCTATTCATGAACATAGATCTCTGTTCATGAAATCTGTTCCGCGAGAGCAGTCTATATAATTTTCAAGTTAATGGTATAGTGTAGACCTGAAAAACTATTGGGGCATTAATTTCCTAAGGTTTTTTAAGTGAACTGTAATGATCAGGATGAAAGGATTCCAACCATCTTCCTTTTTTCGGTATCTCCAAATATCCTATTTTGTCCATGAAAAGTTATATTTCTATCATGATGCAATCATTCCCGCATTATTCTGTAAATCATTTACTTCTCCATTCTATCTCTAGTTACCGAAATGAAAAGTTTTAGTGCATTATAAAAACAATTGTTGCCAATTACCTATGATTTTAAGAATATCCAATTTACTAAAAACCCGTGAATGTACCAGTAGGAATCATAGCATCTGAACAAGCACCGATCGGATTGATGTGGATCTAAGTCCAAGGGATTACTCCTCTATCTCAGAATATCTTATTTATCATATACTACTTCGCTTCAACTTATTCAAGGTTTGCACTTCACTATGACAAAGATCCCTACCTTTACCTTTACCGAAACATTTCCCATTACTCCACACAAAGCTGTTGTGACTAAGGAGAGACATCAAATGGGAAAGGTTTTGAACCAATTATCTAAACTTATTGCCTGGTGGTATTCTATTGCCAAATATCAAGATCCCCCCCATCAGATAAATGAGCGAGAGTCTCTTTACAAAGCAATATCAAAGATATCTTGTATTGAGCCAGAAATTCAATAAAGGAAAAAGCATATAAGGCGTAGCTATTTGTAGCAAACATCTATAGGTTAATAAGAGATGGATAAATTTCAGAAGAACTCTGTTCATGAGATCTAGTATTAATAAACATCCATAGGTTAATAAAGAGATGGATAAATTTGAGCATAATTCAATTTTGATTTATATTTGATAATAATTAATCAAAGTCTTGTCAAATTTTGGCTAGTAGTTAAAGTTGAGTATGCGACATAATAATCTTTGTAATACTCTATATAAAGGCATTTTCCCATAAATAGATATATGAACATAGCACATCAAGACTTTCTTTGTGCAGTACATCAAATTGACTTTCTTTTCGATTTAAAAATGTTAAAACTATCGGATTAGATTCAAGTTCCCCATCAATAGTTTTAAAAGATTTTTTCACGTTTAAATATGAAACTACATCTACATCAGCAGAGTGTACTAACCTGATTAGCGAAGTCGAGCGCCGAAGCCAAATGCCAAAGGACCGAAGCCGAACACCGAATTCCAAAGGATCGAAGCCGAATGCTGAACTACAAAGGATGAAAGCCCAACGACAAATCCGAACACCAAAGAACCAAAGCCAATTTTCCTGCCAACAACTAAAACGCTGATTAGCATATAAAAAAACAAAAAAAACAAAATAAAATGATAAATGGACGCTGATTACCTGCAAAATGGACGCTGTTGAAATCCATGCCGAACACCAACCTGCAAAATGGACGTTGTCGACCTTCGCGCTCCACGTCAAGAAGGTGGAGAAACACGGGGTGGAAGAACACAGGGTGGCAGATCTCCATGCTGAAGGCAGTTGCAGGAGGAAGAAAGGCAATGTCGGGGGTCAAGAAACAGGAGGGTTCCAACAGGAGGCAGGGACGTTCCAGGTGCAGGTGGAAAAAATTAAAAAAGATGGCTGCAACCGAGATTATATGCAGAGTAATTATTCGACCGAGTAATTAGCAGCCGAGATTATATGTAGAGTAATTACTCGACCGAATAATTATTCGGCCTAATAGACAAAAAAAAATGCTCGAAAATTTTCCCGACCGGCACTGCGTCGCACGCAGTTCAATGTCTCCGTTATTTTTAACGGCGAATCGTTAATAGTTATTCATCCGAATAAAATATAGGTTATTTAAACAAATAACCATATTTATTCGACTGAATAAAATAAATTATCTGGCCGAATAACTTCCGCTATGTTTCTTGGGCACCCGATTCTCACGAAATAGATACCCATCTTTATGGATTCACTCTTAATAAAACATGAATTTGCATGCATAAGCGTAACTAATGTAAAATTACAGAAATAATTTCAATTTCTCTCAGGACTAAGTAGATTAGTAAGACAACTTTTAGAGCGTAAAGAGAAGTCTTTCATTTTGCTCAATTCTGTAATTTAAAAATAAGATCTATATAAATTTAATTAATGTAACAATATCAATGTAAAATAAATGAAACTTATCATGGAGCACTTTTAGTTGAAACTAACTCAATAAATTTATTGATTGCATGGATTGAAAGATTGTGAAAAAAGGTGCATGGAAGCTATTTTAGTCTAAACAACAAAGAGTTAGAAACGCTAACGACTAAAGACCAAAAAATCAGATTTTTGTACAAGTTAGTAAATAAAACTGAACTCACATATATAGCTTTGTAAATTGAAATAAAGAATATGTACAATCCACTTATTTACATATGATACAGTTTTTGTAGAATGTAAAAAATAAGAAAAACAACAAGAAGCTGAATGATAAAAGGTGGAGGAGAGATGCAGATATTCCTATTTTTTTTTTATTAATAGAATTACACAATTTTTCATTCATCAAGTACAATAGGCCGCAATCGGTTCAATCATTGAGAAAATGAGGTTTACGAGACTCTAGTCAACTCTCAATGAATCAGGCTCATCCATGTGAAATTGAGACACTGGGAGTATTCCCCGCTCAAATTGTGCTAACAATAACCCGGGTGCATGAAAACATCAGTAGAAAAATATACACAAAGGAATGAAATACTTGCAGGAAAACATAACATACATCCGGTGGAATG
This sequence comes from Larix kaempferi, assembly GCA_027924585.1. Taxonomy (NCBI): domain Eukaryota; kingdom Viridiplantae; phylum Streptophyta; class Pinopsida; order Pinales; family Pinaceae; genus Larix; species Larix kaempferi. The sequence goes on from BSBM01000092.1 coordinate 14,607,484, forward strand.
ACACTATGTATTCACCCTAATGGATGGACCCTAAAACGTAGTCTAACCTGCATCGCTGCCTGTTAGGCTCATGGATAATTGAGTATGAAAGAGAAAAATGTAGCAATGTAACCTAGCAGCCTCTTACCTCTGGTGCGATATCCTTGATGTGGCAACTTCGTTGTGGTTTTAAAGGCTGCGTGTAGGGTAGGCAAAATGCTTTGTTGGCCGCAGGGAGCCCAAAGGTTGCTACGATGCTCGGTGTTCAGTTTTCCATGCGTGTCCAAATGAAGGTGAGACGCAAGTAACCAACGCTCACCCTAGACTCAAATGAATTGCTCGGTTTTTCATCTCCATCAATGATTTGAGTTTGATTCATTTTTGCATCTTGTAAAGGCTTCTCTATGTTTTATGGTTCTCAAAATGCATGGTTCATATTCTTGCCTCATGTACTCAAAGTGCATTTGATCGTTAATGAGCACATTATAAAATATGGCAATATAAATACTGTGCAAGTAATCATGCTCACAGATATCTAAAAAACTTTCCAATGAACATATGTGAGGTACATTATTTTCTTAACAATTGAATGTCTTCATGACGCAGAGATCTTTGACGCCGATCTTTATAATTCTGCTTGATGAACCTCGTCGCTTATCTATCAATAGTCTTTGTAGCCTCCATTGATATTCGTTTAAACTACGAAAACCAAGACCATAGAATCCTGAAACACCTTAATGAAGAAAAGGTTCATTTTGGCTCCCTCAGCAAAATTAATTGCCACAAATGAAGGTTCTGAACAAGTAATTCTGCTTTCGGCTAACAAAAATCTTTATGCATCTCCCATAGTTGTACCATGGTGATAAATCTAACTCACAAACGATGGTTTTGAGGCTCCTTTTCTAGCCGTGGGGATCTTGTTGGGTCTTCTTCATCACTGGGATATAGTGCTTAGGAAACAAGACAATGAGGGCCATTTTCAAAGGTAGAAGAAACGGTTGGAAGCACACTGCGTACTCCATGCACACTGACTGTGATCTTTGGAATGAAATGATTTTATTGCATCCAGATTATAAAATGTGCAATAAAGGGAAACATTTGTTCTCCATGATCGCCCAAATAAGATGCTTCCTTCATGGCTAAGAATCACGATGGAGAGAGAAAACTCCTTTCTAATCAAGAACCTGTGCATTCTATGTGGTTTTCTTGTCCCTCGTCAACCTCTATATGTGTGCGTTTGCAGGAGTGTGCTATCCCTGCTGTTTTCTTGTCTCAATGAGGATTGAAAGGGTTTCATCTTCCCTTGCCAAACTTTCGTGGGCGTTATTCTCCCCGGATTCTACATGCTGGCATGTGGATAATCCTTTATCATGTTGCGTTTGCATTTCTCTTTTTTCTTCCTTAAGAACGTGTGGGTATTCTTATACTCCACCTATAGTGTGTTAGGGTTTAATTATTAAAAAAAATATTCTTCCCATCAACCGCCTTGTCACTGTCAATTCCTGGCTAGCATTGCGTGTCGATCTGTCTCAGCCCTCTCAATGACTTTCCCCAACATTCTTGCCGTTTTCTTTACAGGGAGGAACACATTGCCGAGCTTATTTATAGAATCAGCTACAGGTCAATGTCTTAAAAGCATATTTAAACACATCTATATGGCATATGATTCTTGCAATTCCTATGAAAACATCTAACTACAATACTCTTCATGGATATAACATTTATAGAGCACGTCCATTTTCATTATATGCAACTCTATAAATACAATTCTTTTCAAAACATACATATATAAATGAGATTCTTTCAATTTACACAAAATAATCCCAAGACATATGAATTGCAAATGCAGTTTCTTTCAAAACATACATAAAATATACAAATGTAATTCTTTCAATTTATATAAAAATAATTGCAGGACATATGAATCGCATTCCTCTACACTATCTTGACCCCAACTTCTAACTCGTAATTCAAGTATTAACATACTATTAAATGGATTTCATTTCCTTCAGCATTACAAACTACAATGGTAAAGCACCATTAAGAATATAACTATAAATGGCCTTTTGATTCATTCTAATAATAACTAAGAGGTAACTTAAGTCAAAATTTAACTGCGAAATTTTCCTGAACACTACCTCCATGATGATCGTAGAGCTGAGCAAGGAGACCGTGATTTTAGGAGTGGCGATCTCTTAACTTGAAGTTGTATGAACTGGAAATTAACACCACTTCCAGGTTGGATTCATCCTGGATGGTGACAGAGGAGAAGGACATTCACTGGAAGCAGATCTCACGAGGAGGAAGATACTGCTCAGTATAGCTGCCAAGTATGGAAACATTTGGGGTAATGGGACCCGCCAGTTTAGGCTATGAACAGAGAGTAGACGTACAAGTTAAATTCTAAGTTTATCCATGACACAATTAAATAACCAATTTAGTCACATGTGAAGCGTTACGGTATGATTTCCACACAACAAGCGTTACAATATCCAGTTAAATGATATGCGGTTATGTTGGGACGATGGTATCCTTAACTCCTAATAAAAATAATTTGGTTAAGAGCTGAGATCGATTCAGATATTTGATTTGGTATAACTTAAAGATAATTCCATTTATTTATTATCAGGCTAGAAACGTAAACAAAGGTTCTGTGAGTTGTTTGTTGGAGACAGTCGGAACTATAAATCAATATATACATAATCATTATAAGACAAGGACAACACTCCCCGGGTCGTCTGATCTTAGCAACTGATAAGAATAAAGTTATAGCCACATGTATATCCTGATCTAGGATTAAAACGAGATATCATTCAATTTGGATATCATGTAAGTAAATATTTTACAGTTGTTCCAAATCAATTCCTCACTTTACATCTAGGTAAATTCAAAGGAAGATTGTATAACTAAAGTCTAACTAGACTTGTTTGAATTTTTGTTTGAATTTCTGTTTACGCATACCACATTTCCGATCTAAGTCTGAGGGACAGATCCTTAATTACAATTTTATCATAATAGTTAAAAAAAAACAATGGATTTACTAAATGCAGAATATAATGATGCTATCCCTATAAAAATATAATTTCCTTTTAACACTGTATAACCCCTAAACAATTAATAATTCATCATGCTACATTATACTCATAACAATCCATAATATAAATGCATAACATAAATAAACTCTTCAATTTGTCAAACAATTAAACAAAATTTCATATAAAATAACCTACTTGAGATCAAAGGAGAAAACACTTGAAGCTTCCCAGTTCCTCCTAACCGTAGAAGAGGACAACCCCGCTTACTTTCCCAACTTCACCCCCGAGTTGGAACACCACCATAAAACAATGAAATTAGCTAAGCCAATTTGAACACATAATTCTCCCAGAAGTCTATAGAAGATTCAAGGATGGACTTTCTAAACAAACTATCCTCATAGCAACAATTCTCTCTATGCACCACACAACATCCTATGTCTCCTCAATGCACTCACATATATAATTTTTGCCTAGGTCTTGTTCCATCTCAATCAAATATCAAGCTGATCTCTTGATCCCTATAGTTGTGGATCTGGTTGGCTTGCTGAGTTTTTTACTTGGCTTTGATTGATATCAAATATATTGCTTGTTGTCCACTTGTTCATTGTCTCATAATGGTGTCCCCTCTTTCAACTGGTGGCTCCAAGTGTCTATTTTTATTAATAATAAAATAATACTTCTTGTTCATAATATTCACCCACATCAGTGTGAGTATTTTTCCTCATAAAGTTTTATAACTCTTTTACAAAATAATTATTGAAGAGTATTTCTCAAATAAAAATACTTAATCAAATAATTCAAAAGTCTTGGGTGCATTACAACATCAACTTTTGCTAGATGCTCCCATGTGTTTGCTATCTTCGATGTGTTTGCTATCTTCGGCCAAGCTCTTCCAAAGCCGCTAGTTCCTCATCTAACGTCCTTGCATGCATTTTCGTCGCGTCCACTTGTCTTTCATTACTAGCTGCATGCCTTCAAAATATTATTGTTCATGAAACTCTCAGCACGCATGGTATGGATTTTTTGAGAATGGGGATACACTATAATTTTCATGAGGTCATTTCACGACCCATCAAGCTATCGTTTTTGGAAAAGGAAGGAGGGAAATTTTTTAATCACGGGGACTTTTAAAACGAATACGCGAAATTGTGCTAAGGGGACTCCTCTTTTGGGTTTATTTAAAATGTTTTAACAAGGGGTTTTTACTTTGGATAAAAAGTGCAAAAGGGAGGGGAAATTAATAGGGCTTTTATTATTGTTGTTCTTGTATTTTTTTGGGATGAAAAGGGAGCTAGAGAACACTTAGGATAAGGAATATAATGGTATAGGGAGATGGGAAAAAGGGGCTGTTGAGGATTAATAAAAAAGGATCTTTTGAATTTTCTTTTTTATCAAAGGGGAAAAGATGAAGTCAAATGAGAGGGGAATTCTTTTCCTTTTTTAAAATGGGGGATATTGGTTCTTTCATAACTAGGAGAACTAAGGGGGGGATTTTGAATTTCAAAGCATAGTCGTAATGATATTGACGATGATCAGATGCATCTGGTGAATTTTCCATTTGATGGGAAAATGTAAATCATAGTATGGCATGACGCAAAAAACTTGTATTTTCCGAAATTTCGATCGATTGCCGAAATTGTCAAACAATGATGATTTTTATCAAACGAGATATGGCGAGACCAAAGTGACAAGTTGAACACAATGATCTTGACTGCTTGACATGATGATGTCTAGATGAAAATGAGACTAATCCTCAAAACTTGACTCAGCCATGGCATTGTAACAATGAAAAAGTAACATGGTGAATATGCTGCAGGGGTCATACTGAAACGAAAATGATAAAATGAGATATGGATGTGGCATGAATTTTGCCTTGGACACAATGGTGAAGATGGAATGATTATGTGACACAATTTAATTTGGTCGTCCTAGTCATCATGTTCCGACACTTCGGAACATGTAGATGTTGGGAATCAAAAACTTCCTCCCAACTTTTTATGGTTGTTCTCTTCTTCATTATCATCTTCCCGACCTTCTTGATATTTTTGTTGTTGAGATTGCTTCTTAGTTTGAACTAATTTAAGAAAATACTATTTCTCTTGAGGATGATCTATTTCGTCTTGCTTTCCAAAGACAACATCCTCTCTAATGGCTACAATGTTTGGCTGGGAAGAAGAAGGGGAAGGAAGATATGGTCCAAGGAGGGGATTCTACGAGGGAATTTTGATCTAGGGGGTTTTACTAAAGGATCTACTATTTTCACAAAATACCTCGGCTCTTCTTGGGAGGGGATTTTGAATAGGTGTGTGATTGACAAGAATCTTGTAGGCTTGGTAATGCTTTTAGCTGGGCTTTGAGTATTTTGCGTCAATGCAAATTGAGTGTTAGGAGGTTGTTTCAACCGTGGAGTTGTTCCTTTTTGGGTGTGATATTGATCTACTTCTAATTTTGTTGATTGCTTCGAACCCATCTTCATCTTAACTTGATTCCATTATTCTTTTGTAGATGTTGGGGCCCAAGTTTGGGATACATTCTTCTTACAATCCTTTGCAAAATGCCTGTATTCATGACGCATTTTGTATTTAAATGACAACTATTGTATCCAACTTTTGATATTGCTTCCAATTATCCAACATGAGGAGAATGGCTTCTGGAAACCCTTTTTTTAGATAGACCTCGAGACATATTCAGGTGCATTGAAACATACCAGTCTTTGGCTCTGTGCAGCCAATGTATTTCACAAGCTTATTTCTAATGTCTCGTAGAGTATCCCGGCCCCAGAAATGCAGAGGTAGATGTGGTAGCCTCACCGAAATTGGCATGACTAAGGGAACGTCTGAGTTTGAATCAAAATCAGGCATCCATCTGTTCAAATACATTCCTCGATTGTTGAAGAAGTAAGGTCCGCTTTTGAATATAAGGTCCATATCTTGCTTTAATTCAAAGAGAAAGGTAGAGTATCCGCATCCACAGAAGTAATGTGACATCTTCCCTTTGATTATAACTTGCAATTTCTTCTGTAGCCAAGAATCCATACATCTAGGGGATGGCCAGATCCCTTTGAACTACCCAATAAGGCCACGCTTGGCCATATCTAGGGCCATTTGTCTCAAAGAGGAGGTAGGAAGAGAAACTTCAAGGATGTTTTTTAGTTTTTTCAGAGAACACGATGGATGAGCTTTCTTGGACGAGCCACAAATAGAAGAAATTACGGCCTTGAGCACAACTTCATCGGGGGTTGGAGGAGGATGAACTCCTCTTGGAGAGGAAGCCATGGCGACTAGATCACAGGGGCCCAATGCTAGGGTTTGAGCTTGAGCTCTCTCGCAGCGCTAGTGTTCGAGCTCAGGCTCTCTCGTGATGCTAGGGTTCGAGCTTAGGCTCTCATTAGCTGAATTTTTTTACTTTGTTATCAAATTGCATTATAAATCTATATAAAATCAAATTTACATAAATTTGAATCAAATCCTCCAATTCTTATACTTGGATTATTATTATTATTATTTTTAGTTTGTATTAAAGGTTCAATTGATCAAAGTTTACTTCACGAATAATAGATTGTGTGAGAAATTTATGAACTATAACGTTATTTAATGACATTAATATTGTGTTTATTACTATGACCAACCAATTTAATTATAATTTGATATAGTAACTATTGCATTTGTGTTGAGTTTCCATATTGCTGGTGATGATGATCATGGTTATTAACATCCTCTATGAGGTTGGCACCATTTTAAAATGATCTATAAAGTTATTTTACATGGTGTTTGTTACTTTAAATTTTTTTAATTCTAATATTGTTACCATGTTAGAGTGACGTATAAAGCTATTTAATGACATTATATTAGAGTTTTTGTTACGATAACAATTTTAATTTTTGTTGAGTATTATATTTTATTGTAAGAAGTTTGCACCATTTTATAGTCAATTATAGTCAACAAACTAAATATTATATAAGAGTAAGTCTAAGTTTACAATTTTAATTTTAATGATAAAAATAAATTATGAATTAATAATAACAACATAATTTATTATTATTATTATTATCTAGATTTTTCTATTAAAATTTAAGTTGATTGATCTTTCATGAACCATTTTAATTATAATGTGATATTATTATATTGTGTTTGGGTTGAGTTACTTTACTAATTGTAGGAGGTTGGAACAATTTTAAAGTGACTTATCAAGCTATTTAATGACATAATACCAATTTTAACGATCAAAATAAATTATGAATTAAAATAATAACATAATTTTATTATTATTATTTTTGAACTAAAAGTTAAGTTGATAACAACATAATTTTATTAATATTATTATTTTTATTATTTTTGAATTAAAAGTTAAGTTGATCATGAATAATAAATTATGCAAGAAATTTCTGAGCTATAAAACAATTTAATGCCAATGTTAATAATATTGTGTTTGTTATTATCATTAACCATTTTAATTATAATTTGATATAGTATTTATTTTGTTTGTGTTGAGTTACTTTACTATTAGGATATTGACACTATTTTAGAGTGATCTATAAACTTATTTAATGATATATTAATATTATGTTTGTTATTATAACATTTTAAATTATTGATATAATAACTAAGATTGACATAATTTTAGAGTAGATAAGAGAAAATATTTTATAAGAGTAAATATAAGTAATTAAAATAAATTATGAATTAGAATGATAACATAATTAATTATTATTATTATATTTTTGTAATAAAAATGAAGTTGATCAAAGTTTCCTTCTTGAATAATAGGCAAGAAATTTCTTACTTGCAAAGTTATTTAATGACAATGTTAATATTGTGTTTTTTTTTGCTCGAAACTCCCTTACTCGGCATGAGTGGCCTTTGGTCTGAGAAACCATGACCCAAGGGCATCTATTCTGTCAAAATCACCTGGGGGCATCTATTCCATCGAAATCACCCGATGATCGTCAAAATCACCCAGGGATTATCAAAATCATTCGAGGATCGCACCTGGCCTGAAGCATAGTAGCCATTAACTTGGTTGGACTTTGGAGTGTCTCCTCCCAACTAGTTCACCCCTAAGGGGAATTGAACCCAAGTCGCTTTGCTGACGAGACCCACACCTTTTTTTTTGTACTAGGGGATCGACAACTGGGGTTGGGATGGTACTCGCGTGACACGGGGTCCAGTGATCCAATCTCGCTACCACTATACCCTTAGGTGCATCGACAAGGCCCGAACCATGGCACACAGGTAAGATTGGAGGGATTTGAACACATGACCTTCCATTTACAACTGATTACAACTTCTCATATTTACCACTTGAGCTTCCCCCCACGGGCTGACGAGACCCACACCTTAACTGAATGAGCTAGCAAGAATTGACATTAACATTGGGTTTGTTACTATTATTAACCATTTTAATTATAATTTGATATAATAACTATTGTGTTTGTGTTGAATTATTATACTATTAAAACGTTGAAACCATTTTAGAGTGACCTATAAACCTATTTAATGACATATTAATATTGTGTTGGTTACTATAACAATATTAATTATTGACATAATAAGTAATATTGTATGAGATAGGAGGTTGACACCATTTTAGACAAGATAAAATATTTTATAAAAGTAAGTTTACGTTTACTATTTTAATGATCGAAATAATTGATTTCTAATAATTCATTGATTTCTTTATTGTACCACATTTCTCACTACATCAATCTTGATAATCAAGTCCAATAATGCAATTAAAAACAACATCTTCTGTACATCTTCTGTACTTGGTATATTAGAACCATATTGAAGTATTTAAAATTTAGAATTCTTTTCAATATAATATGTTCAAACATTTAAGGAATAAATAGTGGAGATTTGCGATAACTAGCCTAATGAGTCTTCCCTTTCATTTCAATATAATATGTTCAAACACTTCATAAATAAATAGTGTAGATTTGCAATAACTAGTCTAGTGAGTTTATTCTTTCTATATTATGTTTGAGTTTAATAAATTATTCATAATACAAATTTATATTGAATAATGATAAATAGCAAAAATAAAATGAATATGAAACTATTAAACTAGTAATAAATATATTAAACTAGTAATAAATATAATGATTATGCAAAAAATGTTTAGCGCTCTCTCTCTCTATCTATATATATATAATTCATGTGGATGTAGTGGCCCCACGGTACTTCGAACATTGTTCGAATAAGGTTGGCTCAATTAAGAACCAAACATGTCACTTACAAGGAATTGAACCTGGGTGGGAAGGTTATCAATCAATACTCCCAACCACCCAAGCTACATCCAATGGACACACACACATAAAGTTGAAGTAAACATTCCACTAAAACTTTAATTCCTTACGTTATTTATTTTATCATTATTATATTTTGGTATTAGAAATAAAGTTCATCAAGATTTGCCTCATGAATAAATCAAGCAATAATTTCTTTCCTATAAATTTATTAAATTGCATTAATATTATGTTTGTTATTATTATTAACCATTTGAATTATTCACACTAAGTAACTAATTGTGTTTAGTATAAGTTATTACACTAGTACAAGTTTGATACTACTTTATCTAGTGACTTATATTAAATCTATTTAGTGACATAATGTTGTGTTTTTTACCATAACAATGTTAATTATCGACATAGTAAATATTGCATTTGTGTTGAATATTTGTTAATATAAGAGATTGGTATCATTTTAGATTTGACAAGATAAAATATTTTTCAAGTCTAGGTGTGTCGCTTAACGATAAAAATCAAATTATTATGCATTCGAATAACAACATAGTAGTATAGTTTGATTGATATAGACAAGAGAAAAAGCTGCAATGGAGCTAATTCCTTGCCAAGAGGAGCAAGCCATGTGGTAACGAGCAAGAAGTGAGAGAAAAAACATCAAAGCGGGAGGGTATAGGAGAGTTATGGGTTAAGTCGATGACCTCGGGCATGTGGCAAAGCAGCGCGACTCCATACCATAAGTAGCGTCGGAGCAGTAAAAAATAAGCATTAGAGAGTTATGGGTTAAGGCGACGACCTCTGAGCACATGGAAAAGTAGTGCCCTTCGCAACTACTCGAGTGTTGAAATTAGAAAATATTTAGAGAAAAATCCAGTGATATTGCAGTATGCGGCCTGTATCTTTGAATCTATCCCGTTTTGTTTGGAGATATTTCTCGCTGATAGGATTGTGGTCGCTATCAAGTTTGCACTATTCTTTGACATTGTTAATGTATATTTTGGAAATTGAACAACATCTTTATTTGCTTCGGATTTTTACTTTGGTTTGACAGACTATGGGCCGCATAGACTTAACAGTCACTACAAAACTTTGAAATTTGTGGAAAGCGTGAGCATATGCCTAAACAAATTACACAAGCATAGCTTATAGCTAGACTACTTGCTGGTTTGTGGTTTTATTATTAAAATGGTAACTTGCTTTTATAATCCAAAGAAAAAAAATTGATATTGTTGTCATGCCTTTGTTTGTTTTTAATGTCTTGTTTGGAGTGTATTTTAGTTTTGATTTGTGCATGTCGGGCTGAATGAAATCCAACAATGGTGTTCTGTCTGGTGTTAATGTTTATCGTGTATATAATTAAGTGTCTTTGATTACAACGACATAATATTCGTTAACAACAACATATAAATATAGATTTTCTGAAATGTAAATATTTATAATGTATATGTTGTATATGTAATATCCAATGTTAATAGATTTTGTAGTGTTTACATGTATGGGGGAGAAGAAGTTTTAAAGTATTTATTATTATTGTTTTTTTTGTTAACTTTGAAATGTGTCATGTAATCTCCAAATTCTTTTCTAAGGTTTCAGTCGTTGCATTTATCTCCAAATTATTTTCTAAAGTTTCAGTTGTAGAGTTTTGATTATATTCTGTGAGATTTTAGTTGAGTTTTTGAAGTCTACCAAATCTTAGTTTGTGTCATTATGTCACAATTTTTTTTTTTTATATTTTCCATGAGCATATGATGTGAATTTTATTAAATTGTTAGGAACATGAGTTACGAATTATATTTGGTTGTGTTTTGTATAAAGCTTTTTAAGAAGTGTGTGAATCTAATGGTGACGTTTTCCATATTCTTGAACTATGCCCAATTTGAAAATCCATTTTAGTAACCAATATTTGTTTTAAGATCTTCATAAGGATCATGTGTAGAGAGTACCTTTGCTTCAAGTCTTCAAAGTTTGTGCTTCAATACGAAGGTTCATGTTACCTTTTCTATGAATTTTTGTTGTTGTTTGTATTATGAAATTAGGTGTAATGAATCTATGAAGTATTTTTTTTTTATGTTTTGACTTCAACCTCTAGAGCTTGTTTAGTTGGATTTCAAGGAAGGGCTTGGAGAAAAACCACTTGCAACCTGTGGTTGATTTATATATAGAGAAAGTTGTGGCCTTTCACTAAGGCCAAACCTTCCACTAGGATCAAGGTGTTAAGAGGCCAATTTTTAACACTAGATTCTCTATAATGAACCCCTAGACTCAGTCCAAGATGAATTTATCAACATTAACGAACAAAAAATTTCTCTTAACCTCGTCCTATGGGAGACAATATTTGGAGGGCCAATCCAAAAGATCATTAGCAGATCAAGTTCCATGCCTAAAGTGTCTTTAGGTTGCCAACCAAAAGGATTCTCCTTATAGAGAATTAGAGGAGGAGAACAACACATGTAATGATTGTTGAATGTTAAGCTAAATGAAGGGATGATTAATTCCAAGAAAAAGAAGTGTTTAACTACTTCCTAGGCCTTCCAATTGCTCTAAACAACAAAAGTAGTAAAAATCTTAACATGAGAATGAGGAAGCAAAAGGGTTTGTAGAGAGATTCCTTTCAGAGAAAAAAAAATCATCGAATTAGATGTCTTAGAAGGACAGGTTCCAAGCTTCCTTATGCTCCACTGTTTTTCACAATCACATAACCCATATAATGGCTTAAGTATTTTCAATCGATTGTTGAAGACTTATCCAAAGATTCATTAGTGATACAATGACACACTAGATCACTATATATATATTTTAAGTGATTTAAAGACTTTCAATATATATACATCTATATAGCGAAGAATAACTTAAATACTATATAGTTTAAAGACTATAGTTTATAACTATAGGTATTCAAGCAAGGTTATTTGAAACCACTAGTGAGTTAAGGTAAGTATATATATATAATTCAATGGTTAAGTATATTTTGTTAAGAATGATTCGTTGCTAAGTCAAGTCAAGTCACATACACCTTTTATATATCTGTCTATCTTTCAACATCTAATTTAGTGGGTAAATATGTCATCTAAGTTATTTGGGCTAGGCATATGGAACACTATTCTATAATTTGAGATAACGATACAAGAGGGGCTAAGGGTTTCACCAAAACTCTATTGGATTCACTAAAATTCTAGTGGATACACTATGGTGTGGGAGTTTATGGTACTTAAGCGATGGGATAATGACTTCCCTTCCCTTGAATGCTTGATGATTCCGAATTGTAAGAGATGATTTTTAATTGGTTAGTATGTTTCCTTCCAGCCTGTCTTTTATTTCAATTTCAATCGTTGTTTGTTCTAGAACAACTAAGTCACTACATATATCATACGTTCTTCATGTTTCCTGCCTGCACAATGGCTTGGAATCCACATTAAAAGCATTTTGGATCAGGAGAGGAGGGAAAGCATTAAAATATTCATCTTGAGAGGATCATATTTGTTCTTTATCTATTCTTTGGTTCCTGATTAGCTGTTAAAGAGATGCTCTGTTATGTTCTTTATTCTTGACTGTTAGATTTGTATTGTCAATCGTTTCAAGGGAGTTGAAACCATGTTCACGCGATGCAATTTATGTGCCCTTGTTGCAGCATATGTGAGGACGATCCCAGCCTTTTGGCGGACAAGGATTATGATATTGGGGAGATTTTGGTGGAGAAGAGATATGAGATTGGGGAGGTGATTGGGAATGGACGGTTGGGAGTAGTGCACAAGTGCATTCACAGGAGAAACAAACAAGAATTCACATGTAAAAAGATGCCTACTACCAAGAGTGCATATAATGAGATCACTATACTCGAAAACCACTTATACAACGGACCCCCAGAATCTTGAGTATCAGATCCCATTGTTGGCTAGAGTGAGATAGATTGTCAAATAATGTCTACATGATTTCAGATCTCTGTTATGGAGGAGATCTCCATGGCCATGATATTATTTCTATGAGACACACCACCATAATAATCCAATCTCTTGTCCAATCCCTTAAATTCTGCCAATCCCGGAAAGTCATTCACAGAGACGTAAAACCATCGAGTATTTTTATAGCAAACAGTGTAAATTCTTCTTCATGGGCTTTCAAACTTGGAAATTTTGATTGGCGTTGAGAAACAACAACCAAGACTATTACCGATTTGGGAAGACAACTTTTTTATTGTTGTTGGCAATGTGCCCCTTGCATTATTGACACAATAGACATAAAAACCAGGAAGCCACTGGTTTTCAACTAACTGGTTCACCATCTGTGGTTACAGGGATAGGTAGAAGTTAAAACTGCAATCTGCTTGTTTTTGTTGAAATTTTAGATTGAGCATTGGAAAAATTGGCAATGTTGAAGCTGAAGAGTGCTGAAGGGGGAAGCCCCTGGTTGCAGACCTTGAACAATCATGTGGGAAGACAAGTTTCAGAATTTTATGCATTTCCCACATTGGAAACCCTGATCGTAGAGGATTTTAGTTCTTTGGATAATTTTTCGTCATTGCAGGATAATGCAATGTTCAAGTTGAAGTGTTTGTGAATCATACATGTAAGTTGAATGAGGGATATGCCCCAAGGAATAGAAGGGCTGCAGAGCCTTCAAAATTCAAAGCTGGATAGTAGTTTGCTGAAGAAACTCCCTCTTGAAATTTTGAAGTCGAGCAGAATTAAGGTCGAGTTCAACAACAAAAAGACAACACTAAAAACAGATAAGTCTCCTACGGACTCTCCGGAAACTGAGTAATTGTTGCCAATGTATTGGCGAGTTATCCACTAAGATTAGTTGTTGCCAATGTCTTGCCAATTCATCTCGTAATCTTGGGTGAATATAGACTTGGAGATGCTCAAAGTTCTTCTTCATTGAGGCGATAAGACCTTTGAACAATCGTACCCAGCATTTTTGTACCAGCCAGCTAGACACTCGGCAGTTTTATAAAATTTTAATTTAAAAATTAATTTTATTTATTTTTAAATTTTAATAAATTAAAGCACTCCTGCAAGGATGGATTTATGTCCCATCAGAAGTGTTTTAAACCAATAATAAATTCAAAATATTGTATTTTAAAAATTTATAAATCTATTTTAATTTTCAAAATATTATGTTTAATATTAAAATTTTGTAAAACATCATAAAACATTGTAAAAAATTATGTGTAGAAAAATCAAATAATGTTAGTCAATGCAACTTGACTTTCCAACGGAAAGTATATCCTATCTTTGGGAGGGAATAAATATAATAAGGAACAGGGAAAACCCATTATTATGCATTAGAATAACAACATAGTAGTATAGTTTGATTGATATAAAATATAATAAGGAATAGTGAAAACCCACTTAAGTGATTGCAAATGTCTAGTATTCTTTCATGAAGTATTTGAACATGTTATTAGTTCCTACCGAGGCAGGGACTATAATGATGAGTTCATAAACAAGTTTGACTTTTATATTATAAAAAAAAATCATAATGTTTTTCAAAGTTTTGTAATATTTATATATTAAACTTAATACTTTGAAAATATAAATTATTTTGTAAATTTTTAAAAATTTGTTATTTCTATTTTATGATTGACTAAAAGCTATGAAGTGACAAATTATCCCTGTTGGGATGTGAAATTGTTTAAACAAAATATTAATTTAAATTTTAAAAATTCAATTTTTTTTCCTAACTTGACATGTGGTCTTTGTACTAGATGTTTCATTAATAATAATGGATATTATCATTTTTGTACATTGTGTTATTGATAATAAGTACACAAGTGTCCCTCCTTGTTATTACAAGTCCTCTCATTTTTTAAATAAAATGTACTTTGACTTCTATATACCTTAAAAGCCTCTAGTAATTACAATTTTTTAAAATTTAAAAACTATAACTAATTCTTTTTATTAATATCTAAAAAAGTATCAATGCATGATTACAACAAACCATTATTAAAAAATAAAAAAACTAATTTTAAAATTTAAAACAACTAAAACTAAACAAATGAGATTAACAACAAAGTTGCATAGTATCTGCCTCTTAAAAAAGAAGTTTGATAAAAATTAGTATCTAAATCTGTCTAGTGTGAGGAAGTAAGTCCTCCAAAAACTACATTCAGTACAAAATATCCTTCCCAAAACATTAGGTTCAATAAACTCCTTCCCTAGAGACTCCATTTACAAATGCCTCATGAGACCAATAAGGACTCACATAAGGTCCAAACAGTGTGAACCCACAAGAGAACCATCCATGTATTCCTCCATATGCAGTTTAACCAATTTTTTTTTATGAATGGTAATTTCATTTTATTCATTCATCCATCCATCTATATGATGGATTTTTTTTTTAAATTAAGTTTTATTTTATTTATTCATCTATTTGATGGAATTTTTTTTTAATTAAGTAAATATTTAATATTTACTTGTCTTCTTAATTTTGTTAACATGGAATTGTTATATTGTTTTGGATATGTCTGGTGTATAAATATATGAATAAATATAAGTCCTATGCTTTATAGTAATTAAATTGGATGACTTCTCCATTATTATATTAAATTTTATGATTTAAAATGTTAGATATCTATATAAAAAGTATATAAAATAAGTATATAGTTTATTAAATTATATATATACATATATATATAATGGTTAGTTTCATTATTTTTATTAATTTCTCTAAATTCGAATACTAACAAGAATTATGTGTCTTATATTGAGTATTTTGTAGGTGTTGAAGTTGTAGATTTTGCACTAATTTTATAAAGCTTACAAAATTATTAATTATAACAAACTCAAATTTATATAAGATTCCAAACTGTAAAATAAAATATGAATATTAGTTATATAAAAATGAAGAATATTTAGAGACAACTTAGATCTATGATGAAATGAATATTTGTTGTTTCTAGTGTGTAGTGATGGCTGAAATAATTAGCTATGTAGTAACTTATACAATATATATCACAGTCTTTCATTAACAAAGTGGTGGCCTAGATAAGTGGTGGGGATTTGCTCGTCAATAATTAATTGTGGTAAGATGTTTGTATTTTATTTTATTTTGTTATTTTTTGTTATTACATCTAGAGTAGTAGCAAGTTTCTCTACAACCCATTAAAAGTAGAAAAAAGAAGTAAAAATGCAAGTGATGTCACCTTACATAAGAAAATATAAGCTATATTGATTTCATTTTAAACCCAAATATATCAAGCAGGAAGAAGGATTATATCAATTTACATGATCCATTTTTATAAAAAATAATTATATGTATTAAAAATTTAAATACATTTTATTTTGAATGAAGAAGTGCACATCAAAGTTCAACTTGAATAATACATAGACAATTTCACTTATCTAATTTCTTTCAACATTGGTTTTCCATATGTACAAATTCATACTTAATAGTTGATAAATCCAAAGTAGTACATATCTAAGAAAAACATTATTCTTTATCTTTTTTTTTACAAACGCACGCAAAGAGAGCCTCCTATTACAATTTTGTTCAAAAATTCAAATGTGTTTTTTTTCATAAACAACTTCCACTCAAGGCATATTATATCTTATCTTTTCAATTCTACTCAACATAGCCTGTGAAATTTAGTGTTTGGTATGTTGCACACTGTAAACTTTGGCATGTTGCACCCTCTAAAATTTGGTATATTACATAATGTTTGTGGGTTTCACTTTTAGTAGTTTGTGTCATTTTTAGTAGTATATTGCATGCTTTAAAATTTGGTATATTGCATAATGTTTGTGGGTGTCACTTTTAGTAGTTTGTGTAATTTTTTATAGGAAAAGTAACTTCATTAGATTTTCTTTTTTTCAAAGTATATGATAAAAAATACAATAAATTATTAGTAGTTAGATTTTTTAATAAATTTTTATTAATGAAAGAATTCCAACTTCATGTTGAAGAATAACTTTTTTAACAAAACGTTATATGACGAGAAGATAAAAATTCAAAACTTCAAAAAACTTTTGTGTGAAGGGCAAAGATAAAATGAAATTCCAACACTGCATGTATAGTAATGGAAAAAGCTTTTCAATACCACAACACTGCTTTAAATGGCATCTCTCTCAATTAATAAAGATGTGTCTGTACAAGTTTCCAATCGTATCCCTCAAGTTGTGTTCCAAGGGCACACTTAATTGTCTGGGTTGAATCTCTTTTCTACCGAGGTAAATCTTGGTCTTAACTTATTTATTTATTTTTAATATTTACGATTTGGATTATGTTAAAATGGGCAAAGTATGAGTAATATTTATATTAAAAAAATAAAAAAATATACCTCTTAACCAGACAACTTGGATGTAAAACAAAACTTTGCAAAATGTCTGTGTTAAACTCTGCCTTATAAGTTGCATGGCATGTTTTCGATTGGTTTGCAAACTGGTTAACGTGGACACCATTGTCAAAGGCCAACGCAAATAGAAAATAATTACCAAGTTTTCTGTTCATGCGGAAATTGCAAGAAAATTACAGAGCAGTACATTGGGAAAAAACTTATACCTCGCGGTGTTCTTTGTAATTTTTTAAAATTTTAATTTAGACTGCTTTATCAAAAGTTAAAAACAAGCCAACAAGATGCAATTCCATCAGCTACAAAATGCAATTACTCCAACAGAAATGATTGGCAGGTAATCTACAAACGTTTCAGGGCACTACTTTCTTATAAGAGAAGAGACCGTGCAGGTGACCAGTCTCGAAGGCGGGTTGCTGTCGAGAAGCGCTGCGGCCTTCTCTGCAAATGCTCTTGTCTGTGCATTCCTTGCCGATGTGAGCTTCAATCAAAGCACCCACAAAGCTCTTTACCAAATTCGATTTCATTAACCCAAAACATCTTTGGGTCCCTAATATACTCCTCAAAATCCTCCTCACTCATGCTCGGCACCCCCTCGCAGACTTGTATGCTCTTCATCTCGAAAGCACCACAATTCTTCACTGCCTGTCGCAGTTCATCTGCATTGGGAAAATACCATGGCAGATTGAAAGAGTCTCTCAAATCCGAACTGATAATTCCCTGCACATATCACAACACCCACATAATGCATTATAGTATATACATCTACTTCTTTTTACTAAGTACAAAATTTAATGCTTATCGTCTGGCATGCCTGTGTTACAAGCTCGTCCCAGGTATCTTCAAAGTCCTGTCCACAGAATTCGCCTCCCACATAGACTTGTTCTGCAGGAGGCCAAGTATCCGGTCTCCCCATCATACACAAGAACAGTACACCTCCAGGTGCCATCTCCCGCGCTCTGCAGTTGAAGAAAGCATTGAGGTCCTTCTTAGATTGATTTGAATACGCTTCTGCAATATCCTGCTTGCCTCTGTTGATCCACACTCTTCCCTTGTTATATAAGGGCGAAGACTTCTGCACAACAGCTTCAGGCACCTACAATAATGATATTATTATCAAAAAGTTCTTTTAGTATAACTTTAGTCTTAAGAGCTAGGCTATCATAACGAAATGAGATAAATTCGTTCTGATAATAATCACGCCGCAGATATGACCTGTGAAAGCCAATGAAGCGAGATGACAGAGAAGCAAACATGAATGCTCAATCTTGGAAACAGAACGTTGTAAAAGGATCCGGGCACCCAGCAACAAAATACGGAGAAGCTGGCCGGCCTAGCAGATTGAAGAGCCCATTAAAGTCGTTCGATGGCAGATCAGAAAAATAAGCCTGTAACTCCGCCACTGAGCTCCCGCCATTATAAGTGTTTTCACGACAAAATCGACGTCTGAAACTGTGTTGATACCAGTTGCACAACCCAGATCTGCAATTCTGAGAGTGCCTTCTTAGGGAAATTTGAGCCTTTCAATGGCCGCCTGAAAGAGGGGCTTTAATACATGGAAAACGTGCCTCTGTCTCTTGGAGTTCTCAGCATAGCTTGCAACCTCATTGCCGGAGTACATGTGAAGAACTCCGTGGAGATTAATGCCGCTATCCTCGGAATGAACATGATAGCCGTCATCCAATCCCATTCTGGGGACGTCCCTTGAAATCGTGTGGTTCTCCATGGCGTCAAGCTCCATTTTAGAAGATAAGGAAATAGGAAGAAGTTGGGGAGAGCCGACGTGGGACATATAACAGTGTGTGCTGTCTGGACATTCTGGGACATATAACAGGTAGTATTTATTATAGTAGTATAATTTGAGTATTATAGTAGTATAATTTGAGTATTGGATATTAATATGATTTGATACCAAAAAAATATGTAAATAAAAATATTTAGTAGCTTGCTTATATCAATCTTGGATATGGAAGTGTGAGACACTGAAGCTACTTATTTATAGTTATTTTAATAAGAAAATATGAAATTGAATGGTATTTTTGTTTTATAGTGTTTAAATAATTAATATTTTTTTTCTTTCTTTCTTTAAATTGGTTTTCAAAATTTAATTCTCCACTAATAATTCGTATTTGTATTACATCTGCACTGAATATTTTACGAATTCGAATTTCTGTACATGAAGTGTCAATACGATCAAATTATGCTAATATGATATTTATAGATAACAAAGATGATAGATCATCCACTAAAAGTAGAGGTTTAGAAACCCCACAATGTAGGACAATAACAATTGTGCATGTAGTCCATAATACAGGTAAACATACACTTTTGGTAGGTTGAACTAAAAGAAGATCATCTTCTGACGGACTCTGGCTCCCTTCCTACCAGGTTAGTAGCTTCCTGGGGTTTAATCTTTTTGTTTTATTGTTTTTTGTTGCTGCATTTTTGTATCTCTGCATTAATGGAGGTATTCAGCTTTAGTATTATATATGTTTATATGGTATATATTTTAGATATTGTCCTTGGGATCTGGGATTGAGTGATGGCTTTGGAAGTCTATTACTTGACGTCTTGCAGTAACAGCATGCACTGTGCTACCCAATTAGGATCTTCACGATTTAGAAACTGATGTAATTTGTTAATTTTTTATGCTTTGTTATAAAGCTTTTCTGGTGTGAAAAAAGAGGTTGAGAGACCTCTCAATATTAAGACAATAACATTGTTAAAATATTTTACGAAATATCATCTAAAATTATTAAAATAAAGTTTTTAACTTATATAAATATATTTTTACTATTATTTAAATTTAATTTAATTTCTTAAATTTTAATTATATTTTATTTTTAATATGGAGATGGTAATTTTGATAAATATAAATTTTAATTAAATGAAATTATTTTTAAAATAACAAAGTAAACCAACATTCCAAAGATTATATCTTTTGGATGATAAATGTAAAAAGTTTTAGCATGTCTTTTGGTTCATAAATGTAAAATTTTTATCATGTCATACAAAATAAAAATATTAAAAAATATTTTTATTTTAAATTTGGATAATTTAACATTTTAAAAATAAATTAAAATTTTTGAAATGAAAATTGTATAATTAAAATTTTTATTAATAAAATAGAATTATAAAATCTAATCAAAATTCTCTTCCATTTAAATAAAATAGAATTAAATTTATACATTTTTTATTTTATTCTTAAATATAAAATTCGAAAATCTAAATCAAAATCAAAATCTATGTGCTTAAAGTTTACCTTATTTTTTTTTCATTTTTCATTTGACCAAAGGTATAGGGTATAGGTTGCGAGACCCCGCAATATTATGACAATAACAATCGTGCACCTCGTCATAGTATCTAGGTAAACATACACGTTTGGTAAGAGGTTAATAGTGAGAGTTTACATTTTTTAAGTCCCTATCACCATTAAAATATTTTACAAAATATCATGTGAAATTATTAACCTAAATTTTTTAAATTATATAAATATATTTTTAATATTATTTAAATTTAATTTAATTTTTTAAATATTAATTATATTATATTTTTGCTGAAGGCGTTCTTTTTCGGAGGTCGGAATTTTTGGGCACAATTCCCACTTCGTCGTCCCTTTGTCGAATAAAAGGCCACCATGTATTCCAAAACCGCCACGCCCATTTCTTCTTCCAAAATTGCCCCCGACCGGTCACATCGTTGCATAGCAAGCCGTCGATTTCTCATGCAGAATTCCATCCATCCGATTCTATTTTGCCGCCAATCGTTGTACATATACTTGCAAAGATTTCTCATCCATTTAGGGTTTTGAAAAGAAAGGGGAGGGTTTCATATCAATCATCTTCTTCGTGGGTTTCGAAAAGAGGGGAATGGTTTCATCTCAATAATCTTCTTTGTGTTTCTAAGTTTTTTCAGTAGGTTACACAAAGAGGCTGGTGCTTTAGGTTTTGTTTGTTTGGTTTTAACAAGATGGAGGTTCGATTCTCTATGGCGAATTCCCTAGACATGTCTCTAGACGGTATGATAAAGAATAAGTAGTTTAGTGGAAAAAGAGGCATAGGAAGAAACAAAGGTAGAGGCAGAGGCAAACGAGGAGGAGGAGGAAGTAGAGGAGGCAATATTGTTGGCCGTGGCTACTGAGCTCAACAACTTAGGGTCAACTCCAATGCCCTTCTAGGAAGCCATCCTAGGTTCCTCGTTTTATTAATAAAACTAATTCTTTTCTCTGTTTTAATTTCGTGTCAAATTTTTGTTTCATTTGGTGTAAAAAGAATTTACAACCCTGTAAATAAATGCACTATTTATTCTATTTTACCATTTATAAGTTTACATGTGCAACAACATATATATACATTTTCCAATAATTCCATTTAGTTATAACTTAAAATAAGTAAAACTTAACGCAGCTAGAAGGGGATTTTTATATTTGTATGAAAAATACCTTAAAGATAGCTAGTTGTCCCTTTTAGCTGCTCCTTGCCCTTCTTGTTTGTCCCTGCAACCAAAATTCTTTCCCACAGGGAAACTCAACCAGCCCAAACCAATCTAGTATGCCTCCCTTCCAACTAGAGAGGTCTCGCCGACCACCCAGCTTCAAAAGTTTCCTCTTGGACCCCCGAGCCCAAACCGAGTACAAGTCCAACCAATGCTTCCCGTAAATTTTTCCTTCTAACACTTCTCCTATGTTCTGAAATTTTCCTCCTTTTCCTCCAAACCCAAAGATCCATTTCCCCAATTCTATTCTCTTCCTTATTCCTCCTTCCACCCACTCTTTCCTACCATAACTACCCTTATCCCCATCATTAATATTCTTCATTCCCAAGTCCTTCTCGAGCCCCAACACTTGACTCAAAATCATTTAATTGTATTATTTTTTTGTATAAATAATGCTTGACCAACCATAAGTGTTTCATATTTACAGATCTTATCCACATTAATTACTAGTTATCACTCGTTGAGTTTACAATTCAATGTTTCACAATTAAATTTATAATTTTTATTAAATAACTCCAAAACCTATTTTAACACCTTGTTTTATAAATTGCATATGGTAACTATTTATGAATTTACCCTATGTGCTAAATGACTTTCGACATAATCGTAATTAATTAAATAATTATAAATTAAATCTGATCCATATATATTTATATTAATTAATTAACATTGTTTAAGACGTAATTAATATTAACCAATCAAGTTAATATTACTCTAATTGATATTACAATTACCATTTAATAATTTAAAGCAAGGTCTTGACTATTTAAGATCATTCATACTCATTTATTACCACATTCTAATTAATTAACGAATCCTAATTAACATTGATTTATTACCACATTCTAATTAATTAATTAATCCTAATTATTTATAATTAATCATAATCATCATTCATGGTACCATTACCACATTCAACATTACACTCTTCATTGCATTTAAACTTCATTGACATCTTTAACACTTGTTTAACACTTATCCACAAATTAATACTAGTCTTATTAACACTAAATAACATAATTAACATTTATTTAGCTCAATTTCCATCATAACTAATAATCAACCCAATCACAATTAATCAACCATAAATCACTAACTTGATGTAATAATATAATTTCAAAACTAAATAGGTAATAGTAATGTAATTAGTCACAACCATGACGTATCAATGCCTAAACAACATAGTTTAATATTATTTCATGCAAGTTTATACATATGTAAACGAGTTATGTAAGAGTAGCCAATGCTTACATACATCGTGTAGGTACACTAACATTAATTAACCACACATCATTCATAATCACATAAGTTATTGTTTGTTGATGTCTACTTAACATAATTTGAACTGCTGGATAATTCACTTAATTAAATAGAATTAACCAACGAACAATTGTACAAGTTACTGAGTTACGACACATGACTCAAGAAGGTTTTCAACATACACAGATATTCAAGTTTCCTTCCTAACTTCATGATAGACCTATCTACCTACATCGTCTATCCAATTCACAACTAACTTCCACATCCTAACCTTCCTCTGTTGGACTACCCTGAAGTGTCACACCATGACCGAATCCTGTTAGAACCTGTAAGAGGAAGTGTCAACTACATTGACCAAGCTTCCCGAGCAGGAAAACACCAGTCATCATCACATACCTTGGGGAGCGCACCGTAGCACAACCCGCCTATGAATCTGGGTTTCAGGGATAAACGGTGGGTAAAGACTCCAACCCACTAATGGAACAAGGGACTATGTCTACACCGACAGAGTGACTGCGTTGCGACTTGTACTCAGTTTGTTATCGTATAACCAATTTGAGAGGTTGAGTTTCATGAAACCCTACCCCACCCATACATCATGATAATAAATACAATAATCATCTAAATAAATAATGAATCACTTGCATACCATTTATCTTTCGGAGTCCATGTCCTCGAGGTACTCCCACCTCGTAGGATCCAGCTATCACTTAGCCATTTTAACCTGTAGGTTAGTCTCCAACATACGATCGAGAATATCGTACAAAATACTTGACATGTATATATACATTTCATTATTAAGAAACAATAAGCAAATCCTTTCTATGTACCATGCACTCGGTATCACATTTCTCCATTTAACATATAACTTTTAACTTGGTATCCACGTACCCATCATTCAGTAATTTGCATGCAAGAGACATAATTAACACATGAATACATATCATATCATCAACATCACACACACATATATATCTCAGCAAAATAATAGAACCATATTTCCACAGTGTCATCAAACTGACGAAGTCTCACAATAATAAGCAAATACACAATGATGATAGTTCAGGTAGTAAGGTCAAAACGGGGCGTTACATACACCCACCCTTTGGGAAAATTCATCCCGAAGTTATGTTCAAGATAGTGTGGGAAAATCACGACACATGGTCTTTGTGTCCTCCCTTGTAGAAAAACCTGAGCTATACCGGTCCCACTAGACCTTAAATTGGTCCACCAATGGTGCATGAGCTGTCTAACTTTGCGGTCCAATATACGTAACAGTTCGACCCTGATGGTCCCCTTGTCCGAAACATGCAGTTCCTTCCAATTTATTTTATTAGACTCATCAGCTACATAATGTCGTAAAACAGATACATGAAAAACATTATGAGTTTTATGCAAATGGGGTGGCAGCGCAAGACGATACGCGATGAGTCCAACATTCTCCAAAATTTCAAAGGGTCCTATGAATCGTTGCGACAACTTTGTCCCTTTCCCAAACTAGATGGTACTTTACTAGGCCTGATGCATATGAAGACTGCATCCCCAACCTTATAGTTTCGGTCCACCCTATGCGCATAGGCATAGCTCTTTTGTCTATCTCGAGCTTCCTTTGACCGCTGTCTAATCTGAATAACTTGTTCTTCCATCTCCTAAATCAACTCAGGTCTTATAATCACTCGATCCTCTAATCTTTCCCAATTCAATGGTGTTTTGCATGACCTTCCATATAATGCTTCATATGGGGGCATCCCGATTGAGCTTTGGTAACTGTTTTTGTAAGCAAACTCTAAGGTAAGTGCTTTTCCCAATGGGTCTGTTGATCCATAACATACATCCTAAGCATGTCCTCCATCACCTGATTCACTCTTTATGTTTTCCCATCTGTCTCTAGATGGCAAGTTTTGCTTACGTTCAACTGAGTTCCTAAGGATGACTACAAACTTGTCCAAAACCTGGAATCCCCATCTGAGATAATCTTCTTGGGAAACCCATGGAGACGAACTAATTCACTTATGAATACATGAGTTACATCTGTGACATCATAGGTCTCCTTAACTGGAATGAAGTGAGTAGTTTTGATCAGTTTTCCAACGATGACCATAATGGCATCATGCCTATGAGAGATAAGAGATAGTCCAACCACGAAGTCCATGGAGATAACCTCCCATTTTGACATAGGAATGTCATACGGTTGCAATAGTCCTTCCGAGGTGGTGGTGATCAACTTTCACCTGCTGACACTCAAGGCACTTAGCGACGAACTTGACCACGTCGCGTTTCATTCCTGCCCAAAAGAAGAGTTTATTCATGTCCGCATACATCTTCTTTACACTTGGGTGCGCACAATATATTGCTATGTGGGAATATACATCCTCCCTTGATGTCGTAACAACCCATCAGCTTCTAACTCATATCCTTCAAACTTAGGTTCCATCTATTTCCCGTTCTGGAGTGCCGACGTGACCCTTAGGTACCAACTATCTCTGACTAGTTTTCCTAGTACACTCTCCTTCAAATCAAATTTTAAAGGTATGAGAGAGAAAATCCTTGGTTTTCTGCTTAAGGCGTCGACTACCACATTCTCCTTCCCTTTGATGTATGAAATCCCAAAATCATACTCGCTCATGAACTCACTCCAATCCCTTTGCCTAGCATTTAGGTCTCTCTGAGTGAAGATATACCTCAAGCTTTGGTGATCATACTTGAGCTCAAAGCTTTGTCCAACAAGGTAATGTCTCCAAAGCTTTAAAGCTAACATCACGACAACCAATTCTAGTTCATGGGTGGGGTAATTATCTTCATGTGTTTTTAACTTTCTCGACGCATAAGCTATTACCCCACCTTCCTGCATCAACACTGCACCCAAACCTTGCCTTGAGGTGTCTGTGCAAACTGTGAAGTCCTTCTCCATATCTGGCACTCATAAGATCGGTGCACTCATCAATAGTCTTTTAAGCTCAATGAGTGCGACCTCACATTCATCCGTCCATTCATACCTAATGCCTTTACGCTGTAGGGTAGTTATGGGTTTTGCAATTTTTGAGAAACCTTCAACAAACCTTCTATAGTACCCAGCTAACCCCATGAAGCTTCTTACTTCATGCGCATTCCTCAGCATGGGCCAATCCATTACGTCCTTCACCTTTTCAGGGTCATCTGAAATTGCTTCACCGGAAATTATATGCCCTAAATAATGGATCTCCTTTTGATAAAGAGAGCATTTGGACAACTTACCATTCAACTTGTTCTCTCTTAAGCATGACAACACTATTTGCAAGTGTTCCTCGTGCTCCCTTTCATTCTTGGAATAGATAAGGATATCATACAAGAATACTTGCACAAACCGATCTAAGTACTTTCGAAACACGCTATTCATGAGGCTCATGAATACCGCTGGGGAATTGGTCAAACCAAAGGGTACCACTACAAACTCTTAGTGCCCAGACTGTGTTTGAAAAGTAGTCTTAGGTATATCACCTTCCTTAATTCGTAGTTGGTGGTAATCTGATCGCAAGTCTATCTTTAAGAATACTGTCACCCCTTTCATTTGATCAAAGAGGTCATCAATTCAAGGTATCGGGTACCTATTCTTCACTGTGGCTCTGTTCAAATATGTGTAATCTATGCAAAGATGCAAGGAAGAATCCTTCTTCTTCACAAAAATTACTGGTGCACCCCACGGTGAAATACTTGGTCTGATGAAACCTAGGTCTAGCAATTCCTTCAACTGCATTTACAACTCGCAAAGTTCCAGGGCCCTCATCCTGTATGGTGTCTTTGATGTTGGCTCCGATCCGGTTTAACCTCAATGGTAAAATCAAGTTCCCTCTCAAGAGGTAACCCAGGAAATTCCTTTGGAAAGACATCACTGAATACGGCTAACACTGGGTACTGATCAAAGGAGGGTCCCTTCTCATTGTTTATCGCTTCAACAATATACAAATGACGTCCTTGTCTCATACATCATTTTACGTTCATTGTTGATATGAAATGTAGGGACACCTTCCATTTGATACCCTGGATCTTGATGGCCTCTCCTTTGTTATCAAAGAAAAGAACTTTCTTCCCATAACAGTCCAAGAAAGCTCGATGTTCCTTAATCCGGTTCATACCTATGATGAGGTCATAACTTCCGAGGGTGGTCACATACACCTTGACTTGTGTAACACACATCCCGAGATCCACTATGCACTTATCGACACTAGGTCCTATCATTTGTTTTACCCATGAATCCATTTCGACTAAGTTGAAATTGTCATGCTCATAGGCCGCCAACCCATATTTGTCTAAGGCATATGGAGAAATAAAACTATCTGTAGCACCAGTATCAAACAATATTCTAAGTTTAACATTATTGACCTTACTGATGATTCCACCATAGTGGATTGGTGCTCAGCCTAATGGTTATTCACTGTTGTCAATATCTTATGCTTACTACCTCCACTCCCCATTGGAGCCTTTCCTTCTTGATGCACTGTACCGGATCGTAACTCAGGACAGTCACACTGATAATGTGGACCTCCAAATCCCCAACAAGTAACTTGTAACGAGGTAGGAGAGATTATCTGCTCAGACCTCTGAGAGGGGTTTCTCCCCCTGGGACCCCTTCCCATGTTGGCTCATCTTTGATAATTCCTCACACTCTGGTGAGTTCCTGTTTCTGATTGGGATACCACCCTAGTTGCCACTGACCTGTCTATTGCCGCAACTCTCGGTGTATACCTGTTTCCGTAGGGAGGTAGCCTCGCATACCCTCCCCGAGGGTATCTCCGAGGAGCCTTCCCTAAAAACCCTGACTGTTGAGAATTGAATGAATTGATGGGCTTTGCACCCAACATCTCTTCTATATAACAAGCACAATCAACTGCCTCGGCAACCGAATTCGGTTTCCACATCCGCACTTGGGCCCTGATCTTGGTATTAAGCATGTACACAAAGCGCTCAACCCGGTGTTCGTCGTTGTCCAAGTAGGGAACATACTAAACCAATTCCATGAATATTTCCTCATAATAATCCATGGATAGACGCCTTTGTACCAAGGCATGAAGGGCTCCTATCTGTTCTTCATGTTTATCCCCGCACCAAAATGATTTCCCACCAGGAAAATCAACCAGCCCAAACCAATCTCGGATGCCTCCCTACCAACTAGAGAAGTCTCGCTAACCACCCAGCTCCAAAAGTTTCATCTTGGACCCCCGAGCCCAAACCGAGTACAAGTCCAACCAATGATTCCCGTAAATTTTTTCCTCCAACACTTCTCCTCTGTTCTGAAATTTTCATCATTTTCCTCCAAACCCAAAGATCCATTTCCCCAATTCTATTCTCCCCCTTATTCCTCCTTCCACCGACTCTTTCCTACCATAACTACCCTTATCCCCATCATTAATATTCTCCATTCTCAAGTCCTTCTCGAGCCCCAACACTTGACTCAAAATCATTTAATTGTATAAATAATGCTTGGGTTGGTTCACCTACCAACCATAAGTGTTTCACATTTACAAATCTTATCCACATTAATTACTAGTTATCACTCGTTCACTTTACAATTCAACGTTTCACAATTAAATTTATAATTTTTATTAAATAACTCCAAAATATAACACCTTGTTTTATAAATTGCATATGGTAACTATTTATGAATTTACCCTATGTTCTAAATAACTTTCGACATAATCGTAATTAATTAAATAATTATAAATTAAATCCAATCCATATATATTTATATCAATTAACTAACATTGTTTAAGACGTGATTAATATTAATCGATCAAGTTAATATTACTGTAATTGACATTACAATTACCATTTAATATTTTAAACCAAGGTCTTGACTATTTAAGATCATTAATACTCATTTATTACCACATTCTAATTAATTAATTAATCCTAATTATTTATAATTAATCATAATCATCTTTCATGGTACCATTACCACATTCAACATTACACTCTCTATTACATTTAAACTTAATTGACATCTTTACCACTTGTTTAACACTTATCCACAAGTTAATACTAGTCTTATTAACACTAAGTAACATAATTAACATTTATTTAGCTCAATTTCCATCATAACTAATAATCAACCCAATCACAATTAATCAACCATAAATCACTAACTTGATGTAATAATATAATTTCTTCACTAAATAGGTAATAGTAATGCAATTAGTCATAACCATGGCATATCAATGCCTAAACAACATAGTTTAATATTATTTCACGCAATTTTATACATATGTAGACGAGTTATGTAAGCGTAGCTAATTCTTACATACATCATGTAGGTACACTAACAGTAATTAACCACACATCATTCATAATCAAATAAGTTATTTTTGTTGACGTCTACTTAACATAATTTGAACTGTTGGATAATTCACTTAATTAAATACAATTAATTGATGAACAATTATACAAGTTACTGAGTTACGACACATGACTCGACAAGGTTTTCAACATACACATTTATTCAAGTTTCCTTCCTAACTTCATGATACACCTATCTACCTACATCATCTATCCAATTCACAACTAACTTCCACATCCTATCATTCCTATATTGTACACCTTGAAGTGTTACGCCATGACCGGCTCCAGTTAGAACCCGTAAGCGGAAGTGTCGACTACATCGATCAAGCTTCCCCAATAGGAAACCACTAATTATCATCACACACCTTGGGGAGCGCGTCATAGCACAACCCACCCATAACTCTGGTTTTCGGGGATAAATGGTGGGTAAAGCCTCCACCCCCTTAATGGAACAAGGGACTATGTCTACACCGACATAGTGATTGCGTTGCGACTTGTACTCAGTTTGTCATCGTATAACCAATTTGGGCGGTTGAGTTTCTTGAAACCCTACCCCACCCATACATCATGATAATAAATACAATAATAATTCTAAATAAATAATGCATCACTTGCATACTATTTATCTTTCGGAGTCCATGTCCCCGAGGTACTCCCACCTCTTAGGATCCAGCTATCACTTAGCCATTTTAACCTATAGGTTAGTCTCCAACATACAATCAAGAATATCGTGCAAAATCCTTGACATGTATATATACATTTCATTATTAAGAAACAATAAGCAAATCATTTCTATGTACCATGCCCCTGGTATCACATTTATCCATTTAACATATAAATTTTAACTTGGTATCCACGTACCCATCATTCAATAATTTGCATGCAAGAGACATAATTAACACATGAATATATATCAAAACATGAGTGACATATCATAACATCAACATCACACACACATATATATATCTCGGCAAAATAATAGAACCATATGTCTAGAGTGTCATCAAACTGACGAAGTCTCACAATAATAAGAAAATACGCATAATGATGATAGTTCAGGTAGTAAGGTAAAAAAGGGGCGTTACAGCCCGGTCTGGGCCCCTTTCTATTGACAAAGCAAGCTAACAGATACCCAATTTTGTAATCCTTGGTGATGCTTGCAGGAACTGTGAAACAACAATGGCACTGTGAATTACTTTATTGGAGGTTATGGCCAAATACATAGCTATGGGCGGGGCTGTTATGGAAGAACAAGCCATATCTCGTGCTCAGTATTTAGACCTTGTGTATGCTCAATCTGGCACCTTATATGATATCATTCCTGATGCCCCCCGCTCTACGTATGATCCAACAAAACCACCTACGGGACCTCATGTTGATGGCATCATTGGCTTCGTTCACACCCAGCCTGCTACACAATTTGGTGGATCACAAAGCCATCATATCTTGACCCCACCTACGACACAGGAAGGACATCACACCAAACAATCACCCAGCCCTGCTTGCACTGAAGAAGTGAATTCAGTTCAATTTGATTCACCTAAAAAATCTAGTGGTAAAAAGAAGAATAAAGGTAAATCTAAGAAGTCTTCTAACCAGCAGGAGCCCGGACACAATCTTGAAGACAATTAACAAAAGCAGAAGGTAAAATATCCTTGTTTATTGTGCTATGATGATCACTTCACTAAAGAATTCCCACATTGAGATGAAGTGCAAAAGTTCCTTAAAGGGAACCCTACACCCACAGTCTTAACTGATCCCTTACCCACACAACAACAATAGATGATTGCACAACAACAATCGCCTTCTCAAGGAGAAACGTCCACCACCGCTCATGTTCTCATGATGTGGAGCGAAACAGTCAACTTAAATACTTGATCACGATCATATGACTCTCCTTCTACAAAGGAATCTAATGAGGGTAATCCTGAAAAATCCCTTGCGTCTACAGCTAACATTACTTCACCTCAAGGTCCTCTCGTCATAGAGAAACCTTTATCGGATTCAGTATTGCGTCCACCCAAAAGCACGATTCGAAAATCCATTTTCAATCCCAATGCTCGGGCTGCTAAAAAATATAATATAGTAGAGGATTTAGTGCAAGATCCTTGTGCTATGTCAACATTATAAGTCTTACAAAACTGTCCCATTCAGCGTAAGACCCTGTTATCCGTGATTGGATCTATAGATCCAGATTCCTCCAAAGTTAGAAAATTTCAAGCCGAGGCTCTCCCACCAACTTGCGTTTCAAATCGTTACTAATTTTTCTGGGAAAAGAACCCATCGTAATGTATTAGACGAAGGATCCTCTACCTTGTTTATGTCGTTATCCTCTTGGTGAGCCATTGGCTCCCCTGAGTTGAACCGTTCCCCCACCACATTGAAAGCATTTGATGGATGTGGCTTTCAGCATCACGGGATGTTACAATCTTTGACCATCGAGTTGGGAGGAAAAATCATTTCCATTAACGTGGAAGTCGTCACTACCCCATTGGATTACAACCTACTACTTGGTTGAAACTGGTTCTATGCCATGACCGCGGTTGCATCATCCATCTTCCGCATTGTGCAATTTCCCACCAAGGGAATATTGTCACTATCGACCAATTAGATTTTTGTACACCTGACACCACTACTCATCCCACAGAAAATGTCCCTCTTTTAGGAAACTCGACGCAGGTATATGAGAGTGTGGGGGTAGGAATCCTTAAATATTCATCCCTCATGGGATTCTTTCCAACATCAGATCCCCCTGCCCATCTTGCCACAGTGAACATGATTTTTTCCTCTCATTACTCAACGAACCAATGGATTGTGCCCGATCTAGATCATTTGGATTCGATTGGATATGTGATGCCTCTCAACCCCGCATAATATACTTATGGGGCCATCCAATCAACATCTGATTTACCAGATGTCCACCTTGCCGTGGAATCTACCTCACATTCTCTGCCATTACAACGGAGCTCATCCCTACCTGATCCTATACTCCAGACTTTTCATTCTGATGATTCAATCATGGATATTATGAGCATAGATGAACCCCCATGGGAAGCCCTCCACCATAGATCGTCTTTCCTTCTGCCATTAGATTCAGTAGAGAACGCCATTGAAACAATTGTTTCACCAAATGTCTTTCCTTACCCTCAATATCCTATGAGGATAGTTGATACAGTAACAGAGGGAAACCTGGCTAACATCATGCCTGCCTTTCCGATCGACATCTCGGTAAAACCTAGAGTCATGGAACAAATTCATCTAGTCCAAAATTTTTCTCCGTAAGAAGTCACCACTTTCATGACCTTGTTTAAACAATTCTGCGACGTCTTTGCATGGAGATACGAGGAAATGCACGAGATTGATCCTGCTATTGTTATGCACGAGATTCAAACATATCTTGATGCAAAACCTGTCCTGCAAAAACTCTGCCCTGTGCACCCTAGGAAAATTGCGGCTCTTAAGGCAGAGATAGAAAATTGATTGAAGGATGGGTTCATTTAACCTGTTCCCTTAACAGATTGGGTCTCCAATGTCGTCCCTGTTACCAAAAAACAGGTAACCATTAGGGTTTGTGTCGATTACAAGGATTTGCATAAGGCTTGTCCCAAGGACAATTACCCTACCCCGTTCATTGACCAAATCATCGACAACTATGCCGGAAGCGTCATCTTCTCATTCATGGATGGATTTTCTGCCTATAATAATATATAGATCCATCCTTCCGATCAACACAAGGAGACTTTCATCTTCCTGTGGGGTACGTTCGTGTATCATAAACTCCCTTTTGGCCTTAAAAA
Organism: Larix kaempferi; assembly: GCA_027924585.1. Classification (NCBI taxonomy): domain Eukaryota; kingdom Viridiplantae; phylum Streptophyta; class Pinopsida; order Pinales; family Pinaceae; genus Larix; species Larix kaempferi. The sequence goes on from BSBM01000092.1 coordinate 14,640,889, forward strand.
TGATGGTGCTCCATTCCAGCGGTCTATGTCGTACGCTTTCCACGACATGAAGGATTTTGTGGAACCTTACTTAAACGATCTCCCAACTCATTCAAATCGTCGAGACTTCCACATTGATCATCTGACGACTGTATTCCTCAGGTGTCGGCGGTATAGTATTCGTCTAAATCCTCACAAGTGCATCTTTTGTTTCGAGTCCGGAGGCTTGTTAGGTTTCATCATTTCAAAAGATGCGATCCGCATCGATCCCCTCAAGGTGGAAGCCATTGTTGCTCTACTACCACCCACGGATATTCCAGAACTTCAAAGTTTTCAGGGGAAGGAAAACTACTTAAGGCGTTTTGTGTGCAATTTCGCAGAAAAGACACAGGGATACATGTGGTTGCTCAAGAAGGACGTCCCATTCATTTGGGATGATTACACTCAAAAATCCTTTGACAACCTGAAACATCCTATCACCCATGCAGCTGTGGTACAAACGCCCAATTACACCAAGGATTATATCCTTTATCTTGTTGCTTCCACTTTCACTATCGCTATGGTTTTGGTATAGGAAGATAGTAAGACCCAGGAGAACATGATATACTACCTCAGTAAGGGTCTCATTGACTCTGAAACCTGGTATTCACATGTCGAGAAGATAGCTCTCGTAGCAGTCATTGTTGTCCAAAAAATATGCCATTACATCCTCCTCCGCACTACCACCATCATTTCCAATTCTAACCCCATGTACCATGTTCTTACGCGCCAGGTACTAGGGGGAAAATATTCATGCTGTATTGTGATTCTTCAAGAATTCGACCTCCAGTTTGAGAAGGCTAAATCAAAGAATTCTTTGGTTTTCGCATAATTGATTTGTGATCTTCCCCGTACTGATCAAGAAAATGATCCCATGGACTCTCTCCATGATGAGTCCTTGTTTCTAATCAGTACTTATGACCCATGGTATGGAGATATCACATTCTATCTCCAGGCCCAACGTTTCGGTCCTCAACTTTCTCGTGACGAACGCCATCGTGTGCATGACCACACAAAGTATTACCTCATCATTGGTGAAACATTGTATCGTCGTGGTGTCGATTCTATCCTTCGAGGTTGCTTAACTGATGAGGAGGCTGAACATGTACTGAATGATTATCACTCAGGGGCATGTGGAGGCCATCTTTACGGGATGGCTATAGCCCAAAAAATCCTACGCGTTGGATACTATTGGCCTTCTATCTTCAAAGATTGTATTGAAGAAGTTAAGAAGTGTCCTCCCCGCCAAATTTTTCATCACAAAAAGTGCTCACATCCCGCCCCGTTACATCCAGTTATTGTCATTGATCCCTTTTCCAAATGGGGCATCGACTTCATGCACTGTAAGCCTTCCTCGGCCAGGGGCCATGGTTATGTTATTGTCACAGTAAACTACTTCACCAAGTGGGATGAGGCTATGCCTACGTGCAAAGAAGATGGCGCAAATGACACACTCTTTATGTTCAATCATATCATTGCGCGATTCGGAGTCCCTAAAGCCATCGCCACTGACCATGGATCACATTTCCAAAACAAGATGGTGGATGAATTGAGCACCAGGCTGGGTTTTTGACATGAGAACTCAACTCCCTACTACCCTCATCCAAATGTACAAGTAGAGGCCATTAACAAGGTCTTTAAAACCATGATTCATCATATGGTAGGGACACATAAGTCCAACTACTCATACCATGCTTTTTTTAGCCCTATGGGCATACAGGACTTCCGTAAAAAATGCCACTTGATTCATGCCTTTTCAATTGGTCTACGGACTAGAGGAAGTACTACCTATTGAGTGCAAGATTACGTCATTGAAACTCTCTATTGAACTCTTACCCAACACCACCGTTGAGGAAGAATGTTTTCTATACTTGGAAAAACTCGACGAAACTCGCCGTGATGCAGCTCTGGCTAACAAAGCTCATAAGAAGTGCATCAAGGCCCAACATGAAAAGTCAGTCACACCAAACAAAACACATGTCATGTACAATATATACAAATTACTGATGTGTAAATGACTTAGGCATAGTACCGCATTAGGTAGATCCCATTGTGAGGCTCCCCCAAAGATATTCCATTGTAGTCTTCAAGTTCATATGTTCCTTTTTCCAACACATGCTTAACCACATATGGACTGTGCCACATGTAATCAATTTTACCTACCCCCAGTTTATCATGTTTTTGGTCATAAGTGAGGGCAATGTGTTATGGATTCACAAACAACGCTATCTGGCACACCTGTAACCCCACTTCAACAGCTTGGGTACTCTATTCCCCTACCGACGAACTGATTAGTTAAGGAGGAACTTGATTAGGATTTGAGATCAAAAATGCCGTCGAGTATCACGTGGTAATTGGATTATTGAACAACGCTTGTTCCTTGAGTGTAGACCATCTTGTCATCTACCTTGATTCACAACTAGTGGACTCCCATCTTAACCGAGTCTATGCTATCTGCGATCCCATGTTACTCCGCCTATTCCGGCGAGTACGTCTCTTGGAGAGGTCTTTTGAGTCAATTCAATACCTACATATTTCGAGAGACATGAACACTATTGTTGATTCCCTAGCTAATTTTATATTAGATTGTTACATTGCACATTCATAAGAATTTTCATTGAAGATGCATAAAACGACACAACATTTAAACTACTCATAGTGTGTAAGATAAACATCCATAAGATCCTCAATCATCATAGAACACATAATGTATAAAACCGCAAAATAGTGTTTATATATATATATATATATATAATCATCATGTACAAAAATGTGGTACTAATACAAAATCTGAAGCACATAAGCTTTCAGTAGGTCCTAGCTACAAAAATATGAAGTTTATGGCTTTCAGTACATATACATCACACCACGAGCTATCCCCGTGGATGCTCATGATAGCAGATAATTTCCCTAGCTACTCTACGGAGCAGTGGACCAAAGTGTGCCGAGACTCCAGCTGTCTGACGCTGGTAGCGGCGAGGTAGGTTGTATATAGATACATCGGGTATGTCCAATGTCAATCTTTGGAGGTTCTCCTCCAACTCACTCAACTCCTCTGCTGCATCCTAATGAGCAACCACTATATCATGTACCACTCCTCTCCTCTTGATCCGAGAAGCACCTATCGGGCGAGACAGACCAACATCTACATCAGACAAGTGTGAACCATCAGTACTACTCCCAAAAACATCTAAAAATTATAAAATTCAAAAACACAATAAGAGTTTCGTTCTTACCTAGGTCTCCCCATTGCTCACCCTCAGGAAGGGCCAAGTCTAGGTCTCCCCTGAAATCTGTACCTGCGCAAGCATAATCCTCGATCATGAGGAGTTTCCCACATAACCACTTGAAGAAGGTGGGACCAAAACTGATGATGGAACCTACGCCTCCATGGTAGGACATGACCTCGGACCACCTAACCATGTGAGGATCTCACGGATCGAGATCATCTAGCTCAACCTGTGGCCTCAACAATTGGACCTGTTCCAAGAATAACGAGACCACGATGGACTTGTATCCAAAATTTTTCAGCTCACCCCTACAGCATATGGTGAGTTTTTCCCTCACATTGGTGAGGATCCCCTCACACCAATTGAAAATAGTAGGTTCCATGCACTCAATGGCATAGAGCATCTGGGCCTTGGTGACCTGATGAGAAGCCCTGCTTCCCTCCACCCGCTCTATGGTGAAGAGAACAGTACGCAGGGGTCGATCTCTGACATTCTTGATGGGAGTTTTCCCAGCAAGCATTTGCATCCCTAGTGTGTAAAATTGAGCCACCAAGATATCAGTAGACTGGTCACTACCCCGTGGGCCGGATAGTGAAACTGGGGTTCTCCTCCTGGATAAACCTGTAAAAAAAAAAAAAAAAAAAAAAAATGTACATCCAAAGTAAGAATGTGGGAACCCACACGGAAGTGCTGCTGATCTGAATCCTCCAATCCGATCAGGTGCTCCAATAACTGTACCTGGGCCCTCATGCCCTTTACGTGAAAGAACTTTAACAAGCCACATCATTGCAATGCATTCATTGAATTTGGGTCATTTTTCGCTTGGGAATTTGCAATTTCGTGCTCTCTTTCCTTCCATTGGACCATGGTGCAAGTCAAGAACTGCATAAACATCAAATTGATGCAAATTAGAACCTTTTCAAGCATTGGATTGGGCTTATTTGGCCCCCTTTTTTATTTTTTCATGTGGATCTGCACCGACGCATCCCGCCTTTGCGGACAGTGCGTCAGCGACGCACTTTCTTCGTCCGAGAAGCGCGTTAGAGATCCCTCAACGCACTTCCCGCAAAGGGAAAGCACGTATCCCAGGGCGAGCACAATCCCCTCCTTTACAAGCCAAAAAATACTAAAAATTGACCAAAAAACACAAAACTAATCCACTAGAAAGGTAGATAGCAAGGTTAAGGCCTACCTGTCGCTAATGTGGCAGGGAATAGCTGATCGTGGCCTCTGCAATCGACGTTTGAAAATCAGCTCCAAAGTGGTGTTTTTACTATTTCCAACTTGGTAAAAAAGCATTGGTAACTATTTTTTACTATTTGACTTTTATATAAAAGAAAATGGAATATTCCCTTTTTAATTTTTCTTTTATGGGTCTTTTTGCTATAGTTGGTAATCTCTTTATGTCTAAACACCTTATTGTCATTTCTGACTTACTTTTTGGAGTTCGCAAATGAAGTAAAGCAGTGTTCTAACTTTATTGGCGACCATCGTTGACATTTCATACTTTTCATCAAGTGTGAGTAAGTTGTTGAGTGTTTTTTATGCTATTATACTACTCATTAAAATCAAATACTAATGGAATCAAGCTTACTTTTGTCCTTTCTCTTGCTCGTAAAACTATGAGAATAAGTCACCGAGTTACATTTTATCGCTTTTTCGGGATGGTAAAACTCCAACGAAAAAGGAACCCCTCGGAGTTCCTCTTTAAGCTCTTTTCAGACTCCCTAAATATGAAAATATCGCCAAGCGAACTTGATTCTTTCACGCTTGTAAAAGTACTTGAAAGGTTGTCTTTCTGGTGATAATTTACCCCTTTTTCGGACGAGGAGGACTATTTACGAAAAAGGAGCGCTCTAGTTAATCATGACTGGAAGAGTTCTCTCTCTTGTTGTTTTATCCTTTTTCGGATGAGGAGACTAACTTTTATGAAAAAGAACCATTTGGAGTCTTCTTTAGTTCTTTTCAGACTCTCTAAACATGAAATGACGCCGAGTTTTCCTTCTCTGGACTCGTTAAAATATGACATTGAAGGGCCCGTTTTGGGATGAACCCCTAATATCTTAGGTTCGTAAAACATATGAGAACGGAATCGTCCGAAGGATGAGCTATACCGAGCATCTGTTAACCTCCTCAAGCTCGTTAAAAAACAAAATAGGTACTCATCGATAATAATGGGGATAAGGAAAGAGTTTGTGTTTTATTGTAGTTATGGCAATACTTAGTCGCCCTTGAACATGACACTCGTTTGTGTACGCATTCAAACACTTGGATAATATGCTTTTCTTTGAGTCCCACCAATTCCATGAGTCATTCAAAGAATGATTCCATCATCGGTTTCATTAGGATTCGGTGTCATTCTCGTCATGTCAATGCTGCCAAGTCATGCCATTCCCATGTTCAAGAGAGGTCTGTTCGTCGAAGTCCATTTCTGCAGTCATTCTACCTTCTATCATGTTGGTAATTCTTGAGTCAGTTCAAGTGTCACTCTACAGTATGATCTACTCCAAAAAAAATTTGATCGTGTTTCGTGTCGATGATGGGGGAAACATCATGGCCGTCCTTCGACCGGTTTATCCTTGTCGAATTCAACACATCATCCAAGGATTAAACCTAGAAACTATTCAAGTACCTTGGGCCTGCATGCCTCAATGGCAGGTTACCTTGCTTTCAACAATAATTTCACATCATTGACTTCTGATTGAAAGATTCCACTGAGTGTTCGACCTCAGATCATTGATTCGCATTCAGTGGTATGTACTATGATACCTTGGGGATCCTTGACATCAATGGTGATTTATCTCGCGCTTGTTAATGGTGTACATCAATGACCAGTAATCAAGTGGTTTCTACCATGTTCGACTTCAAGACATTGTAATCACATGGTTAGATTCGTATCATTGCGGGTTCGGCTTGAAGACCTTGGGTTAAGTCATAAATCTCACCCAAGTTGCGATGGAGATTGTTTGAGTCATATTACATGGATCCACTTTTGTATTGGTCATGGTTGTGTTATCATCTCATCATGGATCTATGATTGTGTCTAGTAGCCATGATTGTGTTCAATCGGTCTTTACTCCCATGGATCTGCAATGTATTGGTCGAAAGCCATCTTATGAGTTAGTTTGATACATGTGTCTCAGAGTTGATTGTACTGTAGAAGATCTTTGTTCGTCACTCGAACCGATAATACTTACTTCGATTTTTTCCCAATTACAAACCATTTCACCTACCTTATTTTTCCAGCTTCATGCTTTGGGGGGCATTCTGTTACACCGAAATCTCTTCATCATGAGTCATGTGTCATATGGATTCCCTGATCCATAAAGTACCTGAGTTAAAGAAATGAAAGAGAAGTTGGTGTCTTCCTCTTTAGCCTTTTGTTGTCACTCCGACGCACCCTGTTGTCCAGCACCTTGCATCAGGTCCAAGGTGACGTGCTCTGCAACTTAATAGAGTGCTTCGGTGACGTAGTCTTCTCTTGTACAAGGTGCGTTGATCACTCTCTGGCGCATGTTTCCCTTGTGAAAGGTGTGCCGCAGTTGGTTAAAATGGAAAAAGAGAAGCTTTGAGTGACTTCTCGAAGCTTGGATGGCATGGAGACTTATCCCTACTTACCTGGAAATGTGGAAGTTAGTCCCCTTACCTAGTGGGATGAGCCCTTAAGCCTCTCCCCCAAATCCTCAACCTCTTTTATCCATTTATCTCTATATATGTGTACCCCCTCTCCATTGTTAAGGGAGGAAGGATAGAGTACTCTTATGCTGGTGGAATTTCTCTAGGTGATCCTATTTCATCCATTAGGAGGCTAGGAATTCAATCTTGGAGGCTAGGATTATTGGAAGGAGGTTATGACGTCAAAGCTTTGGTCGTAACATCTCTCCTTTGTACTTATTATCATTACATTTAATACAATTTATTTCCATAAATGTTATTGTGTTAATGATATTTAATATTTTCCTCTTTGACTGTTAATCTAGATCAATTCATATCCATATGATTTTACCACTTGTTTGTTTCCACATGCTTTGCTTGGATTTGCAGCTAAAGATATGAATACTTGGATCTTGGAGCAACAAGGAGAAAGGAATTGCACGATTGAGGTAATCCATATCTTTATTTTTTCTTGCATTTCATTTGATCTAGGAAAGATACTCATGTTATGTACTCATTTGTTCTAGATCTAAACCATTTAGACTAGGGAGATCTATTTGAGTCCATTCATAAAGATTGTCTGTAAACACTCCCTTCGATTGGGATGGAACCATGACATCATTCTCGACCTTAGTACAGTTCAGATTGTGGGATGTAGATTTGATGACCTTTCCTCAGATTGTGGGATGTAGAGTTGATGAAATTGCAGCCTTATGAAAAGACATCACTAAGGAAGAAGGAAGAAAAATCAATGAGCATAAGTTGGGGAAGAAGAAGAAGCATTACCACTCCCAAGTTTAAATTGCTTGAGGACAAGCAATCTTAGGTGGGGAGGATTGTAATGTCCTCAAATGTTTTACTATGGACCACTCCATTACTAGGGAATTCAATGGTCTAAAGTCACTTGGACAAATTAAAGAATAATAGTAAAGTAGTGAATTGGGGTCATGAGGCACTATGGAAAACCAAGGTCCAAGGGAAAAATTTATGGAGCAAGGAATCATTCTCTCCTAAAAATCAGTTTTATTAATATTTTGAGATAATTTGGACAAGGAGGGCACATTAGTGGTGGAATGAGTCTAAATGTGTGGTGCAACTCCCATCCAAGGTGGAAGGAATCCTATCATGGAGGAATCTCATGGGTTGTAACTCCCCGAGATAAAAATATAAAATCTATGACAACCTGTGACATCTATGACAACGTAAGAAAAGAAATAGGTCCTATGACAACTTATGACAACTTATGACAAACTATGACATGTTGCAGGTCCTAAATTTAGCCAAGGAGGGCACTAGAGGAGAAAGGTGGGCCCACATGCTAATGTAACTTCCCCAAAGTCAAGGTAAGCCTCTCCAATTCGAATTTCCAAGGTCGATGGAGTTATTATTTGGCCAAATAAAATTAGAGAGGAATTTAATGAGTACCAATGTGTCATTCTCTCATAAAAATAATATTTAATAATATTTTATTGAATATTTGTGAGAGAATTCTAGAATGAGGGGGGAATGCTCCATGAAGATTTATAAAAGGGATGAAGACACAAGTGAAAGGGATTTGGTTCATTTGGATTTTGGTATTGGAGAGACATTGAGATTCTCAAGATTGGGATATGTGCTCCATGCATTTTTGAACTAGTTTCGGTGGTGAAAGATTCCACCCTAGCTAGTAGAGAGGAGGAGATCATCCAGATCTCTTCGTTGTGCTTCATTGCAGCTGATCATTGAGGGGAGAAATCACTTTCATATTTATCTACAGAGATTTATTGCAGGTTATATGTTCATCTACAGTATTGGGGTCGAATTCCTATCATTTGGAGTCTCTTTCTATTGATTTAGAGCTTGGAGCGGTGTTGGTGGGCCAAAATGGTGGTTCTCGTTTCGACACTTTTGAGCATTTATGGGATGTGAGACCTATTAAATTGAATTTGGAGCATAATTTCCAGTGGGAAGCACTTTTTGTTTCACTCAAAAGGTTTTTGTATTCTTGAGATATCATCATTTTACTAAATCTACTCTATTCAGCATCTCTTTTGGTGGAGGGGTGCACCACTACCTTTCTATCTCTGTATTTATTGGATTTTGAGATTCTGTAAAAGCCATATATTGTTTCAATAAATATATTTAATGTTTCCATACATTCATAATAAATATTTACAGATCCTTTCATCATATGGTGTTGGACCATGTTCAAGTTTATGGGTGATTTATGTGCAAATATGCTAGTATGGTTAATCAATCTTAAGACAATGTGTATAAAACTTTCATAAAAGTTCCTTGAAGTATGTTATTAATTTATTTGTGTTGATTTGGGAGTTTCATGATCTAATTGGATCTATTTGGGAAGACTTGGGCTGATTATGAAGTGTTTGGGTCAAGTTGAAAAACTAGTATTCCAATGTGGGGGAAATCGAGCTAGTTCCTCGCTAGTCTTGAGAGGGTGCCTTTGATACTTATTTGGAAGTTATTTGGAGTATATCAGCGGGTTATATATTTTTATTTGAGTCTATTTGAGTCCATTAAATTTATATTGGGAGAATTCGAGTTGCTCTGGCAATGTTTGGGAATAGTTGGAAACAACGTGTTCAGTGTGGCCAAAATTGAACTAGTGTTCCTAGTTTCTTTACCAGCTTCCAATTTTATATTAGATCTGATTTGGGACACATATCAGCGGACTCTAAACACATTGATGAGCTGCACACCTTTAATACTCCACTTTTGTTGAACGAGAACATCTCATAAGCCTTCATAAGCAATTGTTTGGGAAAAAGTTGAAAATCAACATAATTAAATTTGGAACCTTGGATGTACTATTCATAATTTTTGATTGGGAACATTACATTCTTTTCAACAACTCTGAAAGAATTTGCAAATACTTCTCGCTAGTGCAAATTCCATATTTGCATGAAATTTTATAGTTGTAACAAATGAAATTGTTTTATGCCAAATATAGCATGTTGGAATCATGGCTATGAACATATTCATTCAACCCTTTTGAAACAAAAAACAACAATTTTGTCAACCATTGATGTTTGCATACAAAAAAAACATTTTCATTTCAACAATTCATTCAAAAATTAGTTTAGCATTGATATGATTAATAAATGCCTAGACTCATCTACAACATAGTAAAGATACATGGTTCTTCATAACAACAAAGTTTAGTAACATGCACTTGAATTATCTTTAGCTCTTGCCCAACTGGAATTTTTTCGATTGCAACCACATCATCGATATGGATTTGCGTGAGAAAGCTGACAACAATTCCTAGACTACATGCCACAAATATCAAATGAATACAAAACAAAAAGATAATAAAATTTTCAGTTTTTCCATACATTTTTCCATAACATAAGGCAATGAAAGGTTTTAAAATTGTCACACAAAAAATTGTTGATTGAACCAACATTTCATTATAGAAATCTCTTGTTTTATATTGTAGGATTAAACAAATGGCATTGCCTCCATATTCTATTGTCTAGCTTTGTTCCACAACATACACTAATGTATTTGAAGGAGATATCTTGGTGCCATACAGACCTCCATAAAGTAAAAATATAAATTCACATATTAAAGCACAACTGGTCCATGACGACCTAGTAGATAAAGATGGCCAAATGACAATAACCATTAACAATAATCTCATATCTCACCTTATTGACCACTTCTCTCCTAATTCTGGTGTCTGAATTTCATATTTTGCAATTAGAAACAAGGGAACATATGACATATGTGATGTAAATTATTGTATTCTATTACAGGAACAAAGTACAATTAAAACTATAGCACATGTTTGCAAACAACGTAGACTTCCGCTAGATACAACTATACATGCAATGGTGAGCTCAAGCAACAACTGCTTCATTGAATCCATCGCAACAATTGCCATTGATTGTTATCAAACCAATAGAAACCGTGAATTAAACATCAAATATGGAGAAGCAATATATGATACTACAATTGTATGTTTATGTCTATTTTAGAACTATTTATTGGTTTTTACACATGCATAAAACAAATTTTCTATGTTTATGTTTTTAGACTAACAAATCCGTATGGAACTTGAATCTATTATAGTTGCAATTGATGAATGTTACAAAGATATTTTTTTTTCCAAATATAACAACAACTAGTATCCACTATTACTCCAATGTATTTATTCAAAAATGTCATAAGAAATGGACCAAAAGGATTCCAGATATTACAATTTTCTTCTGCAACATTCGTAGAGGTACTTAATGGTGAATTTGCAAAGGCACTTTTCTCTCTTTTATTCAATCAAAGAATGAGGCAATTTTCTATCTTCCACCTTATTTAATTCACTTAATATTTTTCCTTTATTTCTCCTATTGTTTTTAATCAAAGCAAAAGTTCTTATACTTTTTTTTTCTCTTTTTTGTAAATTAATATTAACAAACATACATTCATATGTTATACATACAAAGTTCATGTAAGCTTTTTCTTTTATTTTTATTGTTTTTTTATCAAGCAAAAGTTCTACTATTTTTTATCCCCTTTTCGTAAATTAAAACTAACAAACATAAATTCCGCTGGTGTAGGTATAGGGTATTTTGAAAGCAAAGAATGTCTTCTCACTCATTCTAAGAACTATTATACTCAATAGTACACAAATAATTTGTTTTCTCCACTTGATCATCATTATTATTTAAAGTTCTACCATCCTTTAATCCTCACCACATATATCATTTTATTATTGAAATTCCTCAGTTTTATTTTATAACTTAGGATTTGATGTTACTTTCTCCTATAGCAAGTATCTATACCAAGATGTAGATGTCATGACTATGCATTCGACATAGTCATCACGCTTAATATCCTTCAATAAACCTTTTAGACACAATATTTTTATTATCTATTATTACATACCTTCAACACATACTTAACATTATAATATCTTCCATTTATACACTATATCAATTCACTACTACCACTACTCTTTTTATATTTATTATCCAACTTGTAGCCATTTTTATATATCATTCTCATGATTATTATATTTCCTTTACCATGTTACTTCATTCAAATCCTATACTTATAAACCATATCCCTATATATAAGCACTCAAGTCTACTTTATACATAATTTTATTTACTTCTTATAAATTCCACTCTTCTTCTTTTCATCCTTTTATACATTTATAATCATAAGATTATTATATTTCCTTTACCATATTGCTTCATTCAACTCCTATACTTATAAACCATATCCCTATACATAAGCACTCAACTATACTTTATACATAATTTCATTTACTTCTTATACATTCCACTTTTCTTTCTTTTTCATCCTTTTATACATTTATAATCATAGTCGATTTTATACACTTTATATTCTTTACATTTATATTTATTTTAAGTTTATTTATTTCTTTTTATTTTACTATAAAACTTATATATCTATATGTCTTGTTTTTATCTATTACTATGTCTATTTGATCTTACCTCAAAACTAAAGCCCTATCATGCCCTATCATGATTGCATCTTTACTTAACCCTTAGTATCGTCCTTGTGCTAAACCAATTATAATGTGATCCAAGCTTGTTTACAAGCTACACTTTGTTGTAACCCACAATTATATATATATATATATGTGGTCCCACTTCCTTATGGGCTTAATTAGAGTTGTGGTGTAAGCTAAAACCCTTATTCTTATCAACCTCAAGAAGAAGGAATCCATTCATATTCAATCAAGCGAGGGCAAGGGTAGTTTGTGCCTTGGGTTATATATCCCTTATTCTTATCAACCTCAAGAAGAAGGAATCCATTCATATTCAATCAAGCGAGGGCAAGGGTAGTTTGTGCCTTGGGTTATATATCCAATGAATCGTTGAATTGCAAAGGAAGTAGGTTATTCGCCTTCGTTAAAGCGATTGGTATTTCGAGCCTTGCTGGTAAGCTAGCATTCCTTTGATTCATATCTAATCATGGATTTATTAGACATATAAAGATAAAAGATTATTTTAGAAATATAAAGAGCACTTGAAATAATCAGCATAGATCTATCTTAAACTTGGATTTATCAAGTATTGAGAGTGATCCATTTTTTTTAGGTGTATTTTTTTTTTAAACTCAAGAAATTTGATATCTCTTGATTGATAGATCCGGGTTTAAGTTTTAATTTTTTAATTTATAGACAATATTCCATAATTTTTTATTTTATGAGCCGACATGAATTGTTTTAATTATTTTGTTAGGAACGAACCTTACAACATCTCCCCCAGTGCAATTATCAGATTAATAAAGATTGGTGGTTCTTATGATGCAATGAAAAAATGGAAATATGTCGATTTATTGTGTCGAAAAACACTTTATACAAACCAAATGTGTGAGATGTGTCACATCTATATCACTGATGCGGCACATGTCAACTCCATTTTTCTTTTTATAAAACCAAACCAGACATGCAACTCTCGGGAAGCTTGTCAACCAACAAGACATTTTGTTGGGGGCAAGATATTTGTGGCTTCCTCCTCTTTCTTGGCTTCAAGCTGGCATGGTCCCATTTAATAGCCCCAAATAGACTCCACAGAAAATGGATCTTGAGTGATCTCCTGTTGTTGCTACTGCATATCCAATAGTTCCACCTCAATAAAAAGAAGGTAAGTTCAAGTTCTTTAGCTAGGAGCGACTCATGGTTCTTCGTTTGCAAGGGAAATTTTCAAATGGAGAAACAAGGGTCAATGTGTCTCTTAGAGGTAGAGATCGTCAAGATACCTATTAAGAATCTTAGACGTAATATGCGGTGCCTTAATAGTTTCCCTTGTAAGACTTCTTCCTATCGTATATATTTCCCAGGAAACGCTCAACACAGAAACCCTTGCCACTCACATCAAACCAGACAATCCTCTATCTAATATATCCATCAAAAATCCATATTAACTCAATTTGTACACAACAGAGCCATATCAAACTAAATTTGAATTAAATTAAAGCGAGAAGACCACTGAGAAGCCTTGAAAGGGAAATATGATGGTCATCTAACTATAGATCCATCATCGTCGATATGATATTCAGTCCCTTTTTTGTTTAAGTAACAAAGAAACGTAAAGTTGCAATGCAATCTCTTCGATCTGATGGTCTTAAAGATCCTGATGTTAGTTGTCTAACATTATCACGTAATCAAGAGAGCCTTCAAGAATGTGTTGGATCATGTACAAAGTTAACTATTTTATTTAGATGGGTGATAGCTTACCAAGCGTAGTGGTGATCTTGAACAACATTCAATCGGGAGGGTCAAGCCCAGACCACCGCACTTTGTAAAATTTCATGGTTTCTTACTCATCTAATAAGAGAACAATAAAAGATAGACAGCAAATCCTTCTATAGATAAACCTATTAATAAATAACAAATGGAAACCACAAGAACATTTTCTTACAGAGACAAGGGAAAAGGTATATGACAAGATACCTTCATTCGCAATTATAATCCGAGAAGCAATTTTGGATTTCCTTATGGTTAAGGCCTCCCCTACTCCTTTTTCTTATGTATTAACTCGTGAATAAACTATCATAAACCTAAATGATGATGCCACCATGGATAGAAAGATGAATATTGCAACTATTCTTCATTTCAAACAAGCACATTTATAACCCTATATCAGATCTAAGCCCAGTTTATTTTAGATCTAATGGATCTCCATATAGAATATGTTTTAGATTATATATATATATATATTCTCCCGATCTAACATTTCAAATTTATAAGTTTACTCTAGATCTATATTCTACATCTTCCTGGATAGGGTGTTATGTAGATATGAGGACAAATTAGGTGGCATTGGGACAAGGTCTGAGCCGACGTACTAGCTAGAGTAAACATATGTTTTTATTTAGAGCTAGTTAATAGAAATTTTGGGTTGTTACAAACAAAGAAGATTAGTTTTATTATTGTGACACTCCTCGGCAATGGTCCTAAGAGTAACAAGGTGGTCCATAGTTGAATGATAGCCCCAAAATCCCGCTTGGCCTTTAGCTCTATTTCCGTTCCTTTCTAGCCATATGTGGATCTTATTTTCCAAAATAATTATATATAATTTGGCCAAAAGAGGGCTAATCATAATGTTCCTATAATTAGATGGATTGTTTTTATCTCCACTTTTAAAAATAAGAACAAAGAGGCTTTCTATCCAGGTTTTAGAGAAAGCCTTGTTGACTACTAAATCGAAGAAAGTTGTGGATGTGAGCGATGAGGATAGGCCCACCGATTTTTAATATTTCTACTTGGTACCCTTAAATGTCCTTAGCTTTTCCATTTGTGAGTCTCTTAACCCCAAACACTATGTACTCTAAAGACAAAAATCCCTCATTTGTAGAAAGGGTTTGAATGTTATCCATGACATCAGGTGATTCATAAAGCTTTTTAAGCTAGGAATTCAAATCCTTTAAGGGAATCATATTATTTTCATTAGTTCTACAACTCAGAAATTTTCTTCAGAATACTCAGGATCTACCTTAGAGAGGTGCAAAAGATTTTGGACTGCATTTTATTTAGTTTATAGTACCTTTTTTCCTTTTAATCAGTGACTTGTACCTAGAGATCTTGTCAATTTTTAAGGACACAATAGAAGCATCCCTAATGGATTTTCTAGCATGCTTGCACTCTGGATCATACCAAGGGTTGATCATTCTTTTCTCCTTTTTACATGACACCATGATAGAGAACTTGTTAATGGAAGTAGAGAGCGTAGTGGTAAAATTATAATAGAAGTCTTTAATATTGTCCTTAGTTGATAGGATATTTAATTCATTATTTAAATCCATTAAAAATATATTGATTTTATTTTTATCGAAAATAAAATGATTTTGGTTATTATAATTCTCTATTATGGGGCTTATGTGTCTATCAAAGTTTAGAGTTAGGGTTAAAGGTCTATGGTCAGTGTCAGGATCATGGACATTTAAGATGTCAAAATTTAATATTTGGTTGTATACGAGGATATTAGAATTTATCATAATATCATAAGAATTTACTTAAATGTTATCAATCTTAGAAAATCTCTCAACTCTTAGAAATTTTCACGAAATTCTCTTCTACAAACAAATGGTCTTATCCCTTGATTGACTATATCAAATTGAACTTTGACATAATCTCTAAAGGGAATCTTGATGTGGTCGGTGCAGGTGGTCTCTTAAATAGAGATCATTATAGAAAGTTCCTTTGCATCTTCACAATCTTCCTAGCAACTGACACCATCACCTTTGTGGAGATGAGAGAAATGAAAAAATAATTACAAATACTTATGGCTCAAGGTTACTCCAATGTTATTGTGGAAGGAGATTCTTTATTTCTAATCCAGGCATCAAGAAGGTTGTTGAATGACATAAGGACTAAACAAATATTTTAGCATTGGAAGATGTTTTCCATCTATGAAAACATCTCCAACATATTTCTACATATACCAACTCCTGTCACCTTGCATGTTAGAAGGAAAGCCATTAGCTTAGTTGATAGCTAGCAAACAAAGATGTTATCAAAACAACAAGAGATATAGATACTCATTAGGAGCTTCTCGAGCACTCTAATCTCAAACTAGATGGCTTCAAGATCCATAATCAGGATCGAGCAGTTACCCAAATGGGGTGTTGGGGATGAAAACATTGATATGACAAGCATCCTTCACTTCGGGACACAATGGGAGGAGGCAATAATTGATCTATGCTCCATTATGGGGATTCATGGATTTTTTGGGAATAGTTTTAGGAGGTTATACAAGCACCCAGCCCATGATATCTTGATGAATGGCAACACAATATTGTTACCTCAGGCACCTATAGCACTTCCATACTCCTCGAGTGCAATCATTCCATGAGTATGGGTCAGAACAAAGACATGGATAGGGGAATCATGGGTTTGGTTGGGCCATTTAATTTAAGAAAAAGTTTTAATAGTGTTTCCAAAGTCTGCAAAGTCTAGGATAAGAGATGATTAAAACAAATTATAGTGTTCTTATTTACGAGGATTATTAAAAAAAATATTAGTTTGCTTTCGGTATTAGGATAGTTGACCACAGAAATGTTCGTGGGGTTAGCATTTTAAAACGTATTTGGCAGTGGATGTTAAAGTGACACGTCAATTATGGTCAGTGTGAAAATATCTAAACCATATAATTTTAGAATCTATGTAATACTGGTTATTTATACGAGCATCCCTGGCAATTCTCCATTTTTTAAAATAAAATAATAATAAAAATTATATAAAATTATATTTTTTCTATTTTTCTATCATATTTATATTTTAAAAAAAAACATTCAAAAAAACATAAAAGAGAAGTAAGTATATATCAGAATTGAAGTAATTTTGCCAACATTTATGATAGTTATGACTATTCATTAATTAACATTAATTTATAGTTATAAAAAGACTATAAATATTCCTGTTATGAAATCAAAACCACCCAATTTATAAATACAATTTAAAACATACAACCACATTCACCTAATTAATAATTATAAAAACTTTAAAAATATTAAAACTGTAAAATCACCTAAAACCTAAAATTAATTTGGAGGATTTTAAATTCCAGCCCTGGCCTCTGACCTGCTCGCAGGCTAACAACAGGCGCAGGCAATCGTGCCCAGACATGTATCAATCATTCCTTCATTGGAAAAGGCTTTTTCAATACCATCCCAGACATGTATCTAACATTCCATTACTTGGTAAATGTCTGTGTTAAACTCTGCCTTATAAGTTGCATGGCATGTTTTCGATTGGTTTGCAAACTGGTTAACGTGGACACCAAAGTTTTCTGTTCATGTGGAAATTGCAAGAAAATTACAGAGCAGTACATTGACAAAAAACTTATACCTCGCGGTGTTCTTTGTAATTTTTTAAAATTTTAATTTAGACTGCATTTATCAAATGCTAAAAACAAGCCAACAAGATGCAATTCCTTCAACAGAAATATCAGCTACAAAATGCAATTACTCCGACAGAAATGATTGGCAGGTAATCTACAAACGTTTCAGGGCACTACTTTCTTATAAGAGAAGAGACCGTGCAGGTGACCAGTCTCGAAGGCGGGTTGCTGTCGAGAAGCGCTGCGGCCTTCTCTGCAAATGCTTCAAAAAACTTGTCTGTGCATTCCTTGCCGATGTGAGCTTCAATCAAAGCACCCACAAAACTCTTTACCAAATTCGATTTCATTAACCCAAACATCTTTGGCTCCCTAATATACTCCTCAAATTCCTCCTCACTCATGCTCGGCACCTCCGCGCAGACTTGTATGCTGTCCATCTCGAAAGCACCACAATTCTCCACTGCCTGTCGCAGTTCATCTGCATTGGGAAAATACCATGGCAGATTGAAAGAGTCTCTCTGATCCGAACTGATAATCCCCTGCACATATCACAACACCCACATAGTGCATTACATATTATATACATCTATTCTTTTTACAAGTACAAAATTTAATGGTTATCGTCTGGCATGCCTGTGTGACAAGCTCGCCCCAGGTATCTTCAAAGTCCTGTCCACACAATTCGCCTCCCACAGAGACTTGTTCTGCAGGAGGCCAAGTATCCGGTCTCCCCATCATACACAAGAATAGTACACCTCCGGGTGCCATCTCCCGCGCTCTGCAGTTGAAGAAAGCATTGAGGTCCTTCTTAGATTGATTTGAATACGCTTCTGCAATATCCTGCTTGCCTCTGTTGATCCACACTCTTCCCTTGTTATATAAGGGCGAAGACTTCTGCACAACAGCTTCAGGCACCTACAATAATGATATTATTATCAAAAAGTTCTTTTAGTATAACTTTAGTTGTAAGAGCTAGGCTATCATAACGAAATGAGATAAATTCGTTCTGATAATAATCACGCCGCATATCTGACCTGTGAAAGCCAATGAAGCGCCATGACAGAGAAGCAAACATGAATGCTCGATCTTGGAAACAGAACGTTGTAAAAGGATCCGGGCACCCCAGCAACAAAATACGGAGAAGCTGGCCGGCCTAGCAGATTGAAGAGCCCATTAAAGTCGTTCGATGGCAGATCAGAAAAATAAACCTGTAACTCCGCCACTGAGCTCCCGCCATTAGAATGCCCATTCCCCCTCAGATTTATAAGTGTTTTCACGACAAAATCGACGCTTGAAACTGTGTTTATACCAGTTGCACAACCCAGATCTGCAATTCTGAGAGGGCCTTCTTGGGGAAATTTGAGCCTTTCAATGGCCGCCTGAAAGAGGGGCTTTAATACATGGAAAACGTGCCTCTGTCTCTGGGAGTTCTCAGCATAACTTGCAACCTCATTGCCGGAGTACATGTGAAGAACTCCGTGGAGATTAATGCGGCTATCTTCGGATTGAACATGATAGCCGTCATCCAATCCCATTCTGGGGACGTCCCTTGAAATCGTGTGGTTCTCCATGGAAGATAAGAAAATAGGAAGAAGTTGTGAAGAGCCGAGGTGGCACATATAACAGTGTGTGCTCTCTGGGACATATAACAGGTAGTATTTATAGATAACAAAAATGAGAGGTCGTCCACCAGAGGTATAGGTTGAGAGACCCCGCAATATTAGGAGTCAGGACAATAACAATCGTGCACGTGGTAAACATACACGTTTGGTAGGTTGAACTAAAAGAAGATCATCTTCTGACGGAAGGGAGTTGTCTAACCATGCGACGATTTCGCCCGGACGGCGAAAATCGTCCGGTGGCCGACAACCCCCTCCGGCACCGTCAATCAGCTCTGACACCTTGGTAGTCCTTCCGTTGTGGACCCCCTGCGTTCGTCGTCCACGTTTGGGCCGCTTTCGTCGTCCAGCTTTTGGGCCGCTTTTGTAGACGATAAGGTCACCTGATTCATTCATAATCTCCGGCATCCAAATCGCCGGAACGTAACGGAGTTGTATAACGTGGACGACCTCTCATCTTTGTTATCTATAAATACTACCTGTTATATGTCCCAGACAGCACACACTGTTATATGTGCCACCTCGGCTCTTCACAACTTCTTCCTATTTTCTTATCTTCCATGGAGAACCACACGATTTCAAGGGACGTCCGCAGAATGGGATTGGATGACGTCTATCATGTTCAATCCGAAGATAGCGGCATTAATCTCCACGGAGTTCTTCACATGTACTCCGGCAATAAGGTTGCAAGTTATGCTGAGAACTCCCAGAGACCGAGGCACGTTTTCGAAAATCTAAATGAAAATTAAAATCTAAATGCTTAAGGTTTACCTGATTTATTTTTCATTTGACATGGATCTAAAACAACTCCTCGAAATTCTCTTAATATATGTGTTTTTTAATTAATTTTTACCTCATTTATTTTTAATTTGACATGAATCTAAAACAACTCTATGTTAATAACATGGATCTAAAACAACTCCATGTTAATAAAATTTTCTAATATATATGTTTTTAATTAATTTTTAACTTTTTTAATATATGAGATAAGGTTTTTTAATATATGAGATAAGGCTTTTATACGAGAAAGTGATATTTTACCAAGTAATCTAAAGTTAATAACTTTAATAACAATTTTTTTAAACAAAAAAAAAGTAGGCTAAACTCTAATCATTTGCATCTTTATCGTCAATTTTCATCAGAATCCGAAGGGGAAATTGCTGAAACTGCGATTTGGATTGCTTGAATTGCAGTTTTGGTTGCAGAATGGATTCAGCGACTTCAATTACCCCTGGGGCACTCTGATTATGCAATTCTAGCAATCCAAAACTGTAATTTAAACAATTTCAGCCAGATTTTCGCCAGAAAAATGGCGGAATTCTTAATACCAACGATCTAAAATTTAGCTTACTCTAAAAAATAATACTTCATCCAACAATCTAAAGTTAATAATTTTAATAACAATTTTTCTACATACATAAAAACATATAATGTATTAATATTTTTAACATTATGTTATTTAAAAAAAAAATTAACTACTCACATATCTTATAAATTAATTAAATTATGTAATAAATATCAAATATACACATTTTCTACACAACATGACCAAAACCATCCATAAAATTTAAACACATTTTATATACTTATTGTCTTTGAATTACTCTTACTAACCACATGTAAAAAAAACACAACAAATTCTTTAAATTTTAACTACTTTTAATAAATAAAACTTACTTACAATGGTATCTTTAACCAACTGACCACGGCCAATTAAAGTTGTTTTCTTTGGACTTTGTTTTCTACTTGGATTTTGATGACATAATGTTTGGTAATTACGGTGATATAATATGTTAATGCATTTCATTTGTACGTGTCTATTACCATGTGCACATATTGAAATTCCCATGATATCTTAATGTAACCCACATTATCCATTGAAACAATTGCCATAAAATGGATTAATAAAACTATTTGAAAAATGTTATAACGGTGTAATAAGAAGAACAAGCTATGCGGTGGGCCACAGAGAAATGATTGATGTCCCGGATTAATTACTTGCCTTTGGATCTCAAAGTATAGAGATCCAATTCATAAGTAATGAGCCTGCGATAACCATCATTAATTTTTTATTTAATATTTGGAACAATTATTTTTATGTGAGAGTTATTTAAAACTCAAAAATACAAAGTGACATTTTACACAAACAAACTATTTTTATTATTAAATAAAAGAAAAAGATACTAGGAGAGTTCATTTAAATGAGGGGACACCACCATAGCACAAAGAACATGTGTAAACAAGCAAGAAAGATCTTTACCAATCAAATTCAATCTAAAACTCAACTACTAGACATGATCCTAAATCATATGGATTTATGGATTGATTGAAGATTTGATTGGGATGGCAAAAGACCTGCACAAAACTATATATATTAGTGCACCGAGATAGCAAGGGACGTTGTGTTGTGCATAGATGACCTATGTTGAGTGTTCTCTCTTTTCATAAGTCCATCATTGCTTGTTACAGACTCCCGGAGAGAGAGTGCTGCATGGAAGTGATTGCTTGACGTTCTAGTGCATGGAAGTGATTGCTTGACGTTCTAGTGCATGGTAGTGATCTAGCTCGGGGGTGGAGTTGGGAAAAAAGACGAGTTGCTCTCTCCTATGGTTGGGAGGAACTGACTCTCCAAGTAGCCATTTTCAATATTCAAGTAAGTGGATTTGTGTTTATTGTAATGGTAGAATGTATGAACAATGATCAATAACACATGTGAAATTTTCTCCAGAATGAGTTTGAAGGATTATATATTAATAAATATGATTATATCGATTGAATTTAGTGATTTAGATTTTACATGCATAAATCTTAGTATATGGAGAGAAAAATACCCCTGCGATTTCTAAGAAAATATTATGGTTTTGTGAGTTAGTAATGGAAATTAAATTGTTTTCTTTCAATATATTTCGGTGAGCCACGGTGGCGATCTGTTGAAATTATATCTCTGTTATTTATATGATAAATTTCAAATTATTTATGATTATGACTATTAAACTCTTTGTATAGGAATCATATTATAGTTGAATTTATAAAGGAATGGAATCCATGTACATATAAAATGAGAGAGGGTTAGTGACAACAAATTTTTAGTTTTAAAGCTTCAATTAAATGGATCTAGGAAATCATTCTTTTAAACCTCTGTAATTTACTCTATATGCGCTAGTTTTATGTTTTACATTCGGTTCAGAATAACACCTTGTAAGATTTCAAAATAGAAATTGGTTTAATGATGATAAGTTGGGCATGGGTTCATCCGGTTAATAAAGAAAAATTGTAGTGTAGTTTCGATTGGGTTAAATCCTTACAAGTTTTCCCTCGACTTTTTAAATATTTTATCCGAAAAATAGAGATGTAATATCTGATATTGTAACAATCCCATGTTTATTTTATTAAATGAAAGTAACTCTCGGTTTATGCGACCTCCTTATGTTCGGTATGTATATTCTGTTGTACAAAAAATGTGTGGGTCTGACCTCAAGATCGAATCGATCCCTGTTATTCTCTCTCCAATACAGTCAAATCTTAACATACGAACTTCATCTTTGAATCCGGCCCTTTTTCATTCGTAGATGTCCACATTTAAAAATACCACCAGTCTCTATGTATCTCTATGTAGAAGACTGAGTTTGTACTATTTTATATCCCGCGTTGACCGTTATTTATCCTCAAGTTTTCAAATCGCACATCACATATTCATGTAGAGTTTAGAGGGAAAGCTTATGCGTAGAGTTTGGTGGATCAACTTTAGTTTATGGGTACTCTTTAGATTATTTTATGTTAAGGTTAGTTCACCAAGGGAGAGTGAAAAGAACGATTAATGTGGATATATATATATATATATATATATATATATATATATATATATAATTTCTTTTAAAATTTTGAATGGGATCGAAATCCTTTATGTTCACTTATATATGCATGTTATATATATATGTGTGTTTGTCATTAATTTTTGATATATTATTTTAGATACCTTATAATATACAATGGATTTAAGAAAATAAGAACAAGAAGGTGATCCTTTAAAACTATTAAAATGATATGGTGTATATATTTGCTATCTAAAAATTAAGAGTAGTGACTTTGTGCTTCAATGATTATAGAGAGAAAAAAATCATTTATGAGTATATGAAAATAATGTACTTTATATAAAATTTCAAATGCATAAAAATTTGTAGAATATAATTGTTTATATTTTTCATAAATTTATAGATGATGTTATTTTTTTAGTTGATGAAATTTCATTTGTATCTATATGAATGTAGAAAACATTGAATTCATTGGAAACGTTATATATTTTTCTTTTAGCACCAAAGGAGTTCGTAATATGTTACTTTCATCAAGTGTAATAAAAGTTTTAATTTTCTCAAAAAACTTAGTATAATTTGGGGTTGTTACATTGTGGTATGAGAGCTTAGATTATGACACTTGGCTTTATGGTGTCCACTAAGTATTATGAGAAAACTAATTTTGTTTATATGTTGTTTTTCTTTTGTGCATAGAAAATATTTTGTGTTACTAAACTGCAGAAAGAAATGGTCGGAAGACGATCCCCTACCCCACCTGCTTGGGTTGAACTTAATGATGAGAATAACAATGTTAATAATGATATTTTACAAAGAGTAAGAGACTTACAAGTCAAATTGATGAACTTTAAGATTGAAAATTATCCTTTGATTGTCCTTCTTGTAGGGCCTATCAAGATAAGACTCAAATTTTATTTATTTATTTATTTTTAAATAACTTGAGAGAAAATAAGGTAAAGATAATATTTTGGGTATTGATGATTCTGTTCGTCTTTCTAACAAAATCCTGGATTACTTAAAGATTTATGGGTTGACATCTTTAAAGAGTATCATGAATTTTTCTGGTCAATCTTATTGGTTAAAATCCATTGATTTGGCGTTGGATGGTGAAGATGCTATTACTTGGGATAACTATGTCAGTGCTCTTTGCTCGGCTAGATGTTCATTATCTAATCAAGAAGATAGGCTGGTTTGGAATGGGAATGTAAAAACTGGAATAGTTACTGCAAAATCAGCCTATGACAGAATTATGCAAGAGAAGTATATTTTTCCTCAAAACTGGTGGTATAAACAGATATGGAAGTGGAATCTTCCATTAAAGCACAAGTGTTTCTTATGGCATGCTTTGCAGAGTACCTTGAAATCTTGGGACAATCTTTCAAGGTGTGGTTGGTATGGTCCAAATTGGTGTATCTTATGTAAGGAAGATTCTGAATCTATCAATCATCTGTTTGTCTTTTGCTCCTTTGGTAAAAAAGTTTGGAATTTTTGTTGTACTAAGATGACAATCACTAAGGTATGGGAAGATGGTGATTTTGGTAAGTCTCTACTTAGCTGGTTTAGATCTTCTAAAGAGACATTACAGGTTCCTATTTTTATTTCATGGGCCCTCTGGTACTTTCGTAATTTGGTTACCTTTCAAGATAAATTGCCTGATTTTGAGGCTTGTGGGATTATAGTCTTAAAATTAGCACAACAATATACTGCTGTGACCAATAAGGGTGTGGATAGGAGGATTGGTCAGTTTTCTTTTATTGTGGATCAACCCATTCTATTTTTTGATGGGGCTACTCAGCACGGCTTATGTGCTGTTGGTGGAGTTATTTATTTGAATGATGGTCACTATTTCACTCTCCGTCTCAGCTGTGGCAATGGAACCAATATGAAGGCAGAGCTATTAGCTCTGTGGTGTGTCCTGAAATGTGCAAACATCTTTGGTTTGGTAAATATAAAGGTCTTCGGAGATTCTCGTGTTACTATCAAATGGGCAGTTAAAGAATATGTTTTAAATGTATTAGCTCTTAATCACTGGTGTATGCGCGTTAGAGAGGAGATTGATATGCAGGAACACATCTCTTTTTCCCATATCTTTCGAGAACACAATGGACAGGCTGATTGCTTATCAAAGCAAGCTTTTTTGGGATCTGAAAGATATCTTGTTTGGGAGGAATGGATGGACTCCAGCATGCTGGAAAGTGGCGAAGTCTTTTTCTTTTAAATTCGACGTCTAAGTTATTTTCATGTTGAACAGCATGCTTTTTGTAATATGTCATAGTCTCTCAGCTCTGTATAGTCTATCTTTGATAGTTTTTTGATGATGGTAGTTTGGGGTCATTTGGACTTACAGTCTTGAACATGATGAAAATACCTTTTTTCAAAAAAAATGAATATCTTTGTACTATTTAATTCAAGGAATAGCAATAATAAGTTTTTTTTCGGTTGAAAAAAAAAAAGGTAGAGCCTTGTATCTTACCTACATGTATAATAATATAATAAGATAATGGTTAGTTTTTATCTTTTCAACTATCATAAAAAAAACTAAAGAATTAAGATTAAACTGTTTCAATCAATCGTGTAATGGATTATGTTTCTATCTAGAGAAATGGATTAAATAAACATGTTGATTCCTATCATCATCTAATTAAGTAATTCCAATATATTGGTTCCTAACCTTAGCTATGGAATAGTAAAAAAAGTAAATCCGTTATGTAAGTAGCATAAAGTAATTCCATTACATTGAATACAAACATTATCATAAGTTGTGATTCCATAATGTAAGTAGCATAAAGTAACTCCATTATGTTAACTAACATCTTCTAATGAAAAGCAACGTATAGTAACTCCATTATATTGATCACTAACATTATCATAAGTACTTTTATCTCTTTCCTTCAATTAGTGTATGTTCTTTTCAAAAAGGGATTGTAATAAAAGAAGATTTTTCAACAAAAACAATTAATAAATACATTATACCATAAATACCAGTGAGTGGAAGTGAAGGACAAAAGAATGAACCGCTGGTCGAGGATAGTGTTATGTCAAGACAGATAAATACATTATTTCAAAAGTAAATAACTATCATCGTCATGGTATGCTGGGCGTAGAGCTATTACACCTGGCAACTATTTATGATACAGTGACTTCATATGTTTCCAACGTTACACACGAACAGCCGAGTCGGTAACCTCAAATTAAACTAATTATCAGGGGTAAGAGTGTGTATGCCATGAAGACATTATGAACATTATAATGTAAAGAATCTATGTTTCTATACATACAAATCTTATGCATCGATTTTAACAAAACTGAGGTAATAACAATTCTACACTAAATACTATGATCAATGGTATTTAACAGGATAGTTCCATAAGCATGATAAAGCGTAACATCTATAATAATAACGGTTATTAATATAACATAAAAAACATGTACCAATAGATGAAATAACAAAACACTTTATTTTCCATAAACCCAAGCTGTGTATACCGTAATAGTTAACCTAGACCATATCATGTCTTGAACCGATTCTATTACAATCATTCTTATAATTTATCAAATTTAATCAAAGGGATGTTAATCATTTTTCCTTATTCATACCCGCAGTAATAAGTTCAACTCAATTCAACTACTATAATGAACAATTCATAATACTGAATTAATATTTTAATGTGATCAATATAAAAATTCAATACATTCACTATTTCCGAATTAAACATAACCTTCATACCATGATATCAACCGAAATCTGCAGTCCAAGAGGAACGCATTGACACTTGTATAAATAACCACAAAAGAAAAAGGAAACAGTTAGAGAATTTAACCAGCAGGAAGCCAGCGTGATTCTCTCATCGACAGAGTCTCGAGTAGTGAGAGATACCCCAAGAATGAATGATTTTAAACAAAAGACTTCAATAACTGGACAGGGATTACAGTCTAAGATTTCTTGAGGACGATCTCTGAAACTAAATGACACTACTGTGATCTAACCATTTAAAGAAAAATTATCTCTGAAACTACAACAGGTACGGAATTTAAGTATTTCCTTGGAACAATAAATACAGTAAAATTCGATCCAGAAATTTAAATGTCCACATGTAATATTTGTCAGAAAAACAGTCCGTTTAACCAGAACAAAATCAATCCTCTTTTCATAAAAATTAAAGCAACCAATACATACTCAGAAAACATAACTCTGAATATAAGATCGGAGATCAATTATTTACGGCAATAAAATGAATACTCAGATCTCATTGTGAACTAAACATATCTCAGACTTGATAGTGGTTCTAGATCCATAATATTAAATTGACATAAATATAATTTAAATTAATTAAACAACAAGAACCTGTAGTGATGACCACTCTGGTAGAATAATAGAATTCCTGGTTATTGCAGCTTCTTTCTGCCGTCCTTCTCCATAGTCAACAATGGACACCTTGGTTAACCACCCTACCACTCCGGAAGTACTCTACTTCCTTCCGGACCCCGAGCTAAACGGGTCGTAGAGTTCACACAAATAATCAGAAAATCCAGCTTGGGTTTACCCCCACCAAGATTTTCAACCAAACCCTCAATAGCAGAAAGTCTTGAGGCAATTCAATATTACGATAGTCATCCAGGATCTGGGTCCTTTACCCATTCCCCATGCCTTCTTTATATAGAAAAATCCCATGCGACACATGTCGCCTCATGCATAAATAATATTTTAATTAATTCTTTAATTAAAACAAGTCACCCACCCAAGTGCCAATTTCTCGAGGAGATGCACCAACATTCCTATGTTTGCTCATGTTTGTCCCCCAGATATTTTACTTAACTCCTAGCTTTTAGTTGACTAGGTGTCCAAGCTTAGGATTCTACTTTGCTCCTAAATAATGGTTAATATTATTTTTAAATGCTCAAAATAATACCTCATGTGCAAATGCCTAAATACAAATAATATTATTTTAAATGCTAAACCAAACAATTATGTGCAAATTTCCCAAGTACTAAAATGCATTTTTTCTAAGTATTGTTCTAGGTACACAATTTATATGTTTTTATGTAACTAGGTTTAACAATCATTTTCACTAGGGTTTTGGTGCTGCACCGTTGGGCCTCCCCGTTCCTTAATGTCATTTCTCGATATGGCACCACTCCGTCGGGTCCAGTTATTTGTAGTTTTCATTCCTCGGCATGGTACCACATCGTTGGGTCCTTGCATCCATTCTTTCCGTTCTCGGCGGGGTACCGCACTGTCGGGCCCTTCTGCCGTCATCCTTCTGTTTTGACTTGCGGGAACTTCATGTAGGGATTTCAGGAGCCGCTGCCATCCATCCTCCGTCTACACGTTATTAGGGACTAATAGCGCTGAAGAGCAAGTCCGTTCTCACTGCGCGCCCCCCAACTCGTACGTGACCAGCTTCGTTGTGGCCCACCTCTTACGCCCTCACACTTTCCTCTTGAGCAAGCGGATCAGTGCTTATCTGCTCAAGCATGGTATTCCGTTGGAAGTCGACATCGTCGTCATTCTCCTTGTGTGTGATTTACCCGTACTCTACGGCCCTTCATATTCCTTTGTGTGTCCGTCGGTGAACCGTTTCACCTGTCGCTACACACATTTCTCACAAACAATTTATTAATAGTACTGTCCTCAATAGTCATCATTTGATTCATAAATCTGCTACTTCATTAAGCATTTATAATTCACTCAAACATTACTCATTCATCTAATCAAATATGCATTTCGTCGATAATTACTTTCTTCATTCTCATCACATAATCAACCGTATAACTAGTCGTGAAACACCATTAAAAAGCATATTTTCCATAATCATAATTAATTGTTAAACACGTGTAATCATTCATTTACATCTACTATTTAGATACACATACTCAACAATAAAATCAAAGAGTTATTTTATTAACGTTTCAATCTGTTGGATCACTCAACAGGTGCCCTCAATGTCCACAGTAGTCTAGGGGCACTACACTTCTTCTGACGAAAGCCCTATATCTAGTGAATCAGAAGATGATAGTGATAACTCTAAGGGTCGACGAAGGAAGAAGAGAAAATATAAAGATGAGATAATAGGAGAATTTAAAAAAATAAAGCCTCCTACCTTTGATGGTGAAGTAAAAAATGGAGAAGAAGCCAAGGCTTGGCTCTCTGGGATGAATAAGTACTTTACTATGTACAATTATTCCAACTCTATGAAAGGAAAAATGGTCATCTTCATTTTAGTCGGAAATGTTGAGATTTGATGGCAAGACTTAAAAAGAGCAAAGAGAATCAATGATAGAAAAGTAAGTTGGAACTGGTTTAAGAAGGAATTTAAATGGGATTACCTCTCAGAGTATTACTATGAGGGGAAGGAAAAGAAGTTTTATGAGATAAGACTAGGATCAATGTCTATGCATGATTTTTGTATGAAATTTTTATCCTTGTTAAGATATGTGCCTTACCTAAGCGAAGAAAAACCTAAAATTCATAGATTTTTAGGTTGTTTACCTAGCTTTTATAAAGACAAATTAGAGTTTGATGAACCAAAAAATTTGTAAGAAGCAATGAGAAAGGCCAAATTAAATTATGATCAATCCAAGAGTAAGAATGAAAATCGATATAATTTCAAGAAAAGAGAATGAAGTAAATTTAAGAGAAGAGAATTCAAACCTTTCAATAAATATAAGAAATTCCAAAGAAATACTTCTAAAGATAGACAACAAACGATAAGAACTGAGTATAAACAACCAATTAGAATTGTCGAGTATAAAGATAATTTGTTTAATGAAAAGAAAGAAGAAATAAAAAGAGAACCTTTGTAGAGTAGGGGTTGTGAGGAGAGTCATTTTTATCGGGATTGTCCTCATAAGAAGCATAATCAGAATATTCACACTGTCCGAGAAGAAACCACAGTTCGAGAGGTTGCTCGGAATAGACCGCAGATCAGTGTTGCCTTAGACAATCATCAAGCAGATTATCGGCCTTCCATGATCGAGGTAGATGGTAAGATATTTGACAAACCTATTTCTATATTAATTGATTATGGATCTACTTTGAGTTATATTTCTCCCAAGCTAGTAGATTTACGTAAAATAAAAATAAAAAAAAAATGTGATTTTGAAAAGTCATGCTTAGTACAATTAGCCACATGGACAAAAAGAAAAGTAACCAGATTTATTTCTAGTTGTGAAGTTCATATGCAAAATTTGATTACAAAATTAGATTTGAATATTTTTCCATTAGGATCTTATGATGTAATAATTGGCATTGATTGGTTAGAAAAACATAGATTTGTGTTAAATTGCTTTGCGAAAATTTTAATTATATTGATGAAAATGGTGAAAGAAAAATTGTTAGAGGGATTCTAAAAAAGGTTCTTACTAGGAAAATATCTGCCTTGTAATTGAAAAAGTGTGTTAGGAAAGGATGTAGGTTGTTTGTTGTACACATCACCGAAACTAATGATGATAAACCAAAACCTAGTTTGGAGGATTTTCCCCTTTTAAATGAATTTAAAGATGTATTCCCAGAAGAGATACCTTGACTACCTCCAATGAGGGATATTGAATTTACCATTGGTTTGGTACCAGGAGCGGTACCTGCCTCAAAGGATCCTTATCGAATGAACACCTGAGTTAGTAGAATTAAAATTACAATTGCAAGAATTAATAGATAAGAAATATATAAGACCGAGTGTGTCTCCGTGGGGAGCACCAGTTTTGTTTTTTTAAAAGAAAGATGGCATGCTAAGGCTTTTCATTGATTACAGACAATTAAATAAAATGACGATTAAAAATAGATATCCTCTCCCCTACATTGATGATATGTTTGATCAAGTACGGGAAGAAGCGTTATTCTCTAAGATTGACTTAAGGTATGGATACCATCAAGTAAGAATTAAGGACGAGGATGTTCATAAGAAAACATTTAGAACAAGGTACATGCATTATGAGTTCTTGGTTGTACCATTTGGCTTGACCAGTTCTCCAGTCATGTTGACGTGTTTGATGAACATTGTCCTCCATAGGTACTTAGATAAGTTTGTAATAGTATTTACTGATGACATTTTAATATATTCTAAGAATGAGGAAGAGAACCAAGAACATTTAAAGTTAGTATTACAAACCCTAAGAGAACAAAAAAATTATGCAAAGTTTAGTAAATGTGATTTCTTTCAAGATAAAATTTAATACCTAGGTCATGTAATATCTAAGGAAGGGATTTCTGTAAACCCAAATAAAATCAAGGCAATCATTGATTGGCCAGTTCCTAAGGATGTAACCGGGATTTGATCCTTTATGGGGATCATGGGTTACTACCGTAGGTTCA
Organism: Larix kaempferi; assembly: GCA_027924585.1. Lineage (NCBI taxonomy): Eukaryota > Viridiplantae > Streptophyta > Pinopsida > Pinales > Pinaceae > Larix > Larix kaempferi. The sequence goes on from BSBM01000092.1 coordinate 14,672,344, forward strand.
TTGAGGGGTTCTCTCGAATTCATTACCCGATAAATTCACTTGAAAAAAAAAAGAACTAAGTTCATATGGTCTAATAAATGTCAAGAAAGGTTTGAAAAGCTTAAACACTTGCTAACCACCGCACCTATTATAAGAATAGCGGACCCGTACAAGGACTTTGTAGTATGTACGGATGGCTTCTTAGAAGGATTAGGTGGCATGCTATTGCAAGAGGATTATGTAATAAAGTATGAGTCAAAAAAATGTAAACAACATGAACGTAACTATGCGACACATGACCTAGAACTAGCTGATATAATACATGCATTAAGGATGTGGAGACATTACTTAATAGAAAGAAAATTTACTTTAATGTTCAATAATATAAGCTTAAAATACTTATTTGATCAACAAAGCTTAAATGCTCGTTAAACAAAGTGATTAGCCTTCTTGAGAGAGTATGATTTTGAAATAAAACACATTAAAGGAAAGGAGAACAAGGTGGCATATTTTATGAGTAGGAATTTGCCATTCCACATTGTTCAGTTGCTTTTAGCAGTTATAAAACAAATCTTGAAGATTTGATAAAAGTTGAAGCTAAAAATGATGAAGAATACCTAAAATAAAAGAACAAGTAGAAAATGATGTTAATGGAAACGAATCCTCAACATACTCCATAAGCTTAAAAGACTTATTAGTCTATAAAAATCGATTATATATACCTAATTCAGAAGAAGTTAAACAACTAATCTTGAACGAGTTACATAAGAAACCATATTCCGGACATTCGGGATACCAAAAAATGATAACAAAGCTAAGAAGAAGTTATTATTGGCCTAACATGAAGAATGATGCTGCAAATTATTTAGCTAGATGCATTGAATATCACAAGTAAAAACAAAACATCAACATCCTATTGGGTTACTCCAACCCTTACCTATTCTAGAATGAAAGTGGGAGATAATAAGCATGGACTTTATAACATGATTACACAAAACGAATAAACAACATGACTCAATAATGATAGTTGTTGATAAATTAAGTAAAGTTGCACACTTCATACCTGTGAAATCTACTTTTAAAGCCATTGACATACCTGGTGTTTTTATGAAAGAAATATTATGTTTCCATGGTATTCTGAAAATTGTGATTTCTGATAGAGATGCAAAATTTACAAGTAACTTTTGGAAGTCCTTGTTTAAAGGTCTAGATACACAACTGAGCTTCAATACTGCTTATCATCCTCAAACGGACAGGAAAACCGAAAGAACTAATCAAGTGTTAGAAGATATGTTGTGAATGTATGTAATGGATAAACCAGGTAAATGGGAAGAATATTTTCATTTAGTAGAATTTGCGTATAATAATGGGTATCAAGCTTCATTAAAATGAGTCCATTTAAATTCTTGAACAGTCGAAAATGGCACCATCCTATTTCTTGGGATAACCCTGTTGATAGGATTGTTCTAGGAACTAACATGTTAAAGGATATGGAACAGATGGTGAAAGAAGTGCAACAAAACTTAAAGGTTTCCCAGGATCGACAGAAGATTTATGTGGATTTAAAAAGAACTCCAAGAGAGTTCAACGTTGGTGATCATGTATATCTAAAGGTAAAGCCAAATAAGAGTGCCTTGAGCTTGGGAGGGTGTTCCAAGCTGGAACCAGGTATTGTGGACCTTTCGAAGTGTTAGCTAAGATAGGGTTGGTAGCCTATCAGCTTGCACTTCCCCCTAATATAAAAGTGCACGATGTATTTCATGTTTCATTATTAAAAAAATATGTGCATGATGCTACTCCTGTAATTGACTGGAATGTGATTCAAGTATAATCTGAGGGTGAGTTCCAGATCAAACCTTTCTGCATACTAGACAGGAAGGAACGTATGCTACGGAATCAAGCCATTTTTCAAATATAAGTGTAATGGAAGCACTTCAACCTTGAAGAGGCAACTTGGGAAATGGAGGATAAAATGCGAGAGGCATACCCCTCCATTTTCCAAAATGAGAAAGAGAGCTGAAAATAAAGAACAGCGAGGACAAGGTTAAAAATAAGGGGGGTAGAAATGCGATACCCTCAAAATATTTCTATTTTATTTTTTATTAATATTTTCAACAATTATTTTTATGTAAGATTACATGCATAATTCCTGGTATATGGAGAGAAAAATACCCTTGCAATTTTTGAGAAAATAGTATGGTTCTGTGAGTTAGTAATGGCAATTAAATTGTTTCTTCCATTTCTCTCTAAGTTGACTGTTGTTGTCTTTCAATATATTTCGGCGAGCCATGGTGACAATTTGTTGAAATTATATCTCTTTTATTTATATGGTAAATTTCAAAGAATTTATGATTATGACTATTAAACTCTTTGTATAGGAATCGGATTATAGTTGAATTTATAAAGGAATGAAATCCATGTACATATAAAATGGGAGAGGGTTAGCAACAACAAATTTTTAGTTTTAAAGTTTCAATTAAATGGATCTAGGAAATAATTCTTTTAAACCTCTGTAATTTACTCTGTATGCGCTAGTTTTATGTTTTACATTCGGTTCAGAGCAACACCCTGTAATATTTCAAAATAGAAATTGGTTTAATGATGATAAGTTGGGCATGGGTTCATTCAGTTAATAAAGAAAAATTGTAGTGTAGTTTTGATTGGGTTAAATCCTTATGATTTCTCCCTTAAGTTTGTAAATATTTTATCCCAAAAACAGAGATGTAATCTTTGATATTGTAACAATCCCATGTTTATGTTATTAAATGAAAATAACTCTCGGTTTATGTGACCTCTTCATCTATAATCATGATTCAATATTTTTTTCCAAAATAACTTACACAAATCACCATATTCAAAAATGAAAATTATTTTTAAAAAAATGAAATTCGCTTATATATTAGGATTATTGCACATCACAAGTAAATATCTTTTTCCAAAATAACATACACAAATCACCATATTCAAAAATAAAAATAATTAAAAATATATATAAATGAAATTTGCTTTTACATTGGGATTATTGCACAACACAATAGTAATGACACTAATTTGAAACACTATAAGCTTGCAAGCACAATTCACCATATTCAAGTTTAAGACAATAAAAACTAATCAATTAAAATATAAAAGTTTTTATCTTGAAGAACAACAAGGGGGACACACCGATATGAAACAATATGATCCTTATCAAATTGAGCATCGACTTCACCATTGAAACACATCATCGAAATTGTGAACTCCGTTCATTTTAAATGAAAAACACAACCTCAAAGCGCTTATGCTTTTCTTTACAAGTTTTTATTATAACTTTGGCCAACGGAGAAAACCCCTTTAAAGATAAGTTCTTTAAAGATAAGTTCCATGGGAAAAAAATTTATCAATTAAATTGAACAATAACTTTAAGTAAATAAAACTTCATTTTTACGGACTTTTATTTTTCCAATTTAATATATAAATTATACTTTGATGCTTCTACCTTCTAAATACTTGACAAATCCAAATTTAAATTGGATCACCTATTTTATCTCAATAACATAAAGTAATTAAAATATTAGAAAATATCAAACAAGTACTAGATTTAGCGCTGCTAATCACACGTAGATGAAGTGTAGTACAATCCTTGAAATAGCAATTATGGGCGATCGTAAATCTATAGCAAACATTCATAAGATAATTTCTTGTGAATGTATTACAGCGCTGATTCTACAATATGAAATCCATTAGTAATAACATAGCTAGTATAGATAGCATCTTCTTGCCCACTTGCAAGCAAGAAAATATGAAATAAGATTGGCCATGTTAATGTTAGGCGATCCTTTCTGCAATAGTGTATGTTAGATAAGAATTCTATAAAATATAAATGAGATCCAGACTATTATTCTCTGGGTTCTTTATATGAAATTCTTGCCTCCACTTTAATGGAAAATAATTCATTGTTTCCAATATTGGAAGAGAATTAAGGAAAAAACAACTTCTATTAACAAGCAATAAGCCAAAAAACATAATGAAATTAGAACTAGAGATATGATGATAAAGACTTGCCACAAAAATAGAAAGAATTCAGGAAAGAAAGAAAGCTTTAAGGAGATTGGATAGAAATTTGGTGAAGGGAAAGTTTCATTATCTTGCATCCACATCCTAAAAGAAAAATTAATTATTGTATTTAAATGTTTAAACACAATTAATTAGGTTGGAAAACAACTTTTCATTTTTTAATGTTTGTTGTATTTATTAATAGAAAATGATATCAATTTTGATACACTATAATTATTAATTAGCCACTTCGCATAGCAATAGAATGAAATCATAAGAGTAGGAAAACTTTCCTAAACTTTATTCTCTAAACAAGTAAATTTGCATTAAGAATAGGAAATGATATTTTTTTGAAATTTTTTATTCTTCATTTTCATGGTATAGCACCAATCATAGTTGAGATAAATGCTTTTGAAAATTCAAATAAATAAATAAAATGAAGAAAAAGAACCAATACTTTATTTATACTTTAGATATGTTGAAATAATGAATCTACATCTATGCAATTAATGGAAAAACTTGAAAACAATAGTTTATGCTTACGGTAGGGACTAATAAATCTTCACAGTTCAATTTTCTCATTTTCCTATAATTTAGGAAGAGGACTCTTCCTCCTCCATTCAAATTGTAAAATATAATAAATTAAATTTTAATATGACTTAAATTTAACTTTTCTTATTTTCTTATATTTAATAAATCAAATTAAAATATATGAAAAAATACTAAATTAATTTATATTGAAAATGAGATTAGTGCTGCTAATCACACGTAGAGGAAGTGTAGTACAATCCTTGAAATAGCAATTCTGGGCGATCGTAAATCTATAGCAAACATTCATAAGATAATTTCTTGTGAATGTATTACAGCGCTGATTCTACAATATGAAATCCATTAGTAATAACATAGCTAGTATAGATAGCATCTTCTTGCCCACTTGCAAGCAAGAAAATATGAAATAAGATTGGCCATGTTAATGTTAGGTGATCCTTTCTGCAATAGTGTATGTTAGATAAGAATTCTATAAAATATAAATGAGATCCATACTACTATTCTCTTGGTTCTTTATATGAAATGCTTGCCTCCACTTTAATGGAAAATAATTCATTGTTTCCAATCTTGGAAGAGAATTAAGGAAAAAACAACAACTTCTATTAACAAGCAATAAGCCAAAAAACATAATGAAATTAGAACTAGAGATATGATGATAAAGACTTGCCACAAAAACAAAAAGAATTCAGGAAAGAAAGAAAGCTTTAAGGAGATTGGATAGAAATTTGGTGAAGGGAAAGTTTCATTAACTTGCATGCACATCCTAAAAGGAAAATTAATTATTGTATTTAAATGTTTAAACACAATTAATTAGGTTGGAAAACAACTTTTCATTTTTTAATGTTAGTTGTATTTATTAATAGAAAATTGATATCAATTTTGATACACTATAATTATTAATTAGCCACTTCGCATAAAAATAGAATGAAATCATAAGAGTAGGAAAACTTTCCTAAACTTTATTCTCTAAACAAGTAAATTTGCATTAAGAATAGGAAATGATATTTTTTTGAAATTTTTTATTCTTCATTTTTATGGTATAGCACCAATCATAATTGAGATAAATGCTTTTGAAAATTCAAATAAATAAATAAAATGAAGAAAAGGAAACAATACTTTATTTATACTTTAGAAATGTTGAAATAATGAATCTACATCTATGCAATTAATGGAAAAACTTGAAAACAATAGTTTATGCCTACGGTAGGGACTAATAAATCTTCACAGTTCAATTTTCTCATGTTCCTATAATTTAGGAAGAGGACTCTTCCTCCTCCATTCAAATTGTAAAATATAATAAATTAAATTTTAATATGACTTAAATTTAACTTTTCTTATTTTCTTATATTTAATAAATCAAATTAAAATATATGAAAAAATACTAAATTAATTTATATTGAAAATGAGATGTTATGAAATTTTTTCTAACAACATACAAATTAAAAGTAACATTTATTACAACTTACTAATTTTTTTTGAAGTTGCAGTGGTTGTATTATATTGATATACAAAAATATACAAAAGGAGTTACAAGCCGGAGAGGGCCATAGCTGTTCAAGGAGGTCTACGATGGTGGATCCACCATCTTTTGTCATCAATTTTTTTACAATTGGCAAAAAAATAGGCCCGCTCTATGTCAGGAAACCAGGCTAAGTAGGAGTAAATAATCCAATTCAAAACAACATACATAAATTTAACATCGAAATAGCCAAGAGAAACTAGTAACCTTAAAGACTGAGAGTAATTGGAATCCCTAAGAACTAGCGAGAATTGCTCAAGACTGGGCCTAAACATTAGAAGTAACCTCTCCTTAATATGATATCCTCCAAATCCCTTGATGTACAAGTCTTCTTCATTCCTCTTAACCGGATGGCTCTCAGATTTGTGTGGAGGTTTTTGAAATTCACCAGCCTATTCTCTGATCTTCTTCGTGTGGAGATGTCTAAAGCTCATTGAGACGAACTGATCAAGAGTAGCGTCTTATTCCTGCAGAGGGTGCTTACTAGACTTCTCGGGATAACTGCAGTCAATTTGAGCGTCCCAAGGGAGCTCTTCATCAACATGAAGGGGTTGGTGCTCCATGTTGACCCCCTGCTCTTCCGGAGGAGGCATACCCAATTCGTGCCACTTCGCCAAATTGTCCAAGGCACTACCTAACTGGTGCCAACTGAGCTGCATGTCTTTCACCACATCATGGGTTTTCCTCCAGAACTCCTAGTTGTTGTGAACCAAGTTAGCAAGCATGTTCTTGACAACCCAATAATGGTTGACCCGCCCCCTTGCCCGCAGATTAGCCAACTGATTCTCCATTGCTTCTGCCTCCCATTCATCAATTTCTAGGACCAACAACAGGCGGTCTGATTCCCCGCCCAACCACTCCTTTGCCACCACTGCTACGTCGAGGAATACCATGACAATGGATTGGCATTAACGAATTGATGCTCACCTTCCAAGGGATGGGTGGATTGGCACGTCTTCCTCCCCTAACAACCAAAAGCCAAGTTTCCCCGTGCATGTAGAGAGGACTGCTCTCATCACCGCCCTGAACCCTCAACACAAAATACCTCGTCTTATGACTAGAATGGAGAATAAAAGGGTTTCCAGCTGTGGCTACAGCCATAAAGAGCCGTAAAATTCACCCATGGGCTCTGTACGAAGAGCCATCCTCCGATTGGATGAAGGGGCCATCGTCATTAACTCGATTAACCTTCGCATGGGGGAGGAGTTAAGAAGGGGAGAAGGCGGCGAGTTGATATGCTAGGTGATTGGCGAGTCATGCAGACTCCACCTGATGTCACGTGACACCTCTCTCCTCATAACACTCGCATATGGGATACAACTTACTTACATAAAATGTAGGCCTACAACATTTTTGTGCCTTTGTAAATGTAAAATTTGGTGCAGTTTAGTGACATAAATTAGAGGAAGAAATGTGTGCCTACAATTTTTTCACGTCTTTGTTGGAGATGCATGAAAGTTAGTTGTTTACTCTATTTGTATATTACAGGAAGAAATGTGTGCCTACAGTTTTTTCACGTATTTGTTGGGGATGCATGAAAGTTAGTTGTTTACTCTATTTGTATATTACACAAATCGTTTGCATTATGTGATTCAAGGGTTTTTTAAAATCTTGAAAAGTTTGCTTATTCGTGTGATTTTTCATTCCATTACCTTATACATGTCCTTCGTTTTACGGTGATACATGGATCCACCTCTTTTTCAATAGCTAAATCTAACAAAGCCAACATTAATGTTTTTAACAAAGGTTGGTAATATTGTATTAATTTGGTTTTCAATGAGTGATTATTTATAGTTGTAATTGGTTGTCTAGATTTTAAATTGCTTTTGGGCATTGAGCCAGTTGTCTTGGTTAAGTGGTGTTTTCAGTGAAATAAAATTCAAATTCAAAGTGAATTTATTGATGTGGTGTTAATGCATCTATGTGTTTAGATATGTAATTGTTAAATCTGTTTCAAGGTTAATATATTTATTTACAAAATCTAGATAATGATACGAGTATAATCCAAACAATTTTAAAATTAATTTATAAATTTGGGTAGTTTTTCCTTAATAGATGGACATCTCTTTTTGCTATGAGTTTTGATAAAATATAATTGATTTGCAAACCCAAAATAATAGTTATACAATCTTATCAATGGAAAACTCCCTTTTGCTAGGAGTTTTGATCAAATATAATTGTTTTGCTAATCCAAAAACAATAGTTATATAATCTTATCAATTGATTTATTAAAAAATAAAAGATAACATACCTTTAAAATGAGGGTTGATTGGAAGAAATTACTTGTAATAAACAAGGTTGTCTCCTATTCTATATTTTTTTTTAATATGATTTAAAATGAGGGTTGATTGGAAGAAATTACTTGTAATAAACAAGGTTGTCTCTTATTCTATATTTTTTTTAATATTTAGAAGCAGGTTGAGTTGGCATTACTTTCACTTGAATAGTCCTCATCCTTCACAATGATCACATTGTTATCATGGCAAGATATTCCTTTTATTTGAAAAAACTAATAATTTTGAAAGATTTCTTTTCTAGCACATGTATGACATTAAACACAATCAAACTAAAGATTATGATCATTCAAATCCAAAAGGATCACCTACCCTAATTTTGCGTATGACTATAAAAACTTAGAGAGAATTACTTCATACAAATATTGTATTTTTAATTTTAATTTTTAACATTTGAAATATATTTGTTAACACAACTCATTAATATTTACTATATTTTTGATGTGAATATTTCTTTTTTTAAATAAAATTTAAATTTTATAAAAAAATAACTTAGTTTAAAAGATTTAAATTTTATTAGAAACACTAACATAATATGTTATTAATCCCTGCTCCGCAGGGAGTCCAGCGATCGATTGGTCGCTAGAAGTTAGTTGACTTTTAATAGTTTCAAATTTTTTTATAATGTTAACTAAAGTTTGTGAATTTTTTTTATATTAATTTTAATTTTTTGAAAATAGAAAACAAATTATAATTTTTTAAAATTGGATTAACTAATTTTCTCATTGGTTCAATATATTGATTTGACAATTTTTCCCTGCTATGCAAATGAAATATTGAATTATAAAAATATTTAAAAATAAAAATAAAAGAAAAAAATAGAAACTTGCCATTTGTACTTAAGGCATCATTCACATTTATTGATATGAATAAATGCTAATTGCCATGTTGGCAGCCACTCTGATTATTCCGAAGAAAATGCGGCCATGCTGAAAGAGAGAAAAAGGCGGTGGCAATAATTTTGTTAATAATTAAGGGACACTCTGCTACAATTTATTAGTCTGTGGGTCAATCTTTTCCTCAATCAGGTTTTCAATTTCATGTTTTGCATTAAAATACCTTTGACATATGTCATTATCATAATGACCTCGAGACACCAATCTAGATTCCTCTAAGCTCCACGCTCCTCTGTCCCTGAAGAAAGTGCTAATCTGCTTCACTGCAAAGTTAATGTTATTTGCATTAAACTCTGGCAAGTGGCATATTTATTTTTCATTATCCAAATCTATTTATTATTCCCAGCAAGTTATGAATGCTAGTTAATTCAATAACTGGCCTGACTTGCCATATTTATTTTTCATTATCCAAATCTATTTATTATTCCCAGCAAGTTATGAATGCTATTTTATTATTCCCAGCAAGTTATGAATGCTATTTAATTCAATAACTGGCCCGACCTCTAATAGGAGTTCCTAGTGTGTGTTTGTTCGCCTACCCAAAGTAAGGGTCAAGAAGCCACTTGCTTTTCTGCATCGTAATTACGTATACAAATAAGAAAAATAAGATAAAGGAGGGTGATCCCTCAGCCTGGCTCAAGAAGCACTATGCTAACGCTATCAGTCTAACGCAGGTGGTGTGGTCTGTGTGTTGCGCTGCTGAATTAATAACTAGTATCCCGGCTTTGTCGCTGAAGAAAGTGCTAATCTGCTTCACTGCAAAGTTAATGTTATTTGCATTAAACTCTAGCAAGTGGCATATGTATCATTTTTTTCCAGCGAAAAAAATTACTATAAGTGACATATGTATCATTATGATCATGTTGATCTTGACAAATCTCTTCGTGTGGAATCTGGATGGACATCCGATCTGTTTTCACGTGGAATCTGGATGGGCATCCGATCTGTTTTCACTCGATGAACAATATTCTCTCACCTGCACCCTCACTGTGTTCACCATACAAAAGGAAATATTTGTAAGAGAAGTAAGTTGAGATTTAATTGTTCATTCTTGTTATTAATATCGTTTTTACTTGTAGCTCATACTTATATTTCATTAACTGGAAACTTATTTTTTTGTGATTTCCGTGGCTGTAGCCTGTAGACCTCTAGAAGAACCATGTTTTGTATTTCATCACATTTTTGGAGAAGACAGCAAAAGTTGGTAAGAAGGAAAAGGAATCAGTGATTAGTGACAAGTGTACAACAACTTATTCACCTGCTCAAAAGAAAAATAGTGTTTGTGCTTATGCTTGCCATTTGCATTTTGATATGAGAAATCGAAGTTTTAGAGCTATTTTGTCAACAAATGCTACGTCTTCTCAAATGAGACGGCTTTGGCGTTCTTTTCCATTTTTTCAGCCGAAGATGTGGACAAACAAGTGACGAGGACGGGGTGTGTATATGCATCATTTTCATACTTATATCGGCTTCGATATGTGGACTGTGGCATTAGGAATTTAAAAATCTGGCGTTTCCTGGATGCAATTCGCACCGAAATGGCTTAACTTTAGGTGCGTATGCCTGGATTGCATCAGATAAACATTAGGTTGTTTTCCGATTAAATAAATCTAATATGTGATCCAAAACATGGTTAGCATAGCGTACATTCTACTTATTTAGACAAATGACATGAGAATTAGTACAAGAATGTCATGGCTGCATCATTTGGGGGACGTATCATCACGGTTAATAAAGATGAAATGCAAATTATAATATTCGTTTTCCTGAAAATGCATAAGGGCATTTTAAAACTTATATGTGATTACTCTGAAATGATTAAATAAAATAAGCTGGTGAGTTATAGCTTTCTCATAGGGAGGGAACTGAAGACCTTTAATGCTTCCATGTTCAACTAAATGAGAGATGAGCCTTCCAAGTCCTTCCGTCATAATCACAAAGAGGAAGGGTGAGCGAGGATCTCCCTATCGAATACCCCGAGAGGGTTTAAAGACTGCAGAGGAATGCCCGTTAATCAGGATGGAGAAGAAAGCAGTGGAGGTAAGGTTGGATATCCATTTAATCCAGACATCACTGAAACCAAAGGAGCTCATAATCTCTTTCATGTACGTCCAGTTTAGTTTATCATAAGCTTTGGATAAATCCAATTTCAACAACATCCATGCTTTCTTAGTACTCCGCAAGGAGTGAAGAACCTCTTGAGCTAAGATAATGCCATCCAGAATTTATCTGCCTTCCACAAATCCTGAATGTTCCAAAGAGATCAAGGAGGGAAGAAGGGGTTTGAGCTGATTAACAAGGACTTTTGTGATGAGTTTATAAATGATGTTACAAAGGAAAATCGGTCTAAAAAAATCAGCTTTCTCAACCATCGGATTTTTGGGGATCAAGGTGAGAAAGTTGGAGTTCAAAGCAGGGAGAACACCTCCCTTTCTCCGGGATTCTTCCACCGCCTGCCAAACTTCACTTTTAATGAAATCCCAGAAATAATGGAAGAAGTTAGCAGTAAACCCATCAGGCCCAGGGGATTTCCCATCCTCCATTTGGTTTATGGCTATCTCAACTTCCTGGAATTCAATAGGTCGAATAAGCATCTCATTCTGCTCATCAGTAATAAGCCGAGGAATAACAACTTTGATTTCCCTGCAAGCCCCAGTTCGGTCCAAATGTGGTTCCATAACCACCTCCTTAAAATGATTAACCAGTTCCTATTATATTCCCTCATGGGATTCCACCAACACACCATCAGAATTGCGCAGGTTACAAACTTGGTTGTGATGTCTATGTTGAATGGTAGCTCTGTGGAAGAACTTCGTATTCTGATCCCCATCCTTCAACCATTGATTACAGGATTTCTGTTGCCACAGGAGTTCTTCTTGCGTCTACCTTTGGTGAAGTTGGTCAGCAAGATTCTTTTCCTCCAAGGCTAGTTAAGAGGTCACACCTATCTGCATGATGCTTTCCTGGACATGTTCCATCTTTAATTCAAGCTTTGTTTTTTCTATCAGAATGTTCCCAAAGACATCTTTATTCCATATTTTGATCTTCTGTTTAAGCACTTTCAGTTTTTGTTGAAAACAGTACATCTTAGTTCCTGTAGGGGGAATAATATTATGCCACCAATCTTCCACTCGGGTTGGAAAGTCTTCATGGGTTAACCAAAATTTCTCGAACCTAAAGGGCTTTGTCATGCTCATCCCTATATTACTCCACAAAAGGGACACGAGCCAATGGTCGAAACCAGAAGAGGAAATAGGGCGAGAATTCAGATTCCCACAAAGTAGCATAATACTTTCAGAGAGAAGAAATATATCCATCATAGTAGCTACCAAATGCTCTCCTCCTCATCTATTGTTCCAGGTAAAAACATTGCTCCCCAGATCCACATCAATCAAATTACTTGCCTCAATAAACTCATCAAACAAAATATTTTCGGGGGTAAGGATTCTTCTACCACCTTTTCTCGCAGACAGAGACCTGATCATGTTGAAATCCCCTCCTAAGATCCAGTGGGCTCCTTCAAACATCCTCCTCAAATTAGTCATACTCTTGATGAAGTTACATTTTTCAGGGTAACTACTAGGCCCATACACACTGGTAAGAATACCTCTCACATTAGAGCCTAAAACATGAAATTCCGCAGAGAGGCTAAAGGTTGTAGAAAGAAAGTTTGAAAGGGACACTTTCCTTGGATTCCACAAAATAGCCAAACCTCCAGAATTACCAGTAACATCAATCGCCATACTTTTACACTGTTTCCGAAGATTATGAGCATTCACTTCCAGTTGTGCTCCAGAACACTTCGTTTCTTGTAACAAGACTACAGTAGGTTGTTCCTTCATAATCTTACTCTTTAGAGTTTTAATTTTATGAGGACCATTGGTCCCTCGAATATTCCAAGATAAAAATTTCATAAAGCACTATATCTTGTTGAGAGAAGAGCTTCCTGGATGGTAGGGTATTGGCCAAAGTCTACCAGTCTTGCCCCAATTTCCCCGATTCGGTCCCTATTCGACCTCCTCCCCCTCTTCGATCCTCCTTCTTTGAACTTCCTCCTAACATTAATAATTAATAATAGGAAGCTTTTTTAATTTTTGTTGATTTTTTTTATTCTTAATTTTTATGGTATAGCACCAATCATAGTTTAAATAAATTATTATTGAAATTAAAATAAATAAATAAAATGAACCAAAACTTTAGCTACACTATAGAAATGTTGAAATATTACATGTACTTTTATAAAATTAATGGAAAAAATAGAATAGCATTATTTAGTTTTCATGTAAATATTGACATTATAATAACACAATATAGTAATGCATTTATATTACTATCTTAACAATATTAAGTTTTTAAGTAAATATCATTATTGTATGTAATGAACATATTCCGTAACTTACTATTCAAAATTGGATTTTACCAAATTTGAGTTTTTTGAAAAGAATATAATATAAGATTATAATGTTCTTGAATGTTGTTTTTCACTCCTCAATAATTTTGTCCAAACACTATTTAACCAACACTTAAACAATTTATAATCATGATTCAATATTTTTTTCCAAAATAACTTACACAAATCACCATATTCAAAAATGAAAATTATTTTTAAAAAAATGAAATTTGCTTATATATTAGGATTATTGCACATCACAAGTAAATATCTTTTTCCAAAATAACATACACAAATATCTTTTTCCAAAATAACATACACAAATCACCATATTCAAAAATAAAAATAATTAAAAATATATATAAATGAAATTTGCTTTTACATTGGGATTATTGCACAACACAATAGTAATGACACTAATTTGAAACACTATGAGCTTGCAAGCACAATTCACCATATTCAAGTTTAAGACAATAAAAACTAATCAATTAAAATATAAAAGTTTTTATCTTGAAGAACAACGAGGGGGACACACCGATATGAAACAATATGATCCTTATCAAATTGAGCATCGACTTTACCATTGCAACACATCATCGAAATTGTGAACTCCGTTCATTTTAAATGAAAAACACAACCTCAAAGCGCTTATGCTTTTATTTACAAGTTTTTATTATAACTTTGGCCAACAGAGAAAACCCCTTTAAAGATAAGTTCCATGGGAAAAATTTTGATCAATTAAATTGAACGATAACTTTAAGTAAATAAAACTTCATTTTTACGGACTTTTATTTTTCCAATTTAATATATAAATTATACTTTGATGCTTCTACCTTCTAAATACTTGATAAATCCAAATTTAAATTGGATCACCTATTTTATCTCAATAACATAAAGTAATTAAAATATTAGAAAATATCAAACAGGTACTAGATTTAGTGCCGCTAATCACACGTAGAGGAAGTGTAGTACAATCCTTGAAATAGCAATTCTGGGCAATCGTAAATCTATAGCAAACAGTCATAAGATAATTTCTTGTGAATGTATTACAGCGCTGATTCTACAATATGAAATCCATTAGTAATAACATAGCTAGTATAGATAGCATCTTCTTGCCCACTTGCAAGCAAGAAAATATGAAATAAGATTGGCTTTGTTAATGTTGGGCGATCCTTTCTACAATAGAGTATGTTAGATAAGAATTCTATAAAATATAAATGAGATCCAGACTACTATTCTCTTGGTTCTCTATATGAAATGCTTGCCTCCACTTTAATGGAAAATAATTCATTGTTTCCAATCTTGGAAGAGAATTAAGGAAAAAACAACAACTTCTATTAACAAGCAATAAGCCAAAAAACATAATGAAATTAGAACTAGAGATATGATGATAAAGACTTGCCACAAAAACAGAAAGAATTCAGGAAAGAAAGAAAGCTTTAAGGAGATTGGATAGAAATTTGGTGAAGGGAAAGTATCATTAACTTGCATCCACATCCTAAAAGGAAAATTAATTATTGTATTTAAATGTTTAAACACAATTAATTAGGTTGGAAAACAACTTTTCATTTTTTAATGTTAGTTGTATTTATTAATAGAAAATTGATATCAATTTTGATACACTATAATTATTAATTAGCCACTTCGCATAAAAATAGAATGAAATCATAAGAGTGGGAAAACTTTCCTAAACTTTATTCTCTAAACAAGTAAATTTGCATTAAGAATAGGAAATGATATTTTTTTGAAATTTTGTATTCTTCATTTTTATGGTATAGCACCAATCATAGTTGAGATAAATGCTTTTGAAAATTCAAATAAATAAATAAAATGAAGAAAAAGAACCAATACTTTATTTATCCTTTAGAAATGTTGAAATAATGAATCTACATCTATGCAATTAATGGAAAAACTTGAAAACAATACGTTATGCCTACGGTAGGGACTAATAAATATTCACAGTTCAATTTTCTCATTTTCCTATCATTTAGGAAGAGGACTCTTCCTCCTCCATTCAAATTGTAAAATATAATAAATTATATTTTAATATGACTTAAATTAAACTTTTCTTATTTTCTTATATTTAATAAATCAAATTAAAATATATGAAAAAATACTAAATTAATTTATATTGAAAATGAGATGTTCTGAAATTTTTTCTAACAACATACAAATTAAAAGTAACATTTATTACAACTTACTAATTTTTTTTGAAGTTGCAGTGGTTGTATTATATTGATATACAAAAATATACAAAAGGAGTTACAAGCCGGAGAGGGCCATAGCTGTTCAAGGAGGTCTGCGATGGTGGATCCACCTTCTGTTGTCATCAATTTTTTTACAATTGGCAAAAAAATAGGCCCGCTCTATGTCGGGAAACCAGGCTAAGTAGGAGTAAATAATCTAGTTCAAAACAACATACATAGATTTAATATCGAAATAGCCAAGAGAAACTAGTAACCTTAAAGACCGAGAGTAACTGGAATCCCTGCGAACTAGGGAGAATTGCTCAAGACTGGGCCTAGACATTAGAAGTAACCTCTATTGGTTCCTCCTTAATATGATATCCTCCAAAGCCCTTGATGTACAAGTCTTCTTCATTCCTCTTAACCGGATGGCTCTCAGATTTGTGTGGAGGTTTTTGAAATTCACCAGCCTATTCTCTGATCTTCTTCGTGTGGAGATGTCTAAAGCTCATTCAGTCGAACTGATCAAGAGTAGCGTCTTGTTCCTGGAGAGGGTGCTTACTAGACTTCTCGGGATAACTCCAGTCAATTTGAGCGTCCCAAGGGAGCTCTTCATCAACATGAAGGGGTTGGTGCTCCATGTTGACCCCCTGCTCTTCCGGAGGAGGCATACCCAATTCGTGCCACTCCGCCAGATTGTCCAACCCACTACCTAACTGGTGCCAACTGAGCTGCATGTCTTTCACCACATCATGGGTTCTCCTCTAGAACTCCTAGTTGTTGTGAACCAAGTTAGCAAGCATGTTCTTGACAACCCAATAATGGTTGACCCACCCCCTTGCCCGCAAATTAGCCAACTGATTCTCCATTGCTTCTGCCTCCCATTCATCAATTTCTAGGACCAACAACAGGCGGTCTGATTCTCCGCCCAACCACTCCTTTGCCACCACTGCTACGTCGAGGAATACCACGACAACGGATTGGCATTAACAAATTAATGCTCACCTTCCAAGGGATGGGTGGATTGGCACGTCTTCCTCCCCTAACAACCAAAAGCCAAGTTTCCCCGTGCATGTAGAGAGGACTGCTCTCATCACCGCCCTGAACCCTCAACACAAAATACCTCGTCTGATGACTAGAATGGAGAATAAAAGGGTTTCCAACTGTGGGCTACATCCATAAAGAGTCATAGAATTCACCCATGGGCTCTATACGAAGAGCCATCCTCCGATTGGATGAAGGGGCCATCATCATTAACTCGATTAACCTTCGCATGGGGGAGGAATTAAGAAGGGGAGAAGGTGGTGAGTTGATATGCTAGGTGGTTGGCGAGTCATGCAGACTCCACCTAATGTCACGTGACACCTCTCTCCTCGTAACACTCGCATATGGGATACAACTTACTTACATAAAATGTAGGCCTACAACATTTTTGTGCCTTTGTAAATGTAAAATTTGGTGCAGTTTAGTGACATAAATTAGAGGAAGAAATGTGTGCCTACAATTTTTTCACATCTTTGTTGGAGATGCATGAAAGTTAGTTGTTTACTCTATTTGTATATTACAGGAAGAAATGTGTGCCTACAGTTTTTTCACGTCTTTGTTGGAGATGCACGAAAGTTAGTTGTTTACTCTATTTGTATATTACACAAATCGTTTGCATTATGTGATTCAAGGGTTTTTTAAAACCTTGAAAAGTTTGCTTATTCGTGTGATTTTTCATTCCAATACCTTATACATGTCCTTCGTTTTACAGTGATACATGGATCCACCTCTTTTTCAGTAGCTAAATCTAACAAAGCCAACATTAATGTTTTTAACAAAGGTTGGTAATATTGTATTAATTTGGTTTTCAATGAGTGATTATTTATAGTTGTAATTGGTTGTCTAGATTTTAAATTGCTTTTGGGCATTGAGCCAGTTGTCTTGGTTAAGTGGTGTTTTCAGTGAAATAAAATTCAAATTCAAAGTGAATTTATTGATGTGGTGTTAATGTATCTATGTATTTAAATGTGTTTCAAGGTTAATATATTTATTTATAAAATCTAGATAATGATACAAGTATAATCCAAACAATTTTAAAAATAATTTATAAATTTGTGTAGTTTTTCCTTAATAGATGGACATCTCCTTTTGCTAAGAGTTTTGATAAAATATAATTGATTTGCAAACCTAAAACAATAGTTATACAATCTTATCAATGGAAAACTCCCTTTTGCTAGGAGTTTTGATCAAACATAATTGTTTTGCTAATCCAAAAACAATAGTTATATAATCTTATCAATTGATTTATTAAAAAATAAAAGATAACATACCTTTAAAATGAGGGTTGATTGGAAGAAATTACTTGTAATAAACAAGGTTGTCTCCTATTCTATATATTTTTTTAATATTTAGAAACAGGTTGAGTTGACATTACTTTCACTTGAATAGTCCTCATCCTTCACAATGATCACATTGTTATCATGGCAAGGTATTCCTTTGATTTGAAAAAACTAATAATTTTGAAAGATTTCTTTTCTAGCACATGTATGACATTAAACACAATCAAACTAAAGATTATGATCATTCAAATCCAAAAGGATCACCTACCCTAATTTTGCGTATGACTATAAAAACTTAGAGAGAATTACTTCATACAAATATTGTATTTTTAATTTTAATTTTTAATATTTGAAATATATTTGTTAACACAACTCATTAATATTTAAGAATGTTTCTTTTTTTAAATAAAATTTAAATTTTATAAAAAAAAAAACTTAGTTTAAAAGATTTAAAAAGATTTACATTTTATTAGAAACACTAACATAATACATTATTAGTCCCTGCTTCGCAGGGAGTCTACCGATCGATTGGTTGACTTTTAATAGTTTCAAATTTTTTTATAATGTTAACTAAAGTTTGTGAATTTTTTTTATATTAATTTTAATTTTTTGAAAATAGAAAACAAATTATAAATTTTTAAAATTGGATTAACTAATTTTCTAATTGGTCCAATATATTGATTTGATAATTTTTCCCAATATATTGATTTGACAATGTTTCCCTGCTGTGCAAATGAAATATTAAATTATAAAAATATTTAAAAATAAAAATAAAAGAAAAAAAAATAGAAACTTGCCATTTGTACTTAAGGCATCATTCACATTTATTGATTGATGTGAATAAATGCTAATTGCCATGTTGGCAGCCACTCTGATTGTTCCGAGATACGAAGAAAATTCGGCCATGCTGAAAGAGAGAAAAAGGCGGTGGCATTAATTTTGTTAATAATTAAGGGACACTCTGCTGCAATTTATTAGTCCGTGGGTCAATCTTTTCCTCAATCAGGTTTTCAATTTCATGTTTTGCATTAAAATACCTTTGACATATGTTATTATCATAATGATCTCGAGACACCAATCTAGATTCCTCTAAGCTCCACGCGCCTCTGTCCCTGAAGAAAGTGCTACTATGCTTCACTGCAAAGTTAATGTTATTTGCATTAAACTCTGGCAAGTGGCATATTTATTTTTCATTATCCAAATCTATTTATTATTCCCAGCAAGTTATGAATGCTATTTAATTCAATAACTTGCCAGACCTCTAATAGGAGCTCCTAGTGTGTGTTCGTTCGCCTGCCCAAAGTAAGGGTCAAGAAGCCACTTGCTTTTCTGCATCGTAATTACGTATAGAAATAAGAGAAATAAGATAAAGGAGGGTGATCCCTCAGCCCGGCCCAAGAAGCACTATGCTAACGCTATCAGTCTAACGTAGGTGGTGTGGTCTGTGTGCTGCGCTGCTGAATTAATAACTAGTATCCCGGCTTTGTCGCTGAAGAAAGTGCTAATCTGCTTCACTGCAAAGTTAATGTTATTTGCATTAAACTCTGGCAAGTGGCATATGTATCATTATGATCATGTTGATCTTGACAGATCATGTTGATTACTATAAGTGACATATGTATCATTATGATCATGTTGATCTTGACAGATCTCTTCGTGTGGAATCTGGATGGGTATCCGATCTGTTTTCACGTGGAATCTGGATGGGCATCCGATCTGTTTTCACTCGATGAACAATCTTCTCTCACCTGCACCCTCACTGTGTTCACCATACAAAAGGAAATCTTTGTAAGAGAAGTAAGTTGAGATTTAATTGTTCATTCTTGTTATTAATATCGTTTTTATTTGTAGCTCATACTTATATTTCATTAACTGGAAACTTAATTTTTTGTGATTTCCGTGGCTGTAGCCTGGAGACCTCTAGAAGAACCAGAAGAACCATGTTTTGTATTTCATCACATTTTTGGAGAAGACAGCAAAAGTTGCTAAGAAGGAAAAGGAATCAGTGATTAGTGACAAGTGTACAACAACTTATTCACCTGCTCAAAAGAAAAATAGTGTTTGTGCTTATGCTTGCCGTTTGCATTTTGATATGAGAAATCGAAGTTTTAGAGCTATTTTGTCAACAAATGCTATGTCTTCTCAAATGAGACGGCTTTGGCGTTCTTTTCCATTTTTTCAGCCGAAGATGTGGACAAACAAGTGACGAGGACGGGGTGTGTATATGCATCATTTTCATACTTATATCGGCTTCGATATGTGGACTGTGGCATTAGGAATTTAAAAATCTGGCGTTTCCTGGATGCAATTCGCACCGGAATGGCTTAACTTTAGGTGCGTATGCCTGGATTGCATCAGATAAACATTAGGTTGTTTTCCGATTAAATAAATCTAATATGTGATCCAAAACATAGTTAACATAGCGTACATTCTACTTATTTAGACAAATGACATGAGAATTAGTACGAGAATGTCATGGTTGCATCATTTGGGAGACGTATCATCACGGTGAATAAAGATTAAATGCAAATTATAATATTTGTTTTCCTGAAAATGCATAAGGGCATTTTAAAACTTATATGTGATTACTCTGAAATGATTAAATAAAATGGGCATTTTAAAACTTATATATGATTACTCTGAAATGATTAAATAAAATGGTGCCAAAATAGATTTGAAAATATAAATATGTGATTCACCGACAAGCTTGATAATCTCTAATTTATCATTAGATATTTTAAACATATTTGTCGGATTCATTGAAGGCTTCATTATTTTGGCAAGCTATTAAACATGAAAATTTTTACAATGAGAATTATGGAAAATGGCCACTCAAGCAAAAGAATAAGACATTATATACACGGTAATGCTATGTATTATTTTTCTATCTAGTATATTCTATTTGTAAATCGCTCATTCCAGGAAATAGGAATTGTGAAATATCTTACAGTATTATGTCATATAGGAAAAGAGGTATAGTTTATGTATTTTACAAGATAATCATTTGCTGTAAATATTTTGATGTATCTGTAGCATATATTATAGAGTGGCACAATGTAAAATACTAGATTTGTTTATACATTCAGCTTATGACAAATACTAGGAATATTTTACTACTATGCAAAGAAATCTTTTCTTGAAACTTTAATATGCATTTCTTTAGAAGGAAAACAATTGCCAACATACAAAATCCGTATACATAATATTTGGTAGAATATTGGTTTGGTTACCAACCTGAAATAAAGAATGGCCATGTCAAATTTTAGGCCTTTCACCCTAACATTATGGTGGCTACGACTACGAGGCCTAACCTATAACCATAAAAAAAGTGCCTGGTTTTTCATTGCGAAGCGGTTTAGGCAATATTGTGGGTTGAAGACGAGGAACTTGTTGTCCTGACAGAGCGTGTTCTTTCAGGCACTGAGGCCCGTTTTTTAACGGGATGCACTTTTGGAGGGTTGGTTTTGGTAGGGATATTTTATTTTTCTGTGTAAAGAGGTAAATAGACATAGAAACGAACTTGAAATTGAAAAATGTGTCGTGTCTGTGTTTATTTTTAAACACTTCGAACTCAACTTTCGAAAATAAAACATTATTTGATTCCACTAACCTATATCAACTGTATTTATAAAGAATGCCATTCATTGCTCAAATTTTGAGTAAAATTTCAAAAAAAAAATATTTTGATTAAAACATTACTAAAATTTCAATCCATCTACTTCGTTTGCTAGCATCTAATGGCCCAAGACTGCAAAAATCTAAGCAGCCACAGCACTAGATCGAAAGTACTAGATCGAAAACCCTAGAGCAAAAATAGAAAATTGTGCAAGCATTTCAAGAAAGAGGGAGAAATCAATTAGGACCTTCTTCGCCTTGAAGGCACAAGCCTTAACCGCTGACTGTAAGCATGACTGATGTTTACATCTGAACCCAAATGTGGAATAAATGTAGCCATGCTCTTCATGAGCCATCACCACAAATCCAGTGTTTGCAAATCATTCTCCCATCATCGCACTTAGCCCTCTAGTCTCTTGAATTTGGTCATTCTAAATATTACTAGCCTGTAATAATTCATGGCATCAATGTCAGACGCATGGTGAAAGAACTACAATTTCAAGGCTATAATGAATTTCCTGCCAAACGCTAGCGGACGGGATGGAAGCATTATTTACAATAGTGAAACGTTTCTTTACCTATTTCTCACACTTTGGGACGGCGTGATGACTTTGCATATGAACTAAGAAGTTGTAATGACTTTTGCAAATAAATCTTTGGTCGTGGTATTTTACTGCAGCCATCTCTGGTTGTTTCCGCCATGTATATGCAGGAATCTGTACATGAGTGGCCACTAGTTTACATGCCATAAGCTTGCATGGACTAGGTATCACCTGCTGTCAACTCGCGGTCTTTTTATTTCAATAAACAATGATGGTTGTTGTGTTTTCGTCCCCTTTGCATGGGCTAGGTGTCACATGCCTATGGTTTGAAATTCCTTTCTCGCCCGTTAAGGTTTACGCCTGGCTAGTTTGCATGGGCTACGTGTCACATGCCTATGGTTTGAAATTCCTTTCTCGCCTGTTAAGGTTTACGCCTGGATAATTGATTGACGTGGCATCCAACAGGCACAAGAAAACCACCAACCACGGCTTTCGTTTTCCTCTTCTTATTTATATTTTGACCAAACATAACTTGTCTAAACTAATTGGCTTGTGTAAGACATTTGCTCTGGCCCTGGTTTTTTTGTTGATCCCTCTGGTTCCGCTGCTCTTGCCATTCCCAAGTTCTAGGAATAATGATCATACATGAACTACAAGCAGAGGGAAAATATTATGCCATTATTTTTTCAAAACCCAAATCTCAAGATTGAATGTGGCAATATTTGTACCGATATTCGCAGGAATTTGTTCAATTCAACAGTACTCTAGGAAAATCTAAACAGAAACAGAAGGGAACTCCCCTCAAACAATTGTGATGTAAAAGGAAAGATTAATGGAGTGACATAGTCCTGCTGCTGTATAATAGAGTTTTGCATATCCATTACTAAATGATATTAGAGCTTTGCTTCTCCTTGATTAGGTGAGGGTTTCACTCATGGTTTCGGGGGCACCAAATTCAAAGATTTTTCATTAAATGGACGATGGTTGAATGGACAAGGCCAATGGCGTGGATAAGTTCACGTATATTGCCCATATCTACATCATGGTTCCAACTTTTGGATATTACAATTCAGAATGATGAGCATAAAATCATAAATAGACATTGAAACATATATTATAACATTGTGAAAAAACATATATACTTTGAAACATATATTATAACATTGTGAAAAAACATATATACTTTGGGAGCTCCTATACATTGTGATCAGAGACAAGCCACAGCAGCAACTAAACCACGTCTCACCGTTGTCGAAATTAAAAGGTAGCAGAGCAAAGTTGTATAGCATGAATACAAAACGTTCTACGTTTTATTGGAATGAAGCAGAAAGAACAAAGAACAGATGGCGTGGAGCCCACAATGGCTACCAAATCGAAAGAAGTTTTTCTTGAGAATTGCATTTGCTTGACGTCCTATTTAAAAATACCCACCAAGTAGTGCCAATTCATTGTGCACCTTAGTAGCTTGTGCAAGTTTTTCTCGAGAATTGCATTTGGTTGACGTCTTATTTAAAAAGACCCACTACAACCACTTTCATCATTACCAGTAATCTTGAAGCAGTATCATGGAATCAGATTTATCCATTCACTATCATACTATAATAGGCATCATTAGAAACAAAAACTATACACTTCTTATTAAGAATTTCAAAATTGTATTTAGAATTTGAAATCAAGCTACAGGTTCAAAGATTTAACTAAGTTTAGAAATCTTGTTCATGTTTGTTAACTATATCTCTGAAAAGGTAACAATTTAATTTAAATATTATCTTGTTCATGTTTGTTAACTATATCTCTAAAAATGTAACAATTTAATTTAAATATTATTTTATTCATGTTTGTTAACTATATCTATGAAAAGGTAACAATTTAATTTAAATATTTTCTTTTATTGACGTTTAATTATTTCTTAACCTTACTTGTTGTCTTTTGAACCCTATGCATAGTAACAGTGAGTTGTTTAATAAAGTAAATGCACCATATTTAAAAACAAAGTATTGATTACATGAATATAAATCCTTGTCATGACTTTATGACACTGTATCAGCATGATAGTAGCAGAGCAAAGTTGTATAGCATGAATACAAAACAAGTACGCAACAATTTTATAGGCTAAACGTTCTGCGTTTTACTGGAATGAAATGAGGCAGAAAGAACAGATGGCGTGGAGCCCACAATGGCTACCAAATCGAAAGCACCAGCTCTGGAGTATGAATCATGACTGAAAATCT
Organism: Larix kaempferi; assembly: GCA_027924585.1. NCBI lineage: Eukaryota > Viridiplantae > Streptophyta > Pinopsida > Pinales > Pinaceae > Larix > Larix kaempferi. The sequence goes on from BSBM01000092.1 coordinate 14,696,904, forward strand.
TGAGAAATTTTATTGTCATTGAAGATTAATTAGAGTGGTTGGTAAATGGAATATTTCAAAAAAAGCGTTATGTTAGAAAATTTTGTTTCTACATGGTAAATGGAATGTGAGAATGTCAATTGGATTTAATCTATAAGCAATTATGAAATCAAATATCTTCTTTTAAAAACCCCTATTTATAGGTTAAAAAAATTTGTTTCGATATTGTCAAGTGGATATAATATTAGTAATTATCAAATGTTGGAAGACCCCACATATATGTGAAATTGTCAATTGAATTGAATTTATGGAATGGTGTATTCATCCGAAAAGAGTACAAATTGAAGATTAAACATCCTCATACATGGACTTAAAATAGCTTGTGACGGCTTTTCTAATTTGTACCCTAATTTGAAGAACTAAATGCAAACAGAAAACGCCTATATGGAATTTTCCCGACTTTTATGATCCACTTCCATCCTTGAAAACCAGTCTATAGGCTTCCTCTACTACAATCTCCAATAGTGTGAAATCTAAATTGAAATGTTGGCCCACTATCAGATAAATATAAAGTAAGTGGAGGTCAGCAAAAATACTATTTAACTTTTATCTAGTTGTACACTACCTATGCCAGTGAAAATGTATACACAAAATCTTAATGCCAAAAATTATATGATGATACTAATGGTTCTACAAATGATGCCCCGATGTGAGAGGAACCTGCAACTTACTTTTATTCTATTATTTCGTTTCAATTGAATTTATAGAATGGAGTATTATTCTATTGGAAAAATAATTGTATTGTATTTAATATTAATGATGTTTTATAAATGATTTTATTTTATAATAATTATTATAATGAAATTATTAGTATAAAATATTTTCTTAATTTAAAAGACTAATGAATTTGTTATTTATTAATTTTTTAAAAATAATTTAAAAGAAAATGTTAGTATATAAATTACTAAAAATTGATAATTTGTAATATTATTTAAATAACAATAATTATGATAATGATGGTTATCAATATTCATTGAAACTAAATTTAATTTATAAAACTTTAAAATAGGTAAGGAATCACTTATTTGCTTTAAAATTGTATTTATGTACTTGAAAAAGCCCATTTTTAGATTGTAATAGTTGTTATGAGTTACAAGGTAAATTTTGTAACAAATATATTGAAATTACAACCCAATGTGTATGAGAGTCTACAGATGACATTTTAAGAGGAAGTGATTTTCATCTTCAACCCTTTATTTTCACAAAGATGACAATTTGGTTAGTCCCAATACATTTAAAAAATGGTAACACCCTATTTCACTATGGAGCTTATTTTAGCAATGTTGATTTTTTTTTTACTAGTTAAAACTTAGATAAGCTTTTGATCTTTTATAATATGGTTGAACACCTCTTTATAATAAAAAAAATTATCTTATCCTTTAATTCGTTATAGCACCACAACTTATGTTTAAATTTAAATGTAATAATACTTTTAATATTATCACTATTATGCAAAGTGACCTCCTCCACTATTATTTATCACTATGGTGTATTGTTGCTTTTTTAGACTATAAATTTTATAAAATGTTTTTGGATTTGCTTTATCCTTCTCTACTATTCTCTATAAATATTGCAACCCCAAACTTCACACCCATATAAAATAATCAGAATCACCACACTTATAAAAATGAGTTTCTTCTTATCCCAAAATCAAAAGTCCATTAATTTCCTTTCATGTAAACCTTATTAACCATAACACTTAGAACTATTAACACCTAAAACTATTAATCCTTGTAGCATTGAATAAGTAATGTTTACACTATCGATAGCCCATAATCGCTTTAACTCTAAATCTTTTTCAAATTTTATATTATTTTGCTTTTTTATAGAAAAATCTACAAATGTGTAAGTTTTTTAAATAGCATTACATACCTTTTTTATTAAATCATCATTGTAGTTTAATAAGAAAAAAATAGAAGGTGTGGTCAACAAAGCACTAGGTGACTAATTCTTTTAAAAACAAAGATATGAACTAATTTTTATTGACTCTTACAAAATATTTTTAATTAAAATAAATAACAAAAATAGTATCATACTATTTTTTTTCAAAAGTAGACAAACCATATTTTAACCATAAACATAATTTTAAAGCAGGGACTAGCTGTTTTGCAGCTATTTCACTTGTTTTCATTAACTAAGTATATCTCTTATTAAAATAATTTTTTATTACATCCAATATTTATCAATATTATTCTATCCATTTTTGGTAGAAATAGAAGTCCATCTCCACAAATCCTACATTTACAATATTATTCGTGGTTTTAAAAGAATTTATTAATCTACCACATTTCATAGCTATTCCCACGATTGTTGACAGATCACGAATCAAATGGCTATGGTAATATATAAAATTAAAATTATTTGTATATAAAACACCATGTACATCCATATCCAACTATATCCAAATTCACATAATAAATACATCTATTTGCATAGTTGTATACTATGTTTGCGGACCGAGAACTAAATACATTGGGAAAAAAACTTAATCTTAAAATCCAAGGCTGTGATGCCATGGCTTCTGTGTTGATGGAGCCGCTTTGTTTTTTCCTCATAAACTGTGCATTGTGCAAATAGGAAAAGATTCTACACCAAGGTCACATCTTCTCAAAGTATGCTTGATGGTAAATTTTCTCATTGGAGATCCAATCTATCTTTGGATTTTGAATAGCACATTTTGATTTGATTATATATATATATTGTTGAGTGGAAAAGGATTCCAAGTTTGTTATCTGAGATTCTCGAGGAGGGTTAGAATTTCATTTCATGTATGTCCTTCAGATTAACTTTTTTTGAAGTTTTGAATTTTTATCTTCCCTGTCATACAACGTTTTGGTTAAAAACTAATCCTTCAATAACTAATTTTATTAAGAAAATACTCATTAATAATAATGTTTTTATTAAAAATAATAATTTATACTTAAAAGATAACATGATGTTTTATGAGAGAGTTTGTTTCCAGTTAAATAACCTAATAACCTAACAATATAACAATAGACTCATTTACCCATGTTTTTCCATTGATCATTTACATTGAAAATGATCACAACTTTTATTTCAAAGGAATACTTCACCATGAATTGAGTTAAAAAGCCATATAAATATAATATGCCCTTTGTAGAAGCAGTTCATTAAAAATATAAATTGCAATTCTGAAACTAAATCTTCTAATGAAGTTCTCTTTTTTAATAATTTTTTTGTGTTTTTGCTTCATTCATAACTTAATGCATTTAGTTTTCTACTATAGTTTTTTTTGACAAAAACGGCTAATTTATATATTAAAAGCAGTGGCAAGCCACCCAAATGAGTACATATCCAAAAACAAAGAGTCTATCAGTTCTCCATCCGTTAATTACAGAAGCCTGTGTCTAAACAGAGCTATTTTTTAAAGCTAAAGCAATAAGGTAAAGTAGAGTAAAACAGGACCTAAACAGAAGTTAACGATAACGTGCCCCTGCTGAAGAATTTGCAGTAGTTGGCTTCTTGCTCGAACTTGGATTCTCAGCCCCTCGAAGATTCTCCATAGCCTTTTCTAGGTTCTGGAGTCTGCGTTCCATGCTCTCAATGGCGTCCGTTACCTTCAGTTCCAAAGCTTCCAGTGCTGCAGCAAAGTCCTCCCTGGTATTACCTATTTCTTCGTCCAAGCTGTCAAGCCTGCGACCACCTTGCGCGTCCATCCGGTTCATGAGCTCTCCCTGTCTTCTTACCCGTCGCCGCAGAACACGAATTTCGGCTTCCAGTTCCAGTAATGGGTCTGGGGAGGAAACCGCTGAGTCTCCCGTGTCGGCCATTGCACTGAACATGTACCAGATATTTCCACAGTAGAAAGAAGGGGACGCCACAGATAACTGCAAGAGCTTTCGTCTCCCTGGAGATCTCTCCTTCTTAACAAGCGAAGTGACTTTTTTAAGTCCGAACCGGAGGGGCTTATCACTCTTATTGCTAGCGTCTATTCTGGGAAATAAATACGGCATAACTGCTCCGAGTTCGTCGCATGCCGCAGGATTAACCTTCATTCTTGGCATGGCTCCAATATCCTTATTCGTACCGCTTATTGAATAACGGCTCGGCCTACCGCTGGAGATAATTGTCTGTGGATCATGACCAAGCTTGTCACCATAAATGGAATTGGCTTCGGAGAGCTCTGTGACGCAAGCAATATCTAAGTGCCGACGGAACTGAACATAGGAGAGCAAATCCGCACGCCTGGAGGCGCTTGAGGAGATCTTTGTCCGTAATTCGTCCTGATCCCTGGTACAAATCCTTGTACGAGCCTTCATCATCTTTGGCAGGAGTGCCATCATACTTGCAGAAAGACGGCATGTGGACATTAGTTTGAAATAATGCGAGGTAGAGGAGGGTGGGATATCTTTAGGGGGAGAAGATCCGCCACGTCCCGGAGTGATGACCATCCGGCAGTGAAGGCGTCGGACACGTGCCGTGAAACCCATATGCCCGAAATCCATACCATCCATGTTCGAGGTTGGGTCCAAAAGGTTACGGGATATCCACCCGATTAATATCATCATTGATTTTTAGAACTCCTTTCCCTAAGCTAATAGCTGCATTTGCTGCTTTATCCGCCTGTTCATTGTTCCTTCGGAGAACATGATAGAATTTGATGTCCCGGAAGAGAGGAATGAGCAATTCAATTCTTCGTAGAACTTGCCGGAGGCGAATGGACGCGGGTAATTTCATAGTATTGATGCTATGGATGATCAACCTGGAGTCCCCCACTACAGTTACTTCATGAGCACCATAGGATAGAGCTTGGTTTAAGCCTTGCCATAAGGCCAGAGCTTCCGCCGTGTTGTTGGTTTCCACTCCCAAATTCCAGGAATAAGTGAATATCTTTTCTCCGGAGGGGCCAAAGAGCACCCCTCCCCCTCCTGCCTCCCCTGGATTTCCTTTTGAAGCTCCGTCAAAATACAATAAATTGTTTCCAAGATTTTTACACCACTGGTCATACTCTTCCCCCTCGAACCTGATTTCCCATTTCTGCAACACCGGGGCTTTGTAAGGGAGGCTTGCAACAGTACCAGGAATACTCTGAAGCCAATGAGTTTCCTCAACAGAGAGAGGAGAGTGAAGGCAGAGAGAGTTTCGTGAGCTAATGAAATCCCCTATCATGGCTTTTATTTTAACCACCACCTGTACAGGAGAGGATCTGGTACCTCGGAAGATTCGATTATTTCGTTCTAGCCAAAGCTTCCAGCAGATGAACTTGGGGAGGGTTAACCAGGCGGTAGCCAGAGGGTCCTTAGGATGGGTTCTGACAGGGGAGGACAAGGACCATCGATAGAGAAGGGAGGGGACATCGTCAAAATTCAGGGGAATATGCCATGGGAGGGTCATCAAGTTCCAAACAAAGGTGGAGAAAGGGCACGAGATAAACAAATGATTGGACGTCTCTTCAGCAGCAAGGCATAAGGGGCAACGAGATGGGCCTTCCCATCCTTTCCTACGCAGGACTTCGGTGGTAAGGACACTGTTATGAGCTAGAGTCCATATAAAATGGTCTATTTTGGGGAGAGATTTGTTAGACCAAATGTACTTCCAGATTGCAGGGTTCCTGGGGGCATTGGGAACGGCTTTGATGCTTCTGTAACCTTCGACGACAGAGTAGTGGCCGGATTTGGATCCCCAGCCCCTTACATCCTTATATCTTTTAGCTACCGGTGACTTTCCATCCAGGCACCGAATAAGGATGCTTTTTTCCACAACAAGTGTTGGAGGACATTCGGGGATGTCCCATCCGATCCATCTCTTTTGACCATCCGGGTGCCATTTTGATATATCCCAGAGTTTAGAGATCCCAAGGCTTGTTGGGAACTTCCGAATTTCTCCCATCCCTTCTATGGTTCCAATTGGAGGGTAGCCGTGGATGGAGTCTTCCCATATTCTGATTTTTTTCCCGTTTCCAGGAATCCAAGTCAGTTCTTCAACAAAGAATGGGTAGGCTTTAGAGCACAGAGCAAACAGGGGGGAGCCTTTCACCACCTTCGGGCCCTGATCCAGGCATCTTAGTCTCGTTCCTTAAAAGTATTTTTTCCATAACACCTGTTTACTCCATGAGGAGTTTCCTGAAACAAGATTCCATAGTAGCTTGGCTCCAAGGGCAAGATTTTGGGCTCTAAGATCTCGCATATGCAATCCGCCATCCAAATAAGTAGCAGTGATTTTTTCCCATTTAACCAGGGGTAGACGGTTCTCATTTTGCTTCCTCCCTTTCCACAGAAATCTTCGAAGAAGGGCCTCGATCTTTTTTAGGACAGATATGGGAGCCAAAAGCAAGGAGCATTGAAAGACAGGCATACTGGCCAGAACAGATTTGATGAGAACCGATTTCCCAGCAAGATTTAGCCACGAAGCTCCCCAGGCTTTGATTTTCAGACTCAATTTCTCAATCAGCGGTTACCAACTTGAGACTCTTGGCTTGTCCTTGAATATTGGTACTCCAAGATATTTGAAGTCAGTCCAATGGTATTTCCCTTCTATCATAAGGATTCGGGATATAGCTTGTAGCTCAATTGGAGGGCAGTTCCAGCTATAGATTTGGCTTTTGGTATAATTGATTTTGCTGCCAGAAACATCTTGATAAATGTCAAGTACTTCTTTGAACTTTCTGGCTGTAGTTGGGCTTGCTCCGCTCATGAGGAGAGTATCATCAGCAAATTGAGTATGATTTACTTCTTTAACTCCACACACAATTTTTAGCCCCAGGAGGTCTTCATGAGTTCTAAAATGATCCAGAATAAAACTGAGAGAGGCCGCTTGGATGGCATAGAGAAGGGGGGACAGAGGACATCCCTGCCTGAGGCCCCTTGAAGCCTGGAAGAAGTCAGCTGCTCTCCCGTTTACCAGGGGGGCGATCTAGGGAGTGCTGATGCAGGCTTTGACCCAAGAGATCATCCTTGGCGCAAACCCAAACCTTGTCATTACCTGAAACAGGAAGCTATGTCGGACTCTGTCAAAGGCATTGGAAAGGTCCAATTTGATAACCATTCCTTTTTCTTTCCTTGTCACACTGGAGTGGATGGCCTCTTGAACTAAGATGATATTATCAGAGATCTGTCTGCCTTTGATGAAGCCTCCCTGGTTCTCGGGGATGATAAGAGGGAGGACATCTTTCATTCTATTAGCAATGACTTTGGTGATTACCTTATAGCCGATATTACATAGGGAGATAGGGCGGAAGCGTGAGTAGGAAGTGGATCCTTTTTCTTTGGGGATGAGGGCTAGGAAGAAGGAGTTGGTTCCTCCGCCCATTTTGGGGCAGGACAGGGATTTCTTTACCATCCGGAACAGGTCAAAGTGAATGATGGGCCAACAGGATGTGAGGAATCTTGCTGTGAATCCGTCCGGTCCAGGAGCTTTGTCAGGACTCATTCCATCAACAGCTGTTTTGATTTCATCCAGGGAAATAGGGCGAAGGAGCTGGAGATTCATTTGATCAGACACCAGAAGTGGAATATTATTGAGAGAATCAGATTGATTGAAGACCCTCCCTGGTGAAGTTTCTGTGTACATTTCTTGAAAGTGTTCATGAGCTGCTTTTTTAATCTCCTCAAACTCAGATATCTGCTTCCCCAGATGGTCTATCTTAGTTACAGTCTTGAAATGTTTTCTGATCTTAGCTTGCTTGTGGAAAAACTTGGTGTTTTTGTCCCCTTCCTTAAGCCACGTGTTTCTGGATTTTATTTTCCAATAATTTTCTTCAAGCCTGCAGGCTTCATGCAGCTTGTTGTGGAGGTAAGTTTCTTTATCCAGAGAGTCTTGAGAGAGATTCCCTTCGTTTCCAATGATATGATCCTCCAAGGCTTTCTCAGCTTCAGTCCTTAGCTGTTTAGGAGATTTGTGACGTTTTGCCCAATCTTTGAGGGCCTTTTTCACCAGTCGCAGCTTTGACTCCCAGACGAAGAAGGGCGACCCTTTGATATTTGTTTCCCAGGCAGCTGCCACAATATCCGAAAATCCTTCCAAAGGGATCCAGGCAGGATTGAATCTGAAGGGAATAGGTCCCAAATTCAGGTCTTTAGAAAAGGAGAGGGAAATAGGCTTATGGTCCGAGGCACAAAAGGGGAGGATGGAGGAGGACAGGTCAAACCCTTGCATATGTAGGGATTGCTGGGCCAAGAACCTATCCAATCTGGCGGCTATGTGGCCTGGTCCGATTCTTTTGTTCGTCCAGGTATATTTTCCTTTGCTGGGCTTGATGTCTTCCAGATCCCATTCCGAGATGATGTCCTCTACCCATTCCCTGGCAGGGTCTCTAACAATGTTGCCTCCTCTTTTTTCAGCAGAAGAGAGGGTAAGATTTAGGTCCCCCGCAATAACAAAATTATCTAACTGGGAGGAAGTCATATGGTCATTCAAACTAGTCCAGCATGATTTCTTTTCGGAAACATTCATGGGAGCATAGACGTTAAAGAGGCTTAGACGGATATTAGCATCTTTAAACAGAAATTCAGTAAATACCCAGTGAGTGGATTTAGCATGACTTACAATTTCAATCTTAGATGGATCCCATAGCATTGCAATGCCACCAGACGCCCCTCTTGAACTAACTGCAATGCATTCTGCTTGATTCCAGAAAGAGGGAGTAGCCTGAAGGCAGGCCTGCTCTTCCATTTTTGTCTCATGGATTAGGAGGATATAGGGATTCGAGATTTTGATTAAATCTTTCATTGATAACGATTTCGATTTACTACCTAATCCCCTACAGTTCCAGGAGACGATCTGCATTACTTACCTTTGGATGTGTTGGTTGCCCCTTTTGAGGCATTTCCTTGCTGTCTGGTATTTCTAGGATTGAGATGCTTTTCCAGAGTGTTTTGGACTCCTGCTAACCTATCCTTGTAAGTGGCGACTTCCCTTCTTTCCCTTTCAGTTTTCCTTCCTCGACGATCCTTTTTAGCGGTCTTTGTTGATTCCGGATCATCTTCATCGGTATCCTCTTCTTCTGTGCCTTCCTCAGTTGCTGGATCTTGCTGTACGCCTTCCATTGCTGGGGTTGTAGCTTCTATTTCCAGGCCCAGGGTTTCTGTAGTTCTGGCTTCCTTTCTTTTGGCTAGTACCGTGGGAGAGATTTCCTCAATCTCGCTTGATTTAACCTGGGTTTCTTGCTCTTCAAGAATGGCGAAGCTGTTTCCAGCACTAGGGTTTGGATTGCTTTCATGGGCTTTTGATGACTCCGGAGCTGTCGTAGGGTCTTTTGATGGGCCAATCTGGGGGTTCCCCTTGGGACCTCTCCTTCTGGTATTAGCTTTTTGCTTCTTGGCTTGCTGCCAATCTTCTTCAGGATTCTTCTCTGCTTCAGCTTTTTGAAATTTTGGGCAGTTCCTCTGGAAATGGCCATATTCATGGCAATGCCTGCATTTGAATGGAAGTTGTTCATAGTCAAGTTGCTGAAAGTGCTTCCAGCCTTTAATTGACAGTTTTACAGCTTCAGGAAGTCCCGCCTCTAGATCAACTTCAACACAGATCCGAGCAAAGGAATATTGACCCTTTGGGTCAGCTTTATCAATGTATTTCCCAAGACCGTTGCCAATGGTTCTTAGAGATTCTTCGTTCCAGCAATGCATGGGGAGGTTTGGAAGTCGAACCCAGACTGGAACAACTTTGGGCACATCCGACGCCGGGTCAAAATCAGGAGAACACCTATTCAGATACAAGCCCTGTGGCCCCATAAAATATGGGCCGCTTCTGAAAATCAGGTCCCTATCTTCCTTCGAAACGAAATCAAATAGGAAATACCCTCTACCTATCGAATAGCTAGTGACTCCTTGAGATATCAGAGGTCTCTAGTTGTTTTGGATCCAAGTTTCGGTGGAGCGAGGAGATGGCCACAGACCCGTAAATTGCCCTATAAGGGCCCTATCAGCCAGGGAGACAGCCAGATGGATGGGCTTCTCAGGCGGCAGTTCTATTTCTGGAATGGCCTCCAGTTTCTTGACGAATTTTGGTGGTGGGGCGGAATCGTTCTTTTTCCCATACTCGCTAATCAGTCTGGCGAACGCGATTTCCTCAGTGGAGGGAGGCGGGTGCGGACCTCCTCCAGAGGCACCCATCCTCAGCAGGGACGCGTAGCGGCGCACTCTCGAGCAAACCCTAGCTTAGGTATTCTGCAAGCTTGCATATAGAAATTTGTGTTGGCAACCTCTTATCATAGTTATAGCTCATGTAAACATTTCTACTATAGTTAATTTATGCTATTTTTTTTTTAAATGGAATGGTGCAAACTTATATAATATGACATAGTAATTTGAATATATAAATGACAATTATTTCTTTTCAATGTGTGTTTGTGGGAAGGATCAAAATAAGGTCAAGACCAAAGTTTCTCTATACGTCATGGTCTTTGTAATCAAAAGTATTAACCTAACACAATATCAAAATAACAAAAACAATTTAATGTTTAAAAAAATAAATAGAATAGTTTCACTAAAATTTATTTTTAGATTATTATCAAAATTTTCAAAATGTTAAAAAGAACATCTTACCAAAATTTGTAGCTCCAAGTCTATAACTAATACTTGGTTTCAAAATACATAGTAGGCAAAAATAAGTGATTGTGAGTGGCAAGGTTAATTCTTTATTAACCACCATGTTTAGCCTTCTTTTTTTCTCCACCAGATTGTTACCAAACCCACATCTTGTTCCCATATTTTCCTTATTATACTCCTTAGCTTAGACTCTAGCAAAGGCTTTCCTTACTCGCCCAGGCAACTTATGCTTAATTGCACTCCAACAACTCTGAACATCATGTAATTACACAAAAACAAAACCAGGGATTACTATTTTAATACAAAACATTTAAACATGGGAAGAACCAACACAACTTTTAAGAAAAGAAAAATGAAATAAGAAAAAAAAACTGAACACGGTAAGAAAAATGAAATGATTGCGTTCATATGCCATCAAGATGCTTAGACCATTGCTAGTTATGAATGATATATCTTATTTGTTATCAACTCTGTTTGGTCAGAATTAAAATAAGGCATTCTTAAGAATGGTGGTATTTCTTAGCTGTGTCAAAGATGCGTGGATGATGGAAAGTCTTGGAGACTCTAGACTGCAATTTCGTTAAGGGTATGCAGTGATATGAAACCCCCTCGATGTGATTCGATTGAGGCACCACCCATTTCATTTGATACGAAAACTTGTTCATTATTTTCTTCCCAATGTTTCGGACTTCTAATGTGATTCCATCCTCGAAGGATCACAATACATGTAATATTTTGTTTATTGTCTTAAAAAGCCATGACTTCTAATGTGAGTCCATCCTCAGGGGATCACAATGCATGTAATATTTTGTTTATTGTCTTAAAAAGCCATGGGGGGATTAATTGTTTTAAACTTACATGATTGAATATACTATTAACTTTTAATTTCAATGTTTCAATCTTCCAATAATATTGAGTTATCTACATTGGTTTAATCTTGTATTAATTTGTAATATTTTGTTTTAAGTTGTCATGGATTAAGTTTAAGTCCATATAGTTCATTAATACATTGGCAATAAATTTGTTACAAACTACTCTTATTATTAATCTAATACCTATTTTGGATAAAAACATTATTTTCGTGTGCTCTCTTGCAAGCTTTGGCAATGCGAGTTGGCATTCTAGTGAAAACTTGTACCATTTGATTAAACTCGGCTAATTATTGTTGAATTTGGGAGTTATGTATGAGTTTGTCAAGTTTTGACAAGTCTATGTTATCCTGCAAAAACTATTGAGAAATCAAAGTAGTGTGTGCATTTTAATTGTTTTCCAGTGCTAATGATAAACATGGCATATTTGTTTTCCCATCTATATTGATTGGCATATGTGAGTTTGTGAATGTGAATTTCCCTGTTTGTTGTAATGTTTTAGTGTATCACTATGTGAACGTATTTTGTTCATCCTTTCCCTCGCGGTGGGATACATAAATACTATTATCACAGTTATATCAAAAAAGAATTCCCATCCTTGTTATTGTATGTCATGGAATCATATTTTCATTCTTGAAAAACTTCGGTTCCTTCTATGGACATCATTTTGGTTTTGCTATCTTGTTCATAATGATGGATGATAGTAATTTTAAAAATAGATTTCATGATATTAGCTTTGTTAGATTGATACTTTCATATGATTCATTGAACATTAATTGTTTTTTGGGTTTGTGCATTGATGAAATTTGGTATGCATGTTCTACTGTTAATGAGGTTGACTAACTTTTTTTTTAGTTTTTTATATTTTTTAACTTAAAAAATAGGGACTAAACTACACACAACTCTTGTTATAAAAACTCCCACACTTATATAATCATTCTATGAAATTTAAATTCAATAACATAACACAACTTCTATATCAATAATCTTTCAAAAAATTCAACAATTATTTTGTTTAAGTGGTATTTGAGATATATGATATACATACATGACAATGGTATTGAGATATATGATATACTACTTAACATACATAGCAATGATAAAACATAAAATCAGTCATGTGATGAAGAGATTAGAGATTTAAGTAATAAATTGAGAATGTGATGCTAAGTGTATGACAATGTAACAATGTTTTGAAATTCCATGTGTTTTTTTTCTAAACAAAAAAAAGTGTACATTTTATTCATAAGTAAAATGAAAATACATTTGTTTTTTAAGGTACTTTATTTATGTATACATATATATTTGGTATTCAAGATCATATATGAAGCTATAAAATTATGAATGCAAAGTTGCCTTTCAATACTTATACATCATTGAGCATAAACTATAATTTGTTCAAAAAGTGAAATTAAAATTCATCATCATCCATCATCGAAATTCAAGACTACCAACAAATCATGTCACCGAAATGGCTTTAGAGATCTAGAGTTAAATTTAATTGTAATCCTTCCTCGAACATTTTGAGGTATAATAAGTTAGGATTTAAATTCAAACCATTTTTAGATAGTGTATCAATTGTATCGTTAATTTCTCTATACGCATGTGCATAAGAGATTTGGCTGAAATGTAATAATATTGTCTTTAGTTCCAATGTTGAAGCTTGGAGTGTAATATCTTTGATGACTTGATCACCTTTCATCTAACTAACCACCAACATTGAATCTCCATATATCTACAAATGAGTAAGGTTCTTGTATATGACTAGTTTTAACAAAGCTCGAAGATCGGGAAGTTCAACCCAATTGTTTGGGCCATTTCCAATAGAGGCATCAAAATGGATAAAGTGTTGCTCTTGTAGATAAAGTACACCACCAATACCACACTCACTTTCTTGCCTTCACAAGCCCTGTCAAAAAAATCCCAATGATGGGATTTGTCCACAACTACTTCACTGATGTGTTTGATCTTCAAAAATTTCCCCTTAGTTTTATAATGTTGAGCTAAGACATAAATCTAAGAAGGAACTTGGGAAGTTTGTAACAATCAATCCTCAAATATAGATGAGTTGTGAGACAACCAAATACCCCATAATGTGAGGAATGGAATAGAAAGGTATTGTTTTAGTTATTGTCTTCCAAAATAAAATTTAAGTCTCTCCTTGATGGAGCCCCCACTCCACACATTATTGACACCAATCCATTGATTAATATCATTCCAAACCTGCATTATGGAGGGGCAAATGCATAATAGGTGAAGAGTAGTTTCTTCCTCTTTTTTTCACAAGTAACATAATCCAGGACCATGCTTATTCTTACTCTGAAGAAAGCCCCTAGTCGCCACCTTATTTTCCAGGGCTAGCCACATGAACAATTCGGTATTCTTGGGTGCTCCCAACTTCTATATCTCTATCCACCACCACCAAATTTCTCTTTCATCAAGAGTCGTTATAAATTTGTAACCTAACTTAGTGAAGTAAGTCCCACCTATTTGATTTCTACTCCATATTAGTTCATTTGGGACCACTTTCGGCCTGATGTGCCCATACCATAAAATAGAGATGTAGTTATTCCAAACATGAGCAAATGTACCCTCTAACCCAAGTTGAATAAATACCACATGGTTACGAGATCATATAAAAAAAAATAACAACATATCCTTTGTACACATCTTTACGGAAAAGAATCAAGAAGTTGATGCTCTTTCAAAAGTCAGTCTACTATTAGATGTTGGATAGTGGTTCATTCATGCAATCGAGACATGCACAATCTTTGATTTCATACATTCTCTTTTTCTTTAGTTTTTCCCTTATATGGAATTTTTATGTGGTTGAGCAATGAAAGAAATGCTTATGTATTGAGTAGATTGTTGATATCTTATATGGTTTGTTGTAGCTTTGTAGGGTGATTATGTACAATAAGGATGTGTAATGTGAAAGACAATGAAGCCTTTTTTTAATCTTCTAGATGAATGCACATTGTGCTTATAAAGAATGTAATTTTATTACTTTTTTTCTTTGTTTCTTTTTTTTAACTAGGGGAATCAACAACTAGAGTTGGGCTAGTACTCGCGTGACATAGGGTCCAAGGATCCATTCTCGTTACCACTATACCCCTAGGTGCATCCACAGGGGCCGAACGATGGTGCACGGGTAAGTTTGGGGGGATTCGAACACATGACCTTCCATTTACAACCGATTTCAACTTCTCATTTTTACCACTTGAGCTATCTCCCACAAACAATGTAAATTTATTACTTTTTAATAGAATTACAATTTATTTATTTGAGAAAAATATATTAAAATATTAATTTTATGAAAAATATAAAATACCATGTGGTCAAACTTTGAAAAAGTAAACAATCACTGGACAAAGAGAAAGCTCAATTATTTCTCAACTTAATCAATCATGTATAATGGAACCTGAGTCCTTTTTGTAGAGTAAATAAATGCTCACTTATTTATAGTTCATTAAGCCACAATTTAACTAGTTATTCCTAAAATAGAGAAATGCTTCAAGTAAGATCTCCTTTTTCCATGTCGAAGGTGCAAGTTTCACATAATGAGTTTTGGTCCATCCTCGTGAAAAAGCACCTTTTTTAGAGAATGTGTTCATTTAAAATGGTGGATGGTGACAACAACGATGAGATGTCCAATTTAGAAGAGGATTTAAACGACTTCAAAGTTAATGTGGAGGATGTAAGGTTCTCTTATTCTAGTTGAGATTATTTTGTTTTGGCATACAAAGTTTGAGATGCGGCTTAATCAATAGTAGTTGGTGTAGGTAGTGGTGTAACAACAACCTAATCCCAAGGTTTCTTGTCAAATCTTGCTCATTACTTCCTAGCAAATTTTCATCCAAATGCTTTCACAAGACCAATGCCAAAGTATTGAGAACTCTTGACATATGTTTGACACAATGCCTACACACAATCCATGCCTTAGTAATAAAGATGCCTAGTATGTTTTTGTTGATATATTTGCAAGCAAGGTGTTTGAGGAAACCTATGCAAACAAGGTGCTCAATAAAATACTTGTAGAAACCTTTGATTGTCATATGACAACTCCAAGGTTGTTTGTCAAGTTTTTGATAAAATGCCTATAGATCCTAATATGAAAATATAATTTCATTTATGCTCAAGCTACTTTATGGAAAAACATTGCATGTGGGTGAATCCACACAACTATTTGTTGGATTTAAAGCAACAACTGAAGCATATATTGGGGATTCATGTTGCCCAACAACATCTTCTTTACAAGGGTGATAACTGAATGCTTTGTTTAGTCTTTTTTATTATGATATTTATGAAGATTCAACTATTATCTTGTAATTGCATTTGTGTGGAGGCGTGGTAGGCATTAGGATGTCTTTTTGTGATGTAGTCAACCACATTCTACCATCCCAATTGATTCAAAGCTTCCACCTATATCCAATGCCTATATTCATGGAACATGTTGAGGAGGTGCTAATGGTGAAGATTACAATGCCAAAGGTTAATCATCTACACCCCTTATATGAAAAAGATGATGTAATTTGTTGATTTAATGGATAGTGCCTATGTTCATGGAACATGTTGAGGAGGTGCTAATGGTGAAGATTACAATGCCAATGGTTAATCATCTACGTCCCTTATATGAAAAAGATGATGTAATTTGCTGATTTAATGGATACTGACCTCCTATTTTGACTTTATATTAGTGGATTGAGTCATCTTAGACAAAGAAATTTGAGATCACTCTTTGTTCCAAAGGATTTTTTATTGTTTAGTTATTTGATCACATTAATTGTAAGAGAGTGTTTGAGGAGGGTCCCTGGTTTTGGGGTAAACATAGGGCCTTTCATAACTCATTGGTTCCTATATTTTGATCCTAGCTCTATGTTTATTATTAGAATGTTAGTTTGGGTTTGCCTTACTAATTTTCCATTACAGTTATGGCATTTACCAGTTTTTTAGGATAATGGGAACTCTTAGGTCACTTACATCAAATTAGATCTTGAGAGAGCTCTGGTTGGATTATGTACATATACTTTCATTTGTGTTGAGATTGACCTTAGTAAGGGCCTTCCAAACAAAGTGCTTCTCAAATGACAGAATTTTCAACTCACTTAAGTCTTATATTTTTTTCCAAGGAACAACATCGCAAAAAAATCTAAGAGTACTTCCCTATGAATCATGGATGGTAAATAGGGTAAACCATTGACCTTGATTACAGATCCTAACCCTAAAGAGATCAAGACAGTTGAACCCGTGACCTCCCCAGCTTTGGGGGGAGAGATCTCACGTCTGGCACATGGCCACTTGAGCTAACTCTCAGGGATAGCTTAAGTCTTAATTTACGAGAATGCAACATTTCATTGTCGGATATGACATCTACCGAGACATCTACAAGCTACTTGTCCCTATCCTTGTGTTCATTCCCCTAGGAAAAAAGGAAAAAAAAAATAAAGAAGTTGGATTTTTTCGAAAAACAATGATGATTAGAAAGAAGATCAATAATCACAAGTGTCAAAAGGAGAATGCGCTCCTCCTTCGGTGGCCAACATAAAAAACATAGATACTAACCTTTCCTCCTCAAAGGAGTTAGTTGTTATGGAAGCTCATTTAGGTGTAGTAAAGTGACTTGAAGGAACTGATTTGTCTGATTTCAATAAATATTTAATGACCTCTATGAATCATGATATTCTGGTTGATACTCTGCCTCATAACTTTAATTAGTTTTTGTGAATCCTTCTTTAAGGATATGCTAAGTAATGAAAAAGATGAACCAAAAAAATTGAAGAATCAATGATTAATTTTGAAAAGGCAAGAAAATGAATGTATATTTACGCCGTAGGCGTTCACCAACGAGAAGCATGACCTTCCACCTCGGAAAGATTCCTCGTCTATGGATCCAATGGAATCCTGCCGCGTGTTTTGCCGCTTTTGCGCACGCCGACCAGATCATGTCGACCGTCTCGTCAAAATTATTTGCATTACTTTGCCCCTTTCACACAAACCCCCGTTCGTGTCGCAGCAATTTGCAGACTTCACCCATTCGATCTCTTTGTTACTGCCATTGCCATCCAATCCCTCTTCATCAGGTTTCTCGTCCATTGATTTGTCATCCGAAACTCTGGGCCTCTTGTATGCAGACATGGAGAGTGGGACGTGGGCTCTCATGTGACCGCCAATGTCACCTACCCAAATTTGGAGACTATTTATTTTTATTGCAAAAACATTATATTAAATTATAATTACAAAGTTTTTTAATTGTGACCAAATATTGGTCAAGGATGATTATAATTACTGATTATTATTATTTAATAAATTAAAACAGGATACAAACACTCAAGGGAACTGTTAAATGAATGTTCACTGACCCACTAGGAGGAATGGAAGTTGTTAGAAGGCATGGGATAGATGTCAGCATTTGCACTCCACCACTAGCTGTTGGTTATGGGACAACTACCCCTAAATTTGTGGCATTATCCCCCAGGTGGGTGGAAGAGAGTTGATGGCTTATGAATGACCAGGTTAATTACTAAAAGGCCTAGGCAACCTAGATAAGGCAATTCGAATTGAGCAGGCATCTCTACACTATTTTTCTGCAGAAATAATTCCTCAAGTGTATCAGTGTCACATCCCCATTTTTGACCCCCTTTGTAAATGATGTAAATACTGATATTTAATCATGGTGAGAAGCTCAAGGCCAAGGCCCCACCATTGATTTAGCATTTATGTATCGGCAATTAAACTAGATGCTTATGACTCTTGTGCTAGATGGGCACAATGTAAATGAGACATCATGTAAATATGAATTTTAATGAAAAATACCCACAACTAGCTATGCAATGCAACAAAGAGATGGGGCATGATTCTACAAGGAATAGGGAGGGAAATTATTTAAACCCTTGAGCCAATGGTATTAATCCATGTGTCAATGGGGAAACCCATAAACCACCAACTACCCATTTTGTCTCATGCACCCAATCATTAAATTCTTCCAAAGATTGGTTGGGGCAGTTATTGCCTTGGAAATGAAGAAGTATGGCAGCCAATTTCGTGCATGGGCAAGCCATCAACCTGGAAATTCATGTTTTTGCTTGTTGGACAAGGAAACACCCACGAAATGGTGCCCAAAGCCATTCTGAATGGGCAGTCTTCACTCATTCACGCAGTTGGAGCTAGCTGGGTCTTTCCCTACACGTTTTTCATCCAAATCCTGCATTTTCTCCATGCCTGGGAGTTCGTTTTTGCATATGCAGTAGCCTGGGAGAGAAGGGCCACGTTTTGGGGACTGTATGGAGGTCGTTTTTGCCCCCGAATGTCCAAGGACGTTTTTCTAAAAACGGATTGGGCTTCCCTGGGTTGTTCCCCAACTTCCCATTTCGTTTTGTGGGTTCCCACGTTTTTCTGAGTGAGCTGAAACCCCATCTCATGCATCTCACTGTAAAAACGTTTTACCTTGCCCCATAATTGTGTTCTGTTGTTGTGTGCATCCTCGTTTTTGGTTTAAACCTGTGAATTGAAGTTTTGGAGTGGTAGTGGACAGAAGTGGCTTGATAAACCTAGTGGGGGAGACAACCTCTCAAGAAGATCAAGAGGGATTTGGTTACTCTTCTATGCATGCCCTGAGTGCACTAGATAGGGAAGGTATGGCTTGAGGGACTGTATAGCAGTGAAAAGAATACTTCCCTGTGCTGGGTGTGTAGGCATTGTGGGTGCCAAGCTAGATAGATCTTGCAAGGTTATCCCTGGCTCTATGCTGGAGCTCACTAGCTTAGCAATTCTTCCCTTCCATGTCCTAGCAGCCTGATAAACCCAATTGCAGATTGGCTTGGCTCATCTTAGTGTATGCTTGGCTATGTGTGAGTCTGCTGTTCCCTGGTTCCTTGTAGAGATCATGCCCAGCTCGGGGGTGGCAGTGGTGCTGAGAGATTGAGGAGCACCCTGGCCTACGGTTGGGTGGAACGTTGCAGTTGCATAGCCAGTTGCGTGGGACTACTTTCGTATAAGATAAGTATCCTCTTGTGTTAAATTGTAGTTACCATTTGATGAATATTATGAATGTATGTAGATGGGTTAAATGAATTTACTTCCGCTGTGATTTTCTTAAAATCATACATTTCCATACGTCTCTGTTATATTATGTGAATGCTTATGGTTACAAGTTTCATGGGGCTAGACGCCCAGTTCAACATCACGTCTGTTATGCACTTTCATATGTATATTTTTCAATTAAATTTGAATGTTTCTGTATAATGTATGGGGCTGGATGCCCAGTTTAACCTCACGATCCTCTCCATCTAGCTGGTAGAATGGGAGGGGACGTGACAATCAGGTGATCACTGAGAGATTCGAATAGGGAGGCTAAGTGGAAGTGCATTATGAGGCTATTGAAATAACCAGAGGTGGCTAAGTCTATATGACTGGATAAACTACTTTGCTGCTGCAAGTGGATTGACCTAAAGCTTCTACAGATTCTTCTTTTTAGTGGTTCAGTGAACAGGCTCGGGGGTCCTAAGGCAAGTAATTTGGCTGTCTTCAGGAATAGGTTGGGTGGAACAGGCTCCTTGGGTTGTTTGTTTCTCCTACAGTCAATCGGGTTCTACTGTTTTGTCTTAATGTTTATAGTTAAATGATTTTCTCCATTGTAGAATTATTAGTTACATTTATACAGAAGAAACTACTTCAATTTCTGACTTAAAGATGATATGGTTTAAGGATGGTTAAGTAAGTAAGATGAATGATTAAAATCTTTTCTATATTTTTCCCATACTGTTTTCTGTATAGTACTCTAGTACAGAAAAGCAAAATTAATATAGATGAATGAAGGGTAGAATGCCAAGTGATTAGATAGATTAAAACTGTAGGGTTTCTTTTAAATTATGCCATTTCAATTATGTATCTAAAACTCAGGAAATAGAACAACATATTATAAACAAATGTATAGCATTTCCTCTACTTAATAATAAAAGAAAAACACTTTATTTTTGCACAGATCTAGATCTTCAAATTAACTCTATCTATTTTTGGATGATAATACTATGCATTCCATTATTATAAATCCAATGGTTTTAGACATTTTGTATTCTAGAAATTTTAACAGCTGCAATTATTCTTCTATACAGAGTTGTTACTTACAAATGATAAATAAACATTTATTTTCTCATTACTAAATAGTACTATTTTATTCGTAATACTCATTTCTCATATTTTGATTTAGTATCAATTACAATCATTAAATATAAACACTTTCACTATAGAATCAAAACCCTAAGATTTTCAGACCCTAGTTTCTAAACATTAACTTAGTATACATTTCAATAATTTTCATATCAAGCCATTCATGGCAAAGACTTATAAGATTTTTGAAGATATAGCAGACATAGGTTCAAAACCCTAAACAACATTTTAATTAACCTTACTATCTACCTTTCGTGTTGAGAATACTAGCAAGACACTTTACCTCACTTAACAGAAAACATGAAATTAGTATCGTTATCTAACAGTGAGCTTATAACCCTAGTAGAACCATAAATAGTATCAAAAACCAATAGATGAACAAGTTAAGGCACGGTTCTCGGGTTTGAATTCTCAGTACTATCAGATTTACTATCGAAACTTACAGGTTAGGATCTCGTCATACTTATCACAAGGTTTATACACATATGGCTCTCAGCCAACATTTAATAACACAGCAGTTCATAAAACAAGACATTGCATTTTCACATTTACTGGAGCAACGCTCAACGTTTCAAAATACGCAAAACTTATGAAGTTTGGAACCAAATTCCTTTATTTAAAACTGAAAGCAAAAACAAAAGACTTAACATTGTAGAGACAAAACTTCTACTTCACAGAAACGAGTTAGCCCATGGCGTTCAACTCTCCCAAGACAATATATTAAATATCCATTATCGAGGAATTGAAATTTAAACATTGCACAAAAAATTATTTGAAGTTTCAACACTGTTCTTCCATTAAAAATAGAGAGGGTTCATCCCTTTAACCTTTACATCATAAACAAGTATACACTTCAATAAAAGACACTGCGAAACGCTGTAGAGCAAGTATCAAGACAAGCCGAGGGTTCTAAACCCGGAACACTTATCATCGGCTCCAAAAAATTACAAGACACTAAGCAAACACCATGCTAGGAAACAAACACCAAACCCTCGCCATTGTCAAGCATCGGCCACAACAGAACCAGGAGAACCTACAAGGTAAGGAACCACCGAGGCTTACCGGTGGACAAGTAGTGTTCTCCCACCAAGCTTCAAACACTGTAACCCTTCGATGCAATAACACCTGCCACAAGAAAAAGTAGGAGGTTAAAACGAGATTTGAAAGAAGTCTTTTAAAACTTTAAACAACAGTAAAACTTCAAAGTGGGAACATTACTTGAGTATTGTAACTCCAAGATGAGAGATGTACTAAACAATCCAGTCAACGGAGCCACCTATCAACACACACAGCCTAGATTTAAGTTCTAAGCACAATACATTATCATAGGCTAGGAGTATCGAACAGGTTCAAAACCTAACTGATACTAGTCCATTACACCATCGAAGATACCAAGAGGATCGGCTCTGTACGAGGGATACAAACATCTAAGAAAAACTATAAGGGTTACTCAACAGGTCCAAGGATCGAACTTAGGGAAGGAGTCCTCCGAGAAGCAACTATTAAAACCTTACAATGTAGCAGGCTGTCGGCCTCTCAGCCTTACCACCACCCAAGCGAAATGAAAGCCACAAAAACCACTTCAGCGTAGTTCATAACCAAATCTAGGGTTTCGCAATTTCAAAGCCCAAGGCATCTGAGATCAACGATGGAGGAGGGGCCAGCACGATAGGTCGAAGTTCGGGCAACAACCATGTTTAATGCCACATTTATTATCACGATGCCACCACAATAGACCAAGAGACAACACTGTATCCAGCTCGACGAAAGAGTAGCATTCATAATTCATTATCACGTGAACCACAGCCACATCGATAGCTATTAAGATTTCCACTCAACGCTGAAAGAAAGTGACTTAAATGCTAAAGCCAGACTTAATAGCCTGCCAGCATACTTGTACTTAAACATTCAATACCTCGTCATATCACCCGCCAGCGTTAAGCCTTAGGGTTACAACGTTCAATTCATATATTTTCCATTGATTATCAATCGAATGCATGGTTCACACATAATGCATATATCTCTCAAATTGATACAAGTTGCATTCCATACTTAGGGTATAGATAGAATTCAATTATGCACGTCATATTATTTGTTCGCATAGCATAGCATATCACAATATATAAATAATAGATTGGAAAGGTCTAACCCTATAGTTTTGTAATTCCCACATTAGGATCATCTTAAATATTTTGGTAGGATGATAGTGAACATTGCTTTAATAATACGTTTATTCATGCATTTATAAAATGATAAATGCATAAAATACTATAGTTATATTTATGTTTTTCCAAATTTTCCATGTATTCAAAATGTACTAATTGTTTCTTGTTTCTATAATAAGAGCTTTTTACAAAGTCGAAACGTTCACAAATCAATACACATGGTAATAATATTCTTTATGAAATGGAAAGACATTGACTGGATCATGATAGCACTTAGACATCGTAACCTAGAACGTATTTAGAAATTCGTAAGCATAGGTAATTCTTCTGGACGATTCACTAATGAATCTAGTATAGATATTAATCTTTACGACTTCTGCAAGTTGTAATTTGGGTCAAGTTAACACATTTAGAAGTTGAACAAGGAACCATACCTGAAGCAAGGAAGTACTTAGAATTTTCACCAAACATTGATGACTAATTGAAAAATATATATTTACTTTTAAAACACTTGAATTGTCGTATTATTCTTACCTGCTTTTCTGCACAGTGAAACATGTTTAAATGCTTTAGCTAAACGCAGCTAAGTAAACCTCAGGGTACCTCGTAGGACGCCTTCGTCATCATTCAAAAGCAAACTGTCAGTACTTTACCAAGAAATTAATCATAGTACAAACCTATGTACAGCGTGTAGTTTACAATTAAACGCAAGCAGATTTGAAGAGGTATTTTTGTGTTATGAACGTAAATTGTCTTTTGTTAAAAGATTAGTATTCATTTATTTCTGCATTAGCAAATACAACTATCATTATAATTTGTTTTAAGAATTTCGATGTGTCGTTATTATTAAAATTAGTTCAAGAAATTTAACTATTATTTTATGTTCCGCATTAGCAAACTCGGTAATTATTACTACTTTAAATTTTATTTTATTTTTTTTGTAAATTTTGGGATGTTACATGTGGTATCAAAGCTCATGTTCGAACTCTCGTCCTGAAAAGGTCCAAAGAACACGCAACAGAAAATTATGACAGCAAAAATCTTTACTAATTAAATTATTTTGTTATACAGAAATTTGTTTTCTAAAAGTTATAGGTATGGAAGGATCAGCTGAACACATGGAGGATAGATTTCGACCAAACAGTCATAGTATGGGACAGCATTATGAAGAAGAAGTCCATGGTGAATTGATGACAATTCATCAGAATTGTTACGTGCATTTCAGGAGTTAAAAGAAGAAATCAGATCTGTAAAACAAGACAATGAGAGAATTCTGAAGGCACAAGAAGAACTGAACCAAGCACTGTTCGATCAGTGCCCAACTAATGAACAGGATAGAGAGATTGAAAATACCTCCAAGATTGAAGACTTACTTCATCAAGATAAGGGTAAGAAAGTGAAAATTGATGACGTGAACAGCAGTTCAACATCATCAGAAGCTGCCAATGAAAAACGCAAAAAGAAACGTAATTATTCAAGTGATAGCAGTGAAGGAGATTACAAACCCAAAAGAAAAAGCCACAAACAGTGTGAACAGATTTCTGAGGAGTTCAAGAAAATCAAACCCCCAACTTTCAATGGTGAAACTGAGAAAGGAGAGACAGTTGAAGCATGGTTGTCTGGCATGAAGAAATACTTTCAAATCTATGATTATTCATAATCATTAAAGGCAAAGATGGCCATATACAACTTGATTGGTAAGGCGGATAATTGGTGGCAGGACATCAAAAGAGTGAAGGGCATCAAGGACAAAGATGTAAATTGGAGCACTTTTAAAAGGTACTTCAAGAAGAAATTCCTATCTGAACAATATTACGAAGAAAAGTCTAAGAAATTTTATGATCTAAAATTGGAAACCATGAACATGAAAGAGCTGAACAACAAATTTCTGAATTTGCTAAGGTATGTGCCATATCTTGTGGAGGAAAAACCAAAGATTCAGAGGTATCTGAGTTGTATACCTTTCAACATCAAGGAAAGAATAGAATATGACAATCCAAAGACTTTAGAAGAAGCCATGAGGAAAGCAACTTTCTTCTATGATACAAACCGGAAAAGAGAAGGGATATCTAACTGGAAAATCATAAACCCAACAATTTTGAGCAGAAAAAGAAGAATTTCAGGTTCAATGGAAATTCTGGGGTTCAAAAGAAAAACTTTCCAAATCAAAATTTCCAAGGAAACAGTCCCAGAAATAATCAACAGCAGAATTTTATAGCTCCCAGAAATACACCCAATGTTACCAGGACTAATGACCATAGGGAACCTATCAAATGTTTTGAGTGTCAAGGTCCTCATTATGCTTCAGAATGTCCCAAAAGGAAGCGGACAGCCAACAATATTCACTCCATACAAGCTGAACCTACTGTGGGAGACTTGGCAAGAGACATGCCCAGAATTAATGCAGCTCTAGACAACAGGCAAGCTAAGCATCAAGTCTCTATGGTAGAGATTGAAGGTATGCTACAAAACCATCCCGTTTCTATTTTGATTGATCCAGGCGCTAGCCTAAGTTATATATCTCCTGATATTGTGAAAAAATTTAATTTAAAAACAGAAAAATTTAATAAATCCTAGTTAGTTAGACTAACAACAGGAACAAAAAAAAAAGTGTCTGATTTTGTTGAAAGTTGTGTTTTTATCTATGAATCAGTTAAAGACACAAACCAAGTTAAATTTTTTACCTTTAGGATCCTATGACATCTTAATTGGAATGGACTAGTTAGAAGCTCATCATGTTATTCTGAATTGTTATGAGAAAAGTTTTACTTGTTTAAATGATGAAGGAGAAACAGTAGAAATAAAAGGTATTCCTAGAAAGACATCACTTAGACATATTTCAGCTATGCAAGTAAAAAGAGCAGTTAGAAAAGGATGTAAGATGTTCGTAGTAAATGTAGTACATGAGAAGCCAATCACAAAAGAGGACAAACTGAAACTAGAAGATATACATGTCCTAAAAGAATTCCAGGATGTTTTTCCAGAAGAGATTCCAGGGTTACCCCTGAAAAGAGATCTAGATTTTACTATTGAACTGATACCAGGTGCGGTACCGAACTCTAAAGCTCCATATAAGATGAATATACTAGAATTAAATGAGTTGAAATCACAGTTGAAGGAACTGATTGATTAAAACTATATAAGATCCAGCGTGTCTCCTTGGGGAGCACCTGTTATATTTGTTAAGAAGAAGGATGGCACTTTAAGACTCTGCATAGATTATCGTCAACTGAATAAGATGACAATCAAGAATCGATATCCGTTGCCCCGCATAGACGATCTATTTGATCAGCTGCGTGGAGCAACGATATTTTCAAAGATTGATTTGAGGTCAAGATATCATCAAGTTCATGTGAAGGATGAAGATATTTTTAAAACAGCCTTTAGAACTCGCTATGTACATTACGAGTTCGTAGTCATGCCATTTGGGTTTACTAATGCCCCCGCAGTATTTATGTGCTTAATGAACAATATTATGCACAAATATTTGGATAAGTTCACCATTGTGTTCATAGATAACATTCTAGTATATTCTAAAATTAAGGAAGAACATGACGAACATCTGCGTATTATTTTACAAGTTCTGAGAGATCATCAATTATATGCTAAGTTTAGTAAGTGTGACTTTCAGAAGGATAAGATTCAGTATTTAGGTCACATAATCTCTAAGGAAGGAATTTCGGTTGATTCCAATAAGATAAAATCCATTAATGAATAGTCGGTTCCTAAAGATGTGACGGACGTTCGATCGTTTATGGAGATTACAGGATATTATAGAAAATTCATAGAAGGTTTTTCAAAGATTGCAAACCCCATAACCTCCTTACAAAAGAAGGGGAAGAAGTTTGTATGGGATCAAAAGTGTGCAGACAGTTTTAAGAAGTTGAAGGAATTACTAACTACAGCACCTATTCTGAGAATTGCAGATCCTAATAAAGATTTTATAGTATGCACTGACGCATGTAATGACGGACTCGGTGGAGTCCTAACACAAGAAGGACATGTTGTTGCATATGAGTCTAGAAAGCTGAAAATACATGAGAAAAATTACTCTACATATGATCTAGAATTATTAGCAGTAATACATGCCTTGAAAATGTGGCGTCACCATCTTATTGGCAGAAAATTTACTTTAATGACAAATAACATGGGGCTGAAGTATTTACTAGATCAGACGAATTTGAATGCTAGACATGCTAGATGGATAACCTTTCTAGGTGAATATGATTTTGAAATTCAACATATAAAGGGTAAAAAGAATAAGGTTGTTGATGCTTTAAGTCGTAATGCAAAGTTAAATTTTATTTCAGCCATCAGATTTGGAAAATCAGATTTTTGAAGGGATTAAAACAGATGAAGAATACAAAAAATTACATGAAAAGACAGCAGAAAATAGTTCTGAAAATTCTATGGCAGATTTCAAATTAAAAGAAAATGGCTTGTTGCTGTACAAAAATAGATTATATGTGCCCAATGTACCAAAGATAAAAATTCTGATTTTAGATGAGATGCACAAAAGTCATTATTCTGGCCATCCAAGTTATCAGAAAACCATCACTATGTTACGGAAAGAGTATTATTGGCCCAGAATGAAAGATGAAGTAGCAGAATATATAGCTAAATGCTTTGACTGTCAAAAGGTAAAAGTTGAACATCAGCATCCGGCTGGATTGTTACAGCCATTACCTATACCTAGCTGGAAATGGGAGATCATAAGTATAGATTTTGTTACCGGACTACCCAAGAATCAGAAACAAAATGATTTCATCATGGTGGTAGTGGATAAACTAAGCAAGGCAACACATTTTATTACAGTAAAAATGACTCATAAGGCTCCAGACATTGCAGAAATTTTTATGAAACAGATTTTTTGATTACATGGAATACCAAAAGTGATAGTTTCAGATCGTGATTCTAAGTTTACTGGAAACTTCTGGAGATCTCTGTTTAAAGGGTTGAATACAACCTTAAACTTCAGCATAGCATTTCATCCACAAACGGATGGACAGAAAGAAAGAGTGAATCAGATATTGGAAGACATGCTATGGATGTGTGTTAAGGATCATCTTGGTAAGTGGGAGGACTACTTGCATTTAGCAGAATTTGCATATAACAACCATTATCATGCATCAGCCAGGATTAGCCCTTTTGAAATTCTTTATGGTAGGAAATGTAATACACCAGTTTCTTGGAATGATCCAGTTAATAGAGTTATTTTAGGACCTGAATTGTTGAGGAAATAGAACTAACTACGCAACAGGTACAAAGAAATCTTAAAGCTGCCCAAGATAGGCAGAAAAGTCAAGCAGATCTTAAAAGGACTCAAAAGAGTTCTAGGTTGGTGAACATGTTTTCATTAACGTAAGACCAAAGAAGAATTCATTAAAACTAGGAAGCTGTGCCAAGCTAGAACCCAGGTATTGTGGTCCTTTCGAAATTTTGTCAAGGGTTGGACCCGTGACATATCAACTAGCTTTACCACCAAATCTAAAAATACATAATGTTTTTCATATTTCAGTTTTAAAGAAATATGTGCATGATGCTACTCATGTTATAAATTGGAATGATGTACAAGTGGAACAAGACAGCGATTTTCAGGTGGAACCGGACTGTATCCTCGAAAAGAGGGAAACTCTACTCCGGAATGGCACCATTGGGCAGGTAAAGGTGCAATGGAAGCACCTTAGCCCATAAGAGGCAACCTATGAGTTGGAGAGTAGTATGTGGGCAGCATACCCAACTCTGTTTCAGGAAAACTCAGAGAGTGAATAAACAACATCGAGAACAATGTTGAGACTTAAGGGGGGGTGTATGTCACCTACCCAAATTTGGAGAATATTTATTTTTATTGCAAAAACATTATATTAAATTATAATTACAAAGTTTTGTAATTATGACTAAATATTGGTGAAGGATGATTGTAATTACTGATTATTATTATTTAATAAATTAAAACAAGAGACAAACACTCAAGGGAACTGTTAAATGAGTGTTCACTGACCCACTATGAGGAATGGAAGTTGTTAGAAGGCATGGGACAGATGTCAACATTTGCACTCCACCACTAGCTGTTGGTTATGGGACAACTACCCCTAAATTTGTGGCATTATCCCCTAGGTGGGTGGAAGAGAGCTGATGGCTCATTAATGACCAGGTTAACCACTAAAAGGCCTAGGCAGCCTAGATAAGGCAATTCGAATTGAGCAGGCAGCTCTACATTATTTTTCTGCAGAAATAATTCCTCAAGTGTATCAGGTGATCACTGAGAGATTCGAATAGGGAGGCTAAGTGGAAGTGCATTGTGAGGTGTTGAATAACCAAAGGCGGCTAAGTCTATATGACTAGATAAACTACTTTGCTGCTGCAAGTGGATTGACCT
Source organism: Larix kaempferi (assembly GCA_027924585.1). Lineage (NCBI taxonomy): Eukaryota > Viridiplantae > Streptophyta > Pinopsida > Pinales > Pinaceae > Larix > Larix kaempferi. The sequence goes on from BSBM01000092.1 coordinate 14,726,026, forward strand.
AAAGCTTCTACAGATTCTTCTTCCTAGTGATTCAGTGAACAGGCTCGGGGGTCCTAAGGCAAGCAATTTGGCTATCTTCAGGAATAGGTTGGGTGGAACAGGCTCCTTGGGTTGTTTGTTTCTCCTACAGTCAATCAGGTTCTACTATTTTGTCTTAATGTTTATAGTTAAATGATTTTCTGCATTGTAGAATTATTAGTTACAGTTATACAGAAGAAACTGCTTCAATTTCTGACTTAAAGATGATATGGTTTAAGGATGGTTAAGTAAGTAAGATGAATGATTAAAATCTTTTCTGTATTTTTCCCATATTGTTTTCTATATAGTACTCTAGTACAGAAAAGCAAAATTAATATAGATGAATGAATGGTAGAATGCCAAGTGATTAGATAGATTAAAACTGTAGGGTTTCTTTTAAATTTTGTCATTTCAATTATATGTCTAAAACTCAGGAAATATAACAGCATATTATAAACATATGTATAGCATTTCCTCTACTTAAAAATAAAAGAAAAACACTTTATTTTTGCACAGATCTAGATCTTCAAATTAACTCTATCTATTTCCGAATGATAATACTATGCATTCCATTATTATAAATCCAATGGTTTCAGGCATTTTGTATTCTACAAATTTTAACAGTTGCAATTATTCTTCTATACAGAGTTGTTACTTACAAATGATAAATAAACATTTATTTTCTCATTACTAAATAGTACTATTTTATTTGTAATACTCATTTCTCATATTCTGATTTAGTATCAATTACAATCGGGCGGGCGCACGAAGATGGTGCCCACTTTCGTTGCAATGGGGGCGCGCTAGCAGAAAGAAAAAAAAATGATGCGTACGCACCTAATGCAACGCGCACGCGCCGCTAGGTTCGGTACCGAACCGAAGCGCGTGGGCGTGGCTGGCGCGTGCGAGTAACGGTGGCGTGCACGTGCCTCTATTAAAAAAAAAATGGAGCACAATTTCCCTATTGTTCCATTTGGTCGAGCGCGTCCTCCTCCTCCACGTGCGCGTCGATTCAACCACCAAAGGAAGCCAAATCGACTCCAAAACCACCCAACAACACCCACAAACTCATCAACACTTCGATTAATAGGTAAATATCACGTTTTTTTTTTCATTTTATTCATTATTTGTGTCAATTTTTTTATTTTTTTTGTTTATTTAATTGTAAATAATTCCCAAATTTAAAAAAAAATGAACCAATTTTCTATTGCAGATTGTAAACTGAGACAATGAGTGAACAAGATGTTAACCCCGAGTCCAGTGGAACACAAGAAAACCCAAACCTTGGACCCAATGCTGAAGAAATCCGTGAACACAATCCAAATGCCGAACAAAACCAAAACCCCCAACCCAATTTTGAACAAGATGACCTTAACCATTATGTAAATGAAATGCGAGTGCACACTCGTGAACTTAGAAACTCGGGGGAACCATCTTGATTGTCTCTTGCCACGTCAATTGAGAACTCAATTGACTCCCTCATCCATGCACACCAGCAATTGACCGACATGACTCAATTTAGAGCTAGAATGCGAGAGTACTACTCCACAGGCATCTCCAAGGAAGTAATAAAAGATTTGAACATTACAAAAGCCCAATTATATAGTATGTTCACCGATCCGAAAACAAACCAACCACCGAACATTACAAAGCCACGTGTCTGCATGGATTGGTGTCATTACCAACCATGGAGGGACAATTGGATGCGGAGTTGGTTCATGGTGTACGATAAACCTCCCTGCAATAATAGGGAGGTTCCACGGTACTTCCTTCGCCAACTGTGGGCTGAGTTTTGCCTTGGTTTACATGTCAACTATTTTGACATAACCGAGTTCCAGGGTGTTGTGCGTGGCTCTGCCTAAGATCGACCTACTGCTAGGAGGAACCCACTAAGAGGGCCAACAGCTCCGAGGCGCGACCCCAACCCCTTTCCCCAGCCACCTCAGTTGCCCCACAAGCTTGATCAGATCGATGTGGCAATGAGGAATGTTGCACATGGACTCCTCAAACACACCTCCTTTGTAGCAGCGACTACAGTGGAGAGGTTGGGTGACCTTGATAGAGATCCAGGTGCAGCGCCTTCACGACAGAGCTGGGATAGACCCATGACCGATGGTAGCCATGCTGGGCATTCCAATTCGACGGGGACAATGCCACATCTTTGTCCCCATTGCGGGCACACTTGCCCTGGCCTGATCAAGGGTTGTTATATGGATCAGGTCAGCAATTTTTTTTATGTGTTTTCAATCATCACTTGATAACTTGTAAAGTATTTTTGTTTGACTTAAACTATTATTTCAATGTACAGTTATTCAGAGCTGATACACCAAGATGGGAGAACGTAGGATCTCCCAACCTGGATGCAGCAATGGCAGATGCAACTGAAATTGCGGCACCCCACACGGAGGTATTTTCAGTACCTGACACAATATTGTTATTACTTATGTCATTTATATTACTCAAGTATTTATATTTATGGCATACACATTGATAGTTCGTACAATGTTTTTGAATATCTTGATTTCCTAGATAATGACTTTTTTAACATGTTCATAACATGCATGCATTTTGTTGTCCACAGGTGTTCCGTGACTATGGTGATCAACCACCCCCGCCAAGGATTGGCACATCACCATATACACAGGTACAATGTGTAGTTATAAGCATGCTTTTAATTTGATTTGTTACGACTTAGTATGGTTTAATTTATTATTTGTTTACTAAATTGTGATATTACAAATGTATATGTAGGTGCCACCAGCAGCTGTGTCTCCCCATTTTAGTCCTATGTATCCACCCTCTCCCATGAGTCCCCTCCCTTTCTTCCATCTAGACCCCTCCCTACGTCCACCCCCTCCCTTCCATCCAGCCCCCCCTCTCCGGCCATACTCCCCCCTCCATCCATTCTCCCCCACTCTCCCCCCCCCCCCCCGACGTCCATACATCCTCCCCAATTTATCCATGCCCCCATGTCTATCCATCCTCCCCCATTCGTCCACGCCCCCCCTCCTTCCACCTTCCCCTCTTCGTCCACAACCTCCCATTTGTCCATCCTCCTCCCTCCATGCAGGACTGCCCTCCCATGCACCATCCCTCAACATCCCCCCTAGCCCTTTTCGTTCGATACCCTCTATCCTACAACCGACAGAAATTCATCGTCCACATGGTCCTCCTCCACCCCATACCACCGTGTCTTCTCCCACCATATCATCCCCACTTCCCGCCACTATTGTGGCATCTACTCTTCCAATATCCTCATCAATATCTCCGGTGGTTGCACCTGTAGTGGTTGCCACTACATCTGCACCCCCCCCCCCATCACTGCATCGGAGCTGGTTGTCCGGCCATCTGCTCCACCTGCTAGCCCAGAAGCCCAGCCATGTCCATCATCGGAGGTGTTCACGGTGAGAATCAAGCTAATTTATGAAAATATTTTGATGCATTAACAAAAATTAATTTAAGTAATTATTACTTTTCAATGAAATGATTGTTGTAAATGTTGTAGGCTGGAATTGCTGAGAGGCTCCGCAAATCCAAGACACCTATCCAACGTTTCCCACTCACGTCAGAGGTGATTTATTTAAGATTCGAATTCTACATTTATTTTATAAATGTGGTAAATGTTGCAAATGCTTGAAAATGACGGTATCTTATATCATTTGTTCCAGAGCCCGGAGAGACGGTCTAGTCCTAGACGGAGCAAGACCCGAGGCACCGGTAGCTCGAAGAGTAGGAAGATCGACTTTGGATCTGCGCCTGGGACTGACGGCGGTGGTCACAATGCTTGACACGCCACGTGTTATGTACATTAGCCACGATGTGGCACTTTTGTGCACCAGTTTTAATGTACTTTGTATCTATGGCACGAGTTGCCATGTATTTTGTATCTACGGCATGAGTTGTCGCATTTTGTGTAGGGCACGAGTTGCCATTGTACGTACATTGGGAACCATGTTCCACTATTCGCCAGAAATTGTATATGTTTGGATGAGTTTTGTAGCCTCGATGTACATGGATTTTCAGTTATGTGATTTATATATCTCATTGTCTAATGTGGTTGTCTCATGTTGTGTGTATCATGATGTGATGTTGTGTAAATTTGGGTTTTACCTATATCTTAGAAGAGAAGTTGGATATCATAGTTGATCTTGGTTTATCTTTCCACATGTAAAAGCTTCTAATGGTATTTATGTTAAGAAAACATTGTAAACATAGGTTAACTCAAACAAAATCATGTGTGAGAATTAATCTAAAAACAAACGAAATAAATGGATGGACAAATCACACCTCATGGCACATAATATATATATTGGGAACTTGAGTACTAGGAAAAGAATACTTAAAAATAGAAAATGTCCATTGTTGTCAAAAGGTTAAAATGAGATCCAACGTGATTTTTAATAGCTCTACATAATGAGATCCAAAATGTCCATACTCTACATAATGAAATGTCGTCACTAGTATTTATTTTGACCATTTTGTCCACTTAAGATCATGCAACAAATTAATAACCAAGTTATGGAATCATTTCTTAATCAATTTTCACCATACAAATAGGACAACCTTGAGCACGATGTATAGCTATCTCATTAATTCTCACTCACGGATATAGCCACCTTTGATTTGATGACCATCACATCCACTACCATTTACAATTAGGACTTCCTTAATTTATCATTATGTGATAGCGATATAATTTTATGTATACATGTTGACTTAAACACATGTATAGTTGACATTACAATAAATGACTACTATGAGATGTATTTTTGAGGCTATATCCACCTCAACACACCAACTTGTTACCCCAATACCCCAAATGTTGTCGAATTTTGTCTGGAAGGGATAAAGGGGTATTAGGACATCATAATTCATCCATTGGACACTTAGACACTTGTTAAAGACATTTAGGACAAGTGCATTACATCAATGGAGTCACAAATACACCCTCATCAAGTTGCATTCATCCATTAGTGCACCATCAACACTAGAACATGTAAGCATTACTACATGTTGGAGTAAGCTTTGCTAATGTTATGATAATATTAGGTTTTCCATCCATTGAGAAGGTTGCCATAGGTGTGCATATCCACCATATAAAATTCTTCATGGTACAACCAATTTCAAACCATTACGTTTCTAAATTAGGTATCTGGTGCCAGGTACAACGGCTTTCTAGTTGTATGCACCCTTGCTATATAGATGAGAAACTATGCATATATGTGTATAGTGATTTGGATTCAAATGCATGCACATGAATATATATGTACAATGAAAAGTATTTAATCTTTACATGTATTATAATTTAGGGCTAGATCTTAGGCTACATAATAGGGTTTCATTGTGATTAGAATACAAACTAGGGTTTACGCCACCAACTAGGGTTTTTAAGCTAGGCTCTCATGTTTCTAGGCTAGGATCCAAGCTCTAGGGTCACCATCTTAATGTTTAATTCCACTATCATGACATCATTCTCACTAATACCATGCCCACTACTACAATCACCATCAAGCCTATCAATCCCACTTTGAACATTTCCCATACTTCCAAGTTAAAATTGATAGGTCTTGTTGCTAAAAGCTTTTCACTTGTCTATTCACATAGACAAATCCACTCCTATGAAATATTTGTTGTAGCTTGGTACGTGCAAGTTCACATGCAATAATACTTGAGAGATCATTTTACCCCATGATCCATGGAAGATTCATTGGAGTCATATGAACCTCATTGTCATCACCCCAACCATGGTCAAGACGCCAAGATCCATCCTTAGTAGACAAAACCTCATGTTGGCACCCATACCACACTCAAAGATAAGAAATTCTTTGAAAGGGCGTGTTTGGGGGTTGAGGGAATCTTGATTTTTTTATAATCACACATGAGAGGTTCTTAGAGTCAAATACATTGGATATAAATAAATTCCCCAACGTCTTCATCATCTTCATCATCATCTTCATCACCATCGCCATCATCATCAACGCCTTCATCATCAACACCATCTTCATCATCATCACCATCACCATCACCATCACCATCAACTTCACCACCATCACCATCGTCATCAACGTCACTATCTTCATCATCATCACCATCTTCATCATCATCACCATCTCCATCTTTTGGATGTGATACGGAACCATCACCATATTCATCATCACCATCACCATCACCATCAACTTCACACCATCACCATCATCATCAACGTCACCATCTTCATCATCATCACCATCTTCATCATCATCACCATCTCCATCTTTTGGATGCGAGACAGAACCATCACCATCAACCTCACCACCATCACCATCATCATCAATGTCACCATCTTCATCATCATCACCATCTCCATATTTTGGATGCGAGACAGAACCATCACCATATCCATCATCACCATCAACTTCACCACCATCGTCATCATCATCACCATCTTCATCATCATTGTCATCTGTTGGTCCCTCATCACCGTGTCCATCATCATCACTATCTTCATCATCTTCATCATCATCTTCATCACCATCACCATCATCATCAACGCCTTCATCATCATCACCATCACCATGACCATCAACTTCACCACCATCACCATCATCATCAACGTCACCATCTTCATCATCATCACCATCTCCATCTTTTGGATGCGAGACGGAACCATCACCATCTTCATCATCACCATCACCATCACCATCAACCTCACCACCATCACCATCATCATCAACATCACCATCTTCATCATCATCACCATCTTCGTCATCATCACCATCTCCATCTTTTGGATGCGAGACGGAACCATCACCATCTCCATCATCACCATCAACCTCACCACCATAACCATCTTCATCATCATCACCATCTTCGTCATCATCACCATCTCCATCTTTTGGATGCGAGATGGAACCATCACCATCAACTTCACCACCATCGTCATCATCATCACCATCTTCATCATCATTGTCATTTATAGGTCCCTCATCACAGTGTCCATCATCATCACCATCTTCATCATCTTCATCATCTTCATCACCATCACCATCATCATCAACGCCTTCATCATCATCACCATCACCATGACCATCAACACCATCATCATCAACGTCACCATCTTCATCATCATCACCGTCTTCATCATCATCACCATCTCCATCTTTTGGATGTGATATGGAACCATCACCATCTTCATCATCACCATCACCATCACCATCAACCTCACCACCATCACCATCACCATCTTCATCATCATCACCATCTTCGTCATCATCACCATCTCCATCTTTTGGATGCGAGACGGAACCATCACCATCTCCATCATCACCATCACCATCACCATCAACCTCACCACCATCACCATCATCATCACCATCTTCATCATCATTGTCATCATCTTCATCACCATCGCCATCATCATCAACACCTTCATCATCAACACCTTCATCATCATCACCGTCTTCATCATCATCACCATCACCATGACCATCAACTTCACCACCATCACCATCATCATCAATGTCACCATCTTCATCATCATCACCATCTTCATCATCATCACCATCTCCATCTTTTGGATGCGAGACGGAACCATCACCATCTTCATCATCACCATCACCATCTCCATCATCATCACCATCTTCGTCATCATCATCACCATCTTCATCATCACTGTCATCTGTAGGTCCCTCATCACCATGTCCATCATCATCACCATCTTCATCATCACCATCACCATCACCATCATCATCAACGTCTTCATCATCATCACCATCATCATCATCATCACCACAAGTGCCCGATGGATGATTTTCCAAAGTTGACCCCCGTATGCAAAAATTGCACACTTCCTCACTGAGCAAAACCCTAGTTTCCAAGATGGACGTACAAGATGACACCGGGGCCACCCCTAGCACCGGAGGGGAGGGGCACCCCTAGCACTATCCCGGCGTCTTGAATCCAACGGAGTCGACGGTTCGTCGATCCAAGCCATGGTCTTCATTCTATGGCTCGTTCTGTCTCTCATCCAAAAGGCCTTCAGGGACACCTGCTGGATACCTGTCGGGGGCATAGAACTCCAACCGTGCAACAAAACTGAGTTCCAGGGAGTCATGCAAGTGTGTCTAGGTAGGTTCCGGCCGGGAACGCTAGCCACAAGTGCCCGGTGGATGATTTTCCAAAGTTGACTCCCGTGTGCAAAAATTGCACACTCCCTCATTGAGCAAAACCCTAGTTTCCAAGATGGACGTACAAGATGACACCGGGGCCACCGGACCAGAGGGGAGGGGCACCCTAGCACTATCCCGGCATCCTGAATCCAATGAAGTTGACGGTTCATCGATCCGAGCCACGGTCTTCATTCTATGGTTCGTTCCGTCTCGCATCCAAAAGGCCTTCAGGGACACCTACTGGATACCTGCCAGGGGCATAGAACTCCAACCATGCAACAAAACTGGGTTCTGGGGAGTCATGCAAGTGTGTCTAGGTAGGTTCCGGCTAGGAACGCTAGCCACATGTGCCCGGTGGATGATTTTCCAAAGTTGACCCCAATGTGAATGCCATCCAAATTCGCTAAAGGGGTGCATTTCTCGTCCGGAGTCCCCCGGGCGTACGTGGCCACCGTGGACAGGTTGAAAATGGCCACGTGGACCTGTGGGAGCTGACAGAATTCCAAGTCCGCTCGTCGGTTTGGGTTACGTGGCCCCAGAGCAAGTCCCCAAAGTGTCCCTGAATGACCCCGGGGTGCCCGACTAGAATGCCCGTAGAGCCCGAACCGTGGCTCGGTTTGCGAATCCGTCGATTCCGGTGGGTCCAGGACATCGGGTTTCAGCTAGGGGCCCCCCCATAGTGTGCCTTGAAGACCCGTAAGCGGTGCCAATGGGCCATCTCCAGAGCTAGGGTTTTGCTCAATGAAGGCCATCCAAATTCGCTAAAGGGGTGCATTTCTCGTACGGAGTCCCCCGGGCATGCGTGGCCACTGTGGATAGGTCGAAAATGGCCACATGGATCTATGGGAGCCAACATAATCCAATTCTGCTCTCCGGTTTGGGTTTCGTGGCCCCGGAGCAAATCCTTAAAGTGTCCCTGAATGGCCCTGGGGTACCCGACAAGAATTCCCATAGCACTTGAATCGTGGCTCGGTTCATGAATCCGTCGATTCCGGTGGGTCCGGGACGCCGGGTTTTAGCTAGGGGACCCCCCACAGCGTGCCTTGAAGGCTCAGAAGTGGTGCCAATGGGCCATCTCCAGAGCTAGGTTTTTGCTCAATGATGGCCATTTCAAATTCGCTAAAGGGGTGCATTTCTCGTCCGGAGTCCCCCGGGCGTGCGTGGCCACCGTGGACAGGTCCACAATGGCCACGTGGACGTGTGGGAGCCGACGGAATCCAATTTCGCTCGCCGGTTTGGGATCCGTGGCCCCAGAGCAAATCCCCAAAGTGTCCCTGAATGGCCCCGGGGTGCCCGACTAGAATGCCCGTAGTGCTCGAACCGTGGCTTGGTTCGCGAATCCATTGATTATGGTGGGTCCGGGACGTCGAGTTTCAGCTAGAGGACCCCCCACAACGTTCCTTGAAGACCCGGATGTGGTGCCAATGGGCCATCTCCGAAGCTAAGGTTTTGCTCAATGATGGCCATTCAAGGACACTTTGAGGATTCTCCCCAGGGCCATGGAACCCAAATTGGCGAGCGCAATTGGATTTCGTTGGCTCCCACAGGTCCACTTGGCCATTGTGGACCTATCCACAGTGTCCACGCATGCCCGGGGGCCTCCGGACGAGAAATGCACCCCTTTAGCTAATTTGGAATGGCCATCACTGAGCAAAACCCTAGCTCCGGAGATGGCCCATTCGCACCACTTCTGGGTCTTCAAAGCACGTTGTGGGGGCTCCCCTAGTTGAAACCCGGTGTCCTGGACCCACCGGAATCGACGGATTTGCGAACCGAGCCACAGTTCGGGCGCTACGGGCATTCTAGTTGGGCACCCCGGGGCCATTCAGGGACACTTTGGGGATTTGCTCTAGGGCCATGGTTCCCAAACCGGTGAGTGGAATTGGATTTCGTCAGCTCCTACAGGTCCACGTGGCCATTGTGGACCTATCCACGGTGGCCACGCACGCCCGGGGGCCTCTGGACGATAAATGCACCCCTTTAGCGAATTTTAAATGGCCATCACTGAGCAAAACCCTAGCTCCGGAGATGGCCCATTGGCACTGCTTCCGGGTCTTCAAGGCACACTTTGGGGGGTCCCCTAGCTGAAAACTGGTGTTCTGGACCCACCGGAATCGACGGATTCGCGAATCGATCCACGGTTCAGGCGCTACAGGCATTCTAGTCGGGCACCCCAGGGCCATTCAGGGACACTTTGGGGATTTGCTCCGGGGCCATGGAACCCAAACCGCCGAGCGGACTTGGATTCTATCGGCTCCCATAAGTACACGTGGCCATTGTCGACTTGTCCACGGTGGCCATGCAAGACCAAGGGCCTCCGGACGAGAAATGCATCCCTTTAACGAATTTGGAATTGTCATCAGTGAGGAAAACCCTAGCTCCGGAGATGGCCCATTGGCACCGCTTCCGGGTCTTCAAGGCACATTGTGGGGGGTCCCCTAGCTAAAACCCGGCATCCCGGACCCACCGGAATCGACGGATTTGCGAACCGAGCCACAGTTCGGGTGCTACGGGCATTCTAGTCGGGCACCCCGGGGCCATTCAGGGACACTTTGGGGATTTGCTCTCGGGCCACGGAACCCAAACTGGAGAGAGAACTTGGATTTCGTCAGCTCCCACAGGTCCATGTGGCCATTTTCGACCTGTCCACAGTGGCCACACACGCCCAAGGGCCTCCAGACGAGAAATGCACCCCTTTAGCGAATTTGGAATGGCCATCACCGAGCAAAATCCTAGCTCCGGAGATGGCCCATTGGCACCGCTTCCGGGTCTTCAATGCACGCTGTGGGGGATCCCCTAGCTGAAACCCAGCATCCCGGACCCACCGGAATTGACGGATTCGCGAACCGAGCCATGGTTCGGGCGCTACGGGCATTCTAGTCGAGCACCCCGGGGCCATTCAAGGACACTTTAGGGATTTGCTCTGGGGCGACGGAACCCAAACCGACAAGCGGAATTGGATTTCGTCGGCTCCCACAGGTCCACGTGGCCATTGTCGACCTGTCCACGGTGGCCACGCACGCCCGAGGGACTCCGGACGATAAATGCACCCCTTTAGCGAATTTGGATGGCCTTCACATTGGGGTCAACTTTGGAAAATCATCCACCGGGCACTTGTGGCTAGCATTCCCGGCCGGAACCTACCTAGACACACTTACATGACTCCCTGGAACCCAATTTTGTTGCACGGTTGGAGTTCTATGCCCCCGATAGGTATCCAGCAGGTGTCCCTGAAGGCCTTTTGGATGCGAGATGGAACGATCCATAGAATGAATACCGTGGCTCGGATCGACGAACTGTCGACTCCGTTGGATTCAGGACGCTGGGATAGTGCTAGGGGTGCCCCTCCCCTCCGGTCCGGTGGCCCCGATGTCATCTTGTACGTCCATCTTGGAAACTAGGGTTTTGCTCAGTGAGGGAGTGTGCAATTTTTGCACATGGGGGTCAACTTTGGAAAATCATCCACCGGGCACTTGTGGTGATGATAATGAAGACGTTGATGATGATGGTGATAGTGATGGTGATGGTGATGGTGATGAAGATCATGGTGATGGTGAAGATGGTGATTATGATGGAAACGGTGATGAGGGACCTACAGATGACAACGATGATGAAGATGGTGATGATGATGACGAAGATGGTGATGATGATGGAGATGGTGATGACGAATATGGTGATGATGATGGAGATGGTGATGAGGGACCTCCAAAAACTCAAGCATTAACATGGGTGAGGTAGGTCTAAAGCCTCCCTCAAGGACATTTCCAACCATTAGGTGACAATGATGAACATGTTAGTGCTACTCAATCATAGCTCCCAAATGATCCTCATATTCATCCAAGTACTAGACCAATATTGAAACAATTCCTAAGGCTCCAAATGGAGAGAGTGGTAGAGAAAATGGGGGCAATGTCCAGATTGGGTGTTGTGGGCATCTTGGTAAGACCTAGGGTTTGAGGATCGAAATTCCAAGATAGACATGTAGACTTGGATTCTATAAGTTGAGTTCTCTAGTGGTGTACTTGTGTGACGTGACAAACCCTTCTAATAGTGATCCTATCCCACTTGGAGTCCAAATACCCCCTATTGAGGGTACGTGTGGTGGGTCACGGATTGTAGAGCTAGATTAGGTTAATAGGGCTACATTAGGTTTCTAGGATTCTAGATTAGTTTCTGAGGGTTAGATTAGTGTTTCTAGGGTTAGCTTAGCTTTCTAGGATTTCTAGGGCTAGATTATGTTTCTAGGATTCTAGATTAGTTTCTGAGGGTTAGATTAGTGTTTCTAGGGTTAGTTTAGCTTTCTAACATTTCTAGGGCTATATTATGTTTGTAGGGTTATATTAGTGCTTCTAGGGTTAATCATGCATGAATAAACAATCACATGGCTATAAATCATAACTTAATCATAACTCAGACATCAAATAAACGATATAAGATAACGATATCAAATAAACTATCTAACATGAATAACAATAACCGTGCATGAATAAACAATCACATGGCTATACTATGTACCTCATTCAATTAGGCCTCTCGGTTTTTTATTGTCTTGAACAACCTCTCATGCTCCACATGAGGTAGTAAGTAGCGCACCTTGTTTGATGAATCCGTTGACATTGTTTGCAGTTGGATGTCTGTACCCACGATCAAGTGCGTAAAGTGATACACCCGCGACCCTGGTCTATAATATGTGTATGTGTAGCCATTGCTCTTTGGTCCCTTTCCATCCACTATAAGATATTCCCCTTGAACAACCATCGAGCCAGTCAGAAAGGTAATGCCTTCACTATCCATTAATGATGCGAGGAGGGTTTGCTTCCCCTGGATGCATCATGCCAACCAATAATTCGTCCCAATTGCACTGTCTTTCAGGGAAACAACTGCATAGATGTGTCCTTCAAAAATGCATTTTAAGGTCATATTCCAACAAGTAGTGGTTTGATAACTTGGATAATTACAAAAACAAGGAGGGAACCGGGATATGCATGCAGAAATGTTTACCTAGCTGTACAAGATCAGATATATGATCATATTCATTCGAAATATAGGACTGGCCTTCCTCTAACTGGATTGTTTCAGCAACTGCACATGGGTCCACTGCAAGTGATACATGATCCCATTCATCAACCCAATCCATTGATTCGCACTCATCCCACTCACAACTACTGCAAGACCCACAAAAGCAAGCAAGTTTTCGCGTCCATATTTCAAATAAGGGGTTGTTTGAGCTTCGAACCGAATGAAATCCAAGAGTTCCTTGCACAGTACTACAACTATAAGAACGCGATCGATCTATATCAACCACATTCCAGAAATTTCTGACAACATGTCCTCTACCTATTGGTATGTGTTGCTCCGTGGTTCGATCTGACATTTTTTCTTTGCACCATCGAACTGTGGATTCGAAATTCCGAATATGAGGGCCTACCATGCACCTCATCTCCTCCCTTCGTAGGGTAGTTTTGAGACATGCTCCAGCCCCGTCGTGCGCAACACATCATAAGTCTTGTGCAAAATACTCAACCACTGGAAAACACGTGCATTTTTTAACTGGCCTGCACAACCATCTGACCATATCCAATGCTGATCCATCTGTATACCTCTCTCCTTCAGCTGATTATAGAAAATTTTGAAGCAATGCTGCACATAATGCAGGTCGTGGCACCTGTCGTCACTGATGTAGAAGTTGGTCTCTTTCAATATTATCCTCATGCCGTTGCTGCTCTCTTGCGCGTGCCTGTACGTGATATGGACCATTATGCTAACTTGGTCTGAATGGTAGTATTGACTTTGAATCTCATTCTGTGGTTGTAGGGTGTAGTTTTCTACAAAGTCCACAACCGACAATATTGTGCCCTTGGGAAAGGTGTCTCTACAATGTCTGTACTGTTCATCTGCCATCGTGCTACATGGACGTGATGTACATAATGCTCGGTCTTTTGGTAGAATTCCTTCATGAATTTGCAAATTTGTACCTGGTGCCACAAAACCAAGGGCATTAATACAACGTGACATTTTCAATCTGAATATATATATGTACAAATTCAACATGTACAGTATGAAAGCATGCAAACTTAGATTACATGTGACTCCACCAATGCAATATTTTTGCTTTCCTTCGAACTATCTACTTGATATGTTATGTACTGGAAGTTCTGCATTTCTACTGACATCCTCCAAAATTCGTGCTCCGTGGTTGCGTGGATGCAGCGGCTCAATAATGCAAATCCACTGCAACTGGAACATGTCCCATATAAACATGATCTTTTATAATATTTTTGTCCTTCAGGCCTTCGACACATTATGCTATGTATAAATTATCTTGATGCATTCGGTGGTTGTAACGAAGGGCAATCCTGCATAATGTTAGTATGCAAACCACAAAATATATGTCTATATGTATCATAATAGTACTCAAATTCTACATGGTATCTACAACAACATGTATTGCGATCAATGCAAATTCTAACATACCAGGGTTTGCATTTTTCGAAGGACCTTTGGCCCAAGTTCAATTGTGTGTGCTCATTCTTGAACCTATCATAGAGTTCTGTTTGTGTCATGTCAAGGAAGTGCTTGACATGGATTTCACCCCCCCTAACACCTTTTCTCAACTTTAAAACATCTCTTTGATTCGATGACGGTCTAGTGTTATCATGCCAAAACTTTTGCACTAGTTCTTTAACAGCATCAATGAGCTTCATGTCTGAACGAGGTAACCTACCAACAAAGGCCCGCATAGTAGGCGACGTTGCCTTGTGGATTTGTCTACAATCGATTCCGATCGTACACGACGGGCCGCATTAAAATCTTTTGTACGATAAGTTTTTCCAATCAAATTAAATGCAGATTGTAGATTTCTAACAACATGATTGTTGGCCTCTGAACTTCTAACTACCTTTATGCCCAAAATTCTCCTAACATGAGCTAGACAATGTGATTTTCACAAAGCAAGAAACAATTGACATTTTGCTGCATCGGTATTGGATTCAAAAAAATCTTTGATTATCTTTGTACAATGGAAATCAATAGTGCGTTTGGGCATCTTACCTTCAAGTCCTGAAAATGAACTTTCATCCACATGAATACGTCTGGGAGTTCTTCGTTGTCCGGTTGATAGTCGAGGAAAGGGAGTCGGCAAGGAAGTACGAGTCTCGTCAACGGTTTGTTGTGGCCCTTCGTTCACAAATTGGTCCTGCAATGGAGTGTGTTCGCTAGGTGGGTGCTCTTCTTGGGGTGGTTGCCAGTTAAGAACTTGTTCAACATCCATCCCTTCATACTCGACATCAGGCAAGATTTGATTGACTTCAACCACTTCATCATTGCTTGTTGATGGATCTAAGGCACTAACATTTTGATTTCTACGGTTTTGCATGTACAACCTGGCATTTTCTCTTATCTCATGGGTCTTTTCAGGGGGCGGTTGTGTCCTTCTAGACTTTCTTTTATTATTACGTCTGTTGCCCATATTCAATGCGTTTTTTGGAAAAACGAAAATATGACCCCTGCAAGAATGAACAACAAACAAGATATTAAAACTCGATGTGCATGATTATTAAAGCTCGATGTAGCAATTGATTATGTACAACAACATCTAGTGAGAATGTTTTCATATAATCTTAAAAGATATTGGGAATGCCCTACATATAAAGTTACAAAATCACCTCTAGGAACTCAGTAGGATGGTATTGGATGGTGGTATGGGATGTTAGTAGGAGCAAATTCCCCATAAGGGAGAAGCTCATATCACTTCATTTTCATGGTATGGATGAGGGAAAATATCCCCAAAAGACTAAGAGTTTTCAATTGTTTAGGTGTTTGTGTGAGTTGTTGTAGTGAAACCATGAGGAATTCAACAAATGTTTGTCTACTAGATGGAGGAATGTGATTATGAAATGTTATTGGTGGTGATGCAAGTAATTTTTTTTTATTATCTTCATGAAAGGTTCAAAGCATTGCTTGGTGCATGTTGTAGTTTTTTTTTGGTAAGATGTTTTTATTATCTATGTTGAAGATTAAGAAGACTAAAATATATCTATCATACAATTCATGAGGAAAAACCAAAATAGATGCCATTCAAACAAGTGAATGAAGACTAAATTGCATTTAACAAGATAAAATTATCACCATACCTCAAGGATTATGATTGTTCTTTGCTTCAAATGTCAAATGTTCTTTTGATGTGTCCACTATATGTAAGAAGACTTCATGTGTGTCCAAGTAGCATGAGAATTCAATCCAAGGTGCCAAATAGAGTCCAACTGTTGTGTATTCACTCAATTGATCCAAATAGAGCCCAATAGGTGTGTATTCAATACAAAGAGCCAAATAGAGCCCCAAATGTTGTGTATTTTATCCAAATGGTGTATGAATTCAATCTACCATGTAAATGATTGTCGGAATGTGCGTGAAACCAGCGAAGAGAACGCGATGAATGAGGAAAAAAATGTGGGAGAAATAATGCGGGTGATTTTCTAAATTCTATGTTCAACAGGGACGCGCGCGCATCTGGCGCATGCGCGTCCCTGCTGAACGTTGTAATGTTTGGTGGGTAATGTTCATTGTATTTATTTCCCAACAAATATAAATGTGTCGGGTTATGCCTAGAGCCCCTCCCCATAAAGAGCCCCTCCCCCATAAAGGCCTTTAGGACCTCTTCTAACCCATAATCCCTAAGTGCATTTAAGTGCTTCTAGGTGTTTAGGGATTTAAGGGTATATTTACAAATTTGTGTATTTTGATTTCAAAACATTAATTTAATTTTCAATTAGAAACATATGTATTACATCAAGAATAAATAAATACATAGTAGATATATTAATGTTGTATAAAGTGATGATGTATAAAACGATGATAATGATGATAATGATGATAATGATGATCACCATCATCATCTTCATCATCATCAACACCATGATCATCATCATCAACTTCATCATGATCATCATCATCATTGTGAGGACAAGGATGATGATGATGATGATGACGATGGTGGATGATGATGAAGGTGATGATGATGACGAATATGATCATCATCAAAATCATCATATTCGTCATCATCATCTTCATTAGTCACCATCATCACCATCTTCATCATCATCATCATCATCATCGTCATCATATGATCATGGTCATGATCATCACTGTCTTTGTCATCATAGTAGTCATCTTCGTCTTCGTCATCATACTCGTCATCGCCATCTTCCTCATAATCATCACCATCGTTGACATCTTCGTCATCATCTTCTTATCATCATCATCATCATCATCATCATCATCTTCATGATGATGATGATGATGATGACGATGATGAAGATGTTGTTGGAGATGATGACGAATATGCAGCACATCATCGTCGTCGTCGTCTTCGTCATGATGATATGATGATGATGATGATGATGAATATGACTACGATGATGATGATGACTAATTTGGAGATGATGATGATGAGGAGGAGGAGGAGGAATATGCAGCACATCATCATCATCATCAACATGATCATCATCATCGACTTCCTCATCATCATCATCATCATCATTGTGAGGACGCGGATGATGATGAGGATGATGAAGATGACGATCATATGATGATGATGATGATGATGATAGTCATCATAATAGTCATCTTCATCATCCTCATCATACTCATCATCACCATCATCCTCATCATCATCATCATCATCATCTTCGTCATGATGATCTGATGATGATGATGATGAAGATCATGATGAAGATGATGATGATGATGAAGAGCATGATGAAGATGATGATGATGATGAAGATGGTGATGATGATGATGACTAATGGAGATGATGATGATGATTATGATGATGATGTTGATGATGAAGATGATGACGAATATGCAGCACATCATCCTCATCCTCATCATCATCTTCATCATCATCAACAACATGATCATCATCATCATCATCATCATCATCATCGTTGTGAGGGCGAGGATGATGATGACGATGATGGTGGTGGATGATGATGAATATGAGTACGATGATGAAGATGATGATGATGATGACAAATATGATCATCATCATCAAAATCATCATATTCGTCGTCATCATCATCGCCATCTTCATCATCCTCACCATCATCATCATCATCATATGATCATGGTCATGATGATCATTGTCTTCGTCATCATAATCGACATCTTCATCATCCTCATCATACTCGTCATAGCCATCTTCATCATCCTCATCATACTCGTCATAGCCATCTTCATCATCATCATCATCATCATCATCATCATGGTGATGATGATGATGAAGATGATCATGATGATGAGGATGATGTGCAGCATATTCGTCATCATCATCATCTCTAGTAGTCATCATCATCATCATCATCACCATCTTCATCGTCGTCGTCATCATCACCGTCTTCATCTTCGTCATGACAAAGATGATGATGATGAAGATGATGATGACGATGAAGATGGTGATGATGATGATGATGATGACTACTGGAGATGATGATGATGATGATGATGATGATGATGATGATGATGATGTTGATGATGAAGATGATGGCGAATATGCAACACATCATCATCATCTTCATCATCATCCACAACATGATCCACAGCATGATGATCATCATCTTCTTCATCATCATCGTCATCATCATCATTGTGAGGATGAGCATGAGGATGATGATGATGATGATGATGATGATGATGATGACGACGATGACGAAGATGTTGTTGGAGATGATGACGAATATGCAGCACATCATCATCATCATCGTCGTCGTCTTCGTTGTGATGATATGATGATGATGATGATGATGATGGATGATGATGAATATGAGTACGATGATGATGATGACTAATTTGGAGATGATGATGATGATGATGAAGATGACGAGGAATATGCAGCACATCATCAACATCTTCATCATCATCATCAACTTCCTCCTCCTCATCATCATCATCATTGTGAGGACGCGGATGATGATGAGGATGATGAAGATGATGATCATATGATGATGATGATGATGATAGCCATCATAATAGTCATCTTCATCATCCTCATCATACTCGTCATCACCATCATCCTTATCATCATCATCATCATCATCGTCATGATCTTCGTCATGATGATGATGATGATGATGATGATGATGATGATGATGACGACGATGATGATGAAGATGGTGATGATGATGATGACTAATGGAGATGATGATGATTATGAAGATGATGATGATGTTGATGATGAAGATGATGACGAATATGCAACACATCATCTTCATCATCATCATCATCTTCATCATCGTACTCATATTCTCATCACCATCATCATCGTCATCATCTTCATCATTATGAGGATGAGGATGATGATGATGATGATGGTGGTGGTGGATGATGATGAACATGAGTACGATGATGAAGATGATGATGATGATGACGGATATGATCATCATCATCAAAATCATCATATTCTTCATCATCATCTTCATTAGTCATCATCATCGCCATCTTCATCATCCTCACCATCATCATAATCATCATATGATCATGGTCACGATGATCATTGTCTTCGTCATCATAATCGTCATCTTCATCATCCTCATCATACTCGTCATCGCCATCTTCTTCTTCATCATCATCATGGTGTTGATGATGATGAAGATGATCATAATGATGAGGACTGTGTGCTGCATATTCGTCATCATCTCCATTAGTCATCATCATCATCATCATCACCATCTTCATCATCATCATCATCATCATCAACATCATCATCATCACCATCTTCATCATCATCATGATCTTCATCAGCATCATCATCATCATCACCATCATCATCATCAACATCATCATCATCACCATCTTCATCGTCATCATGATCTTCATCAACATCATCATCATCATCATCATCATCATCATCGTCATGATGATGATGATGATGATGCTGATGAAGATCATGATGACGATGATGGTGATGATGATGATGATGTTGATGAAGATCATGATGAAGATCATGATGGTGATGATGATGATGTTGATGATGATGATGATGATGACAACGATGACTAATGGAGATGATGATGACGATGATGACAACGAAGACTAATGGAGACGATGATGATGATGTTGATGATGAAGATGATGGTGAATATACAACACATCATCATCATCTTCATCATCATCCACAACATGAACCACGGCATGATCATCATCATCATCTTCATCATCATCATCATCATCATCATCATTGTGAGGACGAGCACGAGGATGATGATGATGACGATGATGATGATGATGATGATGATGATGACGATGATGATGAAGATGATGATGATGATGATGATGACTAATGGAGATGATGATGAAGATGATGATGAATATGCAACACATCATCCTCATCATCATCAACATCTTCATCATCATCATCAACAACATCATCATCATCATCATTGTGAGGATGAGGATGATGATGATGGTGGTGGTGGTGGATCATGATGATGAATATGAGTACGATGATGAAGATGATGACGATGATGACGAATATGATCATCATATTCGTCATCATCATCTTCATTAGTCATCATCATCGCCATCTTCATCATCATCACCATCATCATCATCATCATCATCATATGATCATTGTCTTCATCATCATAATCGTCATCTTCATCATCCTCATCATACTCATCATCGCCATCTTCTTCATCATCATCTTCGTATTGTCATCATCATCATCATCATCATCATCATCATCATGACGACGACGAAGATGTTGTTGATGATGATGATGATGACGACGACGAATATGTTGTTGATGATGATGATGAGGAAGAGGGTGATGACAAAGATGATGATGATGATGGTGGTGGTGGTGGTGGATGATGATGAATATGAGTACGATGATGAAGATGATGATGATGTTGATGATCATCGTACTCATCATCATCACCATCAATGTTGATGATGAGGATGATAATGATGATGATGATGACGTTGACGATGAAGATGATGACCTAGATGTTGATGAAGATGAGGAAGAAGGACGATGATGATGATGGTGTTGATGATGACGATGATGATGATGATGAAGATGATGATGATGATGGTGATGAGGATGAAGAAGATGATGATGATGGAGATGAAGATGTTGATGTTGATGTCGATCATGATGGTGATGAAGATGATGATGATGATGATGAAGAAGAAGGTGGCGTTGATGAACAAGATGACGATGGTGGAGATGTTGATGAGGAAGGGGGAGATGACAATGATGATGAAGATGTTGATGGTGATGGTGATGATTCATCATCATCATCATCATCATCATCACCATCACCATCATCTTCATCACCATCATGATCATCATCCTCATCACCATCATCCTCATCATCACCATCATCATCATCATCACCATCATCCTCATCATCCTCGTCGTCATCTTCATCACCATTGTCATCATCATCAAAATATTCATCATCATCACCATCACCATCATCTCATCATCATCATCATCATCAACATCTTCAACATAATTGTCATCTCCCCCTTCCTCATCAACATCTCCATCATCGTCACATCTTCATCAACTTCATGTATCCCCTTGACAAAGGAAATTAAATAAACCATACAAAGGCATACAATAGCCTGTACGCGCAAAGACGTGTGCGCGTTGTTATTAACGCGTGCGCGTAGTTGCGTGCACGCGTGCCTGAATTCAAATTGTTTTTGGCGCCCTTGCAGGCTTGGAATTAGCTTCAAATTGCACCTTGAGGCTCGGTCTGATTTATGCCTGATTTATGGCAGAAAACATCAAATGCTGTAACTTTCGTTTTTTCACAACTAGTTCCACATAAGCTCCACGAGTGCACTGCAGATGAAATTGCACATGCTTGTCGAGCTCTGTGTGCAGATTCTAAATATATAATTTTTAAATAGATCTGTTGTTGTTTTCTATTTTTAATTCATTTTTAACTGCACTCATGTCAAATTTGTAAAAAACATAGGTCGTTTATTTGGTCTATAACTTTTGATTGGCTTACCTATTTCGAAAACGGAAGAGAACCCGGACAAGGGAACGAAAATACCTGCAACCTAAAAAAAAAGTATTTTGATTTTTTTAGACCATGATATGGTGGCTCAACACTTGACCATGTCGTTTTAGGGCTTCACTGACTTCGGTAATTAAAAAAATATATATAAAATTGACTTTTAAAATTTTGGAAAAATAGCTCCGCGGAAGATTCTTCTATTGCCTACGCCTCTACATATTTTTTTTCTTGTAAATTGAAAATTTACATAACCAACGGGTGGCTCAACAAAAACATGTGCATTATGTTTGAGAAAAAAAATAACATACCAATCTTCGAATAATGACATTTTGGGGTGGTTATACCACTTTTCCGTAAATAAAAGTTATATATTTCGGAAGGTCATCCGTTTTTCTATGTTTCATCTGTTTACACCTAATCCAAAAAAGTTTTGTAGATACCTCTAATAATTCATTTTAATGATAATATTTCTGTTTTTCCAGAATGTCATTGCAACTAACGTGTCATAATTGGGTATCATTACCTTGCACCAGCCCAATCATTAAATATAAACACTTTCACTATAGAATCAAAACCCTAAGATTTTCAGACCCAGATTAACTTAGTATACATTTCAATAATTTTCATATCAAGCCATTCATGGCAAAGACTTATAAGATTTCTGAAGATATAGCATACATAGGTTCAAAACCCTAAACAACATTTTAATTAACCTTACTATCTACCTTTCGTGTTGAGAATACTAGCAAGACACTTTACCTCACTTAACAGAAAACATGAAATTAGTATCGTTATCTAACAGTGAGCTTATAACCCTAGTAGAACCATAAACAATATCGAAAACCAATAGATGAACAAGTTAAGGCACGGTTCTCAGGTTTGAATTCTCGGTACTATCAGAGTTACATCAAAACTTACAGGTTAGGATCTCGTCAGACTTATCACAAGGTTTATACACATATGGCTCTCAGCCAACATTTAAAAACACAACAGTTCATAAAATAAGACATTGCATTTTCACATTTACTGGAGCAACGCTCACAGTTTCAAAA
The DNA here is from genome assembly GCA_027924585.1 of Larix kaempferi. Classification (NCBI taxonomy): domain Eukaryota; kingdom Viridiplantae; phylum Streptophyta; class Pinopsida; order Pinales; family Pinaceae; genus Larix; species Larix kaempferi. The sequence goes on from BSBM01000092.1 coordinate 14,749,276, forward strand.
TACGCAAAACTTAGGAAGTTTGGAACCAAATTCCTTTATTTAAAACTGAAAGCAAAAACAAAAGACTTAACATTGCAGCAACAGAACTTCTACTTCATAGAAACGAGTTAGCCCATGGCGTTCAACTCTCCCAAGACACTGTATTAAATATCCATTATCGACGAATTGAAATTTAAACATTGCACAGAAAATTATTTGAAGTTTCAACACTGTTCTTCCATTAAAAATAGCGAGGGTTCATCCCTTTAACCTTTACATCATAAAAAAGTATACATTTCAATAAAATACACAGCGAAACGCTATAGAGCAAGTATCAAGACAAGCTGAGGGTTCTAAACTTGGAACACTTATCATCGGCTCCAAAAAATTACAAGACACTAAGCAAACACCGTGCCAGGAAACAAACACCAAACCCTTGCCATTGTCAAGCGTCGACCACATCAGAACTAGGAGAACCTACGAGGTAAGGAACCACCGAAGCTTACCAGTGGACAAGTAGCGCTCTCCCACCAAGCTTCAAACACTGTAACCCTTCGATGCAGTAACACCTGCCACAAGGAAAAGTAGGAGGTTAAAACGAGATTTGAATGAAGTCTTTTAAAACTTTAAAGAACAGTAAAACTTCAAAGTGGGAACGTTACCTGAGTATTGCAATTCCAAGATGAGAGACATACTAAACAATCCAATCGATGGAGCCACCTATCAACACACAGAACCTAGATTTAAGTTCTGAGCACAATACATTATCGTAGGCCATGAGTATCGAACCGGTTCAAAACCTAACTGATACTATTCCATTACACCATCGAAGATACCAAGAGGCTCGGCTCTGTACGAGGAATACAAACATCTCAGAAAAACTATAAGGGTTACTCAACAGGTCCAAGGATCAAACTCAGGGAAGGAGTCCTCCGAGAAGCAACTACTAAAACCCTACAATGTAGCAGGTTGTCGGCCTCTCACCCTTACCACCACCCAAGCGAAATGAAAGCCACAAAAACCACTTCGGCGTAGTTCATAACCAAATCTAGGGTTTCTCAACTTCAAAGCCCAAGGCATCTGAGATCAACGATGGAGGAGGGGCCAGCACGATACGTCGAAGTTCGGGCAACAACCATGTTTAATGCCACATTTATTATCACGATGCCACCACAGTAGACCGAGAGACAACACTGTATCCAGCTCGACGAAGGAGTAGCATTCAGAATTCATTATCACGTGAACCACAGCCACATCGATAGCAATTAAGATTTCCACTCAAGGCTGAAAGAAAGTGACTTAAATGCCAAAGCTAGACTTAATAGCCTGCCAGCATACTTGTACTTAAACATTCAATACCTCGTCATATCACCTTCCAGCGTTAAGACTTAGGGTTACAACATTCAATTCATATCTTTTCCATTGATTATCAATCAAATGCATGGTTCACACATAATGCATATATCTTTCAAATTGATACAAGTCGCATTCCATACTTAGGGTATAGATAGAATTCAATTATGCACATTGTATTATTTGTTCACATAGCATAGCATATCACAATATATAAATAATAGATTGGAAAGGTCTAAGCCTATAGTTTTGTAATTCCCACATTAGGATCATCTTAAATATGTTGGTAGGATGATAGTGAACATTGCTTTAATAATACGTTTATTCATGCATTTATAAAATGAGAAATGCATAAAATACTATAGTTATATTTATGTTTTTCCAAATTTTCCATGTATTCAAAATGTACTAATTGTTTCTTGTTTCTTGTAATGTCCCTTGTTAGGAATTTTATTAAAATGACAATTTTCCACTTTTTTTCCTTGGTTCGACCTTTGACTAGTTTTGATCTCTAGGTCCCAAATTTGCCCCAAATGATCCCAAATCTTCTGAGAATGTATATGAATGATATTAGAACATAAATATGTGTTTCAGGGATGCCTTTGTACCTTTAAAACACTTCTGCAAATACTCTTTCAATTCTGGTCAATGTAGGTAACTTTACTAGTGATTTCCCTTTGACTAATATTGGTCTCTAGGTCTCAAATTGACTCCAAATTCCTTCAAATATTCAAGGAAGGTGTATGAATGATATTAGTAATTGAATATGATGTTCAGGGATAACATATGGCCACCAAAAGACCTCTGCAAACTCTCTTAAGATTCTGGACCAAGTATGCAATTTTACTAGTAATTTGGGGTTCAAATCCCCCTGAGGTAAGTACTGAAAATGGCTTCCCAAATGCCTCCAAACCCACTCAAATTTATGAACAGAGGTATGTAATGTGTTAAGTATGTTATTAGGGTCTCATATGAACCATTAATGGTTTATTACAACTGTTCTCACCCTCTCCCATTCAACTGCAAAAATCACCAATTCGACCCTTGGGGAAATGGCACTATTTCTTCTCCCAATGCAATTAAACTGAGTAAAAATACTTCAAATGCTCAAGTACAGTACATGAAACTTTTAAAATACATCCATGGCAGTCCATTAATCACAAATGCATCATAGAATCATCCATTCATTCGAAATCAACATCAATACATTGGTTCACAACAAGGTAGTGGGGAAATGGCATTGTTCTTCCATTAAAAATGAGATTTATACATTTCTACTTGGAATTTCGACCTGAAACTTTCTGAAGATGAAGAACAGAGTATTTACTTCATATTAAAAAATAAATGGGGCATTAGAATCTCCCCCAAAGAGTACAATAGCTCACCAAAAACGCCCTCCCTCAAGGATCAAGAATATGCCATCAAAACTGGAAATGGTTGAAGGAGTGAGCTGCAATAGAAGAAACCATGAGCTGCCCTGTAGCTTACACCTGCAAATAAAGACTCCATTAAAGCTCCAAATGAAAGGTCTGAATGGCCTTTCCAATTGCCAACTTGGATGGGAATCTTTCACCCTCGAAATTGGCTAAGGCAAGAAACTAGTCATCCACTAGCTCTCCCTCTTCACAAATGCAATTGCAAATTCTACAAATGATCAAAAGCTGGTTTCATTCTTTGTTATTGACATTTATAAACTTCTAATGTCCTCCATGGGTCGAATTCCTTCCAAGATACTCATGCCAACTCATGTTGGGAAGAGATTCCAAAGAACGCCACTTGTACAACAATTCCTAGTCTCCCACTTCCACCAAATCACATGTGGAAGCATCTTAGCTGCCCTAACACCCTTGAGCGCCCTCTTGGAGTCTATTTTTAGCCTTGACATGTCATATATGTCATATGTCAGCCTTCAGGTCTGATTTGTGTCATAGGTGTCATAGCATCTTCATTATTGTTGTCATAGAGCTAGGGAATCTAGCCCAAGTGTCTCACTAGCTCCAAATTGCCTCTTCCTCTTCCATGGGAGTTACTCTTCCTCTATATTTCGACTTTGGATGAGTCATGCAATGAATAATACCTTTTGGACTCCCCCAAGTATGTTACCATTCACCTTGAATTCGAATTGGTGAGAGAATGATGCCAAATGTAGTGGGGAAATCTAGCCATATGTGGGTCCCACTTCCTCCATGTGTCTTCATGATGAAATGCCACTTTGATTTTCACTTGTATATATTTATTTAGATCCTTTATTAAATATATCTAATGTTCAAACATCATTTATTATCCCCATTATTCCAAATCCCAAAGCTTCCACCCCAAACCTAGGAAACTAGTAATTTTCCTCCTTGGCAATTATTTGACCTTTAGCATCAATTTGACAAACTCTAATGAATAGAGCCAATGTGATTAGGCCATTGTGACCCAATACCAAATTTGGGACATGACAAATCCTCCCTTCCCAATATTGCTTGTCCTCAAGCAATTTTAAATGTGGGTGTTGAAGAACCTGCTTTCTGTATAATTCTTTGAAGTTGCCATTGAATTGCCCAACCTTGAGTCTTTGAGTTTCCATGAAGATTTTAGAGAGGAACCACCATGCTTGCTGCTGCACTACTCTGATTAAAATCACTTTATTAAGTGGGGAATCCATCTCCCATACTGCTTGCTTCCCCAAAAAATATGAAACCAATGAGATAAAAATTATTCCAGGGTCCCATTGCTTGTATTGCACCCCAACAATTAAAAGTGCTCTCCAACCCATACCATCAGATAAGAGGATTCATGGATCCCATTTTCTTGTATGCGTTCTTCTAAACATCATGAGTACAAAATATATATCATCAAAGTGCATAACAAACATAATGAAAATGTACATAAAGGAGATGCTTCATCAAAGAGTCATGAAAGTGCTTATACCTCCAAGCATGTAGACCACCATTTTCCAAGTGCATACAATCTTCAAGTGACCCATCAAATCTGGTCCAATGACATAGGTGAGGATCCCATGTCCAATAGTGTTGCTCCAAGAGAATGTGATATGCATCAAAATATTCAGCCATGCATTCTTTCATCCAAGAAGTGAATGAAGAATCTCCACTAAAATCTGAACCAAATAATGAGCAGGAAAAACAAGGAGAATTCAAAGGACTCAAAGAAGTCTCATCCATACATCCATGAGGATATGTATCATCATAAGGTAAAGCAATATGCTGCTGCAATTCTAAATAATGAGGTGCTCTATTCATGTCATCATCAAAAGGAGCGGTAGGAGTTTCATACCCCTCATGTGGCACCACTAGGAAAAAACCTTTCACCCAATTTTCATCCCAAAGTGATGTGGCTGGAAAAGAAGTGTGGGGTGAGGAATTATGAACCAACTTTAATTCTTTACAACTCTTACCCATTGAAATATTTAATTCATCTTCTCCATAATTGGTTGGTCCAACTATTGTGAGATCATGTACCTCTTCCAAGGCTTTGCAACTCTCTCCATGAGGCAACTCATAATCCCTTTGAACAAGGACAAGTGCTTGTCCTTCTTCTTGTTTTAGTGTAGTATCTTCAAGAACCTGCATATCAACATGTACCTCATGTTCCACAATTACATTAGGTTCCTCTTTTGTGGCATAAATTGTTTCATCCTTTTCCTTGAAAAGAGAACCATTGCTCATTAATTTTTCCGAGTTGCTTCCAATTTCACTAAGCAACAATCTGAACTCTTGAAAGTATTGTCTCCACTTGTCTTCAAAGGATGGTTCAATTAATTTCCTAAACTCCTCATTCTCCTTTAAGGTTCCTTTCTCATCCTTACTCATGGTGACCAATGAATGCACTTCTTCTCCTACTTCTTCCCTTTCACCAAAGTACATCCAGTTTCAGTTTCTAAGGGTGGTGGCTTATTTCTTTGACTCCTGGTCTTCATTAATGTTCTACCACATCAGGTGCCAAGACCATGCTTTGATACCATTGTAATGTCCCTTGTTAGGAATTTTATTAAAATGACAATTTTCCACTTTTTTTCCTTGGTTCGACCTTTGACTAGTTTTGATCTCTAGGTCCCAAATTTGCCCCAAATGATCCCAAATCTTCTGAGAATGTATATGAATGATATTAGAACATAAATATGTGTTTCATGGATGCCTTTGTACCTTTAAAACACTTTTGCAAATACTCTTTCAATTCTGGTCAATGTAGGTAACTTTACTAGTGATTTCCCTTTGACTAGTATTGGTCTCTAGGTCTCAAATTGACTCCAAATTCCTTCAAATATTCAAGGAAGGTGTATGAATGATATTAGGACTTGAATATGATGTTCAGGGATAACATATGGCCACCAAAAGACCTCTTCAAACTCTCTTAAGATTCTGGACCAAGTATGCAATTTTACTAGTAATTTGGGGTTCAAATCCCCCTGAGGTAAGTACTGAAAATGGCTTCCCAAATGCCTCCAAACCCACTCAAATTTATGAACAGAGGTATGTAATGTGTTAAGTATGTTATTAGGGTCTCATATGAACCATTAATGGTTTATTACAACTGTTCTCACCCTCTCCCATTCAACTGCAAAAATCACCAATTCGACCCTTGGGGAAATGGCACTATTTCTTCTCCCAATGCAATTAAACTGAGTAAAAATACTTCAAATGCTCAAGTACAGTACATGAAACTTTTAAAATACATCCATGGCAGTCCATTAATCACAAATGCATCATAGAATCATCCATTCATTCGAAATCAACATCAATACATTGGTTCACAACAAGGTAGTGGGGAAATGGCATTGTTCTTCCATTAAAAATGAGATTTATACATTTCTACTTGGAATTTCGACCTGAAACTTTCTGGAGATGAAGAAAAGAGTATTTACTTCATATTAAAAAATAAATGGGGCATTAGAAGCTCCCCCAAAGAGTACAATAGCTCACCAAAAACGCCCTCCCTCAAGGATCAAGAATATGCCATCAAAACTGGAAATGGTTGAAGGAGTGAGCTGCAATAGAAGAAACCATGAGCTGCCCTGTAGCTTACACCTGCAAATAAAGACTCCATTAAAGCTCCAAATGAAAGGTCTGAATGGCCTTTCCAATTGCCAACTTGGATGGGAATCTTTCACCCTCGAAATTGGCTAAGGCAAGAAACTAGTCATCCACTAGCTCTCCCTCTTCACAAATGCAATTGCAAATTCTACAAATGATCAAAAGCTGGTTTCATTCTTTTTTATTGACATTTATAAACATCTAATGTCCTCCATGGGTCGAATTCCTTCCAAGATACTCATGCCAACTCATGTTGGGAAGAGATTCCAAAGAACGCCACTTGTACAACAATTCCTAGTCTCCCACTTCCACCAAATCACATGTGGAAGCATCTTAGCTGCCCTAACACCCTTGAGCGCCCTCTTGGAGTCTATTTTTAGCCCTGACATGTCATATATGTCATATGTCAGCCTTCAGGTCTAATTTGTGTCATAGGTGTCATAGCATCTTCATTATTGTTGTCATAGAGCTAGGGAATCTAGCCCAAGTGTCTCACTAGCTCCAAATTGCCTCTTCCTCTTCCATGGGAGTTACTCTTCCTCTATATTTCGACCTTGGATGAGTCATGCAATGAATAATACCTTTTGGACTCCCCCAAGTATGTTACCATTCACCTTGAATTCGAATTGGTGAGAGAATGATGTCAAATGTAGTGGAGAAATCTAGCCATATGTGGGTCCCACTTCCTCCATGTGTCTTCATGATGAAATGCCACTTTGATTTTCACTTGTATATATTTATTTAGATCCTTTATTAAATATATCTAATGTTCAAACATCATTTATTATCCCCATTATTCCAAATCCCAAAGCTTCCACCCCAAACCTAGGAAACTAGTAATTTTCCTCCTTGGCAATTATTTGACCTTTAGCATCAATTTGACAAACTCTAATGAATAGAGCCAATGTGATTAGGCCATTGTGACCCAATACCAAATTTGGGACATGACATTTCTATAATAAGAGCTTTTTACAAAGTCGAAACGTTCACAAATCAATACACATGGTAATAATATTCTTTATGAAATGGAAAGACATTGACTAGATCATGATAGCACTTAGACATCGTAACCTAGAACGTATTTAGAAATTCGTAAGCATAGGTAATTATTCTGGACGATTCACTAATGAATCTAGTATAGATATTAATCTTTACGACTTCTGCAAATTGTAATTTGGGTCAAGTTAACACATTTAGAAGTAGAACAAGGAACCATACCTAAAGCAAGGAAGTACTTAGAATTTTCACCAAACATTGACGACTAATTGAAAAATATATATTCACTTTTAAAACACTTGAATTGTCGTATTATTCTTACATGCTTTTCTGCACAGTGAAACATGTTCAAATGCTTTAGCTAAACACAGCTAAGTAAACCTCGGGGTACCTCGTAGGACCCCTTCGTCATCATTCAAAAGCAAACTGTCAGTACTTTACCAAGAAATTAATCATAGTAGAAACCTATGTACAACATATAGTTTACAATTAAACACAAGCAGATTTGAAGAGGTATTTTTGTGTTATGAACGTAAATTGTCTTTTGTTAAAAGATCAGTATTCATTTATTTCCGCATTAGCAAATACAACTATCATTATAATTTGTTTTAAGAATTTCAACGTGTCGTTATTATTAAAATTAGTTAAAGAGATTTAACTATCATTTTATGTTCTGCATTAGCAAACTCAGTAATTGTTACTACTTTAAATTTTTTTTATTTTTGTAAATTTTAGGATGTTACAGCCAAGAGCTCTTCCTGAGAGGAATCTCTTGCTGCAGATCTTGCATAAGTAGCTCAAATTATCCGCTGGATGCTCTCTTTCTTGATTCTTTAATAGCTCCTCGGCTTGGTATCTAGGATACAATACATCCATAGTGGCCGTCTGGCAATAATCTCTACTCCACCTTCAATACTAAGCTTCCTTTCTTTCCACAAAGAGTATAAATCAATAAACCGGTGGACTGATAATGCAATCTCTATGAATTATACTAACGCCCATTTTTAGACATGAATTTGGTCAGATTTGATTAAAAAATGGCCAGAAAAGAGAGGGGCGTTTTGGTGGGTTTTTATCCTACGCGATGAGAGACGCCTTCAACTCACCATTATTTCATCTTTTTGGCCCAACCAACTATTCGGTTTCATAGCAACAAACTCGTAGAGATTTGTCATGGTTCGACTACCAAAATGCGACCATAATAAGGCATCGACCACTACTGTCGACGTTGACTTTCCACCTTGGTTAATGATAGCTTATGGAGGTCCGACTGGTCATGGTCCGACCACCCCCTTTCTGTCGACCCTTCGATAGATTAACAATCATGTATTTTCGCTAATATATGGTCGATACTATTTTGACATCTTGGGGCTGTAATACCACTTGTTGTCAGAATCACATCCAGTATTTATGGTGATGGATGCAGATTCAGTACCGACCCATACTCATGCCAGGAGGATTCCCATTGCACACCTTCAGAATTATAATGTCTTTTTGACAAAGCAAATAAATTGAAAAGCACACCTTGCAGGTCGATACTGTTTTGACATCTTGGGACTGTAATACCACTTGTTGTCAGAACCGCATCCAGTCTTTATGGTGATGGATGCAGATTCAGTAACCCATACTCATGCTAGGAGGATGCCCATTGCACACCTTGAAAGCGCCGTTGTGTAGGAAGCCCTTTATTTTTTCCTCTTTGCGATAGCTTCTGTTCTACATAAATGTGTAGAGCTGTGGTAGTGAGATATTGATTAGATGATGTTCTTGTATAGACTAGCCATGCGATCAGCAAGATCGTTCGGCATGATGAGTTCTACTATGATATATTATAGGATTTTGATTTGAAGGGTTTTTCTTTACGTATTGTGCCATGTTCTGAACAATTCGATTTACATAAAATCCTGAAACTCTGAAATGAGTAATGAAATACTTGGCAACGCAGGTATGTTTCACACGTCGCAATCTCAATCAGCCATAAACGACCAATTCCTCCATATAGATGGTATCTCTAATTTTGAGCTATCCCACATCTCTGCCATTGCTCTCCTTGATCCCTGCGTGGAATTCATGTTCAGAACATTTTCTGTTTGCTTGGAGTGACAACAATGCTGAAAATGCAGGCAAGCCCTTATTTATTCGTTATGGTCGGCATTGATGTTTTTATATGTTTGTAAAAGAGGTCGAGTTTACGAGCGGTCTAGGTCGACCCTTTTAATATGATTGATATAAATTTGGTCGGGCCCATGGTCGATGAATAATGGTCGGTCATACATGTTTCGAGATTATAACTTGTATGTTGGTTGAGGTTAACCTTGGTCGGCCTCCTTAATTTGGTCGGTTATTGACTTGATTTACTGGACAGATTCTTGTCTAAAGGAATTTTTACAAACGATACTCATATACAGGTCCTGGGTATCGCCACACTTGCAATCAGAGTTGAAGAGAATCAACCTACGAATCGGTATAAATTTCAAAAGATTATTTCTTTTAAGTTCTATTTGCGGTATTAAAATGAATTTAAATCATTACAGTATTAAAATGCTTTTTAAATTTGCAATCGCCAATTCAAAGCTTCAATCCTGAACACATTCTCCAACATGAATCTGGTGTGATGTACAAGCCATTCGATATTCCCTTGATTACCAATTTAAACAACTACCTTGTAAATAAAATAAGTGAATATTTTAATATCATTTTTTTTGCTTATATAAGTTTCCTTTAACATATAACCTGAAAGTATAAATATTAAAGTCATTAGTTTTCAATGATCAAAGTCGATAATATGCTCGTCATTAAGTAAAATGGTCGACGTTATTCTTTGGGATATTGTAAAATGCAGGCGAGCCCTTATTTATTTGTTATGGTCGGCATTGATATTTTTATATGTTTGTAAAAGAGGTCGAGTTTACAAGCAGTCTAGGTCAACCCTTTTAATATGATTGATATAAATTTGGTCGGGCCCATGGTCCGTGAATAATGGTCGGTCATACACGTTACTTTGGTCAATATTATAACTTGTATATTGGTCGAGGTTAACCTTGGTCGGCCTCCTTCATTTGGTCGACTGTCGGCTGTTAACTGAATACCGACCACCGGACTGATTTCCAGTTGTAGCTTGTAATTGCAAGCCATGCCAGAACTTCACCAAAAGCTTGCAAAGATGGTCGACAAAATATGACATTGGCCGCAGTTGTCAATGGAATCACGTCTTCTACTGCCATAATCCGACCTCAATGGAGTCATCCATTAACCACGACATATCTAACTCCGACTGATATAGTGTTTCCTTGCTCAGAACATGTCGATCTCCATAGTTCGTTGAATGAAATGCCTCGTCTGAGTTATTAAACATGTTCTACGGTCTCTCGCTTCACATATAAAAGACATGCTTCATATAAAAGACAGGCTTCACAAGAAAAAATATTTCTTGTCGAAGAAGCTACAAATGTTGATATTGAGCAACCGCCATATAAAATACCGTCGACTAGAAGAATCCGACTAAGAATTCGTAACTTCTGTTGTGGTGGCGCAGTACACAGCCTCGTATCAGCTTCAATGAGAAACAGTTTTCTTAAGCACAAATTTATTGGACAACTTCTATTTGGCATTATGAAATATGAGTATTGTTATTTTCTGGAGGATGCCTAGAGTACTTAGTATATGTAGTAGAGCGATTTCTGACTTCATTGTTTCTCCATTCAGGAAATAAATGCACCTTTACTTGACCTTACTGTTGTATTTGTATGCTTTAAAAGACTTAATATATTATTTTTACCATGTTGTATGGATTTAGCAGATTACAATGGCAGTGCCGTTAGTTGGGGTTTCTGTGTGTTTCAGGGTTATTTATGAATTTCATTGACAGGAATGTATAGTACCTTCTGAAAGAGGAATTTGAAGGAGCTACTCTAGATCTGGTTGAATGAAAACATGCAATTTCCATTGTTGCAAGGTGAAGGAAAGGCGGGTTCAAAGTAGTTTGAAAACAATGCATAGAGTGAATCCATTTATGAATCAGTATTATCACTGTTTTTCTTAATTGTGAAATTGCCTATTTTGATTGTTTGGCTGAAACAATGAATTCCATTGTTCACAACCCATTTTTGGTCCATGTTGTTGCTCGATCTATAAATTGTTTGAAGAGAGATTCGCTCTTGTGGTTCGTAAATATTTTACCAAGATAACCAATGGAGGGTTGGAGTAGTTGGGATTGCAGACATTAGTTTCCCAATTTGTTCTTTTATGTTAGCTCGTTTGATTGGCTATTCTTGTTCATTAAAAAGAGCCTTGCATTTCTGGTTTAAAGGAAACAATAGGAAACAATAGGAAACAATATTTGTTATCCACGTTCTCGAAGTTCGCCATATACAAGTTTCAATAATACTTTCCAATGGTTGACAGTCGACTCATCCATCAGTATTTCGACCTGCTCGTCGGTGAGGCCGTCAATCAAACAAGAACAAGTTATATCGACCTGTCATTGTCGGAAGTAATCTGCAGTGGTCGAATAACATGTGAATGCTCAATAGCTAACCGATAATTTCCTATTTCATCGACCAGTCAATAGTAAGCTGCTCGTAGACGCTATGCTACTAGACCAATTATCGACTTGTTTTCTTTTGTATCGACTGGAGTAGTTATTTTAATAATACTTCATGCAGCCAAACTTAATACTTGAAAATTTAATACTTCTAATGAGAAGATCTTCTGGGGCGCCCATCTTCTGTGAAAAATCGGGATTTCAGCAATTAAGCAAGGCAAGTAAGCCTACCTCCCTTTCTTTTCTTTTGTAGTCTGTTCATTTATTAGTTTGTTATAGCTGCCTCAACTTTCTTGATTCTTCAACCTCCCTGAAGTATAGTTTAGGAACCCTGAATTACTAGATAAATGAGTAGGTGTTACAGTCCAGAGAAGATCTACTCATACTTGTGTAACCTCCTCAGGTATAGGCAAAGCCCACGTGAAGAAATCAGCATGGACGTGCAGATCATGCCCATTTTTATTGATGTTTTGTTTGGAAAGGACCTCACTCGGAGTGACACAAGTCATATTAAGTGTAAACTAGTCATTCCCGAGAAGGATGTTAAGGAACGTTTTCTTCCATTTTGGACGCGTGAAGAGATAAAAGAAGGTATTCCCCTCAAAGTATTTGACATGAACGAGGGAAGAGGAATAAGTGAGAAATTCATGTTGAAATACCAAGAAAGTTGCAAGACTTACATGTTTCAGAATGGATGGAACAAGTTTGTTCAAAGCAAAAATCTCAATGTTGGTGATACTCTCGAGTTTCGGTGGAACACTGAGAGTAAGCGAGTTCTCATGAGCAGCCTCTAATCCTTCTCATCACGGTAAGATTTATTGCTTGTTTTAATGAATTTCTCAATTAGATGGTGATTGTCAGGTAATTTTAGTTTAGGTCAGTTAATAGTCTAAAAATGATTCATCAACCATTTTGTTCAGATTCCTGTCGAACCTCGACAGACTATTTGCATTTAACGTTAGTTCAGAATCACGTCGTGGTGATGAAGCATTTTCATACTATTTGCAAGTAACATTAGTTCAGAAATTTATGTTTCCGTTAATATATTCTCATCAACCATTTTGTTATGATTCCTGTCGAACCTCGATCATCTAGTCGACTACCAGATCAAATATGATACGTTGTAATCGACTCAGACTACTGGTTAGCATTTGGATCACATGGTGACTGTGGCTACTTTGGATAAGAAGTTGGAACAAGTAATTTTTTTATAACATAATTAAGATTCAAGTGTTAAATATGAAAATGACTTCCACCACCTTTTTTAATAATCTGTGTACTATTTCATTTCAATATCACTTATATAGCACATCATGTGGACATGTGCAACATCAACAAGATGGAATAAAGAGACATTTAACTACCAACTTTTTAAAAATAAATGATATGACTTTCAACATATTCAACTTCAAACGGATTGAAAAAGAAGTTACTTTATAATCTAAATTTCAAAAATTGCTCATTAAACATTTCATGATTAAAAAAAAAATTATATAAATGGTTTTACATTTTTCTTACTCATTTATATATTAAAATACACACTGATATTCCTTTTTTTTTTAAATATAAATGGATACTCTTTATACTGATTAAAAAGAGAGGTTGCAACCAAACCGTTTGATCGATGAATACAAAAAAAATAGAGATTCTTTATATTTGCTCCATGAGCTTCATTATAGTACTTACATTACTATCTACATGTTTAAAATTCAAAATTATGTTATTAGCGTTCACTACTTGGCTTGTAAAAAGCCTAAAAAATTGACCCAATATTAAGAAAGTCTTAAAGAACATGAGAAGAGAGACTAAGCATTGTAGGTACCATGTGCCTAGTGGACATTCTTCCATTGACCAATGGCAGAGGATGTGCAAGGTCCAATGCAGGTTTGTTTCACACATCGCAATCCAACCGACTAATGCATCGATCAACATACGACAACATGTAAGCTCACCCAACAATTGAATGTAGGGAAACCGACTTGGTGAACCAGTAACTTATGTCGACTGTCATGGACGTTGAACCCTTAGCCACATGCATTGACCACCATCGAGGAGAGCATGTCCGCGTGCAACAAGTGGGTGGTAGAAGTATATTTGTTATGTTGGTAGAAGTTGATAGTGTAAATTGGTCGAATCTTTAAATGGTCGATAACATTTGTAAGTTGATAAAGAAATGGTCGATATTAATACTCGGTGGTCAACCTTCTAGCGATGCTTCCTTGGTCGACACAGCTGTAGGTTTCATTCCCTTATTCTCCTCATGTCAATGTTCATATGACCGCGTGGATAATAGTCGGTCAAATAGTTGGTTGAATTAACATTTCTGCAAAACCTTTGATCGATAGATAAGGTTGGTAGCCATCTGGCAGCGAGCAACCGATAGGCTTTCATATTGGGATCCTGAATTATCTTCTTAATTGGGATCCTGAATTATCTTCTTAATTGTTGCGCTTTAGTTATGGTGTATTATGATCAATGCACCATTTGACATGAGCCAGGTAGTTATCATGCTTTTCAATTGCATTAATATGTGCATTTTCTTTTATACAATCTGGTTTGTAACGTGTCTAATCAGATTTCATTTTGCTTATTATTAATTATATAAACACTGAAATTAAAATTAATTATTTTGTTAAAGAATATAATTACTGCTTTATGTTTATTTCTATTAATATTTTTTTTATAAAACAGTAATGTTTTGGAGTAATATTATATAATTAAATATTAATGGAAGCTCCAACAGGCCATTGGAACCATTGACAGAAGCATAATCACTCCACGACCAAAATTTACTCTATCAATTGTCATTTTTGTCCCTAAAGGGGCATTCTTGCATCGACCACTCATTTCTTGTGCTCCTGCTGCAACGAGTCTCCTCCTTTTGATATGAAAACTTTTTTCCTTTAAATATAAACACAACATATTCATACTCTCTCTGCGCCGATGATGACATAGACCAAGTAGTCTATTCGCAAACTATAGTACACAGCCTGTCGTTGACGACTCAAAATAATTTCTTTTTACAACCGATACCACCCAAAAAAATAAGATAAAATAAAATGGACCATTTTGTTCAGCTTCCTGTCGAACCTCAACAGACTATGTCTCCAATGGCTTGTTCGAACTTCTATTTCCAGTTTGTTTTAAAGCTTCCTGTCGAACCTCGACATACTATGTCTCCAATAATTTGACTATTGCTGGACTATTTTTATCTATCCGTCAAATTCAGGAGATGCCTACCATTTTCTACTATAAGACATTTATTAACGGAAACATAAATTTCCTGAACTAACGTTACCTGCAAGTAGTCTGAAAATGCTTCATTACCACTACGTGATTCTGTAAATTCTCGGCATGGTAGATCAGTAATACTAAGCGGAAGCTCCGACAGGCCATTGAAGCTCCAACGTGATTCTGTAAATTCGCGTAGTTTGTAAAGCAAAGCGTACACAAATTTGGAGACGACATTAACATTATGACAGTGCACGAATATTCTCAAGAACCTACGCGCTTTGTGGTCATGTGTAATGGCAGTGACAGAGGTTTGGTCGAGGATGGAAACCATTATTTACAACTATCACATGGCAGCATTTAATATTGTGAGAATAATATTTATATTGACATAAGCATAATCACTCCACGACCAAAATTTAATCTAACAAAAAACAGAAATTGTCTCTGTAGTAAATGAAAATAAATCCTAATGATCAATGATTTAAGCTTTACGAGTTCCCAATTCTCATTTCATACAGTCATTGATTTCTAACATTCCCCATAAGCTTCCAGTGCAATTAAATTTAACTCGTGTTGTCTTTGACACTCCTCGTAGGGTTTTCATCGTCTCCCATATATATATCTTTTCGTTTTGATGATGACTCCCATGTCGTCTAGAGTCTGGCATAACTCCAAAAATTGTCTCCCACTGTGGGAAATCGCAAAGCTCCTTCATTCCACGACAATCTACACAAGAAAAATATTATGGTGGGAGCCTCGACCATTTCGTCTTGGATTTTTCCTATCGATAATAACTATTGGCCAAAGTTGTAAAATATAGACCACTTGAAAGTCTATGCAACCATTCGACCAACTCTCTGTCGACTTGGGGGAGGACCGACTACAAGTATATCGACTAGTGATCATTATTACTTAACTGTGCTTTTCGATTATAGACTACTGGAGACTGTCGGACTGCCGACTAAAGCCATCGACCAACCACTGACAAGCAAATTCCATCGAAGCCCTATTAGTCTTTCGACCTGCTATAATAGTGACTGACTCTTGACATTGTCAACGTTGCTGCACACTAGCGCAAAGGTTAATATACACTGGATAATAATCGAGGCCTGTGTTCCAGCCGTGTTGATGGGATGGCATTGGCGAGCCGAATAAAAGAAATATATATATATATATATATATATATATATATATATATATATATATATATATATATATATATATATATTATCGAGTGTCAATGCACCATTTGACATGAGCCAGGTAGTTATCATGCTTTTCAATTGCATTAATATGTGCATTTGCTTTTATACAATTTGGGTTGCAATGTGTCCAATCAGATTTCATTTTGCTTATTATTAATTATATAAACACTTAAATTAAAATTAATTATTTCGTTAAAGAATATAATCACTGCTTTATGTTTATTTCTGTTAATTTTGTTTTTTATTTTTTTTATAAAACGGTAATGTTTTCGAGTAATATTATATAATTAAATATTAACGGAAGCTTCGACAGGCCATTGGAACCATTAACAGAAGCATAATCACTCCAGGACCAAAATTTACTCTATCAATTGCCATTTTTGTCCCTAAAGGGGCATTCTTGCATCATAATAATTCTAGATGGGTTTATTGGTGATTCCGACAAGTGTTACTTCCCTGCATGGGTGCTCTCTATGGCCGTTGTTGGCAAAGAGTCGAAGGTGATCGATTTGAGACTTGCAGGTGATGCTATTGTAGATCGGTTTAGGTGATCGATTTGAGACTTGCAGGTGATGATATTGTAGATTGGTTTTCTGTGCATCCAGGAGGATGCCCATTGCATACCTTCAGAATCATATATCGACCAAACCGACCAAGCCTTAATCACCGTCGACCAAAACACAATATCGACCATATTTTATAACGACCATATATAGATATTTATGACTTTTAAACATAAATAGATATAAATGCAGACCTCGATAGATATTTATGACTTTCTTTGTCATATTCTGAAGTTTGGTCATTCTTAATTTTCGGAATATGCATTTTGTGTGTGAGCCCATCCATATTTCGATGGACTCGATCATTTCGAACCCCCCGACCATTTTATGAGAATAGAATAGAATAAAGTGTTCTATTTCTGATCACCATATTTTATTTCTCATGACCGACACAATAACGACCATATTGATTCGAACCCCCCCCAGCATACAGACTCCGAATGTATAGATATCTTCGGAGTCTCTGTACTCTGACATCATCCAAAAGGGAGTGACAGAACATTTTGCAAATGGTATTAGACAGACCCGACCAATAGTCTTGCCAGCACAAAGAGATGATTTACTTAAGGTGATGCAGATCCTTAGTGTAAAGGAACAACATGATCAATGGCTATGAACAAAATATGTATTTTCCGTTTATACGTGATGATCGCCTGCGTGCAAAGACATTCAAGTCGTGGTAATGAAGCATTTTTAGACTATTTTTCGGTAACGTTAGATCGAGAAATTTATGTTTTCGTTAATAAATTCTCCCACATCAAAGGTGTCGTGGTATAATGTCATAAATTTCCTGAACTAACGTTACCGGCAACATTTAGATAGTCGTTAGGAATTTTTTGCTATTTTTTTATATATTTACTTAGTTTGATGAGAGGTATACCTGTAGGTGGCTCCACTTTGGTTTCATCATAAGTCCCGACCATACATGATGAAATCATAGGCAAAATCGATTAAATTGAGCAAATAGTTGTATTGCTGATGGAACCAAGCTCGTGCTTAAAATGTACCTGCAGACTAATTAACAATTTAACTCTATCGACCTGAAGTGGTCGGTTGCTAAGAAAGTGGTCGGGCGCCGACTGCTTTGGCATAGTCGACAGGCGACTGCACAAGTCAGTGAAGAGTGGTCGGTGGACAAGAACGTTATAGCTAACTGCGCCATAAATCTAGGGACAAATACATAAAGAAGGAACTTTGTTTTAAATTCGTTTGGAGCACCAGGGAAAAGGGGTTAACGTATTTTCGAATTTCTTCCAATTGAGGGCATAAATTGGCTCGACTTTGCAATGCCAAAAAATAATAAGATTCGATCTGAAGGTGTCTTATTATATCTGAGAAAATCATTCCGCACTGCGATTTCATGGCCTTAATGAAAAGCGCTTGTCAAGTTAGCGATGAGTCGAAGGAGAGTTACTAGGATAGTGACAAGTTCAACTGTGAAATTTTCTCCCGACTGTAAAGCAATTGGTTGTCACAATATGGATCCAATATTTTCTCCTTATGAATATGGTGAGTGCTCTTTTCTATCAGTGCAAAATCTTCAATTTGTTTTCTAATCTGCAATAGAATATGAAATAAACAAAACATTAAAAATCTGAATGTTTTGTAATCAATCTACATTCAAATTTAAAAAATATTAAAACTAAAACTAAACTCCAACTGTAATATAATTTGATATGTTGCAAAAACTCCTCCTCAGAAATCCTCAGTAATTTCTTCTTTTCCGGTGTATGGAGTGACATGACTACAATTTGGCAGACGGTCCTGGAACCTGTAGCACATTGCAACTCTCTATCGATCTGTTCGGGTCAGCGATAAGACGACTGTATGGTATTGGAGTTGATTTATTGTACCAAAGAATGAAAAATTACAAAAAAATTGCCAATTTTTAAGCAAAAGTCGGAGGGCTGTGAAAAATCAATAGTTCATTGATAATGAAAATTAATAACTCTAATACAAACTTTGACATATATCCATTTAAGGATTAAAAATAAATTGATATTTAAAAGCTTTAATTATGTTAATATTCTTATGTCAAAGAATGAAAAATTATCAAAATACATGATTTTAATAAAGATTTGTAATTGGGAAAGCAGAGAAATTGCTAAAAGTAATGCCCAAGAGCTTTGATAGGCCAATGATTCTCAATGGTGGAAAGGCAACGCGAATTATTTTGATTTCCAATTTAAGAAGCTGAAGGGTGGAAAAATTTCCAATCGAATGGATGTATTTTATGTCGTTTCCGTAAAAGATAATGGGGCTAGACAATCAATATATATTGATTATCATTGCCCAAAGTGAAGAACTACAATGAGCCAACAGTCAGTGAAGAAAGCAATACAAGAAAATGAAATTATAAGACAATTCATGCCATGTAATTAATAATGGCAGCGAGATAGGCGAGAGACTCGTCATGAACTTGTTGAAGAAGATGAGGTCACTCACAGATAGCGTGTGTGAGTATAAAAATATGAACTCGTTGTCGTAGCCACGACTAATGAAAATCGCAAACAACCAGATACCTCCATGATCGGAGATACATAGTGCAGTCAAAATAATAATTTTTCAATGTATACGAAGACAAGAAACTTTAGTTATAGAGCTAAAGGTAGATGATAGCTCAGTGATTTAGTGTAGACCTATTCCTTACGCATTGTGGGCTATGCATAGCTATTGAAACTAATCTCCCAGGGCAGTCTTAAAGAATCTGATTATTGGTAGACCTAATCTTAGTGTAGACCTATTCTTTAGTTATTTAGAGTAGACCTATTCTTTTAGTTTATAATAGTTACTTAAAGAACTGTTTCTTTATGTGGTATCAATCAATTCGCCCTCCCTTTTAAATTGTGAAATCTTAAAATTAATTCTAAAATCTTAGTTTTTATTAATTACAATTTTAAATTGTGAAATCTTAAAATTAATTCTAAAACCTTAGTTTTTATGAATTAAAATCAGTTAATCTTATGAAATGTTTCTTTCAATGGTATTGATCGTTCCTTTTCAATTGTAAAATAAAAAAAAAATTATTACCTCCCACTGTGGGAAATTGCAAAGCTCCTTCATTCCACGATAATCTGCCAGATCAATAGCTTCTTCTTCCAAGTATTTCCAGTGAAGTATCAGTCGTTGATTTCTAACATTCCCTGTAAGCTTCCCGTGCAATTAAATTCAATTTAACTCGTGCTGTCTTTGACACTCTTGGTAGGGTTTTCTTCGTTTCCCATAAATATCTTTTCATTTTGATAATGTTTCCCATGCCGTCTAGAGTCAGACATAACTCCAAAAACTCCAAAAATTGCCTCCCACTGTGGGAAATCACAAAGCTCCTTCATTCCACGACAATCTACCAGATCAATAGCTTCTTCTTCCAAGTATTTCCAGTGTTATGTTCATTCAAGTGTGGAATTCATCTCGAGCAAAACTTCTTCTTTGTGCAAATAAATTCCCTTTTATTTTCCACTTTGTAGACTAGCTTGTCGAGATCGCCGACATGTCGAGATGACCCTATCGTCGCGAACTTGTCGAGTATGAAGCTGTCGATGATCGCGACCTGTTGATATTGCTAACATGTCGAAGGCTCGCAGGGGACAGGGATCGTTGTTCGGGTCGAAAATTGACAATAGCAGAATTTGTCGAAGAGCCGGCAGAAGGGGGTAGTCAGACCAAGACAAGTTGGAAAGTGAACGCAAAATTGGTCGACTATTAACTGTGTGGTGGAATTGATGGACACGGGTCGGGAGTCAAAATGGTCGGCTAACTTTAGTTTTAAAAAAAATATGGTCGATAGTCATATGAAACAGTTGATATGAATTTGTAATTTTGTTTTCGATAATATTTGTAAGATATGGTCGGGAGTCAAAATGGTCGCTCACTTTAGTTAAAAAAAATATACCAGATGACACGCGTCGACTGTTAATTGTGTAATTTTGTTTTCAATAATATTTGTAAGATATGGTCGGAAGTCAAAATGGTCGGGTCACTTTAGTTAAAAAAAGATATGGTCGATAGTCGAGTTGGCTGGGCCTTTAAAAATTGATCGACTCTTAACTCTGTGGTGGAATTGATGGACACGGGTCGGGAGTTAAAATGGTCGGCTAACTTTAGATATATAATTTCTAAAGGAAAAAACATATGGTTTTAATAGTTACAACCACTTAAATTACAATTTCCTTATCATTAAATATATAACGTCTTTGTGTTTACTGATTCGTTGTATACTAAAAACAGTGTCTAACATTGTTACAAAATTTACTCTTTTCCTAGCGACGTTCACTTTTGCGCCTCCTAAGGCAAATGCTAGTAAATAGGTAATTTTATTTATATACTTCAAATAAGTGTAGTTTCCATTTGTACCCTTGTACGTGTTGTCACTACCTATAATTACTCTTATGTATTGTACCATGAGTATCTAAGGAATGTGATTTCTTTCATTCAAAATTTTAGAATTTTGAGTCATTCAAAAATGCCCAAAACGTGAGAAACCATGAACTTTATTCCAACCTCGGAATCCTAGAGATGAGGGTTTTCTATGCCGAACATTGTGATCCTCAACGCTTCTACACTCGAGTCAGTTAAAATTTCACGTCATTTGACATGGAACAAAATATCTGAAAATCAAGTCGGTCAATTGACGCGAAAACATTCACCGGTTTTTAAGGTAAAACAGAACTGGGTATATCCACTTCATTTTGCTTCGTATTGTCATGGGAAGCAAAATGCAGCTCAATGGTTCAATCCATTCCTCTACCCTCACATTTTGCAATTCCTTCTGCGTCCCACATTTTCCTCCCACCAAATTCAAGCACAATGACGCAAAAGCCGCTTTGGCCCAACTTCGAACTACCGACTTCGCACTGCCTGCGGAGGAGAACACGTCTAAATTTTCTAACCGAGGTCAGGCGACCGAATCCTCCCGCTCTCCTCAACGGCATAACTGGATAAACCCTAAATCCGGCAACAGGAGAGGCGTCTATGTCCGTCGGAACCCTAAGGAAGCGACAGAAGACTTGTCTGAAGAGGAGCTAAGCAAGCATTTCTGGCCAAACGAAGAAGGTAACGGAGAATTACTGTACGGCTTGCCTTGGCCTCAAAGGAGGGCCGCCATTACTGCGATTCAGACCACGGAGAACTTGCCCGATACTCTCGAAAGGTATTTTTCAAAATTTATCTTGAAATAATTCGAATTGTGTACAGCAAATTCCACAATGTTTATATTGATTTATAAGAATCATATGCATATAGAAGGACATCAGTTATACTGGAATAAGAGCATGAATTTTTTGTAAGAATCCGTCTAAATAAATTAAAAAAGGAAGTACACCATAACATTTTGTACTGCTGGTGCACACGTATATGATAATAATCATATTTAGTATTCTTTTTGGTAAATTACGCTTTGTTAAGGAAATTGGCTTACATTGGACTCAATGCCACGACATTCACCCGGGATTTTCACCTTGCCTCATCTGTTTGCCTATGGCGAACTGCCTGAGCTCACAGGAGGATTATTCCATCCCAGAGGCGACTTAACAGACTCAACGGTGTTTGTGTAACTGTGATCCCGGCAATTCACCTCTCCTTCACGGTTGACGAACGAGTACATTTTTCAGTTCGCTATTCTCCAAGTCTTCTACCACACTTCAGGACCACAACTGTAATATCTAAAGTGGCAACGGAATTAAATTGATTTGCTTACCAAGTTACCACAACTACCTTAAGGGTATCGCGTGCAGGGAGTAGGAGGTTAAAATGCAATCACACCACAGTACATAATATAGAATACTACACGAACAATCAGTGCCTATACACCTTCACAAGGACTTCCATACAATTGAGGTACAGACATACACCTTCTAGTATCTTTTGCAAAATATTATACAATACAGTACAGCTCAATAAACTCGACTTTCACAGTTTACATCATTTGAGCATTCAATAAATATTCAATCCATTACACACAAAGTACAAAATACAGGACTATAAACGATTTGAACTCTTCCACTTCTAATCTGTTCAGCTTTGCTTCCATAGTCGATCTATTTGTTGCCTGCTTTCTTGTTGTTTTGGAATTGTGTTTCAGCAGCTTTCAAATTTTCAATCAGGAAAGTTGGATCACAACCTACCCTTGCAACTCTGCATCCTTTTTCCAAATCCCCAACCTACTCTTTTGGTTCCATTTCATGCGCACAACCTAAACTTGCAGATCTACTTTGATCTTTACCACTCACAACCTTTGCTGGTGGCTTTGCTTCGACTTTTAATACCTGTAGCCTAACCTTGCAGGTCTTCATCTATTTGGATCTTGTACTTGCAACCTTTCCATTGCCATTTCGTTGCCTCTAAGAAAGTTTCTAACTTCTTTAGATTTTCATTTTTCCTTAATCTCCACTGCTGATTGACTTGACTTCCAATATTAAAGGTCTGTGCATGGATTTGATAGATATAAATGCATTAAGGACCTCTACTATTTCTTCTTAGAATCCAACAATGTTTTTACATGTATATTCTATAGATACCCCCCAACTAACTAGCATTTGCTTATTTCTTGATTGATCTCTATGATCCTTCTTTTGAAGGATTATATCCAATTTAATTATTTATATCTTCACCTCCATAATCCTTCTTATCTAGGACTATATCCTTTATTTATTACTTTCATTTGTGCATTGAAATAATATGTCCACTCTTGCCTTTTGTTTCTCCAGGAGTCATTTGATCAAGAAACTCACCTTTTTCTTTTTACTCGAGTTCTTGTCCAAGCTCCCCTCCTAGCTCCTACATACCTAAGATCCCAATTCCATCAAGAAAACTAGTTTAGGAGTAGCTATTATAAGTCCCAACCCGTTATCCTTAGTTGATATATATCCTCTCAATGCCTATTCTCGAACTTTTTTTGACCTTCTTAGGCATTCTTGGTATTATAGACTTCACTCTATCTTTCTAAGTTGACTTGGAATTGTTTGATGGATACTTCCACCTCCTTGATCTTGATCCATAAATGTTGCATACATTAAATTCCCCTTTGCTAAATGCTTGGAAATTCCTATCCCATCTCTTTGAAAGACCAATTGTTATCAGCTATCCTACATTAATTTTTTGCAAAGATTATTAATAGCTTCCAATGTACAAATAGAGCATTTTTTACAAAAAAAGGCCACAAGGGTGGTACCACAAGCACAAGCACTAGCACTAGCAAGAGGTAATAAATGCCCTCAAAGTCTCACAGTTGCCCCAGATTAGCAAAGTACAAAATATCGCTAATTGACTCACTAATCCTACATTTTCTCTAAAGTTTCCAGATAAATTTACATCTGTTGGATCCTTCATTTTATGGCGAGACCTCCCAATCATTGTTGTCTTTGTTTCTTCTCCTTCCATAACAATAGCCACTCCTCCCCTTGTTGAGAATGCATGCCTAAGGTGCTTCATCTTGTTGTATAAACCACTTGACATTATGCAATATCCCTTCATCATCTTGTTATTTGATTTATCTAAAATAATTATCATTTAGTCCATTCTATATCCCCTGTTGTAAATTTTGGAATATCCCAATGCCATATGGATTAGATCCACCTTTATAAGGTTGAATCCAATGCAACCTTATTGCCTTATCTTTTGAATGTGCTGAGATATTTTTCCTTCAATATTCTCTCGTATCACTTTGTTCTCCTAAATTTTTCACTTAAAGCCCAATGATGAGGCCCTTTTTATTTCTCTTTTATTGTAGTATCTAAGAACCCTATTCTAAACTTAATTAGAGTTTCATGTCAATTGATGGGAAAAATGACATTGAAAAGCACTTCAGTGAACTGATGTGAAACAATTTTTGTCATTAGCATAATAAAAATATACAATAGATTGTCTTCATTTTGTTTCATACTTGTATATGTTTATGCAAAGTACATTGTAGCTTCATGGCCCATTCTATTGCTCTCTCCTCATATTTTGCAATCTCTTATCTGTTCTTGACCTCATTCTCACCAAAATAAACCTCTTTGACAACAAGAAGACAAATGAGGTTTTTGCCCAACCTCGAAGAATTGACTTTGTACTAGTGGAGTAGAACTTGTTTAAATTTTCAAACCAAGGTAAGGGGATTGAATCCTCCCATTTGAATGATAGAACAAGATAGATTGTAAATCCAATGATTGAAGAGATGGTTATGTCCATCAAAGCCGTAAGGAAGGATAAAGGACCCCTCAAGTTGCACAAGCCTGTGTGGAATGAAGGAGCCAAAGAATTGTTGGATGGCCAATGCTGGCCTCAAAGGCGAGCCTCCATTACGATTCAAGCCATGGAGTACTTACCACATACTTAAAAAAAATGTTGCAAACATTGACATTGATGAGAATCGTTGAGGGTCTTAACCAACAGACATAAAAAAATCCAAAAAATTGGAAAACTAAAAAATACAAAATATATTCATTTTTTCCAGTTTAAAAAATATAAACTAACAACACCATTAAACAATCACATTGTTACATTATTTTTTTCCTAGCATATTATCTTGGGGCAAATCCTCAGGCACTTGTTCCTCATTTCGAGGATGGTATCCAGGGTAAACCCTATATTCTTCAGTCCACATGGCTAAGTCAACAACAGGGTTGAAAGCTATTATAACAAAATATTCGTTATGAGCTCAACATGTCACTTACGAAACCTAGGTGGGGAGGATAATACTCCATCCCACTACAACTTGAGCTAGACCCAATTGACACATGGCCATTAAAATATGGAAAGATGATTAATATATAAAATGTGTAAAATCCCAATTGATACATTAAACATTCACCATCGATATTGATTGCTATCCAATCAAAACTCAAAATTTTATACTCAATACTAAATTACATCATATATATAATAAATGTATGTAATCATAATGCGCCATGTAATTATTGATTCCCTTTACCCCTTTTACGAGCAAAAGTAATGGGTCATCCTCTAAAAGAAGGAGGTCATGTGGTCGAAGTTGAAGCCAGAGATATCCTAGAGGTTGTCTTAGTCTGTGAAGAAAGTGGTATTGAGGTTGGCACATGACTCTCCTCACTCTCGGTCTCCTCCTCTTCCCCTAACGACATCGAGTCATCCTCCCTTGCCCATTGCTTCTACTCATCCCCCTCAATAATAGGGCTCTCAATCTCCACCAACCACTTAGACATGGTTTCAACGACATCCACATCAGGGGGTCTCTCAAGCTGCTTTACCCACAACCGAAGATTGTAGTAGATGTGGGCCATATCAATAAGGTGTTGATATTCTAACCTATCAGAGGATCATAATAATTTAAATGAGCCCTTAGGGTCATAAGAATGTTAGAGGGTCATGCAAAGTGCTTATCAAGCATATTATGGGGTCATAAATTATAAAACAAATTAATTTCTACCTTGTTGTGCTTGTTTTTATTTATTTTTTCAAATACACTCCAATTGTGCTTGCAAATCAAATTGCTACAAGTTTGGCTAAGAATCCCAACAATAAATTTCTGTAAAGTGGTGCTTTTCTGCCATACACCAAACTTCTACAACAAATAAGAAAAAAGAGAAGATAAGACTAAACTTACTCTTCTATTCAATGGTAAATAAGAAAGACATAAACAAATAAAACAAAACAAAGCATTGAAACTTGTGATTAAATTTCAAAGTACCTACTTGGAATTAAAGTCTTCCTTTCTTGGAAACCCTTGTTAAAGCAAAATAGTCTGGTTTTGTTCCTAGACATCTCCATCTCTCTATCAAGCACCATCCTCTAAAGATACTTAAAGAACCCTTCCATAACCTCCTCATTGAAATTAAAACCACATGACTAAGAGAAATCGGGTTGAGGAAGAGCTTTGTTGCTGCTATGAATATTATATGTATGTTAGTTAAAGTTATTAGTTATTAAAGTGAAAGGGTGTAACCCTTCACTATACACGCTCAAGCCTATAAAAGCGAGCCTCATTAGAGTTTCTCTGGTATTTTTGGTCTTTGACCAAGAAACCGACCATTGGCCATTGAATTCTTCATTTTTGAAGAAGATAAAAGATTAAAAAAAGAAAGAAGGAAGCCTTCTTCTCCACTCCGCCGCTGCCCTCTTCTCCCGACATTTCGCTGCCATATCACTCCACTCACCATCCATTCCCCTCCTACATCACATTCTCCACTCCGCATTCACTCCATTCCTTCCCCCCGCTCTCCACCCACGCTGTCCATTTACCCTCGCCTGCTCCCACATGCTCTCACCATCCTGCTCACGCCTTCCCCTCCCTCTTGTGCTCGCCCTCCCTACTACTCACGCCTCTCCCCTCACTACGCCCCCCCTCTAATGCTCCCTACCACTGCTCTTTCCCTAATCTCTTCCGTCTCCATCCTCCCCCACACTCTACAAACCTACGTCCTATGTGCCACCCCCTCCTCTGTCTAGCTCCCCGCCACCTCTGCCATCACACCCTCTACCCCACTGCTCACCTTCCCTTTGCTCATCCTGCTGCGCCACCCTCCTCCGTCCAGCCCCCACCACGCCTCTGCTCCCTCCACCACGCCTCACTCACTCATATCCTCCACCACCTGCACCTCTCACACTCCCTCCAACGCCTCCCCCCAGCGGTCACCCTTCCGCTCCATCTCCAACGCCACCCGCCATCCTCCTCCACCCTCTCGCCCTGCCTGCCTCCTCTCCCCATTTTCTTTCCCTCCCGCGCTCCTCCCTGCGTCCTCCACTTCCCTCACTCGCCTCCCACGCCACCACAACACACTTCATCCAGCTCTGCTCCTTAGCCACGCTCCATCGCTCTCCCAACTGCGCGTCCTCGTTGCTCACTACGTGCCACGTTCCTCTCTTTAAGAAGAAGACAAAAAAAAACCTAATTCAAGTCCAAAACAAAAATTATAATATTATTATTACAATTTTTAAATTCTTTTTTTCATACCATTCGAAAAGAAAACCCTATCGTCATATGAACTCCAAATTATAATAATTATTATAATTTAAAAGCCTTCCAAAATAATTTATAATAATATTATTATTATTATCAAAGTCCTTAAGCCTATCTCTATAAGGAAAAACATTTATAATTATTTCCTTTACAAAAAATTACAATTATTTTATAGAGAAATAATATTATTATTTTATTAAAATAATAATTATTTTTGGAAAGAAGAATAAGAAAAATCGAAGAAGACAATTGTCATTGAAAAGGTCAAAGGAAAGAAGGCTTATCAAGAAGTCGAGACGCGTTAACGACAAGGACGACCAAGTTTAAAGACTCATCAAAGAAATCAAAGAAGATCATTCCACCGTCGAAGAAGACAGAAACCATAGAAGCCGATTTGCGAGAGAAATTAGAAGCCAAGTTAAAGCGTTATCAAAAAGACAATGAAGAATTACGAGACATTAATAGACAATCAGAAATAAAGATTGAACTACATAAGATAGAAGAACGGTTCAATGAACAAATAATGTCCAACCAGAAAAATCACATAGAAAAATTATGTGCGCAAATCAAGGAATTAAAAGATGATTAATAATTACAATGAGGCTCGCTTTTATAGGCTTGAGCGTGTATAGTGAAGGGTTACACCCTTTCACTTTAATAACTAATAACTTTAACTAACATACATATAATATTCATAGCAGTTGCATGAATGGGACGTTGGAGCATTTTGTTCCACCATTCATCAATCCATTGCTAGATCATTAAATGTTTTTCAGTCCAAGATTACCCTTGTCCTCATAATAAGAGAAACTAGCTTCTTTAGCTCGATCCGTGGCCCCATACAAGTAACCCATTGTAGGGTTTTCCCCATCAATTAAGGAAAGAACCTTGTGAGCTTTACAAGGCTATGTGGGATTCCGTAGGTGATGATTTTTGTAGTCTGGCTTCATAGTTATGTCTTTGCAATTGGTTGTTTGCATTGAGTTCCTCAATTGGGGGTGGATTAAGCTCATCTTTAAGATTGTAGCAAGAGATACCATTGGGGGTCGGCGGTCGGTTACTGTGCTCACGATTGCTTACAAAATCATGGTGAAGGCCTTGGCTTTGAGGACTCAATCAGTTGCTCAGTATTTGGTCTGGCTAGCGCAAACGGTTTTTGTTCAAAGGAGGTTCATATTAGATACTATGGTTTTAGCTTGGGAGGCTAGGAGTGGGCCCAGGAGACTGGTCAACAATGCTCTATGTTGAAGATTGACTTTGACAAGGCTATGACAGGGTGGAGAGAGACTTTTTGAGGGATGAGCTTTTCGCTGCTTTGACCGCTATGCTAAATGGAAAGTCCCCCGGGCTTCATGGTTTGCCTTATGAGCTTTACAAGGCTATGTGGAATTCTTGAGGTGATGATTTATGTAGTCTATCTTCAAAGGCCTTTACATTTGGTCATTTGTCTTGAGTTTCTCAATTGGGGGTTGATTAAGCTCATCCTTAAGAATGTAGTGAGAGATACTATTGGGAGTTGGCGGTGGGTTACCTTGCTCACGGTTGCTTACAAAATCATGGTGAAGGCCTTGGCCTTGAGGATTTAGTCAGTTGCTCAGTATGTGGTCTAGCCAGCGCAAACAGGTTTTGTTCAAGGGAGGTTCATATTGGATATTGTGGCTTCGGCTTGGGAGGTTAGGATTGGGCCCAGGAAATTGGTCAATAATGCCTTATGTTGAAGATTGACTTTGACAAGGCTTATGAAACAATATTACATATATTGCCTAGTGGGTTGTGGTGGTGGTAAATTAGGTGAGCCTGCTTCACAAAGACCCAAGTTCAATCATCCCAAAGGAATGTTGTCATGTAATGCAACCGACTGTTGTGTTATCTGGTGATTTCTCAGTCATTTGAGCCTAGGCAGTTTGTCCTAGCTAGTGTATATAAGATGGAGGTAGAGCCCACTCCATTAACAAAGAGTCATTTACCTGCGGTATATATAATTAAATATCCTGTATAATATAACTATATTTAATAAACTTTGAACTAATTTGTCCAACATGACTAAGGGTTGCTTAGCCATGTTGGCTAAATTAATTTAAATTTTATTTGATAGAATGTTATTTCGTATCATATATAATGTATCTAGAATGCCATATTATATTTTATATAAAGTTAGTGCATCTAAGATGGAGGTAGAATCCACTCATTAGCAAAGAGCCATTTACCTACCATATATATAATTAAATATCCTATATGATATACATCTATAGTAGATGAACTCTGAACTAATTTGGTTGACATGGGTAAAGGGTTGTTTAGCCATGTTAGCTAAATTAATTTAATTTTGATCTCATAGAATGTGATATTGTATGATAATGTATCTAGAATGCCAAATCGTATCATATATAAAGGGAGGAGAGAGAGAGAGAGAGAGAGCGTATCATATATAAAGGGAGGGGGGGAGAGAGAGAGAGAGAGGGAGAGAGAGAGAGAGAGAGAGAGATCCACGGGGCTAGTTGGGTTATGAGGTGGAACAACTTCATCATATCTGTGTCCTTTGTGTCTCTCTTGGAATGTTTCTTCCCAACAGTTGATTTCCAATGCAACTCTTAACAACCGTTTGCTAATGCTACTTCTCAATTGTTGTTTTCTAATGTCATCCCTCTTCTTGATGGCCATTGTCCTATACGATGGAACAACTTGCATCATCATTGCAATCCTCTCTGTCATTTTCAGGGGAGAGAAAGAGAGAGAGAGTGCCCCCCACCTCTTTGTCGTGTCCTGTACCTAGCTCTCCTGCAATGCTGCTTCCCAACTACTGTTATCCAGTGTCGTCCCCTATGCCAACCGGACTATGGTTGAAACAACTTACATCATCATTGGGACCCTCTTTGTCCTGTCTTCTACCAAAGGGTGTGGGGTGCTTTCATACTTGAGCTGTAGTTCCTCTTGTTACAACATATGATCCATCACAAGTAGATGGTTATGCAGGCCATTGTGCATGCTGACTTTGGTGCCCATCCCTTGCACCTGGAGAGCATCTCTAGACTTATTTTCTTTCTTCATATGATACACACCATGGTAGATTCAACAATCGAACGTGAGAGATACCCCTACTTGGCCCTTTGCTCCTTGATGGAGATTGCCTCTACTAAGGGCCCTTTAGGACGAAGATGGGGTTGGTTCACTGAATCCTCCTTGCTTCTTAAGTGTATTGGCATCTCTATTGAGCACCTCCTCCCTTTCAAGTTTCAACTACTCTTTGGATGCCCTTTGCCAACTTCTTCCCTCAATCTAGAGATCGGCATGATTGTTAGGGAGGGCATTTATCGATAGCACATCTAGGCTACTTGAACTCCCACCTTTGGTTCTTGGCTCTAAGATGGCTTTCTACTTGGACAATTTTTGTTGGTGAGGAATGAACTTATTGTTTTCCTTGAGTACACTCAATGCCATTGGTTACATAGCCTTATATTCCTATTCAGGCAATTCAGGATTTGCTCTCATCAACTACGGCTTGAGTGTGATCACTGTAATTGATGGGATGAGAGGATGTATCAGTTATGCCATCTGTATGAGGTGATGTTGGAGGAGCAGGTCATTTGTAGGTGACCCATTTATTACAAGATTCATTGGAGATATGAGATATCATCGTCTATTTTTTGACTTTGGGGGGTCCCTCTCTGCTGCCTTTTCTATTCTGATCAATGGTGCTTGGTTCTCTTCATCCATGAGGTGGTGACCCTTAGTGTCGGATTTTGTACAACTTCGGAAGATATTATTCATTATATTTTATTGTACCTTCATTGTACTTGTTTGTACCTCCTAAGGGAGATGAACCTTATGTAAACACCTATTTAAATACATGAAAGAATCAATGTAAACCTTGGGGCGCAAAAGAAGAAAAGAAAATGATTAAAAATAAATTATTTATTGCCCCCAGGTGAAGTCAACCCAGTTAGGGATTTTTTGGTTTTGCACCTGTATAAATAAGAGGCTAGTGCACCTCATTATGATTCATTCTCACACTTGACAATTGCGCATCACTTGGGAGAGAGCAAAATTCGCACCTCATTATGATTCATTCTCACACTTGACAATTGCGCATCACTTTGGAGAGAGCAAAATTCGCACAAGCCAGTGGAGGAAGCAGATTTGGGGTTTCTACTTGTGGAAGACATTTTCACATTTTCTCCTTTATCCTTGTACTCTGATCTCGGGATTATCATCTCTATCCGAAGGTTGCTGGGTTTTTCCCAATTGGGTTTCCCAGGATAAACTCTGTCTTTCTTCTAGTGATCTTGGTTATGCATTTATGTTTTTATGCTATGAATGTATGAAATTTAACATGGTATCAGAGCCAGGTTCTAGAAGAAGCCCTTGTTGGAACCTTGTCAGAACCCTGCCGGAACTAGGGTTTCATCTTGTGAGGTCTCCAACCATCATTTTGGAGAAAAGTGGCTATAGGAATTTCGTTTTTGTCAAGGCGCATCTTTTGGTGAAGACGGAATTCAATTCTGAGAATTTTCAATTTTTGACCTAACTCTATGGCTGCAGCAGAATTAGGGTTTCAGTTTTAACTCATTTCTCTCCATAGATTTGGACCAGCCCGCCCTCAATTCAACTCTCCTTGGCAAGGCGCATTTATCTGTGGTTTCAGTTTTTCAAATTATCAACTTTCATTTTTGACCTAGCTCCTGCTAGGGTTTCTGAACCAAATCTGCAATCAAGATGATTGGTATGAAGGTTGAAGATCGTTTGGAAGGAGCTTCCAACTTTACCTCTTGGAAGTCTAGGGTTCTTCTGCTTCTAGAAGAAAATGACCTATTACTATATGTAAATGAGAAGGTTCCTGAACCAGAAGCCAAAGAGGATAAATCCCGATGGAGGAAGAATGATGCTAAAGCAAGAAGGATACTTGTGGATTCAGTAAGAGATCACTTGGTCCCACAAATCTCAGGAAAGAAGAATGCTAGGCAAATGTTCAAGACCATTATGAAGTTGTTTGAACACACTAGCCTCAATGTATCCATGACTTTGAGAAACCGGCTCTCAAACATGAAGATAACCAAGTCAGAATCCATTGCCTCATACTTTATGAGGATCGCAGAACTCAGGGACAAGCTCAGCACCAGTGGAGATCCTATTAATGACAAGGAGCTTGTCCTCACCACTCTGAATGGTCTTCCACCATCTTGGGAGTCCTTTATCCAAAGCATAAGTGGTAGATCCAAACTACCAAAGTTTGACAAGCTTTGGGCAGATTGCACTCAGGAAGAGACCAGGATTGCAGCACGTCAAAGACTCCATGGCCATGGCACTCAACCTGAGGAGAACCAAGCTTTTGTTTCCCATGCCAAGAAGGGTAAGGGAAAAGGTAAGAAGTTCCATAAACACAAGCACCAAGATAGGAGATCTAGTCCTCGCCCAGATCAAAAGGAGAAGAAGGACATATCTCAAGTTCAATGCTATAGGTGCATAAAATATGGACACTACGCCAATAGTTGTCGAAGTTCAAGTAAAAGGAAGCATGAAGCCTCAACTGCTGATGTATAAGAAGATTATCATCACAAGAAGCCAAGGGATGATGATCGTTCGGAGTTCTCCTTCTAGAAAATCCAGAATGCAAGAACAAAGAACTCGCATGGTTCCACAAGAAGGCAGTGGGAGCCCACACACAAAAACAATAAGAGATAAGTATTTTGGTGTTCTTGCTTACATAGATCTGTTTCACTTCATATGTCTTCATAACTATTATATGCAGATCTAATGTGTTGAGCAGTTGATATAGTTTACCTTGTTATATTTATTATGCATATGAGCTACACAACATTGCATGAACACATGATGAAGCTAGTCTAGATGATATCTCCCTCTTGCATGTTTAGAGAAGTGCACACTCTTGACAACATGTCCTAGTGGAGATAGAAGACATCTAGATACTTCCTAGAAGTGTTTGGTAGACATGCTTATGACTGTTGTGATAAAGTATTAGCTAAGATGCTTGTGTAAACTATTGTCTTTACATTTGATTTTACAATGTCATTGATCATCAGTCGGGATTTGACTTGTAGGGAAAAGACCATGTGATTTGACCTACAAGAGAAGACTTGTTCCAATGGACACATGAATCCTGTTGATGTTCAGAAGGAAGCTTCCAGGAATACGACTCTCAGCCTAGAAGGATGACCTCGGAGGAAGCTCTCATCGAAGTAAAACCAGAAGTGGGTAACCTTTAGATATTTGGTTATCCAGTCTACATACATGTGCCCAAGAAGAAAAGGACGAAGTTAGAACCTTCAGGCAAGAAGGGAACTTTCGTGGGATATAGCGAGTCTTCAAAGGCATACAAAATTTACATCCCAGAATCCAGACAGTCTGAAGTCAGTAGGTATGTGATCTTTGAAGAAGAGATGGCTGTTAGGAAAGGTAGAGGATCATGCATGGAGATCGATGCTAGAATCAAAGAAGATGAGATCATCTCCCCCTCCAGTTCAGGAGGGATCTAGCAGAAGAGGATGAACCTATCGATTCCATTGATCCAATTGATATCCTCAGAAATGTTGTAGGTTGGAAAAGACCTAGATGGGCACAACAGACTTTGCAGAATGCAGAGGGTTCTCTCAGAAAGAGGGAGTCGACTATGATGAGATATTTGCTTTTGTGGTTCGATATACTTCCATCAGATCAATCATTGCTATTGCTTCAGCTATGAGATGGAAGGTGCATCATAATGATGCAGACCCCAACCTTTACTACAAGGTTGTAGATGACGAGCCACTGATTTTGGTATTATATGTTGATGACTTGTTTCTCACAAGAAATGAGAAACTCATTGCATGGTGTAAGAAGAATCTTGCCTCTGAGATTGAAATGAAGGATCTTGGATTGATGCACTACTTCTTGGGATTAGAAGTATGGCAGAGACAGAAACAGATTTTCCGAGGACAAGGAAAATACACCATTGATATATTGAAGAGATTCGGGATGTTGGACTGCAAGTCCATGGCTACTCCGATGGATGCAAATTGGAAGAAGTTGAGAGATTCTACTTCAGATTCTGATTTGATTGATCCCACCATGTATCGCTAATTGATTGGGTCATTGATGTATCTGACCAACACCAGACCAGATATATGTTTTGCTGTGAATGCCCTCAGTTAGTTCATGTGCGAATCGAGGCAGATTCACTGGATTGCTGCAAAACATGTGCTCAGATACTTACGTGGCACTGCGGGATATGGATTGAAGTATGCTTCAGATTGTGACCTGATATTGCAGGGGTTTATAGACTTAGATTGGGCCGGATGTGTTGCAGATCGGAAGAGTACTTCCGGATGGTGCTTCAGTTTGGGTTTTGTAGTTATTTCCTGGTGCAGCAGGAAGCAAAACTCGGTAGCACTCAATATTGCAGAAGCCGAGTACATGGCTGCTAGCACAACAACTCGAGAAGCAGTTTGGCTTCGTAAACTCCCGACAGGATTGTTCGGCCAAATTCTAGAGTCGACCGTGATTCACTGTGATAACCAGAGCTGTGTGCAGATGTCAGTGAATCCTATATTTCACGACAGGTCGAAGCATATCGAGATTTGATATCACTTCATTTGTGATATGGTGCAGAAAGGTGCAGTCGAGTTACAGTATGTGCCGACAGACGACCAAACTACAGATGTTCTCACCAAGGCACTTCCCAGGGTGAAGTTTGAATACTTTCGCGGAAGACTTGGAGTCGAAGAGAACGTGTCCCTCCTTGAGAGGGAAAGATGACATTGAGATGCTTGCCCTGCTTTGCCCAGGTACCTTCTGCAGTCCAGTTACTCAGCCAGATATGGGAGAAATCCCATAGGCAGATGAGTAGGACAGTCAGCAGTTGGTCGGGTTCACACTGGTGCCTCTGTAGTCCAGTTACTCAGCCAGATATGGGAGAAATCCCATAGGCAGATCAGTAGGACAGTCAACAGTTGGCCGTGTGATTGCACAGGTATCTCTTGTTGAGATATTGTAACTTCAAAGAATATTATATTTGTACTTTATTATTTGGGAGATGTTTCATTCCTCCGTGAAGATCTTATTGTATATCCGGAGATGTTTATTCCTCCGTCGGAATGTGGTAACTCGGGTTATTAGACTTCCCTAGTGGGGGTCGGCCCTGTATGTGTTGTGTGGGTCAAAGGGTTATTAGACCACCCTAGAGGGGTCGGCCCAGTCAGTTGTAGTGGGGTATTTAACCCATTGGTTAAATACGAGCCTACGTGTACTTGTGTAAAAGATATGTCAGAGTAGTGTATAAATAGAGGATGTGTGTTCCTCATTTGATACACACATACACTCACTTGAGAAAGGAGCACTTGTGGAGGAGAGGTCTGCTATGGTGGAGGAGGAGATCATATCTTTGGTTTGCATCTTTGTGTATTGCTGGTCATCTATATTGAGGAAGCTTTACTGGGTTTTCTACCCCATGAGGGTTTCCCAGGATAAATCTGTGTCTCTTGTGTTTATGCTATGCTTGTTGTTTCTTCAGTGATCCTGTATATGCTATTATTGTGAAATGGAATGTAATGCTGCTATTTTCAGTCTTAGCATATTAAATATTAACATGGTTTCAGAGCTAACCTGAAGGAAGACAAGGTATGGCACTTACGAGACTTGCTTTACTTACGACAATTTGAAGGTTAGGGTTTTACATAGCAAAAACCAGTCATCGTGGAACTTTCGCTATAAATCTATTTCTGCGAAGGTTCATGGTCTGAAAAGTTTACAGGTCGAAGATAACATCCCCAGGTACCTTGTGTCCAAAGGGCACCCTCAGATTCGTTGTACTTTATAAGTTATGATCAGTACAATTTAGGGTTTTTGCCTCTTCCAGATCTCAGTCAAAATCAGGTCACCTTGGAAAAAAGGTCATAACTTGGGCTAGGAAGCTCCAAATGAAATTTCTTAAAAAGTGACAGGTAGTACACAGACTGTACTATCTCAGAAAACGTTTTCAGAGGCCGAAGGTGAACCAGTGACATGTGGCACGCCGTACAAGTTCGCTCTCCTGTTTTATCCCATAAACAGGTCACGTTGCGACACTTGGCATAACTCTCTCTCAGAGAGTCCAATTGAGGTCAGACCTATCAAGATGGAAAGATAACAGGGCGAGCTATCTCAGGAAAAGTTTTCAGAGGCCGAAGTTCAAATAGTGACACGTGGCACGCCGTACAAGTTCGCTCTCCTGTTTTATCCCATAAACAGGTCACGTTGCGACACTTGGCATAACTCTCTCTTAGAAAATCCAATTGAGGTCAGACCTGTCAGGATGGAAAGATGACAGGCCAGGCTACTGCAGAAAAAGTTTTCAGACCCTATGGAGAAGAAATTTTAGAGTTATAGCAGAAACAATCAGGTGCATATTTCTGTCAAAACAGAATTATTTTTGGAGCACCTTTATTCATGGCTTCCAGAATTTAGGGTTTCGGAGAAAGTTAAAATTTTTGGAATCGGAGTCCACGGCTGAATGCTACTCAGGAAAATTGAAATTTAGAGACCAAGATCGAATTTTTGGTTGGGTAGAAGACCGGGCTTCATCAAACCCTAGTTCGGGTTCCTGTCCAGAAGATTCAGAAGTTTCGAAGGCAATTTTGAGGGGTCAAATTTTGGCAAAATTGAAGAATGCTAGGTTGATCAGCTCAACAAGACACATTCTTCCATCCATTCAGAAGTGTGAAAGTCAAAGATTGAATTTTTAGGGTTTCTCTAGCAAACCCTAATCAAGCTCCAGATCAAGTTTCAGGGGGAGTTGAGGCTAAGGCCTTACATAAGAAGACTACAAAAGGTCTCGACAGGTATGACTTAAGGAGGTTCAGGTATGCCTTAAAATCTGATTCTTGATTAAGTTCATAATGTGTTTGTCTTCATGTTATTTATTAGTACAATCTTGATTAATGTTATTAATTGTCTTATCACCCTAGTAACAATATGAATGCATGTGAATGATCGAAGACATTCATTGATTAGGGCTATATGATTGTACTTATGCATTATGGTGTTGTGTAAGGTTGATGTTGTCTGCTAACAAGACACAGGTACATCACAAAAGACAAATCAAGTTCCATGACCATGACAACATGAAGACAAAGACTCACGAGGTATGTATGACTTTGTTATATTATGTTTAACCTACGAGACATGCAGGTTCTAGTTCAGGATCTCTAAATCATTGAAGAGATTGTTTAGGTATGTTGTACATAACTAAGCAGGTATACTAATCCAGGTATGTTTTCCTATGTCATGTTAGAATCTTACCTTGTGTAAGTATACTTGGTATGATTGATTAGTAATCAAGGGTTTATGCATACTAGATCAAACAAGAATATGCATGAGTAAAAGAAGACTTCCTTGAAACCCTGAATACTAATGATCATGACTGTACATATTCAAGATTATTTAGAATTAGAATGTTTTGATAATATTGAGAATATACTAATGAATGTATGTTTGTGTATGAGATCATGAGGATGACACTAGTGTACACTTGAGCATGCACAGTGGTACAGAATGAATAGAAGTTCAGAAGACATACAAAAGATCAAGCGAGAGACAACCACACAAACATAAAAGATAAGTATTTGAGTTGTTATTAGAAATAGTAAATGATATTGCTTGTATGCATACTTGTATTCCTAGGATATATCATGCTGAGTGTAAACATTTATAAAGCATTGAACAGTATACTACTAATATGCATATGATTGGTAAATTGGACAAACATTCCATTGTTGCTTGTCTAGAATGAAACCTCTTTGCTGACATACTGAGAGCTGTGCACACTCTCAATAGTATGTTCTGGTAGAGATGGAAGGAATCTAGATAGCCACTGTATGCATACAGGATATGGGAAAGTGTTGTGCCAAAGTATTGGTCAAAATAGTTGCATAACTATGTAAATGATATCTGTATGCATAATAGGTTATCATGTCAATATGATTTGATGATTATGAAGTATTACTAATCATGTACTTAATTTTGTTTTGTAGGAAAGATCATGAAGAATAATGAACACCGAACAAGTGATGGATGTTCAACAAGAAGATTTACAAATCAAACAAAATATAGAAGGCTCATGGCTAGAAGATTCTCTTAGAAAGAAGAAGAGAATCATAACAAGATGTTTGCTCCAAGTGGATAGATAAGACCATTCTCTTAATGGTGTAATTAAAGAAGAAGTGTGAATCAGGTGCTGTATGGGTACCCAGGATCGATAATCAATTGATGAGCTTTAATGATCATCATGGGTGATGTGGATCTCAACCTTTGCTACAAGATTGAATATGGCTTCAGGATTGTTTGACTTAGAGATAGACCCAACTATGATCCTATGTGACAAACAGAGTTGTATCAAGATGGCAAAGAATCTAGTGTTCCAAGATATGGTGCAGAAAGGAACCAAAAGTTTGAATTTGTAACAAGTTACTAATGTACTAACCAAACTTCTACCGACCCGATGTACTAACCAAACCTCTACCTCAAATAAAGTTTTCTGAGACAAGCTTAATATAGTTCAGAAGGACCCTACTCGAAAGGGGGAGTGATGTGATAACTCATGAAGAGATTGCCTGCATCGACAGTGAGGTCGATGATGAGGATACCTATAATAGTGATGCCGACAGAGAGGTTGGTGGATGGTCCTTAGACAGTGTCTAAGGTGACAAGGGGATTGCATCATCCTTGAACATATGTTCTAAAGAGAGCCGTAGACATATGTCTTCGAGAATGAAGTCCTTGGTGGACATGATAGGATTGCATCATCCTCAAGAGAGCCGTAGACGTATGTCTTCGAGAATGAAGTCCTTGGTGGACTTGAGGGGATTGGATCATCCCTGGACTTCAGTCCTAAAGAGAGCCGTAGACGTATGTCTTCGAGAATGAAGTCCGTAGTGGACTTGAGGGGATTGGATCATCCCTGGAATTCAGTCCTAAAGAGAGCCGTAGACGTATGTCTTCGAGAATGAAGTCCTTGGTGGACATGATAGGATTGCATCGTCCTAAAGAGAGCCGTAGACGTATGTCTTCGAGAATGAAGTCCTTGGTGGACTTGAGGGGATTGGATCATCCCTGGACTTCAGTCCTAAAGAGAGCCGTAGACGTATGTCTTCGAGAATGAAGTCCTTGGTGGACGGTTGAGGATTAAGTCATCCTTGGACGTAGGTCCTAAATGTACGGTGGAGGATTAAGTCATCCTTGGACGTAGGTCCTAAATGTACGGTGGAGGATTAAGTCATCCTTGGACGTAGGTCCTAAATGTACGGTGGAGGATTAAGTCATCCTTGGACGTAGGTCCTAAATGTACGGTTGAGGATTAAGTCATCCTTGGACGTAGGTCCTAAATGTACGGTTGAGGATTGAGTCATCCTTGGACGTGGTCTTAAATGTACGGTTGAGGATTGAGTCATCCTTGGACGTGGTCCTAAATGTACGGTTGAGGATTGAGTCATCCTTGGACGTGGTCCTAAATGTACGGTTGAGGATTGAGTCATCCTTGGACGTGGTCCTAAATGTACAGTTGTGGATTAAATCATCCTTGGACAGTAAATCCAGTAATTCCGAAAGGAAGGATAGTCCTAAATGAATTGAGTGGATTAAATCATCCTTGGACAGTAAATCCAGTAATTCCGAAAGGAAGGATAGTCCTAAATGAATTGAGTGGATTAAATCATCCTTGGACAGTAAATCCAGTAATTCCGAAAGGAAGGATAGTCCTAAATGATTTGAGTGGATTAAATCATCCTTGGACAGTAAATCCAGTAATTCCGAAAGGAAGGATAGTCCTAAATGAATTGAGTGGATTAAATCATCCGTGGACAGTAAATCCAGTAATTCCGAAAGGAAGGATAGTCCTAAATGAATTGAATGGATTAAATCATCCTTGGACAGTAAATCCAGTAATTCCGAAAGGAAGGATAGTCCTAAATGAGATTGAGTAGACTAATCATCCTGTAAATAGATTGGGATTGCCTCGTCCCTAGACATGGTGAGATGTCTTAAAGTGATAAGGACTAATCATCCTGTAAATAGATTGGGATTGCCTCGTCCCTAGACATGGTGAGATGTCTTAAAGTGATAAGGACTAATCATGCTGTAAATAGATTGGGATTGCCTCGTCCCTAGACATGGTGAGATGTCTTAAAGTGATAAGGACTAATCATGCTGTAAATAGATTGGGATTGCCTCGTCCCTAGACATGGTGAGATGTCTTAAAGTGATAAGGACTAATCATCCTGTAAATAGATTGGGATTGCCTCGTCCCTAGACATGGTGAGATGTCTTAAAGTGATAAGGACTAATCATCCTGTAAATAGATTGGGATTGCCTCGTCCCTAGACATGGTGAGATGTCTTAAAGTGATAAGGACTAATCATGCTGTAAATAGATTGGGATTGACTCGTCCCTAGACATGGTGAGATGTCTTAAAGTGATAAGAACTAATCATCCTGTAAATAGATTGGGATTTTCTCGTCCCTAGACATGGTGAGGTGTCTTAAAGTGATAAGGATTGATCATCCTGTAAGTTGATCTAGATTGCATCATCCATAGACATGAGAGTTGTCTTAAACCGAGAGGGACTGATCATCCCATAAACGGATCGGGATTGTATCATCCTTGAACCCATGTCCTAAAGTGAGAGGGATTGATCATCCCGTAATTGGATCCTGTGTGTTGCAGGGTATGCTACTATTGTGTATACTTGTATTGATGATATGTATACTTGTATTGATGAGGATACTTGTATTGATGATATGTATGCTTGTATTGATGAGGATACTGGTATTGATGATGTGTATACTTGTATTGATGATGTGTATACTTGTATTGATGAGGATACTTGTATTGATGATGT
This sequence comes from Larix kaempferi, assembly GCA_027924585.1. Classification (NCBI taxonomy): domain Eukaryota; kingdom Viridiplantae; phylum Streptophyta; class Pinopsida; order Pinales; family Pinaceae; genus Larix; species Larix kaempferi. The sequence goes on from BSBM01000092.1 coordinate 14,790,961, forward strand.
GTATACTTGTATTGATGATGTGTATACTTGTATTGATGAGGATACTTGTATTAATGATATTTATACTTGTATTGATGATGTTGTTGATCATGATGATCTAGATGACGATGCTGCTGATCGTGATGATCTAGATGACGATGTTGCTGATCGTGTGATGACGATGCTGATGATCGTGTGATGACGATGCTGATGATCGTGATGCTGATGACGATGCTGATGATCGTGTGATGACGATGCTGATGATCGTGATGCTGATGACGATGCTGATGATCGTGTGATGATGATGCTGATGATCGTGAGATGATGATGCTGATGATCGTGAGGATCCAAATGTTGATGTTGCTGTAGTTGTTCGAGTGCTGCAGAAGATAAAGACTCAGTACTGAAGATGTTGATGTTCCAGTATTGAAGATGTTCCAGTAACTGCTTGAGTTACTGATGATGTTGAGAAAGCTTCCAATGATTTATAGATGTATCATGTATGATGTTGATGACTCCTTGCTCGTGCAGATGTTGTTATAATATCCTTCTCGTTAAGGGGGAGTGTTGAGATATTGTAACTTCAAAGAATATTATATTTGTACTTTATTATTTGGGAGATGTTTCATTCCTCCGTGAAGATCTTATTGTATATCCGGAGATGTTTATTCCTCCGTCGGAATGTGGTAACTCGGGTTATTAGACTTCCCTAGTGGGGGTCGGCCCTGTATGTGTTGTGTGGGTCAAAGGGTTATTAGATCACCCTAGAGGGGTTGGCCCAGTCAGTTGTAGTGGGGTATTTAACCCATTGGTTAAATACGAGCCTACGTGTACTTGTGTAAAAGATATGTCAGAGTAGTGTATAAATAGAGGAGGTGTGTTCCTCATTTGATACACACATACACTCACTTGAGAAAGGAGCACTTGTGGAGGAGAGGTCTGCTATGGTGGAGGAGGAGATCATATCTTTGGTTTGCATCTTTGTGTATTGCTGGTCATCTATATTGAGGAAGCTTTACTGGGTTTTCTACCCCATGAGGGTTTCCCAGGATAAATCTGTGTCTCTTGTGTTTATGCTATGCTTGTTGTTTCTTCAGTGATCCTGTATATGCTATTATTGTGAAATGGAATGTAATGCTGCTATTTTCAGTCTTAGCATATTAAATATTAACACTCTACAGTCCTGGTACTCAGCGAGATATGGGAGAAATCCCATAGGCAGATGAGTCGGACAGTTAGTAGATGGTTGTGCACATTTGCTCATCTGAGATCTCAGCCAGGTATGGGAGGACCCCATATGCAGATGAGACAGACAGGTAGCAAATGATATAGCAGAGATGGCACAACTGATAATCTTAGATATCTAAGATTGAGTGATTCTCCTGGACTCACCAAAGGACTGGTGAAGATGATGCACTGAGACTGTGCAGACAACCTTCAGTATGTATAGAGATGATGGAGACAGAATGGATGTACAAGATGAAACCCAGATGATTGTGATGCAAATGAAGACTGAAGAATACCTTCCTCGTTGAGTGGGAGTGTTGGATTTTGTACAACTTCGGAAGATATTATTCATTATATTTTATTGTACCTTCATTGTACTTGTTTCTACCTCCTAAGGTAGATGAACCTTATGTAAACACCTATGTAAATACATGAAAGAATCAATGTAAACCTTGGGGTGTGTTGTCCGCTAGATTGCACACCAACAGCAGAAATCTTTCGAAAGCTGTCTCCCTCACTGGAAGTGGGGAGAGGTGTGGCCTTGGGGGCAAGCAATGAGCCAGGTACTGTCACCTGAATCCCAGCTCCTTCGTTTAGGCTAACTCCTAACGAAGCCAAGGGGGGTAGTCCCTAACAAAGAGTTTCACTAAGGCTCTTATGTTTTTTAAGTGTTTTGGTGAAATGATGCAGATGGGTGTTGTTTAGGAGTTTATTATGATGAGACCAATTTACGAATGAGATAAGCACAAGATAACAAAGCAATCCACGTTGCTAAATGAGATAACAAGACTAACAGTATGTTTCAAGTCTTAAGATTAGATAAAGCATTCACAATATGAAAATTAACACAAGGACAAATGGTCCTGATCAAGATATAAATTGTAAATACCAGTGCCTTATGGAGTCACAGAAAAGATGATTGTGATGTTGAATGTGTGGGTCTTGAAAAAATGCTGTTCGTGAGATCGTTATGAAAATTATTTTGGTAAATTGAATATTTTAATGGTCTTAATTATTAAGCTAAGAACAAGGATATCAAAAGAGTAAACTTAACCAGGAAAAATACTGGCAACCTCTTAGATGATAGGTCGAGAGCACCCAGATTCAGAGGATAAGTGTACAATGGCTTGACCACCCTCGAGTCTGACAGTGGGATTCCCGGCACCACCTGTTTCAGGAAGCAACCTCAGTGATTTGAACTGGTTTGGATTTGGGGTAAAGTTTTAATTAGGTTATCACTTGTAAACTTAGCAGATCCTTCACCTTTCTGAGTACTAGCCCAACCTTCTCAGGTTGGCAGAGCATACGGGTGTTGGATAATCAACCAAAAATAAATTAATTAAGGGGGATGTGAGTTGAAATGTTTTATTATTAAGAGCACCGTTCAACTCTCCGATAGAGAGCGCTCTTGACTTAGTCTTAAGACCAAAGTTCAAGAGACTTTTCTATTCTAATATGCCTAATGCAAAGGGGAAAATGCAAGTCTAAAATGCTCTCCGACAGAGAGTGCTCTTGACTTGGATTTGGCCAAGTTCAAGAGGCTTTGTTTATTTTATTGAAAAAAGTGAAGCAAATGTGAGAATTAAAGAAATAAATGAAACTTTTAAATGGATTTGAAATAAGAAAAAAAAAGACTAACAACAAGATACTACGATGCTCTTAAAGATAACAGAAAGCAAAATTTAGTGTTCTACCAACAGATTTACTCTAAGGTGGGATCAACCTCCGAACAAGGTCAACCTCTAAGAACCGCTAGCACTTGAGAACTTTTCAGCTAGCTGAAATTTCGACCAAGGCAACTAACGGGGGAGAGAGGAGTAACCACAAAATATGTGGTCCTGCCCCTGGGATGAAATCCCAAGGATACTACCTCCAGTCAAAACTTGGAACCACAAAATTATGTGGTCCTGCCCCTGGGATGAAATCCCAAGGATACTACCTCCAGTCAAAACTTGGAAGAGAAATAATGAAGTAAAAAGACTAATCTAAAAAGTGAAATGAAAGATCTAAGCTAACCAATGACAACACTCTTCTCCAAATGGGGAAGAAACCCAAAAAGTGGAGGACTCCTCCACTTGAAACTGTATTAATTTGATTACAACTTGCCTTGGGAATTTACCCTTGAAGGACTTAGCAAAAGATACAGACTCAAATATTACAACACTCTTATGAGTATACAAAGGAGAGTGAAAAGATCTAGTCTTTTTGGTTCGATAAGTGTTCCAAGTCTCTTCTTGGTTTTATGTTCAAAAATTTTGCTTTTGCTTAAGAGGATTTTCCTCTTGCTTCCCTACACATGAAACCAACTCAAGCACCCATTATTCCGTTAATCAAAACAAACAAGATTTGAAAAACTACTAAGTCTAGTATTGAAAATTGAGATCTAAAACATGAAAAACATGAAATTTTGATGTAATAAAACTTAAGATGGTAAAACGGACCAACAAACAAACTAAGCCTAAAATATACTAGAAATGAGATCTAAATCATAAAAATTTTGAAATATTTTTGTGCAAAATTTCTATCTTTTGAAAGCAAACATAAGTTTAAACTAATGCAAGCTATACTAAAATAAAGAAAGACATCTAGAATGCTCCTAAGTTAAACTTTTCAATGCATGAGATTGTAACTAGATGCAAACATTTGAGATCTAACTACTAACTCTTAAACAAACTAGCTCTAACAAGAACAACACTTAAGCAATTCGTTTTTTGTGTCTTATGTGTTTTTAGGGCCTTTTTGGGAAGGTGGACGAGAGGAGTCTTGGAGGAAAAACGAATGAGGGGATGATTGGACAAGGATGAGGATGGAAAAAATGAATGAGTGAAGAGTAGGGCAAAACGAATGGAGGAAGGAAGGGTAAAACGAATGGATGAGAAAGCTCGTCTAATGGAGATGGGCTTGAAGAGATAAGATTAGAACCAATGTAACCAATGATTGAAGTTTGAGGTTTTTGTTGATGGAAGAAGTAACCTTTCTGCTTTGATGCAAATCCTTAGATCTTGCTCCTTGGAGGTTTCCTGAAAACAAACTATTAGCAAAAGTTTTTTGTTGATGGAGAAGAGGGAGATACAACCGAGTTCATCTCATCTCAACCATTTGAGGATCTACAATGCATGAACACTTATACAAACAATGCTTGATTAAACTTAGAGAGTTAGACAAGAACGAAAAAAGAGACAAGGTAGTAAGACCGATTACAATTGTACTCTTTAAACTATCCAAGCCTAAGCCTAGCAAACAAATTGGACCATCAAATGCTTGCCCTACGCTCTTAATAAAGAGATCCAAGCATAAATTATAACCAAGATTGAAATTGCATAAATGAAAAAATCACAGATATTACCTCAACAATGAACCATTAACTCATGAACCAATAGAAATGCACACCATTTCCCTCCAAAGCCAACTTTATTTCCACAAGCTCTTTACAAATATGAGCAGAGTAAGTTTACAATAATTCTCCATGAGAAGAGAGCTAGAATGCATCTCTTAAATAACAAAACACAAGCCTACCACAACCCTAACTCGAATTGGCTTGAAGGGAGCCAATACCACCTAACACCAAACGAATTCTAATCAACATCAAGTCTAAAATCCAATCACCATTTGGCTTGGAGTGCCAACCACCATACAACTCGAGTTTCAAGGTCCACGTGGATGGGGAGGTGGCCTCCACCTAGGCAAGGCGCCCCCCATCTCCATCTTGGAAGCTTCACCATCCAACAAATGAATGCCACGTATGATATTCGAGCTCAAGACCTAGATTGACTTGAGGATGAAGGAGGTAATGTTTGAGTTGATGTAGGAGTCTAACTCGCCATCACTAAGATCCAATGCTTTGTCATGGCCATGACTTTAGGAGGGCGCTGAACCTTGCAATAAATGCCAATCAATCAACTCAACCACCCACTCAACAACCTCCACATCATCAATTTGTGAGCTTTAGTGAAGGAGGGCGAATTCTCTTGAAGTAGATGACTGGTGCTGACTGTATACTTGATTGAATGCTGACTGAGATGATTGGAATCATCTTAAATGCTGAGTGCCATGTCAATTAGCCTTTTATTTTGTTCATTTCTGATTATTTTGGAGAGATTTGGATTTCTCCAAAATAATCAAATTTATTATTTTAATTAATAATTTCTCTGTAAATGGCTTTTTTAGAGAAAATATTAATTATGAGGCTGAATTGACATCCAAAAGTTGGGTTTAGCTGGTCCATGGGTCATGTGTGATTTTTGGCTTATGAAACGAGCCATCAATCACTGAATTCGGACCTCGGACGACTGACATATTACAAATTGGAATTTCTCTATTTAAACTATAAAGAAATTTATTAAAATTTTAAAAAATAATTAAAAACCCAAATTCGACGGACCCGGTAAAATTTTTCTGGAATTTTTTCTGAGGGTCCTAGAGACCTAGGACATGACCAAAACCTATTCTAATAGCGTCTAGTAGGCTTATATACATTAGTTGGACTCTAATAACCCCTCATGGCTAAAATTTTCAAAATCGGGCATTCCAGCTTTGGAGGAAGCGGGAGAAAACCTCATCGATTATAGCTCGGCTATAGGCAAAGTATAATTGACAAGGGAAAAAACTCCCTGGAATACCTTAGTTGCTTAATCAAGTCACGGGGGACCGAGACACTCAAATCCTACTAGCACACTTTATTACAAACCCCCATGGGGCCATGGTCATGTCAACTTAAAACAAAAAATGGCTAGCCAAAATTGGCTAATTGCTGCAATCTGAAACCCAGATACTCTGGAAGTGAACACTGATGTGTTCCAACACTGGCGGCTCAATAAGGTTTCAACTATTTGTACAAAATAGGTGATAACAGGATGCAAAAGAAGAAAAGAAAATGATTAAAAATAAATTATTTATTGCTCCCAGGTGAAGTCGGCCCAGTTAGGGATTTTCTGGTTTTGCATCTGTATAAATAAGAGGCTAGTGCACCTCATTATGATTCATTCTCACACTTGACAATTGCGCATCACTTGGGAGAGAGTAGAATTCGCACAAGCTAGTGGAGGAAGCAGATTTGGGGTTTCTACTTGTGGAAGACATTTTCACATTTTCTCTTTTATCATTTGTACTCTGATCTTGGGATTATCATCTCTATACGAAGGTTGCTGGGTTTTTCCCAATTGGGTTTCCCAGGATAAACTCTGTGTTATTGTTTTGTGCTTTGTCTTTTTTCTAGTGATCTTGGTTATGCATTTATGTTTTATGCTATGAATGTGTGAAATTTAACACTTAGGTGACAGAGCTTGCAGGTTTCTACCAAACCCAACCCGATCAGATTGATCATCTCCTCCTTTCAGCATGTTTCAATGTTGGGCAGTAATGAATATAAAATATATAAATAAACATCGTAATATTAATAATAATAAGCTACAAGACAACCTAACTAAGGGATACAATTGTTGACCTTCATGACTAGTCAATGCATATAAGTATACTGTCACAAGGTTCATTATATCATTTATCTTTAACTCAATCATATTCAATATATTATATTTATCCTATATTAATTTATTATCACTATCTTATTTATTTTGAATATTTTGGGTATGACTATGAACTAGTTTGGTTAGTTCCATTGGAGGCACTAAGCACTGCGTAAATCCTCTGGAGTTGGGCACAACATATACTAGATCAGTGAGATATTGACTGATCCATAAACAGTAGGCTTATGGCCTGTTTGTCTTGTTAGCTTCTAGGGTTACTCCAAAAGTGTTTTCACCTTGCTAGGAGAGTTCTAGGTCTCCTAGCCCCTTAGCGATGTTTCATAGGCATATGGATGGCTCAGTTTGAGTGGATATGCTTGACCTCGGTTAGAGTGCTAGCATAGCACCCTTACCCAGGAGGTTGTTACCGTGATTGACATGATGACTAACCTATTGGAGGAGTTGATTGTTCGACTAGGGGAGGTATGTACCCAGTAGGAGGAGTGTTTGGCTCTTGGAGGAGGGCATCTATCCCTTGGAGCTTGGGACCACCTTGGAGGTTGGACACTTGACTTGAGGACACTTGGGTTTAATTTCCATTTGTCTTTCCTGTTATATTTTTGCGAGTGGATTTTCAGCTGCTTCTTATACATTGGGTAGTTTAGAGAGAGTGTTACTGATGTAAATTTATGTTTATTTCACCTTCAACAACACATTTATTCATCTCAACATTTTGTTGTCAATGATATTTATAATATGTTAGAGACAATGTCATAATCCTGTAACTATTTTTATTGTATAATTTAAGTAGCTCTAATATAGAAAAGTCTTCAATACGAAAGTCAAGTTTGACTGTGAAATAAAATGACCATGTGAGAAATCAAACAAGTGGGACCTCTCTTTTTTTTGCAGGGTAGGTGAAAAATTGCAAATACAAGATCTAAACTTGGTTCTACGATATTTTGGGCGAATGCAAAAATGGCAAGAAGTTTCTCAGGTTGTATACGTGTACTTTAGCTTTGTTGTTTCCTACATATAATGTTTTTATTTGTATAAAGTAAATATATTGACTAATTCAAATTGTTTTTAGAATAATACACCAAGAACATGTTTCTGTAGAATTTTTTGGAACTAGGGCAATTGATACACCATCAAAATTTTTACCGCTTTCCCATAGGTTTCCTGGATTTTAATGCTATGGATATTCAGCCTTAGAGCTGTTATGAAATATGAATGAAACAACAGCAACAATGGACAATATTTCACCTCTTAACAATCCCAATCAACATGGAAATCCAAGAGAAAAGATACTTAAGTGTGCCAACAAGTTTCATCCCTCTGGGACAGTCTTATCATGCATAAAACATGTCTTAAATTCACTTTATATGACAGCTGTAATTACAACAGTAAAACTGCCCAATCTGCTGCAAGATTAATGTTATATCGTTTAACAATTTCAGCCTTAATTTATGTCAAATCAATGATTCAACAGGACATAGTATTGCTGGAAAGTACCAAACCATGAAGATAAAAATAGCTGAAAATAAAATCTGCAATAAGAAAATTTTGGACTGCTGAAAACTTCTTATATATGTATAAAGATGAAATTTCATGCACATACCATAGCCTTATCTCAAGGCTAGTACAATCCAAGAGAAAAGATACTTAATTGTGCCAACAAGTTTCATCTGTCTGGGGCAATCTTATCATGCATAAAACATGTCTTAAATTCACTTATGACAGCTGTAATTACAACAGCAAAACTGCCCAATCTTCTGCAAGATTAATGTTAAATCGTTTAACAATTTCTGCCTTAATTTATGTCAAATCAACAGGACATAGTATTGCTGGAAATTACGAAACCATGAAGATAAAAATAGCTGAAAATAAAATCTGCAATAAGAAAATTTTGTACAGCTGAAAACTTCTTATATGTGTATAAAGATGAAAGTTCATGCACATACCATAGCCTTATCTCAAGGCTAGTACAATCCTTTATCTCTCCAAAATTCTAGCTAGGGGAAACCCAAAAAAATCCTAGCTGACACCAAAGAGCTCCAACAAGCAAGCATCACACTAGCATGTTCTCCAAGGCAAGTTGTCACCTCTCCTCCACTCTTGAACAAGTATTATCTAGGGTTTAATGAAAAACCTTAGCTCCAATGTCTCCAAGGGATGAAACCCTAACCCTAGTATTCAACATGCTTCAAAATCCCAAGAAACCCTAGCACCTCCAAGACAAGAGCGAGAAGTACAAAGATGAAGAACAAAGAGAGAGAGAGAGAGGCCAGTGCGCTCCTCTCCTCACATCCCTAACACAAGTTGATGAAGTGAGGATATGATGATCATCATGTCCAATGTCTTCTTCACAAGAGTAAACTCTAGTATCTCACAAGAATCCTCCGACTGAGACGTCCTCCCCCTTCTTCATAATTACTCCTAGGGTTTGTTATTACTCAAAGTGTAGCTACCACCAACGGTATCCTATCCGGGACGGTAGAGGTAGGGTAGCTAACCAAGTGACACCGCAAGGGCCTCGTCCACTACTGTAAAGAGGTAGTTGTCACACTAGACGGGCTCTTGTCACTTTAGATCAAGCTAATGCAAGATCAAGGGGCAGACCCTTACTAGCCAATGAGGGCTAGCGAACCAACACAAGGTACTCTAAAGGTTGGGAATGAAGCACAATAGTAGATCTTGGTGGATAAGACTAGATCTAGGATGATGTAGTGGTATATGGGAGTTAAGTGTAGGTTGAGGAGGCTTAGGCAAGATAGAGATTTTCAACCATGTAAGAAATGTACCACAATGAGGTTAGGCTAGTAGATCTATATAGATCTAGTGTCAAATAGAGATACCCAAGTGAGACCCACCTAGGGTTTAGGCAAAATATGGATATGTGGACCCAAATGAGGAATGAATGGATGTAATGACACTAGAATGGATGCTTGAGGTTAGATTTGTCAATTTGAGGGGTTTCAAGCAAGACCCAGATGATAGATTTGAAGAGATAATGAGAAAACCAAGGAGGGCGTCCCACCTAGAAGTGACTAGTGCTAGATCCAAGGGCAAATGGAGTCGGATTAAGTTCAAATTTAAGATCTAGGGTTTATTAGTTATTTCTAAAGTGGGTTTTAAATATTTATCCCAAAATATCGCCAGATCTATCCGATCTAAAAAATGAGGGTTTTAATGGTGACAATTGGAATAGATCCCGTAACAACAAAACTAAATTGAATCACACCTGGAAACACTTGTGGTCACCTTGCAAATTGATGATCTTCCCAAACCGAAGCAATCTAGAGTGAGATCCAATCTCTCCAAGTGAAATAGCTATGCTCCCAATATGGCCAATGCACCCTTCCCTGCCAAAACTATTTGTAGTTAGAATCAAATCAAGCAAGAAATAAGCTATACAATAGCAAAGATAAATCAAGAAGCATCAAAATGATCAAAGATACAATACAGAGACTCCCTGAGATGCAAGACGTCTTGAGGAAGAGAGATGGGGTCTCCCCACGATAACGCCCCCTTCAAATCGTCCTCCTTCACTACCACACGGCCCTTGCAAAAATAGTTATGGAGAGAGCTAGATCCACAATGATTTCGAAGAGAAAAGACTTTACAATCACTTGCAAGAGCATTCACAAAGCTTCTAAGAGTTTTTGCAAAAATATTTTTATTATGTCGGAAATCCAAGAGCCAAAAGTCTCTTTACAATGAAGGGGGTCTCTTCCTTAAATAGGAATGAGAGAGACCAAAACCCTAACCACTTTTTAAATGAGTGGTGGAGATCAAAAGATATAACAATAATAATCAACCGCTAAGATGAGACGGAAATACAAAACATGGATCACTCAAAACAAGGGGGACGTCCTCCCTCAATGATGCCTTGGGGGACGTGAGACTCATAAAGTGACTAGGGACACAACATGACATCATAACACGGTGGGGGGTTCTAGGAGAATATATCTTCACTAGAATAATGCCCCACCTACATCAATAATAGTACATCAAGTGATAAAGTGTCTAAGGACACTAGGACGTGTGCCCCAAAATACATAATAAAACCCCGAAACAATAAATGGGAGGACGTTTGGACCCCATTGATGCCGGAACAAATGCTGGAAGGTGTGGAAAATGTCATCAAAATATATTGGACCAACCTCATGCCATTTCTTTGCCCCACTAAGCCAAATTGATTTCCTCAATGAGCCATTCTACTGCCGAAAAACCACCTCTGAAAATACAAAAATGCCTGTAACTCACTGCCAAGTGTCTCAGACACAAATATGACTGTACCAAAATGTCCGGGGATGGGGTAATATGGTAATAACGTCTGGCTGGACCCCCTATCCCCTCAGGAGCGCCCTAGGAGAATGTGCATGCTCAATGAAAGTGCTGGACAGGCCATTTCTGAATGGAAAAATGCAATAAAGTGGTAATATGACCATATCATCACCTGAAACTGCCCAGAACTAGTAACCAAGTGCACCAATGGACTTAGAATGCCCAAATCCACTAGGAATGAGTACTCATACACCATGTGACCATCAAGTGATAGCTCTGTAAGCTCATCCATGCCTGGAAGAATAAAATAATGGTTTGTAAATAATAATAATGATAAAAATCCATCAAACCATCATCTGAAACTGCTGTCTGAGGCATGGAACCATCTAATGGACACATATGGGTCATGAATAATCCATCTCGAACATTGTTTGCCCAAACTCATCCTGGACCTTGTGGTTGACTTGGTCAAACTGGGTTGACCAGGTAAAAAATGATCAAAATAATGATCCAGACCATGAATAACTACTGCTGCAAGTACAAATTGTTATGATATGCTCCTTCAATTATATCAGTAGCTAAACTAAAGCATAAGATGATGTTTAACTGGCAAAAGCATGTAAATAATATAACTAAGATAAGTCTAGGTCAAAGTAGCTAACCACTATAAACAGGAATCTCAAGTGTATACTCGTGTATAGACTGGAACAATTTGCTAACCATGGGTGAGGGTGGAAAAACAAAGGCTAGGCTAGGGGAAAGACTTGACAACCTCAACACTGCTATCTCTCGGATGAAGGAACCAAGGGAACCACCTATATATATGCTAGATAGAAAATAACACGGGGGATGGAGGTGTCTCACAAATGGGTAGAGTGATGAGAATGCTTCCAATAGAATCTAGACAAGCAACCTTTTAGCAATTTATTTATTTGTCAGCTTTTCTCACTTGAGATTTATCATTTATTTCACTTTAAAGATTTTCATTAGCCAACCTCCAAAAGCAGGTGCCCTGAAAGCCTTCCAGGCTTCAGATGTGACTCGGTATGACTTCCATTGCCCGCCACTGTCCATAGGTGCGATGGAGTGACCACCCTGTTGCCCTGTGGGGACAAACGACCTTACATCAAACAAGGATGAGTGCTCGTCCTTTGGCCATTGACTAGTTAATATAGATATAAGCAGTAGTGTTTAGCAACACTGTTTTTGTTGACTTAGCATTCCTTTAGATTTAGCATTTAAGGTCCGATGCTCTAGTGTTTAGCAACACTTTTTGTAGGAATACTTGGTTTCGAGGACTAGAGGAAAACAATTACTGTGACTAAATCACATAATCCAGAGTCGAGACACAATGCAAACAAGGAATCTATCCAACACAGAGGTCTAGGTGTGGGAAGTCCTCGAAACTACTAGTGAAGGTGTAAGTCGGGATGAAACCAAACTGGGAGGTAACGGATGGGCGGAGAAATGACTGATGATGCCATGGATAACAAAGGCCCAAAAACAAGGGAATCAACAAGTTTGTACTTCGTAAAGTAAGGGTATGACCAACGAGTATACACAAGAACCTCCTACTCATAGTAACTGAATGCTTCTATTCTTAACAACAAGAAATCATCATAAGATACAGCTAATAAACAATCATCATATACCCAGTCATAAACTACCTAGATAAAGGAAAGAGCACATTAGCAACCCAAATGCACCAATAATATACCTCTTGGATCATATACCTGAGCCCCTGATCTGAACTACCTAATCACGCTGAAGCAGTGCATCTGAATATACCATGGGCACTGACAATCGATTTGCTCTGGATGATAGAAGAATGGCTAACTCAGTCACCAACCTGGGGTCATGGGGCTCAGTCCTGGCATGAGACTGTAAATGTATAAGAACTGGATCCATTGAATGTGTAAAAGTGATCACCAACATATTGCTCATCATCAGTTGATCTCTTCAAAATGTGTAAAGGACTAGCTCAAAAATATACTGGAAACTAATCTGCAATCATGGTAGCCCGACTACTATGGATGTGACAACAGGTTTCTTCATGCACCTTAGCAGCTTACTCCAAGATGACAAACAAAGAAAAGAGTACAATAATGATAATGAAAAGACTCTGTCCTTTCTCTATACATATGAGAGGTAAGGGATGCCAACAATATATATGCGGGCTTAAACCTTCGGAGGCAATCTACAAAGCGACAAGTAGACTCATACATGTGAAGTGCTTCCAAGGGTTCACATATCAAGCTCCAAGGTGATGTCGTACACAAGCAAGGCTCCAATACAAGGGCACTCTATGAGATGTGTCCAATGCTTCTCCAAGACTAAGGACTCGAACGCTCCTAAGACGTGCTTCACTGGGTCCACTCCTTGTGCATGAAGATTGTCACAACCTAGGCATCACCAAGACAACTCCATGCCTCCATGCAAGCATCCAAGCTACCCCATGTTGTCTAGGGATTAATGCTCTCTCTTGAATGCCAAATGATCCTCCTCCATTGCAGAGCATTCTCTAAGCAAAGAACCTCCTCCATGTGGCCAGCATGTAGAATGTCACCATGCTATCTGAAGATCTCCAACACCCTAAGGAAGAATGTTATGAAAGCACCCAAGGGAGGTCAAGCAATCATTGAGTAGGCCTAAGCCATCTCCAATGTGCAAATCCATCACAGATCATGCATGCGCTAATCATACACCATGTACCCCAAATCTCATGAAGCACCCCCAAACATGGTGTAAACGCTGGTGACTATTCAGCCACAATTGATTGGGATGTGCACATGGTCTCATCTATTTTTCAGACATGCCATTTAGGTGGGGAAGACCATAGCAAGAAAGGAACCCTGGTGAACTAGTGAACCAAGTTCCCATTGGCAATTTTTATTTATATTGGTGTTATATCTACTCCATCATGCTACTTTTCTTTATTACCATTGTCTTGTAAAATTAAACAATGTCGTAGATTTCTCCACACCCTAGTAATCTATTGTTCTAATGATTCTATAATACTCATGGATAGTAGCTGATTCCCTTGTGGTGCTCTCAATTGGTCAATTGTCAATTTAGATAGTGAGATAATTATCTCATAGTGTTGTTGTTTGCTTTTTTACACTTCAAACACACAAAGAAAATAAACATGAACTTATAGGATTAGCGCAAATGTACTGGACATGTGATAATCAAGTTCAATATTGTTTGTGTAGTGGATTGACTATTCCTGCACCTATAGGGAAATTTGTTTACCTAACCAAACATCCCATAGACTCTCTCCTACAATGGTCAATGCTACATGGCCATCACTAATCCCTATATATTTAAAAAAAACTCACATATGACTTTGCCCCTTTACCATATGTGATATGGGTATGAGCACATGATGATTATCCTTAGTGCCTTAGAGAAGAAGCGCAAGGCAATGCTAATAAGTAGAACTCGTTCTTCACCCTGTTGCCACAAAAACTAGCACCATAAATGCAAGGACTCATAGGGGTTCTAGCCAAGTGCAACTATGGAAATAGTGCATCTGTCACCTACGACTATTTCCCTTCACTTCTAGTGGCTTAGACAACCCACTAAAGGAGATTCTCTAAATGCAATTAAGTTCAAGAGATAAGTCAAATAACATAGATTATAAATAGGTTAAAGGCCAGAGTTTATTAAATGGAAATTAAGAGTTCTCAAAATTGCAACGATTTATTTAGAGATTACTTAATCATCAATACATCATAAATCATTGAGCATAATTAAAGACAAGTTAAAATGAACAACCCAAAATCATCTAGTGAATTTGCAATATGAAATGTTCAATAACCATGAGAAGTAAAATAAAACATGACAAACTCATCCCATAAACTTATGGGGCTAGTATGGATCAATAAGATAAATTGCTGTTGTTATGATGATGAATGAACTTTGAAGTGAACAACAATCAATAAAAAATTGATCTAACCACATAAAAGTTTGAATGTAAATTGTAACTTAATCTTTAAATTGAAGATATAACTTAGACAACATTGGACTAGTTTTCTGTTGCTGGTTTTGCCAACAGAAAACTGATCCTTACTTTCAGAAATAAATCTGCAACTTAAAGAAGTATTTTCTAGAAAATTAGTGGTTGAAACAACATAAAAATTCCAGCAATTTATAAAATTAGAATTGCTAACAAAATGCTGAAATTAAAGACGTAACTAAGTGTTGAAAATGAAAGACAATAGAAGTGCTCAGTTACTTGCAACTTGCAAGTGCTATCAACATAGATGACAAAACATTAATATGCTAATAGCCATTAAATTTCAGATCAGAAATAGTAAGTAAATTAAACACGTAAAACAATAAAGATCTGAAAATTACTTGTGAAAGATTGTTGAAGAGTGCATAAGATAATACCATGAAAATGTAGATTTTTCTGAGTTTTTCAGCTTGCTGGTTTTATGTCAAGTTTTCATAGTTTAATGCCCAACTCAGTTTCTCATGAAGGCTGGAAATTACTTATAAAATTTCAGACAATTAAAACACGCTGAAAATCACAATTACAGGCAGAAACTTAAATACACATGCACGCCATAAAATATTTCAGACACAGAAAATTTAGCCAATGGCCCTGGAGAAACCCCCACGGGGAAAACCAGTCAGAGAGAGAGATTTTTATTTCTTCAGCAATATTTCAGTACAATAATTTTCAGTCAAAATTTTACTTATCTCAACCTGAAAATCCACCCACAGACTGCCTTGAAATCAGTGCTGAACATGCCTCGATTTCTGTGCAAATCTGGACCTTGAAATTCGTGCTGAAAGGACATAAATCCGTACACCTCGATTTCTGTGCTGTCCTTTTTTTCGAAATCTGTACTGTACCTTTCTCGATTTCTGTGCAGACCTGTCTTGGGAAATGTGCCCTGTCAAGTGCCTCAAAATCTGTGCAAATCCGTCCTCGCGAAATGTGCCTAGTTTGCTGCTTCGAAAACCAAGCCTGCTGTTCTCGGGATTTTTGCCCAGAACTTGCCTTGAAAACCATGCTGCCTTCTCGGGATGTGTGCCCAGAATTCTTTCCTCAAAATGTGTGCCCAGAATCCGTACTATACGGTCACCTTGGGAAATGTGCTGATAATAAATGCCGCTCCTCGAAAATTGTGTTGGTCATTAATGCCTTGAATCCTCCTCGAAATTCGTGCCCTTGCTCTCTTCTCTCTTCTCCTTCACTCTCATCTCAAGAATGAATTTCCTTTTGCCTCCCTTGCCCTTTTTTGACAAAACCCTAGGTGAGTGAAGGGACGCTCAATCCAATGGCTGAGATTGGATGAGATTAATTGCTCATTAAATTCTCATAAAAGTAATTTCACTCACTTAAAATTTATCAAAAAGTGACTTTAGTGTCTAAAGTCACATTAAATGTTTTTCTCAAGTCATTTAATGCAAGGGTCACTTTATTTCCCTCTTTAAGTGACTTAGGCAAAAAGTCACTAGGGGAACACTTTCCTAGGTACAAAAATCAACAGAAAATAGCTTCAACAATGAAAAGTTTAACTTGTAAAGAACATAAGTAAATTAAACCATATGGAGTTAAACAAATCTCAAAATGACATTTGGTTTCAAATTTATTTCAATTTTTAATCAACAAATAAAGAATAACTAGTTAACCATGAGCGTAATATAAGTTGATGAGTTAATGTGCAACTCAAAGAGAATTTATTTAGATATCCTTTACTTGTTTTAATGTGAGACTGAATGTTAAATTCCAGATTTAAAACAAAAGAACTTAAAGAAAAAATGAATGATTATTTGAGTTGGCTAAAATAGAGATTGTGATTCTCTCGACTAGTGCCTAATGTCCCATGAAAAGGGCATGTGGTCGTAAAGAAACAAAGGAAGATTTGGGGATCAAAGAGTAGGAGGGGGTAGAAGTTCTCGTACCTTTTGTCTTTGATAGCCAAATGTTTGTTTCTCTTCAGATCTATGGAAATTTCAAAAGCTGAAAATCTCCACATAAATCTGCATGCAAGATCTAGTAATCCTACTTGCAAAGTTTAGGAATTTACTACTAAGAGCAATAATTCAAGTGCTGAAATCAAAGCAACTTAATAACCAAATAACACTAAATTGGAACTAAAATTACCTCAACCTTGCTATGCATAAGTCATTACTTAAAGAAGAAATCAACATTTGAGCATCTAGCACTTGATCTCCAACTTAGTTCTATAGAATTCTTTAAATATCCTAACACTAAGACAAATAAACACAAGAGTAGCAAGAGTACTTTATTCTCCAAGTTCTAGCAAAAAGTACAATGAGAGTCCCTTTTACATAGGTGAGAGAGTTCCTAAATCGTCCAATGACATGGTCAAAACTAGCAACCCTATATCTTGACCATTCAATGATGTAACAACCTTTTTGACAAGTCAAAACTAATAACTCACTTTCAACACAATTGGACAAAAGAGAGGAGTGCTCTCATCAAAACCAATGTCAAGTGATGAATGCTCTGATATGGGGTGGCACGTGTGGACCAAATAGGTGAGGCACTCTATAAATTGAGTGGTCAAAGAAAAAATGACGAGTGCTTCAAAGATATAGTTTTGAAATTGTTGGATTCCTCATTATTTATCAGATTTTCTATTAGAACCACTTTTCAGAAATCCCATGGCCACTCTGCTTGTAATGTTGTTGTGATGGCAACATTCTGGGCACTCTGTCAAAGGATAATTTCTTTCAAAGCAAGGACACCCCTCCAAAAAAAGGTGCCCCATCAAAAATGTCAAAAGGTACCATGCGTGCCTCCAAATGTGTGTACAGGGAGGGAACTCATCACATGGAGACTATACATCATCAATCCAATCCAATCCAATCCAAGTGTTAGACCATATAATGTATGACTTAGGAAAATGCCTTCATATATGCAAACATTAACACAAAGGGTATTAAGTGAACTTTTCTGATAACTCACTAATTAATTATCCCAATAACCTTAGAATTACCATGGTGCAACTACAATTGATTCAAATTTCATGTTTCACCCCCAAGACCAAGTGAATTTCCCATGTTTCTAAGCAAGGTGAGGGTAATGAAGTGAATGCAATGTTAGGGAAAGGTGTTTGTGAATTACCTATCATAGGAAGGTGTTTGAGTTCTAAGTCTATCCCTTACCTCTCAAGAGCTAGGTTTTAATGATTTTTCTTTTTCTTGTGTGCCATGGAAGGGAATAATTTTCTTCTTGAGTTACCCTTTCCTTGTGCCATTTTTTATGATCATTTTTTTAATTCATTTTTTAAGCATAAGTCCCTTTCTTTGGATTTGGCTTTGATAAGTTGGGGCATAAGGATCATGGCTTTTGCAAGGGGGCATAGCTCACATTTATCATTTAACTCCATTTCCTTTAGAGTACTTTTGACTCTTTTGACTTGGTCACCATACATAGGAATAGTATGTAGAGGAACATGACATATAATAAGTTAATTGCGAAAGGGGGACTTGATGGGAATGGGTGAAATGGCTAGTGAATTGACATGATATGAACAATGGCAGGGTGAAACGTTGTAAATGGCATTTAATGAGGGTCACAATTGCTTAAATCCATAGGAACACACCTAACCCGCAAGGTGATACACTTAATCTAATGAAGGATTGTAACCACAAGATGATGCTCCCTAAGCTATTGAAACAACAATGTATGATACATGAGCCATTATGGAGTAACACCATAGACCCCCTATGGTCATGTACACACATAAGAAGCATTTGTTGTAGGTTAGGTAGAGGGGATATGTCATAACAGTGGTGTGAACTGAATGCCCCCATCAATCTGTGGCACATGGCACATATTATGGTGAACTGAGCAAGATGGAATTGTCTCTGTCAAATATCCATGGGTAAACCATAGATCTCATCAGTGGAACTGCTGGATGTGATGGAAGATCACATAGGAAATGATGATCAAGTCACCCCTACATGATATGGGGTAACAAACCCTATCTGGATTTCCATTACCTTGATTGGCTAAATTGGTAATACAATTAGCAAATACAGAAAAATCTTAGTCAAGCTTTAGAAGTTTAGACATTCATAGTGGAAATTATTATAAACATCAAAACAACTGCCATTTCCTGCCAGCAAGGTGTCAACATGACTAGCGTTGATCATACAATGTCAAGAATAGTATTCAACTTATATCATTCTGGGGCATCATTTCTTATGGCTTATTATTGTGCAAATATTCTAGCAAATGATAAAAAACATTACATGTATAATCATGGATCCAACTGAATAGGCTACATGTACCATCATCATAGTTATCACCATACCTATGACATGGAAATACTATAAAATATATCATTTCTGCCAAGTATAAGTTCATTGGATAAATAACTCAGGGAAATAAACATAGGAATATTAATGTTGATTTGTAAAGAAATTTTAAAGTTGAAAAATAAACATGAAGACAATTCAAGGATGAAGAAAGAAAAGAGGTAGGAAAGAAGAAGAATGACATGTAGGGAGATATAGCAGGACAAAATATGTGAATTCAGATAGAATAGAAGATGAAAACACACACCTGTTGGATTTTGTGCAACTTCGGAAGATATTATTTATTGTATTTTATTGTACTTGATTGTACCCCCTAAGGGAGATGAACTTGATGTATTTAATTATGCAAAACCCTTGAAAGAATCAATGTAAACCTTGGGGTAAAAAGAAGCAAAAGAAAAGATTAAAAATTAAATTATTAATTGCCCCCCAAGTGAAGTTGGCCCAGTTAGGGAATTTTCCAATTTAGCACTTGTATAAATAGAGGTAAAGTGCACCTCATTATTCACTCACTCATTCACTCAAGATCGCATCACTTGGAGAGAGAGAAGTTCACACCTGCTAGATAAGAAGACTATTTTGGGGTTTCTACTTTTGGAAAGCATTTCCATCTTTTCTCTTTTATGGTTGTACTTTGATCTCAGAATTATCATCTCTATACGAAGGTTGCTGGGTTTTCTCCTGTTTGGGTTTCCCAGGATAAACTCTGTTGTTATTGTTTTGTGCTTTGTGTTTCTTCTAGTGATCTTGTTTATGCATTTGAATTATTATGCTATGAATGTACGGAAATCTAACATGGTATCAGAGCAGTTCTAGAAGAAGCCATTGTCGGAACATTGTCGGAACCCTGCCAGAACCAGGGTTTCATCTTTTGAAGTCTTCATTCATCTTCATTCAACTTTTTGGAAGAAAAAGAGCATTGGAATTTCGCTCTAAGGAGGGCGCATCTTTTGGTGAAGACAAAACTCAATTCCGAGAATTTTCAATTTTTGACCTAATTCTACAGTTGCAGCAGAAATTAGGGTTCAGTTTTGACCTACTTCTATCCACATTTTTGTATCATCCCTACCTCATCTCAACTCGCCTTGCCAAGGCACATCTACCTGTGGAATCAGTTTTTCAAATTTTCAACTTTCATTTTTGATGTAGCTCCTGCTAGGGTTTCTGAATCAGATCCGCAGTCAAGATGATTGGTATGAAGGTTGAAGATCATCTGGAAGGAGCTTCCAACTTTATCTCTTGGAAGTCTAGGGTTTTTCTTCTAGAAGAAAATGACCTACTACAATATGTAAATGAGAAGGTCCCTAAGCCAGAAGCCGAAGAAAACAAATTCTGATGGAGGAAGAATGATGCCAGAGCAAGAAGGATTCTGGTGGACTTAGTAAGAGATCTTTTGGTTCCACAAATATCAAGGAAGAAGACTGCTAGGAAAATGTTCAAGACCATACAGAAGTTGTTTGAACATACTAGTATCAATGTATCCATTACATTGAGGAACCAACTTACAAATATGAAGATGTCCAAGTCAGAATCCATTGCCTCATATTTCATGAGGATCACAGAACTAAGGGACAAGCTTAGTACCAATGGAGATCCCATTGATGAAAAGGAGCTTGTCATAACTACTCTAAATGGTCTCCCACCATTTTGGGAGTCTTTCATTCAAAGTATAAGTGGTAGATCCAAGCTACCCAAGTTTGATAAGCTATGGGAAGATTGCACTCAGGAAGAGACAAGAATTGCAGCAGGACAAAGACTTCATGGCACTCAACCTGAGGAGAATCAAGCATTTGTTTCCCATGCCAAGAAAGGTAAGGGAAGAGGAAGAAAGTTTTACAAACACAAGCACCAAGATAGGAGATCTAGTCCTCCTCCATATCAGAAGAAGGAGAAGAAGGATTTCTTTCAGATACAATGCTATAGGTGCAAGGCATATGGTCACTACGCCAATAATTGCCGAAGTTCAAACAAAAGGAAGCATGAAGCCTCAACTGCTGATGTAGAAGAAGACCATCATCACAAGAAGTCAAGGGATGATGATCGTTCGGAGTTTCTCTTTTAGCTCTCTATATGTTGAGGAGATATGAAGATCCAGACTGCAAGAACAAAGATCTCTTGGTTCCCACAAGAAGGCAGTGGGAGCCCACACACAAAAACAATAAGAGATAAGTGTTAATTTTTGAGCATTAATTCAACATACTCTAGGATCTTTACTGAGAGAATAACATGTACAACATATCAAGTATAACAATGCATATTTATCACACCAAGCAATCACATGAGACAATAGACACACAGAGTTTCACTGGGGATAACCATAAAGGTGAAAAACCCCACAACTTCCTCAGAGATAGAAAGAGCAATGATACAACCCAAGTACACAGAGATAGTCCTCCTAGCAGCTGAACCTCCTCCTCCACTAGTGCGCCACTTTCCGAGTAGTGTAGAAGTGAATAATGAGATGATCAAGTAGAGTGCCTCTCGCACTCTATTTATACATGACCTGACCTGCCTAATAACCTAGCAGGGCCGACTTGTCTAACTCAGTCTAATAACCCATGGTTATACTAATCAGGGCCGACCCCACACTTGGTGGTCTAATAACCCATCACTTGCAAGTTGCGACACTTGCGACACTTGCCAATACAATCCGTATAGAGAAATAATAACATCTCTATAGGAGTACAATATACATAGGTGAAATACATTCCGATGTTACAATTACATCAACACTCCCTCTTAACTAGGAAGGTATTTCTCGACACAGATCTGCTAGCACAAGTCTTCTTCTCTGGATCATCGTCATCGTCACTGCTGCTGCTATCTCAATCAATCTCCAATCTAATCGTCATAGGAAGTTCTACAGAGCCAGTCCTTTTTCATACTGGATGTAGGCCCACCACTGTGGGTCTTCATCATCACTGACCATACTGTGGAATCCTCAGGACTTATTACGTGCGTCAACAAAACCTCGAAAGAGCATCCCAGGAATGATTATGAGCTTACTGCGCAACCTATCGGATCTCCCAGGATCTTTTACATGTTGACCTTCACAAAACCTACTCAGAGCATCCCAGGATGTTACGAGCACACCGCTCTACCTGTCTGGATCTCGATAGAGCATCCCAGGCTGTTATGAGCACACCGCTCTACCTGTCTGGATTTTAAAGGAACTTTTTTATGTGAACTTTCGCAAAACCTACTCAGAGCATCCCAGGGTGTTACGAGCACACCGCTCTACCTGTCTGGATCTCGATAGAGCATCCCAGGCTGTTACGAGCACACCGCTCTACTTGTCCGGATTTTAAAGCCCCTTTTCTATGCGAAACTGTAGCAAAACCTACTCAGAGCATCCCAGGATGTTACGAGCACACCGCTCTACCTGTCTGGATCTCGATAGAGGATCCCAGGCTGTTACTAGCACACCGCTCTACCTGTCCGGATTTTAAAGGGTCTTTTCTATGCTACCTGCACAACCTATCCACGGCCACGGAGTATCAACCTGATACTCACTATACATCATCCTGATGTACATCATCACATGATCAACCTGATCATCATCATCGCATCAACCTGATGCATATCATCTGGAGCAACATCCTGAAGCTCGTCATTTGTGATCATCCTGATCATCATCATAGCATCAATCTGATGCATATCATCTGGAGCGACATCCTGAAGCTCGTCATCTGTGATCATCCTGATCACCATCATAGCATCAACCTGATGCATATCATCTGGAGCGACATCCTGAAGCTCGTCATCTGTGATCATCCTGATCAAACAATATATCCATCTGATGCATACAAAGTATCTACCTGATACATATCATCATGCATGATCTACCTGATCATATAATGCATCCACCTGATACATACATAAGTACATGATCTACCTGATCATACAATGTATCCACCTGATACATATACAAAAATATATGATCCACCTGATCATACAATGTATCCACCTGATACACACATAAATACATGATCCACCTGATCATATCAAGCATCCAACATGATGCATATACAAATACATGATCCAACTGATCATATCAAGCATCCAACATGATGCATATACAAATATATCAAGCATCCAACATAATGCATATACAAAGCAGTAATTGGAGCATCGTCCTGATGCTCATCATCCAGCGCTTACATCCACAGCCGTGGGAAGTATCCTCCTCTCACCATGCTTGGAATGGCTCTTGCAAATGTGTCCCATCACTTCTTCCTCGAAGTGTCGTCAATCCGAAGAACACCAAGCCTCTCTCTGAAGTACTCAAACTTCACTCTGGCTAGTGGTTTCGTCAACACATCTGCATCCTGCTCATCCGTCGCAACATACAGGAGCTTCACTGCTCCTCTCTGTACCATATCCCTGATATAGTGATATTTGATCTCAATGTGCTTCGACCTGTCGTGGAACACTGGATTCTCAGACAACTTCACACAACTCTGGTTGTCACAAAAGATACCAGTAGCCTCCAATGGGAGATCAAATAACTCAGACAGTAGCTTCCAGAGCCATACTGCCTCACAACTAGCCGAACAAGCTGCAACATACTCTGCCTCGGCTGTACTCAGTGCTACGCAGGATTGCTTCCTGCTAAACCAAGAGATCACACCCTATCTATCCCATACTGAAGTAGCACCTAGATGTTCTCTTCTTATTTGCAGCACTGCTTGCCCAGTTTGAATCAACATAACCTTGCAGGTTAAACTTTTGATTTGCATCATACTTGAGCCCATAATCAATTGTACCCTTTAGGTACCTCAGAATATGCTTTAAAGCAACCAGGTGAACATTTCTCGGATCTGTCAGGGACTGGCTCAATGTGTCCACTGCAAAGCAAATATCTGGTCTCGTGTTCGTCAAGTACATCAAGGACCCAATCATCTGACGATACACAGTGACATCAACCGGATCAAATGAAGCCTCACACAGAAGCTTCAGGTTCGATGCCATAGGTGTGGCCATGGCCTTGCAGTCCATCATCTCGAACCTCTTCAGGATCTCTACTGCATACTTCCCTTGTCCAAGAAAGATTCCATCTGCACTTTGCCACACCTCCATGCCTAGAAAATAGTGCATCATACCCAAGTCCTTCATCTCGAACTCAACAGCAAGCTTCCTCTTCGTGTCGGCAATCAATTTGTCCTCACCTGTAACAAACAGGTCATCCACATACAATAGTAGTATCACTGGATTGCCTTCCACAACCTTGTAGTAAAGGTTGGAATCCGCTTTACTCTTGGTAAAGCCCAAAGTGGATATAAAGCTGTCTATTCTGCCGTACCAGGTCCTGGGTGCCTGTTTCAAACCATACAGGGCTTTCTTCAGTTTGCACACATGAGTCCCTCTGTCATGTGTCTCAAAACCGAGTGGCTGCTCCACATACACTTCCTCTTCGACTACACCATTCAAGAAAGCTGTCTTGACATCCATCTGGTATATCTTCCATTTCATCACTGTAGCCAGAGTAAGTACTGATCTGATGGAAGTGTATCTGGCTACAGGAGCAAAGGTCTCTTCATAGTCTATTCCCTCTTTCTGGGAGAAGCCACGAGCTACAAATCTATGCTATCAACTGCAACATGCTTGATCTTATAGATCCATTTGGAAGTCACAACAGACTTCCCTTCAGGTCTTGGGACTACATCCCAAACATCATTCTTCATGATCGACTGGTACTCCTCGATCATGGCATTCTTCCATTACTGCATCCCGTATCCTGGGAACTTCAGATTCTTCAATATCTTCAATAGATAGATTTCTTTAAACTTCGTTGCTAGAACAAATGTTGTAGTCCTTCTTTTGTAGGTGATTGTATACAATCTTTCCTACAAGACAAGTTAAATTGCATGATTAGAAACATCTCATAGTTTTAAGAACAAATTCTTACATATAAAGAAATATGTCATACAGTCATGCAATTAATTTAGCCAATGATTCAATACAACATTTATCCATATCTCATAACTTTCTAGATGCCTTCCAATCTCTACCAGAACATTGTTAAGAGTGTGCACAACTCCCAACATGTCAGCAAAGAGGTTTCATTCTAGATAAGTAGCAATAGAATGTTGTACAGTGCCATATCCCACTTACCCATTGCATGCGTATTAGTAGTATACTGTTCATTAATTCAATTATTCTAATATGCATAATACACAACCTAAGTCTAGGAACATTGGTATATACATTTTTGAACAGTATTATTTAAACAATCAAATATACAAGAAATGACAATTCAAATTCTTATCTTTGTTTGTTTGTTGGGTGGACTCCCTCTCAATCTTTGCTTCCTTGCAGGAACTACTGGAGTGTGCTCCCTCTTGATCTTTGTTTCCCGGATTACCTGTCGTTGAACTTATATCCATTCTCGATCACTATGCATGCTTACTAGTATCATCATTGTGTTATCCTCGAGATCTCATACATACATTCATTAGTATAATCTTAATACTATCAAAACACAATAATCTTAAACATGTATAGTCATGATCATTTCAAGCACAGATAATAAGTATTAGTATTCAAGGTTTATATAAGACTTTTCTGGTTAGTCATATCATTAATCAAAGTAAGGAACATAATATGCATAAACCCTAGATTACTCAAACTTGTAACTTCATGAGTAATCATTATCAATCATACAAAAGTATAAGATCCTTACATAGGGTCGGATTGTAACTTGATATAGGAAAAGCATGCCTGGTCATCATATTTGCTAGTTATGTCTAGCAATGTTTTCTTGTTCTCTTCAATGACTTGCATAACTCATAATTTAACCATTGTAGAACCAAATTATACATACCTCTATGTGATCCATGACTATGGATGAGTCTTTGTCTTCATGTCATCATGGTCTTGATCTTGGAATTTGATTTGTACCTTCATGTTAGCGGATAACATTCTCCTCATACAACACCACAGTGCATTAGTACAATCATGATACAATCATAAGTGTCATAACCCTAATCAATGAATGTCTTCTATCATGCATTCATACTTTTACTAGGGTGATAAGACAAGTCTAAAATTAAACAAGATTGTTACTAAACTCAATAACATGAGGACAATCATATTATAAACTTAATCATGAACAAATTTCAAAACATACCTGTAAGTCATACCTGTCAGATTGCTTGTATTAGTTGTTGTTGTTGTTCCTTTTGTTCTTAGGACAATCAGAGGAAAAGTGTCCTCTTCTTGGTATGTGCTGTGAGAGCTTGATCTTCATTCCCCATCTTTTATTCTCAAGCTACAATCCGAGCTTCTTCCTGTGAGCATTCTTCCCATAGCCTACTGAATGTGATAAGTTTCTTCCTAACACAAATTCCTTGGATGAAGGAATCCCATGACTTAGGAAGGCCATTAAGAGTGGTCATTACCACTTCTCCATTCTCTATAATTTCTCCCACAGCTTCAAGTTGTTCTTTTATCTGGGAGAGCCTTGAGAAATAAGACTGCATGGTCTCAGCATTCTGGAACTTGATATTCTTCAATTGATTCCTCAAGGTCATCTTCCGATTTATATTCTTCCCTTCAAATAGCTTGGTCAAGGAATCAAACATCTCCTTAGGTGTCTTTAGAGATGACACATGTGGCATGAGATGGTTTTTGATAGAATCAGCAATGATCCTCTTAGCCTTGACTAAGTTCCTCTTGTGTAAGGCCTTAGTCTCTTCTCCCTCCGGGACAGGAACCCCTTCACTTATGTAGGTGTCCAACTCACTCTCTTCTAGAATTAACCCAATCCTATACTTCCATGCTCGGAAGTCATCAACCCCTTCAAGCTTATCCTCAAGCTTGGTGTGGTGAGACATCTTAAAGAGTACTTCAAATGAAATAGAAAAGATTTAGGTCTTACCACTTGATTTGCAGAAATCTGGATCTGGAGCTGGATTAGGGTTTGTCAGAGAAACCCTAAAAATTCAAACTTTGAATTTCAAACTTCTGAAAGGATAGAAAGATGCGCCTTGATGAGCTGATCAAGTTGGTATACTCAGAATTTGAAAACTGCAAAGTTTCACCCCTCAAATTTGCTTTTCAAACTTCCGGATTCACTGGGAGGACCCTGAATTAGGGTTTTATTTTCCCGGAGCTTCATCCATCCAAAAAGTTCGATCTTGGTCTCTAAACTTCGATTTTTCAGAGGAGCTTCCAGCCATGGTCTCAGATTTCAGAAATTCCAACTTTTGCAGAAGCCCTAATTTCCGGCTTCACTAGAGAGGACCCCAAACTAGGGTTTGAATTTCCCGGAGCTTCACCCAACCAAAAAGTTCAATCCAAATCTCTAAACTTCGATTTTTCCAAGGAGCTTCTAGCCATGGTCTCAGATTTCAAAAATTCCTATTTTTGTGGAAACCCTAACTTTTAGGGCCAAAAAATGAAAGTGCCCAGAATTGAATTCTGATTGGACAGAAAGATGCGCCTTGCTGAAGAGAGTCAATCTATCCTACTGCCTTTCAAGATCTGTGGAGAGAAACCCAATAAACAAGAAGCCCAAGCTTCCGCAACTGCAAAGTGTTTTCTTCTCAGGTTAGCTCTGATACCATGTTAATTTTTGAGCATTAATTCAATATACTCTAGGATCTTTACTGAGAGAATAACATGTACAACATATCAAGTATAACAATGCATATCAATCACACCAAACAATCACATGAGACAATAGACACATAGAGTTTCACTGGGGAAAACCATAAAGGTGAAAAACCCCACAACTTCCTCAGAGATAGAAAGAGCAATGATACAACCCAAGTACACAGAGATAGTCCTCCTAGCAGCTGAACCTCCTCCTCCACTAGTGCGCCACTTTCCGAGTGGTGTAGAAGTGAATAATGAGATGATCAAGTAGAGTGCCTCCCGCACTCTATTTATACATGACCTGACCTGCCTAATAACCTAGCAGGGCCGACTTGTCTAACTCAGTCTAATAACCCATGGTTATACTAATCAGGGCCGACCTCACACTTGGTGGTCTAATAACCCATCACTTGCAAGTTGTGACACTTGCGACACTTGTCAATACAAATGACGACACTTCCGTATAGAGGAATAATAACATCTCTATAGGAGTACAATATACATAGGTGAAATACATTCCGAAGTTACAATTACATCAACAATAAGTATTTGGTTTTCTTGCGTACATAGATTTGTTTTGTCTTATATGTCTTCATAACTATTATATGCAGATCTATCAGGAAATGTGTTGAGTAGTTGATATAGTTTACCTTGTTATATTTATTATGCATATGAGCTACACAACACTTCATTAACACATGATGGAGCTTGTCTAGATGATGTCTCCTTTCTGCATGCTTAGAGTAGTGCACACTCTTGATGGCATGTTCTAGTGGAGATAGCATACATCTAGATAGTTCTCAGATGTGTTTGGAATACATGAGTATGATTGTTGTGAAGTATTAGCTAAGATGCTTGTGTAAACTATTATCATTGCATAGAAATAGAAATTGGTTAAATTTGATTATGCAATGTCACTGATCATCAGTCGGGATTTGACTTGTAGGGAAAAGAGCATATGATATGGCCTACAAGAGAAGGATAATGAGACTTGTTCCGATGAACAAGTGATGTACACATGAATCTCGTTGATGTTCAGCAGGAAGCTTCCAGGAATACGAATCTCAGCCTTGAAGGATGACCTCGGAGGAAGTTTTCACAGATGTAAAACCAGAAGTGGGCCACCTTCGGATATTTGGTTGTCTAGTCAATATACATGTGCTCAAGAAGAAAAGGACGAAGTTAGAACCTTCCAGCAAGAAGTGAGCTTTCGTGGGATACATAGAGTCTTCAAAGGCGTACATAATCTACATCCCAGGATCCAGACAAATTGAAGTCAGTGGTATGTGACCTTTGAAGAAGAGATGGCTGTCAGGAAAGGCAGAACCAAAGGAGATGAGATCATCTCCCCTGCCAGTTCAAGAGGGAGCTAGCAGAAGAGGATGAACCCATCGATTCCATTGATCCAGTTGAGTCAGTTGATGTTCCTAGAGTTATTGCAGTAGGCTATAAGAGGCCTAGATGGGCACAATAGACTTTGAATAGAGCAAATGGGAGTGTTGAAAAACACTAGGCTAGATTTGTTGCCAGAGGGTTCCCTCAGAAAGAGGGAATCGATTATGATGATACATTTGCTCTTGTACACTTCCACCAGATCAATCATTGCTATTGTTTCAGCCATTGAGTGGAAGCTGCATCAAAGTGATGCAGAACCCAACCTTAACTACAAGGTTGTGGATGATGAGCCACTGATTTTGGTATTATATGTTGATGACTTGTTTCTCACTGGAAACGAGAAACTTATCATATGGTGTAAGAAGAAACTCGCCTTTGAGTTCGAAATGAAGGATCTTGGATTGATGCATTACTTCTTTGGATTAGAAGTATGGCAGAGGTTGGAAGAGATTTTCCTAGGTCAAGGAAAATACACCATAGATATTCTGAAGAGATTCAGAATGTTGGACTGCAAGTCCATGGCTACTCTGATGGATGCACATTTGAAGATTTGATTGATCCTACTATGTATCGCCAACTGATTGGGTCCTTGATGTATCTAACGAACACCAGACCAGATATATGTTTTGCTATGAATGCTCTCAGCCAGTTCATGTGCGAGCCGAGACAGATTCATTGGACTGCTGCAAAGCATGTGCTCAAATACTTGCGTGGCACTGTGGGATATGGCCTAAGATGCTTCAGAATGTGACCTGAGATTGCAGGGGTTTACAAACTCAGATTGGGCCAGATGTGTTGCAGATAGGAAGAGTACTTCTGGATGTTGCTTCAGTTTGGGTTTTGCAGTGATTTCCTGGTGGAACAGGAAGCAGAACTCGGTAGCAATCAGTATTGTAGAGGCCGAGTATATGGCAACTAGTACACTAGCCCGAGAAGCAGTATGGATTCGTAAACTCCTTGTAGGTTTGTTTGGCCAGATTCCAAAGCCAACCGTGATTCACTGTGATAACCAGAGCTGTGTGCAGATGTCAGTGAATCTTGTATTTCACGACAGGTTGAAGCATATAGAGATTCAGTATCACTTCATACGTGATATGGTGCAGAAAGGTGCGGTCGAGTTACAGTATGTGTCGACAGATGACCAGACTGCAGATGTTCTCACCAAGCCCCTTTCTAGGATGAAGTTCGAATACTTTTGCGAAAGACTTGGAGTAGAAGAGAACGTGTCCTTCCTTGAGAGGGAGAGATGACATAGAGACGCTTTACCCTACATTCACCCTGGTGCCTCTACTCGTCCTGGTACTCAGCCTGGTGTTGCCGCCTGGTTCCACACCTGGGAAAACGCAGCAGAAGTCTTCAAGCTGCTGGTGTGGCCTTGGGGGCAAGTCAGAGTCAAGTGCTGTCACTTGGGACTCGACTCCTCCGTCTAGGCTTTCCTAGCGAAGCCAAGGGGGGTAGACCCTGAAATTAAAAGAAACTAAAGCCTCTAATCTAGGAATTAGAAAAAATACTTTTGCAACCAAGACAGACAACATATACCCTTTTCAAATAAAGAACATCATTTATCATTTACTCCCATTTAGAATAATCATCATTTCAACTGCATACTAGTCAACAATAAAATGAAATTTGCATCAGGACCAGTGCCTTGCTATGGAGTCAAATAACAAATGCATAGACAGAAAAGTAAATGTTGTGGAGTGTTCTTGGTTTATTTTAAAATTTAATGTGATGGTGATCTTTTTTATTAAGGCATGTGGGTTCCCGATATACGCAAGGTACGGGGGAACATGTCCGGAAATTTGAAGGGTGGCTTCCCTCTCAGGCTTTAGGCTGGATCGGAGTCTCGAGGAGGTGTTCAGATGCTATACCAACGAGGGCAAGCCTAACGGTTTCCAAGAGGTCGCTATCCAGTTTTATCCCAAGCCTTCTGGGAAATTTGCCCACGACAACAAATTGCGAGTTGTGCCGGATTTTCACAAAGGGTTTTTTTATTGGGGTGGTGTTAAGTCCTATTACTAGTCATCAACTCCTTTCTGGTGTGTACCAACTGGATCAGACTAAGCTGCAAGTTGGCCACAGAGCATACGGGAGAAGACCTTGGTATATTTTTATAAAATTTTTAAGAACCCAAATTTTATCTTTTTATAACCCCAAGAGTCTCTTTTCAGGCATGCATTTCGGGCAAGCCCTCATACAAAACCCTACTTCGGGAAAGCAAGGGGGGCGTTATGAGTTTGTAAAAAAAAAAATGTGAAAAGCTAGGTTGTGAGTGAGCTTGTGGCCCGCTAGTGAAACGGACCAACAAGGTTTATTTTAATCCTAATTGATTTTATTTAATGCCGAAAAACAAGAAATAAAACTACTCTAACATTCACGCCATGAAAATGAGACGACGCAGGCCACCCCTGGGGGGATGGGGTATGGGCGCTGGCTAGCCCACTTGCTCTCGTTTAAAATGTGTACAATGATAAAGAGAAGTGCCCCAAGTCTACTTAATGTGACTTGGTGGCTTACAAAATTATAGAAAGATATGCCCGGTTTTGAAAAATATGGAAATATGTGTTCCGGATTGCCTGGATGCTCGAAATTTTGCCAGCACTTCTTCCTACCTGCTCATCTTCTGCTGCAAACCAGCAAGCAATAATTAGAACAAGATGCCCAAAAACACTTTAAGAGTGTCTTTGGAACACCTCCTAAGAAACCCAAAATTTTCTAAGTTAAAAACTAAGTAAAAAATGACAAAAATAACCAAGTAAAACAAGCTATGGAGCTTATCTACTTGGGATCTTTGCTAGCCCTTTAATGGCTGCAAATTATCAGCTCTATGGCAGCCAGATAACACTTTGCAATCAGATCTAATACTTCTTTAGAAAAAATTTGAAAGATTTTGACAACTTTAAACTAGTTTTTTGAAAAGAAAGTACTAGTAAATCATAAAATTTGAAATTTTTATAAGTGAAAGAGAGAGAGAGATGGAACAAATCCTTGTTGAAAATCGAAGCTTTGAAGATGGTTCCGTGATGTTTGAAGGGACTATATCTGCAAATAATAATTAGTAAAAAGCGGAAACAAACAAGATCCTGCTTCTTGCCAACTCAAGAAGACACCTGCACATCACAGATCTTACCAAACAAAGATTAAATGTAGATATATATACTCATAAGAAACTAAGCTGCTACAAATAAACAAATTTAATAACAACTTATCTCACAGATGAGCAAACCACACCCTTGAAAAATAAGACTTATGCACAAGTCATCTTGGAAAAGAGATCAAGATACTTCATCCACATGTAACCAAGACACCACAAGCTGACCTCCAAAGTCTTCTTTTATTTCAAAATGACAAAAATATTACAATCATAAGTTAGCTGCTCCAATTCTCACTAGTGAACAATGGAGAGCAAGCTTCAATTTATAGAGAAAATGATCAAGGAGGGAGGGCGCACTTGCCAAAAATGGGTGGAAAGCGTGGCATGGATGGTGGAGGGAATGGGGCTGCCATCCCCATATCTTTAGCTCCCCATGGCAGCCCCAAAAGGTGCTAACATATCAGCACTATTAGTGCTGCCCCTCCCTTAACTCGTGGGCTGCCCACACTCATGAATGCGCCCCTCCTTGAGTGAATGCGCCCCTCCTCAATGGGCACTATTATCTCCTTGTTTGGGGCTGCCCAAAACCTTCCAAAATCAGCCCAAAACATTCCACATATGATGCTGATCCAAAACTGAGTTGTCATAACTCCAAAAAATAATTAATTTTTTAAGTCATTTTTTCACTTTTTTGATTTTTTTATGACTTTTTTGGGATTTTTTGATTTTTTTGATTTTGACCAAGGTAGAAGTACCCAAACATTAGGAAAAGTGGGTTTAGGGGTTTAGGGGGTGCTCTGAGTTAGAAAACGAGCACCCCTAAGGCAAAAAATACCTCCAGACGCCCCAGATAGGCCAATTACAAATTTTTTAATTGAACCATTAAAAAATGGCCCAATTTACGGAAAAATAAAAACTTGCCGAAAATTAAAAAAAAAACACCTAGGGGAACTTAGACATGTCCATATGACTCAAAATTAACGCCTAGCATGTTCATATACATTGACCCATAGACTCTAATAATTCCCTAAGGCCCGTCAGCCTCCCCAGGCATTCCAGCTTTGGAGGAGCAGGAGAAAAACCAATTAATTATGCAATGCAGTGATGCAAAACATAATAGATAGGTGAAAAAACTCCTTGGAATACCTGACTTGGCCAAAAAGTCCTAAGGAACCGAGTCTTTTACAAACACCATGCTAGCACGTTTTGTTACAAACCCCGCAGGGCCATGGACATGTGAAAAGAAAAGATAAAAAACGGGGGCCTTAAAAAAGGCCAGCTGGACATCAAATCACCAAAATTGAACATGTGTCATGTTCTACTTTGCCCGCTCGCTTGATAATCCAACCAAGTGCAACTTAGTTGGCAACATCTGGCTCCAACTGCGGGACGTGTGCTCGATCTGATTCAATCAAATAGAGTATGCGAGAATCCAAGAATCTCTGGTTCCTGCCACAAAATTAAAATGCATCAGTCCCATATTTTTGCCAAATGAAACATAAGTTGCAACATTTATTTCAAAGCAAAACTAAAGTAAGTAAATGAAACTAATATACATCAATAATATACAAAACATAATGTACAAAAATGCAAGGCAAAGGTTTAGAGATGGCCCTGCTATCAATCTGCCCCCGTGGGCATCAGGAAATCTTCTTTGAAAAACAGCTTGAGATGTTGCCCATTGACTGGGAGAGTCAACCTTTCTCCATCCATAGTGCAAAGGAAAAAAGAATTAACCCCTGCTGGTTCAGATATAATATATGGTCCCAACCATAGGCTATCAAACTTTCCATGCTTTCCTGGCTTATCCCTTCGCTTGTCCCATAGAAGAACCCAATCCCCTGGCTGAAAATCTTTTGGCTTGGCTGTCTTGTCAAAAGTTCTTTTAACCCTGTCCTGATTTCTGATACTTTGGTCTAAAGCCTTTCTTCTAGTCTCATCTAATTTCAT
Organism: Larix kaempferi; assembly: GCA_027924585.1. Lineage (NCBI taxonomy): Eukaryota > Viridiplantae > Streptophyta > Pinopsida > Pinales > Pinaceae > Larix > Larix kaempferi. The sequence continues at coordinate 14,825,263 of BSBM01000092.1, forward strand.
AAGTTGCTCAATTCTGTTCTGCATACCATCATCATTTGACTCATAATCATGCAACATCTGATACACTGGCAATTGAATATGAATGGGAACAGAAACTTCCAAACCATAAACCAACTGAAAAGGGGTTTTCCCAGTAGCACGTTTCTGTGTTATTCTGTCGGCCCATATGGCAAATTTTATCTTAGAATCCCAAGACCTTTTGTTATCACCCACAGTTTTCTTTAAAATGTTCATTAAGGTCTTGTTGGTTGATTCAGCCAATCCATTCCCTTGGGGATAATAGTTGGATGAGTGAGAAAGGATTATACCATACTTGAAGCAGAATGCTGAAAAGGCCATGGAACTAAAACTAGGACCATTGTCAGTTGTTATCTTGGATGGCACCCCAAATCTAGTTATAATATGATTTTCAAGAAAATCCATAACTACTTTATCAGTGGCATACTTAGTAGGGATTGCTTCCACCCACTTGGTGAAATAATCGGTGGCAGTTAGGATCCAGGTATATCCATTGCTTGAGTTTTCCTTAAACTGACCGATAAAATCAAGACCCCATTGTTGGAAAGGGGCTTGAACAACTACTGGCTCAAGAGGTAAAGTTGCCAATTTCTGTTTCCCAGTGAACAACTGACATTGGGGACAAGATCTGACAAACTTGTGCACATCAGCAAATAAAGTGGGCCAATAGTAACCTGATCTAAGGATCTTGTGGGCTGTGGTGTCTGCTGCATAATGCCCACCACAAAATCCATTATGAAACTCAACCAGAAGTTTTTTGGAATCTGGTTCATCAACACATCTAAGAACTAAGCCATCAGGATTTCTCCAACCTAATCCATTTTGAGTTATGCAATATTTAGTGGCTTTAAGTCTTAGAGACCTTCTTTTATGACCAACAAGATGTTCAGGACAAGTAAAATTGTTAAGAAGGTAGATAATGTCGGAATACCATTGAGTTTGACTTAATCTTTGAAGCTCTTCAGATATGATAGGTGCTGACTCATTATTTTGACAAATCATTCCTACAGCTTTCTCATTACTTTCTGTCATCATGCGTGCAAGACCTTGACCTTTGATTAACTTGGTAGGTTTTATCTCCAAGTCATACTCTTGTATTTTGGACACCCATTTTCCCCTTATACCAAGGCAATCCTGTTGAGCTAATATATCTTTGACAGCAGTATGAGGAACATAACCCACAACCTTGGAATACCCAATATATATCCTGAAATGTTTCAAAGACTTAACAAGGGCATAAGCTTGTTTCTCCATTATAGTATATTTAAGCTCTGAATTTTGTAAAGCTTTACTAAAGAATGCTATGGGTTGCTCTTGGCCTTGGTCATTCTTCTGAAGCAAGACTCCGGCAATAGTATGCTCTGAAGCAAAGGAAAAAATTTGGAATTCTTTTGAATAATTAGGGCTTATCAACACAGGGGCTTTAGATATGGCATCCTTGATACCTGCAAAAGCTTCTCTTCCTTGCTTACTCCATTCAAACTTAGCATCTTTTTTAAGTAAGAGTTGTAAAGGCTTCATTAGCTCAGCTAGATTTGGAATAAATCTTCTAATGAAATTAATCTGGCCATTGAAGGATTGGAGAGCTTTGACATTGGTGGGGATAGGAACCCTTTTAATGGCCTCAACTCTTTCAGGATCAATTTTTACACCATCCTTAGTGATAACATGCCCTAACAGTTTGCCCTCATCAACACAAAGCACAGATTTAGCTGGATTTAAAGATATGCCATATTTTCTGCATCTCTCAAAAACTTTTCTAAGATGGCCAACATGATCCGACCTTTCCTTACTATATACTGTTAAATCATCCTGATATATTTCAATAATTTTACCAATCAATCCATTAAAAGCAACATCCATAGCACGTTGAAAGGTAGCACCAGCATTAGTAAGACCAAAAGGCATTCTAAGGTACATGAAAGTGCCCCAAGGTGTGGTAAAAGTAGTTTTATGTTGATCCTCTTTGTTGACTAGCACTTGGTTATATCCCGAAAACCCATCAAGAAAAGACATCAAGCCTGATCCAGTCACCTTCTGAAGTAAAGTGTCCATGCTTGGCAAAGGATAGTTATCTTTTAGGCATGCCCAGTTCAAGTTTCGGAAATCAATGCACAATCTGACATCCCCATTCTTTTTTCTAACAACCACCAAGTTAGAACACCAAGAAGAGTGTCTTGTTGGAGTGATGATTCCTGCTGCTAACATCTTTTGGAGTTCTTTGTAAACCATAGGAGCCAACTTGGGGTTTATTCGTCTCAGTTTTTGGCGAAAAGGCTTGATACCTGGTTTAAAAGGGATTGTATGTTGAAAAATATCATCACGATAAGCCTTAAGTTCATCATAGCTGAAAGCAAATATATCCCTATATTCATAGATTAAGTCAATCAAGGCTTTTCTTTCTTCTTGAGATATTCCCTTTCCAATTTTTATCATCTTTGGTTCCTTCTCAGTTCCTATGTTTACTTCAATATAGTCCCCTGGTTTTATTGAACCCTTCTTTCTTTTATGGCCATCTTGCCTGTCAAAAAGCTGCTCTAACCGGGTGATGCCCTTGGGAATTTTGTTCCTAGGTTGGTCCTCTTCTTCAGGATAATCTTTCCCTTCTTCCTTATAAGTGATTTTACAATCAGAAAATTCTTGAAGGTTATGGATGAAGTTGAGAATTTGCTTGTCACTATCAAACACTTGCCAATGATCTATGTTGTCAGGGATTAAAGGTCTAAAGTTGATTTCAAATTTTCCATTCCCCTTTAATATTTCCTCAGTTGGTTGAAGTGTAGAAGCTGCCACAGCTAGTTCATCTGCCTCAATGTTTTCTTCTCTAGGAATTGCCATGATATTTAAAGCATCAAACCACTCCATAGTATCCCAGACAGCATTCCTATACTGTTTCAATCTTCGACTTTTGCAAGCAAATACATTTTTAACTTGGGAAACCACTAAGTCAGAATCACCTTTAATAGATAAAATCTTAATCCCCATATCTTTGGCAATTTCTAACCCTTGCAAAAGGGCTTCATACTCAGCCACATTATTTGATGCATCAAACTCAAGTCTGAAAGCAAATTTGAAGGTTTGTTTAGAAGGAGAAGTTATGACAATTCCAGCTCCTTTTCCATATCTTGAAGATGCCCCATCAAAACTCATCCTCCATACCCCATCCTTCTTTTCATCTTTGGATGCTTCTTTAAAAGGTGCTATGAAATTTGAACATATAGAATAGTTTCCAAAGTTGTCAGTTTGATGCACAAATTCATTGGCCAGATTCTGTGGGTCTTCAACATGGAGTTTTCTAAGTTGTTCATTGTATAGCTTAACAGTTGTATGTTCTGATGCAGGGATAGTAGCATATGACCAATCCATCCTTATGTCTCCCCCTAAAGATGCAGCCCACTTTCTAGATAAAAGCATTCCCCAATTGTCTGGTACATCAATTACCACGACATCCATGGTTAAATGGACATCAGGATACTTGGCCAACCTAACAGGTAGATTTATAATTATACCAATAGTATCAACTTCCCTTGAATCCATGGCACACACATTGTGATAGGGTCTAGTTGTTTTTAAGCCCAATTGATCCATAACTCTTTTGGTCATAACATTTGAGGAAGCGCCAGAGTCCAACATGCAATTGTGCACAAGCATATTATTGACAAGCAAGGAGACATAGAAGGGAGGGTGGTCTTCCTTGTGAGGGTCCACACTATGCAAAATAATCGGGTCATCTTTATGGTTAGGCTCTTCTCTAGTCTGGTTAAGATTAACTATCTCTGAGTCCATAGGAGCCTTGCCCTTTTCATGTTGAGGATGATCTATCACTTTCATAAGATTTTCTTTCAAGCTTGGGATTTTGATAAGGTCAGTAACAAGAACAGGAATCTTTGCAGAAGATAACCATTGAGCCAAATCGACATGAAGACTTTCAGAGTTGGAAGAAGGTGTTACCTTAGGGATATTCTGATTTGAGTTTGAGGTTCCAATATTGTTCTTTCTTTGATATGTTAGGCCTTTGAACTTTGACATCTCAAGAATCTTCTCTGGTGGAGGCATCTCACCAAATCTAAGGGTAGCTTTATCTTTCAAGTCTTGGCTGTAACATCTAGCTTGTTCCCAAGTTTCTTTAGAGACAGGGTGAGTTTGACCCACAACATTTATATATTCAGGCTGGCTCTCAGGCTCGCTTGCTAATCTGACACTGCTACTGGCTTCTGACGGATTCTGTTCCATTGACCATTTAAATATAGCACAAGTAGACTCTTCATGGAAACTATCACATGCCCTACAAAAGGGAGGAATTTCTTCTGAAAGAGTATTTACAGTTTCCAAAGGATTTGGGGTCCTCTGATCTTGAAATGGAACTTTTCTCTGATATTGAGGCCTAGGAGCATATTGGGGCTTAGGCACATACTGATTTGAGACTTGGTGGTTTTGAGATCTTTCAATGGAGATCAACCTGTTCTGTATGGCAGTCATGTTGGAGGCTTGATTTGACACAGCTTCTTTTAAGAGTTGGGCGATTTCTTTCAATGGTTCCTTTGAAGGATCCTTGATCTCAGTGCTAATGGTTTTATCTTTACTCTCGCTTTGCTTCATAGGAACATTGGCCCTTGTGAAACCAGGAAGATGAGACTTGCCACAATTTAACATGTTCTTATCAATTTTCTCGGCCAATTCCATGGCCTTCTTTAGATCAGCAGGTTCTTTATCAGCTAATTGATATTTCAACTCCCCACTAAAAGCTTCCATGTAGTAAATGAGGATGGAATTATCAGGTGGCTTGATATCAGCATGAAGTCTACCCACAATTTCATTGAATTTGTTGTTGAATTCTTCCATTGTCTCATTTTCATTTTTCTTAGTATTGGTCAAGGCAGCTAGAAGGTAGCGGTCTTCTTTGATATCCCCCCATTTGGCCAAGAAAGCAGTTTCAATTTCTTTGTAGGTCTTGTACTTGTCAGCTTCCAACTTGTTAAACCATTCATAAGCATTTTCTTCCAAAGATAAAGCAAACAACTTCATTTTTACATCCTCATGCTTGGCACCTAAGCACCACTTGTCAAAACAATGGCAAAAACGAGTTATATGGGATTTAGCACTAATAGCATTATTTCCTTGAAAAGATGGCAATTTATCAATGGCCTTTTCAGGGATATCATGAGGGTAACCAACTATAGTAGTAAAATCATAAGGACCAAACTCAGCCATTTCAACAATAAGATTATTCAAATTATTTTCTGTGAATAAAAGGTGAATATCAGAAATTGACTGAGAACCAAGATCCTCAAGGGTTTTTCGAGAAGATAACTTGCTTTTCCTCCTATGATAGACCTTTTCAGGCTCAGGAAAGAACTGAAGCAAGTTCTGAGGATTCCTTCTTGTAAAACGCCTTGGTAGATTTGTTGACAGTGGAGTCGCCAGATGTTCTTAGTCAATTTAAAAAATTCACTACATACATCAAACAAAGCGAAAACAAAAAAGAAGGAAAACTCAAAAGTCGTATTCCGGGAATAGAAAGACTTATCCCCGGCAACGGCGCCAAAATGTTGCCGCCTGGTTCCACACCTGGGAAAACGCAGCAGAAGTCTTCAAGCTGCTGGTGTGGCCTTGGGGGCAAGTCAGAGTCAAGTGCTGTCACTTGGGACTCGACTCCTCCGTCTAGGCTTTCCTAGCGAAGCCAAGGGGGGTAGACCCTGAAATTAAAAGAAACTAAAGCCTCTAATCTAGGAATTAGAAAAAATACTTTTGCAACCAAGACAGACAACATATACCCTTTTCAAATAAAGAACATCATTTATCATTTACTCCCATTTAGAATAATCATCATTTCAACTGCATACTAGTCAACAATAAAATGAAATTTGCATCAGGACCAGTGCCTTGCTATGGAGTCAAATAACAAATGCATAGACAGAAAAGTAAATGTTGTGGAGTGTTCTTGGTTTATTTTAAAATTTAATGTGATGGTGATCTTTTTTATTAAGGCATGTGGGTTCCCGATATACGCAAGGTACGGGGGAACATGTCCGGAAATTTGAAGGGTGGCTTCCCTCTCAGGCTTTAGGCTGGATCGGAGTCTCGAGGAGGTGTTCAGATGCTATACCAACGAGGGCAAGCCTAACGGTTTCCAAGAGGTCGCTATCCAGTTTTATCCCAAGCCTTCTGGGAAATTTGCCCACGACAACAAATTGCGAGTTGTGCCGGATTTTCACAAAGGGTTTTTTTATTGGGGTGGTGTTAAGTCCTATTACTAGTCATCAACTCCTTTCTGGTGTGTACCAACTGGATCAGACTAAGCTGCAAGTTGGCCACAGAGCATACGGGAGAAGACCTTGGTATATTTTTATAAAATTTTTAAGAACCCAAATTTTATCTTTTTATAACCCCAAGAGTCTCTTTTCAGGCATGCATTTCGGGCAAGCCCTCATACAAAACCCTACTTCGGGAAAGCAAGGGGGGCGTTATGAGTTTGTAAAAAAAAAAATGTGAAAAGCTAGGTTGTGAGTGAGCTTGTGGCCCGCTAGTGAAACGGACCAACAAGGTTTATTTTAATCCTAATTGATTTTATTTAATGCCGAAAAACAAGAAATAAAACTACTCTAACATTCACGCCATGAAAATGAGACGACGCAGGCCACCCCTGGGGGGATGGGGTATGGGCGCTGGCTAGCCCACTTGCTCTCGTTTAAAATGTGTACAATGATAAAGAGAAGTGCCCCAAGTCTACTTAATGTGACTTGGTGGCTTACAAAATTATAGAAAGATATGCCCGGTTTTGAAAAATATGGAAATATGTGTTCCGGATTGCCTGGATGCTCGAAATTTTGCCAGCACTTCTTCCTACCTGCTCATCTTCTGCTGCAAACCAGCAAGCAATAATTAGAACAAGATGCCCAAAAACACTTTAAGAGTGTCTTTGGAACACCTCCTAAGAAACCCAAAATTTTCTAAGTTAAAAACTAAGTAAAAAATGACAAAAATAACCAAGTAAAACAAGCTATGGAGCTTATCTACTTGGGATCTTTGCTAGCCCTTTAATGGCTGCAAATTATCAGCTCTATGGCAGCCAGATAACACTTTGCAATCAGATCTAATACTTCTTTAGAAAAAATTTGAAAGATTTTGACAACTTTAAACTAGTTTTTTGAAAAGAAAGTACTAGTAAATCATAAAATTTGAAATTTTTATAAGTGAAAGAGAGAGAGAGATGGAACAAATCCTTGTTGAAAATCGAAGCTTTGAAGATGGTTCCGTGATGTTTGAAGGGACTATATCTGCAAATAATAATTAGTAAAAAGCGGAAACAAACAAGATCCTGCTTCTTGCCAACTCAAGAAGACACCTGCACATCACAGATCTTACCAAACAAAGATTAAATGTAGATATATATACTCATAAGAAACTAAGCTGCTACAAATAAACAAATTTAATAACAACTTATCTCACAGATGAGCAAACCACACCCTTGAAAAATAAGACTTATGCACAAGTCATCTTGGAAAAGAGATCAAGATACTTCATCCACATGTAACCAAGACACCACAAGCTGACCTCCAAAGTCTTCTTTTATTTCAAAATGACAAAAATATTACAATCATAAGTTAGCTGCTCCAATTCTCACTAGTGAACAATAGAGAGCAAGCTTCAATTTATAGAGAAAATGATCAAGGAGGGAGGGCGCACTTGCCAAAAATGGGTGGAAAGCGTGGCATGGATGGTGGAGGGAATGGGGCTGCCATCCCCATATCTTTAGCTGCCCATGGCAGCCCCAAAAGGTGCTAACATATCAGCACTATTAGTGCTGCCCCTCCCTTAACTCGTGGGCTGCCCACACTCATGAATGCGCCCCTCCTTGAGTGAATGCGCCCCTCCTCAATGGGCACTATTATCTCCTTGTTTGGGGCTGCCCAAAATCTTCCAAAATCAGCCCAAAACATTCCACATATGATGCTGATCCAAAACTGAGTTGTCATAACTCCAAAAAATAATTAATTTTTTAAGTCATTTTTTCACTTTTTTGATTTTTTTATGACTTTTTTGGGATTTTTTGATTTTTTTGATTTTGACCAAGGTAGAAGTACCCAAACATTAGGAAAAGTGGGTTTAGGGGTTTAGGGGGTGCTCTGAGTTAGAAAACGAGCACCCCTAAGGCAAAAAATACCTCCAGACGCCCCAGATAGGCCAATTACAAATTTTTTAATTGAACCATTAAAAAATGGCCCAATTTACGGAAAAATAAAAACTTGCCGAAAATTAAAAAAAAAACACCTAGGGGAACTTAGACATGTCCATATGACTCAAAATTAACGCCTAGCATGTTCATATACATTGACCCATAGACTCTAATAATTCCCTAAGGCCCGTCAGCCTCCCCAGGCATTCCAGCTTTGGAGGAGCAGGAGAAAAACCAATTAATTATGCAATGCAGTGATGCAAAACATAATAGATAGGTGAAAAAACTCCTTGGAATACCTGACTTGGCCAAAAAGTCCTAAGGAACCGAGTCTTTTACAAACACCATGCTAGCACGTTTTGTTACAAACCCCGCAGGGCCATGGACATGTGAAAAGAAAAGATAAAAAACGGGGGCCTTAAAAAAGGCCAGCTGGACATCAAATCACCAAAATTGAACATGTGTCATGTTCTACTTTGCCCGCTCGCTTGATAATCCAACCAAGTGCAACTTAGTTGGCAACACCTGGTATGGGAGAAATCCCATCGGCAGATGAGTCGGACAGGTAGTAGATGGTTGGGTTCACCCTGGTGCCTTTGCTCGTCCTGGTGCGGTAGAAATCCCATCGGTAGATGAGTCAGATAGGTAGTAGATGGTCGGGTCCACACTGGTGCCTCTGTTGGTCTTGTTGCTCAGCGTGGTATGGGAGAAATCCCATCGACAAATGAGTCGGATTGGTAGTAGATGGATGTGTGATGATTGCACTGGTACCTCTACTCGTTCAGGTTCTCAGCCAGGTATGGGAGTTCCCCATCGGCAGATGAGACGAACAGGTAGTAGATGCACGAAGACACTTCTCGAAGGACTGAGACGGTGCTGACAACCTTCAGTATGTATAGAGATGATGGAGACAGTATAGATGTACACATGAAAACCAGATAACCATGATGCTGATGAAGACCGAAGAATACCTTCCTCGTTGAGAGGGAGTGTTGGATTTTGTGCAACTTCAGAAGATATTATTTATTGTATTTTATTGTACTTGATTGTACCTCCTAAGGGAGATGAACTTGATTTATTTAATTATGCAAAACTCTTGAAAGAATCAGTGTAAACCTTGGGGTAAAAAGAAGCAAAAGAAAATATTAAAATTAAATTATTAATTGCCCCCCAAGTGAAGTCGGCCTAGATAGGGAATGTTCCAATTTAGCACTTGTATAGGTAAAGTGCACCTCATTATTCACTCATTCATTCACTCAAGTTCGCATCACTTGGAGAGAGGGAAGTTCACACCTGCTGGAGAAGAAGACTATTTTGGGGTTTCTACTTTTGGAAAGCATTTCCATCTTTTCTCTTTTATGATTGTACTCTGATCTCATAATTACCATCTCTATACGAAGGTTGCTGGGTTTTCTCCCGTTTGGGTTTCCCAGGATAAACTCTGTTGTTATTGTTTTGTGCTTTGTCTTTCTTCTAGTGATCTTGTTTATGCATTTGAATTATTATGCTATGAATGTACGAAAATCTAACAACACCTTGTACTATAAATCTATGTAAAGAGACGTCAATATGAGAGAACTTTTTACCATGTGAAATCTTACGCAGAAGGAATAAACTTGTTTTCTCTCCAAACCTTTAGAGTTTTTGTTTTTGTGAACTTGTGTGTGTGTGTGTGATATGGTGCACCATTAATCTAATATGGTATAAGACCGGATATGAAAGTGATGAAATTGGAAGAAAAATTGGTGATGAAAATTTGTATGACTGCAACCCTTCACTTGAAAGTTGCCTTTATTCAGCCTCAAAATTGTCACCTAGTTTAAGAACCTTTTGTTTAGTTTTTGAAGTTTTGTTGAATGCATATTTCAAGGTGAAGTTGAATGCAAAATGAGTAATACTGCAGAAAATTAATTGAGGATGTGAAAGTTGCTTTGAGATTTGAATGGTTTCAAGTTTTAACTTTCAAACATAGATGTTGAATGCCGAGTCACTATTCCAGTGACGCCATACTGGTTTGTACAAAGAGAAAATCATCTTTCTGAAGCTTTCGTACGATATTTTGCATTTGTTGTCTCAAGATAGGATACCATTATTATGATTATTACTGTGATTGGCATATTGTGCAAAATATTATGAATCTAAGAAAAGAATAAATAGCTCTAAGAACACTAGGAGGAATTTTAGAGAAGATTGTGAAAGCATTTCTTTACTTTCATGCATTGATACAAATTCTGGATTGGTCAAATTTATAGCTTGCACACATTACTAAAATCTTTACATTCATTTATAAGAATCCATATTGATTAATGTCAAACTCTAGTGTTTTGTGAAACTTGCGAACTATGCCCTAAGGTATATATGAAAAAACTCAAAAACTAAGTAAAAACGAGAAATTTATAAATATGATGAGCCTATTCTGAACCTTCTGAAATCTAGGATCTGAAAATTGCAACAGAATTGGAGGATGATCTAAATTGAAAACCTATAACTATTTGCAGGAGACTTGTCAAGTCTATGGGAGAATTTGACTCATAACATCAGAGTTAGTTACTGCAACATGAGAAACAAAAGAAATGAAAGAATAACATAGCTAACTACACAATCAAGCAAAGGGGTATTTTTAGATCTGTGATCCAACTTCTAAATATCAGAGCACACTTTTTGAATCAAATAGAGGTTGAATATGTTAATGGTGACATCCTTGGTCCTTGTTTCATATGGATTCAGATGGTTGAAAACTTAGAGAAGTTTACACTTGCATGTGCAAGGGAGGAAGACAGAGAGGAAGAGTTTGAGGATGGTCATGTAAGACTAGGGACTCTTTATGAGCTAAATATCCATGGCAATGCTGAACTAAATAGACTTTTTTGGCATATGTTGCAGCTCTTTGATTGGATGCTGAAGCATGGCAAGGTTAGTGCTGCCTCTTATACAAGTTTTATCGCATTGATGGGCAAAGGACACCGAACCAGAATTGCATTGGAGTTGTATTGCAATTTGGAAGATGAACATATCAAGTCAAATGTCTTTGTCTGTAATTCAATGTTAAAATGTCTTATTTCCAATGGAAGGGTTGAAACTGCTTTCAAGCTGTTTGAGCAGATGAAGGAAGGAGGCCTAAATCCAGATATTGTTACATACAGTACGGTATACTTGTCTACTTTTCTTCATGTTGTAGCTTGCAATTATTTTGTTTGATATTTGTGGAATATGAAAGGGATTTGTTTGGGTTAAATGGTTTCAGGTGCTGTTTTTTGGTTTACAATTAGGATGGAAGTATACTTTTGTAAATTGGAATTATCCTTTACTGTATGAGTATCCATTTCTGGCTTTCTTTGTGATAATATACAAGTTTTTATTAGTGAGAATTTTGCCTCTCTTATTTTTTTAGTTTATATCCTGATTATTTTTTGTTCAACTTGTACTACAGTATTTTAAATTATTAAGCACTTTTAGAGGACTGCCTTGGGTTGATTGTGTCTGCTTGAAGTATTTATGCTCTTAGATTTTATGTAACAAATTTTAGATCTAGATGGATATTATTTTTTCCTTATTTTTAATTTGACTTTGGTGTCAAGTACATGTTTTGTCATGCTGGGTGAAGTTTTTCTGACATTTATACATGCGGGAGTAATAGTTACTTGCAGGCTGTGTTAAAACTCAACATGGTTATTCCAAGGCTTGCAAGTTGATGGAGGAATTCAAAGGGACGGGTTTGAAGTTTGATTTGGTCATTTATGGATCTCTTTTAGCTCTTTGTGCTTCGCATAATCTTGATGAAGAAGCTGAGACTTATTTTCAGCAGATGAAGAGCGAAGATCTTCCTGCCAATGAATTTCACTATAGCTCACTCCTAAATGCATATGCAGCAAAAGGAAAGCATGAAAAGGCTGAGAAATTAGTAGATGATATGAAGTCTGCGGGCTTAGTACCAAACAAGGTAATCGTGTCAATGCCATTGCCTCTGGTCCAATGTTATCATATTCCAAATATGGATTGATTTTTTAAATACTTTTAGATAGTACCTTTATTTAAGCTATAGGATTAGATCAGATTGGAAATGCACGATTATATCAGATTGGAGATGCCTTATGTACTCCCTTTCTTTACTTATGCATGTTCGACTTCCAGCCCCATAGATTTGGTTACTTAAGAACATCGATTCATTTCTTTCTTTTGTTTCTGTCTGTTATTCCTCACCTAGAGCATATGTGATTGGATTTTGGAAGTCATATTTATAAAATTTTCAAGCTCCTGAACTTTCTCATCATTCTTTTTGTTTGAAGCTAAGTTGCATGACACGGGGAAACAGAAACATGTATCTGATACGGAAATGCACTGGAAACACGACCCCCCAAAATTTAGGAAACGGGGAAACACAATATATATATATATATATGTATGTATGTATGTATGTATGTATGCAAATTAGCAAGGACATTAAACATTAAATGTGAAACATAAATGACAAGTGATAAATCATAATTTCAAACATCTAACATCACATTTTACTCATAAGTCCATCCCTACATCATTAATAATTGTCATAGATGATTACATAATGCAAGTTGCCAAGTAGTAATATCCAAAAACAACCTTGGAAATACAATATATTCAAAATTTCAAAATCAGCCTTTTTGTATGAGGCTACAATGCTCTACATATATCAAAAGGTGAATAGTCAACATAGAACTAAAACATAAGATAAGTCGATTTGCACAGTGTTGTAGCGGACTGTCTTCAAATCGGCTTTCTCAAGTAGCCCTCGCCTGCTCAAATCACCGTGTGAGATGAAGGAAGTAAAATCCTCCTTTTATAAAAAAAAGGCTTTTAGAGGCTTCTAGAGGTTTCCTAAACCATCATTAACTCATTAAGAAACAACTTAACCCATTGATTAAGCTAACGGGTTCTCTTTTTGGATGGAAAAGCGAGAATTCGAGGAGGAAACATGCCATATGGACGTGGATATGGCACAGAAACGCGTTTCCAGCCGTACCACCCATGTTTCCTCCACGTGAAATGTGGTGGCATGATCGGAAACGTGTTTCCGAGGAGTACCAAACACATTTCACGTGGAGGAAACATGGGTGGTACGGCTGGAAACGCGTTTCTGTGCCGTATCCATGTCCGTATGGCGTGTTTCCTCCTGGAAACGCATTTCTGAGTTTCCTGCCTGGTATGGCAGTGGTACGGGGCCTAGTACCAAGTTTCCCGCAACTTAGGTTTGAAGTTATTCCTTTAAAGTTTAAACTTTAGAAGCATTACAATTGGCCCGAAACATTAGGTACCACATGTGGCCCGTTTTCATGGATGAGACAGTCCTTGAAGTGCAAACCATTAATCACAAGTACTTTTATTCAGCTAAGCTGTTGTAACAGGGCATACTCTTCTGTCAAAATCATCTAGGACTTGCTCTTGGTCCCAACCACTTATTTATGTCTCTACGGGAATTGGATTGGTGAGTGGCCTGACACACTACTAACTTCACTGCTGAAAAATGATCCAACTGGCACTTTCTCATTGTTCTTAGTGCAAAATGTTAAAAGTCACCTCCCTTGTTGCAGTCCCAAGGCCATGTTGTGCAAATTTTGATCAGAAACCCATATATCTGTACATCTGTTAGATAATTCAAGTTCAATTATCTCAACAACTACAAGAAGCATTTCCCAGGGCTAGTTTAGCACTAGTCTGCAGAGTACTGGAGAAAATAGCACTCTTATTTCATTGTGCATTTTTGTTTTATGTTTTGTAAATGTCCCTCTACTTATCCTTACATCCCACCCCTATCATTTTTACACTGGTGGAAAAGAAAAATAAAACACACATATTTATGTCAGTTAAATTAACTCACTTAGGATGACTTCTAGTTTATGTGATGTCTGTTCCTTGTAGAAGTGTTGGTTTTGTAAATATCGGTGAATGCTAGATATATATTTAATTTTGCTAGGTGATTTTATTTTGAGTACTATTCTGATTCAATTTGGACAAATTGATGCTTGAGTGGTTTTTCATGTTTTGAGTAACTGGTATTTTTTTTACTTTTTAATCTAATATTATAAGGATATTTTTTGTTGAAGTTTCCTATGTTTATTGTTAAATACAGATATGCATCTCCTTTCCTTGCAGCAGTTTTCTGTCTGTTTTTACCAAAGAAAACCATCCTTTTAAACCCTCAATTTTGAAAAAAGGTGTTCAATTAGCATACTGACTATGAGCTTTATTTTGTGTCACCTGTCTTGTGTTGCCATGTGTAGAGCTGGGAAGAAGTATTGTGCATCTCTTATTTTATTGGTAAAGGGCATACATCTTTATCTGCATTTGCTTGGTTCCCTCTTCCTCCTACTATGACCAGCTACTTTCACATCCCATTATGATAGTCGCAAAGTAGAAAGATATGATAATCACAAGACAGGATAAGGTAATTTTATTAATGTCCAACAAAAGATAGGTCAGTGCCACTAGGAAGTACATTCAATGATACAAAGTTGTAGGAATGTTCTGGGTTACTTTGAAAGCATGAAACAAAATAAGTAAATGAAGTAAGTAATACATCAAGGAAAGAAAAAGAAAATAAGAGTGCAAGAAATATCTACTAGATGTTTGTAAGACAGTATGAGGAGGTAGAGAGGGAGTAGGAAGAAGAACTTGCCTTTGTATTCATCACTAGTCAGCTGCTGAAACATAGCAAGCACACCCAACACCATATTGCTGCACTCGTCACTAAGAATAGGTCTTGGGTTTGGATGGGCTTCCTTGGTCCTGAGTTTGGATGGGCTTCCTTGTGAGTTCTACAAGGCCATGTGGATATGATCAATGTTATATAAACCGGACCAATTTCCAAATCGACCCCCAGAATTGGAACTGGATCAAAATAGATAAAAAGCTGAAAAGAAAATCTGTTTGACCAAAAAATAAATAAAATAATTGAATTTTGATTTAAAAAAATATATTAATGTACATACATGTGAATCCAAACCATTACACAAATATATAAAGTTTTCTAATGTAATAATGTATATAACAAATAAGGTTGCATATAACAAAGTAGCACAGAGTGCAATTCTATATGGACCAAAATACATAAACAAAGAGGCTCTAAATGATCTCTAGAGTCCAAAAATAAGCATGGTATTGAGTTTTATGTTTTAATTAATAACTACATGACTACAATTTAATGATATGTAAGAAGCATTAGAAGATTCCAAATCCTCTACATATATGTAAGAAGCATTAGAAGATTCCAAATCCTCTACATACTTAGCATGAGTAGACTAGATTGGCATTGTGACTCGTTTCCCTGTGCCTGAAGGCCCAGCACCAATGTTTAGATCCTCTGCCTGTGGAGGTGGGATCAAATTTATAATTAGGTTTAGGGTTTACATTTTTTTGTTGTCCTTTGTTAATGTTGTTTTAGCAGCCCACTCATGTTTGTACGTCACTGTATGGAACTGGCTGGATCAGACTAGAAAGACCGATTTCATTGTAGAAATTTCAATGCAAAAATTGCTTAATGCAAATAATGACTAGAGGTTTCCTGGATCTTAACCCTGTGATTTTCAGCCTTGGGGCTGTTATGAAATAGAGTATAAAACAACAGCCTAAACTTTCTCTTTCTAACAGCTCAATATTCTAGTCAATCCAAGGAGAAAAGATACCAAACAACCTGGATAAGTTGCCCTTGAACCTGGATAAGTTTCATTCCTCAAGGGCAACTTATCCCACAAAAATGAGATCTGAAAATTCACTTTTACAACAGTTATAATAGCAGGTATAGCAGAAGCAAAACAACCCTTACATTCTTCAATTATTATGTCAAATCACTTAATAAATTGACCTTTTACTTATGTCAAATCATCAAGATATATAGTTGGAAATAACAGTGTATGAAGAACATACCTTGTCTGAAAAACAAATCTGGAAATTGCGCATGTTTTGGACAGCTGAAAACTTCATTAACATGCTCAAGATGAAATTCAAGTATATACCATAGCCTTCTCTCAAGGCTAGTGCAAACCCACTAGCTCTCCGAAACCCTTTTTAGGGAAAACAAGAAAACACTGGCTCAACCAAGTGGCTCCAATATGCAAGAAGCACTCCAACATGTCCACCAAGGCAAGACGCTCCTTTCTCTTCTTCACCAAATATACCTAGGGTTTTATTTCAAAACGCTAATTTCAAACCTCCAAGGGATAAACCCTAACCCTAGACCTCCAAGATGCTCCAAGATACTCCAAGAAGACCAAGAAACCCTAGCGGCTCCAAGAGAAAGAGAGATCAAGTACAAGTGAAGACTGAGAGAGAGAGAGAGAGAGAGAGAGAGAGAGTAGTGTACATTCTTCTCTTGGTCACATCTCAACTCAAGAGTCAATACAAGATGAGTGTGTGTGCTATGAATGAGGACTATTTGCTTCCTTTATATATATGAGAGGTAAGGGAGGCCAACAATACAATGCGGGCGTAAGTTGTTACAAGCAACCTACAATGAGCACTTGTAGGCCAACAAAAGTGAAGCGCTCCACTCTATTATTGTGCAAACTAGCACCTGTAGTTAAAGCCCCAAATATCGCTACTAGTTCACAATAACTTGAGAGGTGTTACCCATTGTCACCATGATAACTACCTCTATGCACTTCTGGTTGACTCTTCTACAACTCGAGGGGGCGTCCCTAGATAGGATTGCTAGGCCATGGCAACGAGGGTGCAAGTTGATTCGGAAGAGATAGCCTTAGCAAAACGGGGTTGTAGCTTTTAGGGTTTTTTTTAATAGGTGATGGAGAAACCCAGAGATTAGTGCCAATATCCAACTAGGGCAATGGAGTCAAGGTGAATCAAATGGCAAGTGAGGGCAAGAAGAATGGTCCTTCAAGAATTGGTCTATTTCTTTCTAAGGTTAGGGGTCGAGACACATTAGTCACATCACCCAATTGAGGATAAACAATGGACTTCAAGGTCCTATGAGAGCGAGCTCCAATGGGCTGTAGTCCTTAGCCACCCAAGATCAACTGTGGAGAAGATAAATACCTAGAAACCCTTGTAAAGGAGCCAGATGCATATCAAGACAAGTTTTAAAATACTTACACAAGCCAAAAAGGAGAATGTGCAAGCCAATAATCTAGGATGCCCTCCTTCCAACTATTATTTGGATCAATCATGAGAGGTTTGTAGAAGACTTGAACATTCCAGCATGAACCCTTAACAACAATAATAGAACCAAGAAGAGGAAGCTTCAAGAATTGACAACACTTTTCATCACATAGAAAGAACCCTTAACACCATAAATTGCACAAAAGAAAGACATATCGATGAAGCTCCAAAAGAGAGTGAACGCTCAAAGTCCAACTATGAAATGAAATGAGGAAGTAGCTCTGTATTTATTGGACAGGCTAAAAGTTCCTTTACAATAAAATATCATTATTTTCCTAAGATCTAGCCTAGGGTGAAGTAAAATACAACAAAATCCCCACTTAACAACAAACTTCTAATCAAATACAATGAAATAATGTGGAAACAATGTGCCAATGGTCAACTCCATAAGGTATAGTCCAAGCATGTTCCATAAAATAATCCCCAAGTCTCATGTGGTCCCATGAAACTTTAAGTGTATCCATGGCATTGTTGAGTGGGGACAACTCATATAATGTTGTTAGTTTTGTACCTAGGGAAGTGTTCCCCTAGTGACTATTTGCCTAAGTCACTTAGAAGGGGGAAAAAGTGACCCTCACATTAAAAACCACTTAATGAGACTTTATAAAGCTAAAGTCACTTTTTGATTTAACTTAAGTGGGTGAGTGATTTTATTTATGTGAATTAAATAAAAGGGATTTTCACTCACATTGAATCTCATCCATCGGATTAGATTCAATATTCACCGTTGGATTAAAAACTCACTTAGGGTTAGAACAAAAAGCTTGAGGGAGGCAAGAGAGCTCACTTTTGACATTTTTGAGAAGAGAGAAGCGCTGGAAAAGAGCTTAGGGCATTTTTTGCTTGGCACGATTTCCAAGAAGAGAGAGTGCACTGAAATCGAGGCAGCCATTGAAGGAGTTTTCTTCTAGCACAGATTTCGAGGAGCATAGATTTTCTACAGCACAGTTTCCAAGAAAAACCGTACTGTACGGATTTGCAGGCACAGATATCGAGAAAGTTTTATGGGCACGATTTTCCATGTAATTTTCTGGGCACATTTTTCGAGAAACAACACGGGTTTCAAGGCAGTTTTTCAGGCACAGAAATCGAGGAACTCAGCACAGAATTTGAGGTGATCTCCTGCACGATTTTCGAGGCAGTCTCAAGCACAGAAATCGAGGTCCATACAGTCCATACGGACTGCATTTTCTGCACAGTTTTCGAGGTGGTTTTGCTGCACTGTTTTCTAAAAATTTTGGCACAGTTTTCGAGGTGCTTTTCATGCACAGAAATCGAGGCAGAGTTGTGTACAAGATTCGAGAAGTTGTGGCACAGATTTCGAGACCGTGAGGCACAGAAATCGAGGCAGAAATCTGGGTGTCTGTGGGTGGTCAGATAAGTACATTTTGACTGTAATATTTGTACTGGAATATTCTACTGATGAAATAAAACTCTCTCTCTCTCTCTAACTGGTTTTCCCCGTGGGGGTTTTTCTAGGGCTTGATTTTGGCCAAAAATCTCTGAGTCTATTATTTTCATGTGTGAATGTTGAAATGTGTTTTTCAGCCTGTTAAAAGCTTTTTACTGTGTGTTTATTGTTACAGTAATTTTTTTTAAGTAACTTACAGCCAATGCATAACCGGCTGTAAGTGAAAACCACAAAATGTTGACATAAACCAGCAAACAGTCGAGCAGAAAATTTCTACAAATGTTCCATGCATATAATAGCTAATGTGAGAGCTGTCCCATGAACCCATGATCCAAGCCAATTCGCCCTTTGTAAATATTATTGGTCCCATGAACTATGCTCACGAATTATGGAATCACTTGATTAATTCGCCCTTTAATTTGTCTTGCACGAGGGGTGCACGAAACTTATGGAGAAGGTTGATTTCATGAAGGAGGGGTGAATTCCATGTTTTAAAGCCCATTCAACTTGTGCCAAAAAGTGTTCAACATTTGAGTGGGAGTGAAGTTGTAACATGATGGAAAGGGGGGAGCGATTCATGAAATATTATAAGGGGGACACTTCATGATAAAATAATTTACTTCACCTCCGTGTCCCTTTTTAAATGGGTGTGCCACACCAAATCTTTGACTCTTACCACATGCGAGCCTCCCAAAAGTGGGGGCTTGCATTAAAATAATGTTTCTTCACTCCACTTTAATACCATAACATTTCTTGAGCTTTCATAAAGGTGGGGGTCTCCCTTCAATAAAATATTTATTTCTTAAAAATCTTCCCCGTTATAAAGCATGGTCAACTACTAAAACACCTTTTTAATAAAATACTCTTTCATGAACATATGTGCCAAAGTGAGCACCCTCCAAAGTGGGTTATGAGGCTTAGCTTCAAATGACCATGTAGAAACAACTTCAATCTTGACCATGTGTGCCGACGAATGCTAAACCTGTTCCAAGTGCTAGGGAACATCATCTGTAGAACATCACCAAGTGTTAGACAATAATAAAATATAACTTAGAAAAACAACTTAATTATATGCAAACATTAACATAAAAGGCTATTATGTGCATTTTTCTAATAACCCATTTAAATAATTGTCTAAATAACCTTAGAACTACCATTGTGCAACCATAATTGATCTAGATTTCATGTAAGACCCCTAAGATAAGTGAACTTTCTCAGTTTCTAGGCAAGGTGAAGGTGATGAAGTGTATGTAATGTAATGAAGGGGAAATTAATTGAAATGTTAGGGAAAGGGGTTCGCGAATTCACTATCACGAGAGGGTGTCTAAATTCCAAGTCTCCCCCTTAGCTTTCAAGAGCTAGGGGTTAATAATTTTTATCCATATGTGTACCTTGGAATGGAATTATTTCTTCTTGAGTTACCCTTTCCTTGCGCCATTTTTTGTGATCATTTATTTATTTATTTTTCTTTTACCTTTTCTTCTTTTTTATTTTTTAGCCTCTCTTTTGGCTTAGTCCCTTTGCTTTAGTTTTGGCTTTGATAAGCTTAGGACGTAGGATCATTGCCTTTTTTTTGCAAGGGGGCATAGCTCATACTCATCATTTAATTTAATTTCCCTTAGAGTACTTTGATTCTTTTGGCTTTAACTCAGGTATCATACATATGAATAATATGTAAAGACCTTAGAACATAACACATAATTAGTTAATTGAGAAAAGGGGACATGATGGAAATGGGTGATGTGTCTAGTGAAATGGAATGATATGAAAAATGTCTAGGTAAAATGTCGTAAATGATATGAAATGAGGGTCACGATTGCTTAAATCCTTAGGGCATACCTAATCCCATAAGGTCACATGCTTAATCTGATTTAGGAAAGAAGAATTATAACCACACCATGATGCCCCTAAGCTACTGAAACAATTGTGAGGATGCATGAGCCATTATAGAGTAACACTTTTGACATCCTGATGTTATGTCCGCACATAAGAAAACATTTTACCATAAGTCACATAGAGAGGAAATGCCATAACATTGGTACTTACTACTAACTATATGTCCCTGTTATCACCAATCTTGTAGTTGCCCCTATAGATGGATCCAAGGTGGATGGTAGAGGGGACAAGCAACTAAAGTGGTGAACCAAGAGAGCCTTAGTTCCCAAAAGGATGGTTGTCACGCCAACCAAGGCACTCTTCGCTTTAGCTATCAAAGCCAAGATAGCAAGGGGGAGACCCAGATCTACTCCCGATAGGAGAGATCAACCCAATCACCAAATCAAATAAATCTGATGAAGTACGTAGGGTGACAGGTACGAAACTCTAGAAATAAGGAGTTAGGACCACTGTGGAGGCTTTAGGAAAGGTGTGAAATGATAGGGAAAGATAACACATAGTGATTCTATAATTATGTTTGATTCCAGGATTCAAAGCTAGTTCATAATGGTCAAAATCAACTGCCTTGGGAAATGTGACCCTTAAAACAGGGAAAGTGTCCCAAAACGTAGATCTGACAGTTAGGGATTTCTAGCTATGCTTGATGAAGGGATATGACAACGTCTAAGTGTGCAAGCAACCAAACAAGGATCAACCCATAGGGAAATTGGACAACCCAGGAAAGTTGTGAGGGCTTGGAGAGATCAGTGCCTTGGGGTTTGGGCCTATGGAGTCACCCAGGTAAGACGTTTTTGAGAACCCACTACGCAATGTGCCCGATCTACAATACCCAGAAAGGATTTGCCAATTGACCAAGGGATTTGATCAATAGAATTTTTCCTAGAATTTTAGGTGATTTTAAATGGGGGTTTTGAATGACTTAGACAAATGGATATATCAATGGAATGAGAAACTTACCTTGAGATCATACGTGAGTGATGGATGAGGTCGCCATGTTGTTGAGGAATGTTCCCGCAGAGATAAAATGAGACATCTTTGATTTCTCTTGCCCTGATATGATGCCCTAGTCCACACGTGCACCCTCCTCTTCCTGTCAAACCAAGGAAAATCGATTCAATTAGTGAGATCAAGAATGGAGGAAATACAAGCAAATAGCAATAACAACATGAAGTAGAAGGTTCTAAGACAGTAATACTCCTTGTTACCAACGAAGAGACCCCAAAGAAGAGGCAGGGAGAGTCTCCCCTACCAATGCGACCTCCTTGAAGCAAATCGGCCTCCACCTGTAGATGAAAAATACATGGAACAAAATGATAGCAAGATAATCTCCAATAACCTAGTGCAAAGGAAGAACAAACATTCGAACTCCAAAAGCATTCACCACAACACAACAAGTAGATGCAATAATAATTTTCTATTCCAATAATCCAGAGCCAAAAGTCCCCTTTACAATGAGAAGCTCTCTCCTTTAAATAGGATGGAGAGATACCAAAACCCTAACCACCTTTTGAATGGATGGCTAAGCTTAAAAGATCAAAGTGATCTAGTCAATGGTTGAGATGAGCTCAACATAAAGTACATGGATCAATATAACAATATAATACATCAATGGACCAAATCACCCTAGGAGAGGGGGTCCCACCAAATGTCAATGATAAAACATAAGATCTAGCTCATGGTGGGTCTAGGGGGTCATGACTTGCCTCCCTAGTGTGTCCCCATGGCACAATAATATAAAATAATCAATCTAGACACCAAATCGTGCGTCTCTGGGAAAGTTGTGAGCCTTAGGAGGCTCCAGAAAACCATAAAAAGTGTTGGAAAGATGAGTGTAGGGCCCACTGAAAGCTGAAACTGTTGGAGAAGGTGTGGAAGACATCCCACTCATCATAAAAAATCATCTCATGCCAATCCCTTGCCGCAGTAGCTCAAATCGAATCCCTCAGTAGCCATTTTCACTATTTTTAATCTGCCTTGGGAAGTGTGAAATTGCCCAAATTGCCTCCTGGAGTGCCTGCGCTGTCAAGGTGATCCCACCAGGCTCTCTGGGAGGGGGGTAATATGGTAATTACAAGTGGCTGGACCACCCCCTCCATGCACAGCGCCCTAGGTGAACCAATCAAATCTCACCTCTGCCCCGACATGCCATCTGACAGGCCAAAACTGCACTAGGATGCCCAACTGAGGCTAAATCATTACTGTAACTGCCCGGAACTGAAAACAGACTATTTCATTGGACTCAGAGTGCCCAAATCCATCTAAGGTGTGTACTCATACACCCTATGGATCTCTGCATGATCCCACAAAATATCCAATATACCCAACAGACCAAATAATAATAATCTGTAAAAGTGTTGAAAAATACTAATCATCATCATAAGCCTGAAACCACTGCATAGAACCATCTAGTGACCTATACTAGACCACATATCATATCTCTGCATCATCTGAGGTCTGCCACCTCATGTCCCGTGGTTGACTTTTGGTCAAACTAGGTTTGACCAAGTCAACATGACCCAAAATATAACTCAGGCTATCATCAAATTGCTGCAAGTGTCAAAGGTTAAAACATGCTCTACAATTCATTCAAGCAACAATTATAACAAGAAGTAATCATTTACTGGCGATCTAAAACCAAATATAAATAAGGCTTTTAATTATTATTATTAGGACTCAAACCAAACTTTCAAGACCATACTCACTTCATAGTTGTGATCAATTTGCTAGTGAAGGGTGAGGGCCAAAAGTTAAAAGGCTAAGCTAAGGGATGACTACTGACTTGACATTGTGACACTTTGGAAATGGAAAGGGAATACACTCTAACATATGCTGGACAAGCAGTAACACAGGGAATGGCAGTGTCTCATAGATGGGTAAGTTGTTTAAAGAGTGCTTATTCAACTTAGGCATCATGTCTACTTTTTTAAGATGATCCAGTTTCATTAGGATCCATTGATTTCACTTTATGGCCTTTTTGGCCTACATAACCCTTTGGATCTCAGGTGTGCTAAGAAGCACAACTAATTGCAGCTTGCATCCAGGGCATGTTGATACATATACATAAGGTCAACAATCGTTTAGATATAGAGTTTAAGAACCATTGCTTTTTTGGACCTTTCTTATACTCTTCAAGGAGTATTTATAGCTTTTCATTGCTCTTGCCCTTTACTCACGTGTGTTGAGAAACACATTCTAGAGTTTACAATTTCCATGGGCTAATTTACATAAGTTTCCATAAGTAATACATGAGCTTTCAGTTTTAGCCAACACATCTTAAGTGACCAGGGCGACTTCGTACCAGTGCCAAACATCGGGACAACCGACCAAAGTGATTTAGGACTACAATCCAACTCACCAAAGGTAAGTTCTGTCACCAACTCAGAGCCGAGACACAAAAAAAACAAGGAAGCTTATCCGACACAGAGGCTAAAGTGGGGGAAGGTCCTCAATGCCACTAGTCAAGTAGTAAGTCAGGGTAACAAACAAAATGGGAGGTGATGGATGGATGACGACAGTGAATAATGAGACCAACACTAGCAAGCCAAAGTATGGTGGGAATGATCACCTCTATTCTCCCTAGGGAGGGTAAAACCAATGAGTATGGATAGTGAACTTCTAAGTCTGAGTGGGGACAAATATAATATATATAAAGTTACAACCAGGTCCACATATCTATATGATCCCCAGATCATGATACTAAATGCTAAGACATGCTACAAGAATGAATATAAAAGCAATATAACCATAACACCAGAATATACCTGCTGAGTCATATACCTGAATGCACATAATCTGAACCAACATCTGTCCTCTGAAACTGCTGCTGTAACTCTGGGCAATACTGACTGCTCTGTATAAATGGCTAAATGGCTACATCGGTCATCTCTCTGAGTGTCCTGAAACTCAGTCATGGCATGGGGAATAAAAATGCTGTCCATAGTATAATCATGATCCATAATAGATGCTCATCTCAGCATCTCAATGTAAAGGAATTGTCTGAAAAGTGTACTGGAATCAGAAAAATAGTGTATGGTAGCCCGGCTGCTATATATGTGATAACAGTCCCCATCTGTCTTTGTCAAGTGGCAAGGAAGGTTGATAGGCTGGAAGAATCTCATAGTAAATGAAGATCATGTCACCCCAATACGTGCCAATGGGTAACAAGTTCCATTGTATATACCCTTCTACCTTTTTGTTTTGCTAATGTAAATACTTTTCAGCAAATATAATAAGTGTTTTTAAAAAAAATAACAAAAAGGTGTTGAATTAGCACAGTAACTGTAAACTTGATTTCTTATGGTCTTTTTTGTGTTGCCATATGTAGAGCTTGGAAAAAGTATTGTGCAACTTATTTTATCGATGGTGGGGATGGGCTTTTCCCTGCACTTACTGGCCTCTTCCTACGAACATCACTATCCTCTTTCTCATCCCATTATCAGTCAGAGTAAAAAGGAATCTGCTCATATCTGAAATATTGACTTGGATCATTTCTATGGCTCTGATATGTTGAATTTGCAGATTTTCTGTTAGAACATCAGATTACTTGCAAAATCTATGAATGGCAGATTTTCCTTGTAATAAAATATTTTAAGAGTGAGATTGCACTTTGGGTGAAATTGATTATTAATCTCTATTTTAGATAGGTGTCAATTGATTATGCTTTGTGCTTCTGGATTAATATGCCACTACTCTATTTTCTTTGTTATTTTTGGGACTATTATTGATTAAGAGATGTCCTTTTTAAGTTATATTAGCTGGGTAAATAATACATGGTTTTATAGGGAGAATCCTAAGTTATGTTATCGAAATTGATCAATTTAGATTGGACTTTTGGCTGAACTATTTGGCATATGCAGATTGTGTCATGCCATGTTGACAGTACTATTTATAACACTTTTGAAATGTATAACTGCTATGCTGCTGTAGGTGGTATTGAACTCATTGCTAAAGGTATATGCCAGAAGTGGTCTTTTTGAAAAAGCGAAGGAGTTGCTTGCTGAACTGGATGCTTCAGGCCAGGCTTTAGATGAGGTAGATATAACTATATATATTCCCTTCTGTTGTGCCTTACCCGGGATGTTTCTTGGCGATTTCATCTGTAATTAAATGAACTTAATTTAAATTTTCTTTCAGTGTAGACGTCATTCTTCTCTGAATGTGTTAGCTGCTATATTGTTTGTCGTTTTCCCTAGAGTTTGCTTTCTATGTCTGTGTTGCTCTTAGACAAGTGTGTTTGTGACTTTGCCCTAGATGGTAGTAGCTCCTTTTCGTTGTTGCTTTGACCTGTCTGTTTCTGCACAGCATATCTCTATTTTTGGTGGCGTAGCTCTATTCTTCATTCAGTAGGTCATGACGATCTCTCTTATTTACTTTTTCTTCCTATTCGCATCTCATTTTTCCTTTTTTATTGAGCATTTCTAAAGTATATACTTTAGAAACTTCAGAAAGTTAAATTTTTTTAAACCTTACATTGCCTTCCATATTTTCTTCTCTCTTCAGTTCTTCTTGTTCATGTAATGATGAGTCCAGATGCTTTGACTCCATCTTAGGAGGCTCGCAGGCTGTTCTCCTCTACCATGAACTTGGGTGATTTTAATAATCTGTTATCCTCTATTGAAATATTCTGTTAGCAAACACGTGGATCCGTACAATACATACATTTAAATTTTTCTAGAAGTTGCAAGAAAGGGTTCCTTCTCTTTCATTGCACTACTGTTTAATAATATAGTAGCCAATATTTTTAACAAACACAATAACTAACTCGAACTGACATGATTCATACACATATACATTGATAAAACTTTGTATTCTGGAAAAATGGTTCTATTTTATGTGGTAATTATCTAGATGTTGGTTTTAAGTAATTTCTAGTAATCTGATCAGTTAAGTTACAATGCAGATGCCATACTGCTTGATGATGGATGGGCTTGCCAAGGCGGGCAAAATACAGGATGCCCAAAAGATATTTGATGAAATGAAGGCCAAGGGCATAAAATCAGGTAAAGATAAAACTTATCCAGTTTAGTATAATTAGTTAATCAATAATTTCATCTCCTCATTTTGTTTTTGTTAAGGCTAATTTTTCTTTTTAAGGGTTTCCTTCATTTGATTAGGCACCCTAGTGCTGCTGGAGATATGGATGGCATAATTTTTAAGATGTTTGGATTATACGGAGAAGCATGGTTTGTTAGATTTGACCAGAAACCCTTTGGGTCTAAAAGTTAAAATTGGCCTAAAATGGGTAATGCTACTTATAGAAGGAAAAGATGAGAGACTATCTATCGACATGGATGATTTTATATTAATATATTAATATACACTAATGAGTGAGATTGGCTAATGTGGCTGTAAAACATACAAGGAATCATGAGAGCATGGGGAGTACAAAATCATCTATGAATAGAAGACATAAATACTGAAATGTCAGAGTGAGAAAGAGTGGGAAAATATAAAAGGGAAGCAATAAGAGATGTAATGTAGCATCAAAGCCTAACAAAGAAATGGGCAAGAATCTGAGGGTATCCAATGAAAAAGATTTCACTCAAGGACGTAAAGATGTTGGCAATGAGCGT
This sequence comes from Larix kaempferi, assembly GCA_027924585.1. Classification (NCBI taxonomy): domain Eukaryota; kingdom Viridiplantae; phylum Streptophyta; class Pinopsida; order Pinales; family Pinaceae; genus Larix; species Larix kaempferi. The sequence continues at coordinate 14,852,480 of BSBM01000092.1, forward strand.
TAAGCTTCCAACTTGAATGGAATCTTGAACCTACCCTGCCTAACTGATATTGTAGTTGATCCATGGTTAAGGAGATAGTAGATCTAGGTTGAAATCTTCAGCAAACCATAATCTAGACAAGTAAAAGACAACACATTTATAACAGCACTCAATGTTGATCACAAGAGAGGTGAATGCACCATAGTGTGCTCATGAGGCATAATTCCACTTGAGAGAGAAATCAAACTTAACCAAGAAAGATTGCTGCATAGCCCAAACACAAGTACTCAAGAGAGGCACGTATACAAGAGATGCCCTTAGGCATTTCTCAATAACTTGAAAGAATGATTACAAATGAGAGGTGTCTGTTTTATTTATACACATCCTTTAGGGTTGGGGTACTGGCCCCAAGAGGTTGACTAGGTTGACCTTAGCCAAAATAGCCAAATAAATTGAAGTATAATAAATGGGTTTGTTACCCACACATAGGCTGAATAAAACCACCAAAACATCAATACAATGGGTCGACACATGGCCTCAACTAAAGATTAGCCACAAAAACTCAACAATACTCTGGCTATCCATGGACAACTTAAAGATGTCAATGGGACTAGAAAATTAAATCACGTCTAAGAGTAAGAGTAAAAAAGGAAGTGTTAAAAACGGCTTAAGTGTTAAACTACTTCTGCCAAGTGGAGGTATGAGCCAAAAATGACAGTTTTGTCCATAGCAAAAAATAACCAAGTAAACTATTAAATGTAATGTGAGACTGAGAATGCAAGAATACAACTTTGACCATCAAGGAAATCTACAAAACCTCATCAATTACTATATGGTCTTTGAGGTCCTGTAAGGGTCTCATGTAGAGTAGAGTTTAGCTTTGAGGTCATCAAACTCCCCGACATAGTCCTAGGTAGTAGTTTGTTTAGATTCCAGTTGAAACAAAGAAAGCCAATTTTAGTATCTTTCCTAGCATTAAAGGAAAAATAATACATTAATGATTAAAGAGATGAAAACATTTGTGGTGAGGTCTCAATTAGGCCTTCTATTATGTGTGCACCCTAGTGTCCATAAGTGGTTGCTCAGGGATCAGATCAATCATCTGCTGGTCCTTCTGGATGCACTATGTGGGCTCTGAGATTTCTTGCTCTAAATGATGCTCAAAGGACAAATCTGTCCAGCCACAAAAACCTGAGGGGCTGGTAATAGTAAGGGATATGACACAAACCATCAGTCCTCAAGCTATCATTGGTTAACAAGTGTGGCGTCTATGGATAATTAAATTCCTTGTAATAAATAAGTGATTGCATTTGAACGTTGTTAAGAAAAAGAGAAGGATGGATTCAGAAGTTTAGAATCTATCATTTGTTCAAATTTGTATGCGTCAAAGTATATAACGTTTGCTATGGTAATGTTGGTCAGTTATTGTATGGAATTGCTTTTATTTATGACAATTTTTACTCGCAATTTTTTCTTTCTTATATATGGTTATATTTTTGTGTGGCAGATGGCTATTCATATAGTACCATGATCTCTAGTTATTCTAAGATTGGGAACATTGAAGAGGTAAAAAAGTTAGAAGAAGAGTTAGAGAATATAAAAGGTAAATATGACTTAGTTGTGATGAATACATTATTGAATGCTTATTCTAGAGGACGTGATATGGAGCATGTGATGCAAACACTGAAGAAAATGGACAAGTTTAAAATTTGTCCTGACCGACAAACATTCAGTATTCTTATTTCATATTTCTGCAAGGAGAAACTATATGATCTTGCTCAACGTACTCTTGAAGACATGCAAGTTAGAGGGCACCGACTAACTGAGGTATGTCCATTTGTAAATGATGGCTATTAGTAGAGAGAGTCAGCCAAGCCTTTCGTGATTGATATTTGGATGTGAAAATATTTAGTATTGAAGGTTATATGAATACAACAGTGTTATCTCTCACTGTGAACATAAGACTTATGTTGACAAATGATGCACACACCATTGAATAATGAAATTGTATGAATTGTTTTAAGCTGTTAAATGGAAAAATGCCATAGATACCACCTACTGATGATTCCCCATTTTAGTTACTTAATGCATATCGATCAATATCTGTCGCAATGGTTTCCCTTTCTGTAGTCATAGTGGTGTTCAAGAATTTAGCATGCTGTTACATTGTAGGTGCTTTGTTATAACCCCAATATCCTCATGCATATTGTTTTATTGATGCCTAGAACCCCATAGAGGTTTTAATTTGCAAGAGAGAGGATACAAAAAATATGCATCCAATATCCTCTTTTACCATTTGATTTGTTCAAGCAAACCCAATGTAGTCAGACTTGGACTCGGCAAATACTCGGCTGGCTTGGGACTCGGGCAGACTCGACGACTCGGATAAGACTTGGCAAATATAAAAAAATTAAAAATATAGTAATTTTTGTGCACAAAAAACATACTAAATGACATTTCTAATCCATATAAGTTATAAAACCAATTCTTTGCATAAATTCATTAGATCATCTCATAAAAAATGATAATACAACATTTGACACTCCATATTTGTATGCAAAATAGTGAACTGAAAGATGATTCCTTGAACAAATTCCAAAATAGTACCAAGTTCAAATACATAACTCAAAACATACCTAGAAAATAAAAAAGGATAGTGTCGCCAAGTCCAATCTTGAGTCTCATGCATGCCTATGAGTAGTAGAACATCTAGTATAGGCCCTAGTGGAGCTAGTGCCAACATCGCTAGACTTAAACATCAACTGTGATGCAGGTGTGTTTGGCGTTTCCATTTCAGAAAATGGTACACCAGAGGGCCCCTCGGTCTCTTCATCAAGCCAACTCAAATCAATAGCAGGAGACTCATCCTCCACTACCCAATCGGAGACTAGATCAATCTAATCCAATAAAGTTGGATCTGAATCCTTTGCCTGCAATTGTTTTGTGAGCATCCGAAGGTTGTAGTATATGTAGACCAACTTCTCCAATCTCTCATGCTCCAAGTTGTTGCGCTTTTTGGTGTGGATGTGCTCAAATACTGACCGATTGTGCTCACAACTTGAAGTGCAGCAAGGCTGACTTAGGATTCTGATGGCAAATTCTTGTAGTTGTCGTGCCTCAGCGCCACAATCTAACCACCAATGGGCTGTTATAAAAAACAAGCAAACAAAGACTACAAGTTTTGCAATGCCAAACTTGAAAAATTAAACTAGCAAAATAAAATGTAACAATTTTCAAATTGAATCTTACATGGAATTTTCTTCTCACTGAGACGTTGTGTTGAGCTAAATCCAAACATGCCAGATGATTCCTTGTACATATCTCGCTGCATATTGATTTGGTCTTGAATGTCTTGATCGAGGTACATCCTCTCAATGCATATCATCACACCTCTCATCACCTCGGGATCCTTTTAAATTTTAGATCCCTCTGTAAATATATTAGATCCAGAGATCACTACTCCCTTTGGATCGCCCTGAGATCTCAAGTGGTATGAGTCTCTAAATCAATATATGCTCATAAAGAAATAAACTCAAACAACTAAATCTGCATTTACCAACTGAGCATAAATGCAATCAACCACATAGACAACAGATATACCCTGGAACCCTTTCGGGAAAAACCAGCTAACTATGGGGCTATCTTCTCTCTTGATCACAGAGCATATAGATGTATAAAAAACAGTACAATACAAAATTACCTCAGCCGGTAACTCAATCCCTCTGAACAGGACAAACTCTAATTTGCATGCATCCAGCTGATGCATGCACTGAAGAAGTATGCCCTAACTGCCAATCTGGATCTGAGTGCTATGACGGTGCCTCTGATAGATCTGCCCTCTCTAGATCTCTCTGCTCTGATCTGCTCGCTCTGAAGACTGCCCACTGATGAAATCGGCCTCCTCTGCATGCATAAGTGCGCCCTCCCCTCTGGATGTCAAATGCTCGTACTGCTCCGGATCTCAACAGATTTGAGCTCCGATCGTCCCTAACCTTCCTCAAATCCTGAGGCAAGGCTATCTTGGAAGTGATAGACTCCTAATCGATCAATCCAGCTCACAATGAGCTTCTCTCCCCTCAGGAAAAACGTCCTCCTCCAAGAGAACTCGGCCTCCTCCAATCTAATCAGAAATCACACTGTGGAGCTCTCTCAACTCACAACAATGGGTGTCTGGTCTCACTGGAACTGAAGGTCACTGATCTAGCTTAGATTTGACCTTCCTAGCTCCTGCAGCAACTCCTCTCTATCTCAGAAAGTCGCCCCACATGGACATCTACGTCCTCCTCACTTTGGCAGTATCTCTCTCTGATGATACAACTGAGTAACCTCATCTGGGGACCCCCTGCCTCTATAAATAATCTCACCGATGAATTAGGTTTTCCAAAACCCTAATTCCCGGTGCATGCAAAAGGTCACTTTTGCATGCAGTCACTGAATGTTGACAGGTCATGCAATACTCATGCATGCAAAGGTCAATCTCCCGTGAAGCTCCGCATGCAGCCCCCACTGGGTTCATACAACTAAGTAGAGTGCATCTCACTCTCTACTCCATCCTGATGCCTATGCAGCCAATGTACCTCCATGTAAGGCATCTGAACCATGGAGGACATTCCGAAGTTACCATAATCTAACACCCTCATTATAGAAAATGCTTGGATTGAGATATGCTCTTGCTGCATGCAATGGTGAATGTAGCTTCCTATCCCACTTGGAATCAATAATATTCCATATAGGGAGATATTTAGATGAATTCCCCTTGTATAAGGCCTTGATGGCCTCTTTGGCCTTGTCCATACCCTCATAAACATATCCCATTGGTGGTTTGTCACCATCCATGATCTTCAACACTCTCACAAGTGGTTCTGTCATACTAACAACCTCAGTGACATTCTCTGATAAACTATCTCTAAAGAGAGACGCTTTCACAGCAATTGCATCTGGTTTTGTGTTGTCTTTCCACTATAGCCATTCCTTGCTACAAAACATCCGTTTCAAATTTTCAATGCTTGGTACTCATTAAGAAGGCTTTGGAGGGAGAGAAAGTTTGTAGCAAAGCATGTGACAACAGGCCGACTGAGCTCACCTTTTGTGTACTCTCTCATAAGGCTCAACACCCAAGCATGGTTATAAATGTACTTGGTTATTTGTTTGCACTCATGAGCAAAATCTTGCACGCACTCCAAGTCCCCAATGTCCTCCAAGATCAATCTATAAAGTAGGTAGCACAAGGGGTCCAAAAAAAATAGGGTATTTTGCACATATCAATTTACCTGTTGCCACATTATTTGCACCATTGTCCGTGATTACTTGGACAACATGTTTGGCCCCCATTTCTTCCACAACCTCTGCTAACAATGTATATATCAGATTTGCATCTTTCACATGTGAAGATGTGCTGCTAACGAAATGCATAGCTGGGGGGAATGCAACATATATCTTTCGAAGCTGCTCGGTGTGACCTTGGGGGCAAGTCTCGAGTCAGGTGCTGTCACCTGAACCTGACTCCTCCGTTTAGGCAAACTCCTAACCGAAGCCAAGGGGGGTAGATCCTACTGAAAAAAGGTTTCTAAGGATTTTTAGTTTGTGTTTTAGTTGAGGTTAGGATGAGTGTTTATTAGGAGTTTTTTATGTGAAATTGCGATTTAAAACAAGTAATTGCAAAAATTGTTTATTCTTTAAACATCAACAACATAAATGAGATACATGGCATCCATAATTTTAAATACTTGAAAGAAAATACATAAATAATTAACCAGTGCCAAATGGAGTCGTGCAATTATAAACTGTGCTGTCGTAAAATGTAAAATGTTTTGCAAGTGTACTTGGTTTATTTTAAATTAAATGAAAAATGATGAGTTGATTAAGGGGATAAGGGGATTCCCAATATACCTTACAGTACGGGGAATGTGTCCGGATATTGATCTAAGTGGTTTCGTGCAAGGACATGTGGGTTGGAACGAAGTCTTGAAAGCGTGTTCAACACTACACCAACAAGGATGTAGTCTAACGGTGCCCTGAGGTCGCTTCCCAGTTGTTCCCGCTTCCTTTACGAAATTTTCCCACTTTCGATCAAGTCGAGGCAACGCCGAATTTTCGTTGGTTATGGGGGACTTGATTTTATTAGTGTGAGTTGTTTAGCTTAATGTGAAAATTAAAAAAATGCAAACTACCGCTTTTGATATTCCAAAGCTTAGACTAGCCTGGGATGGATAGAGCATACGCGGAGCATGCAGAATATTAATTCCTATTGTTAAACTCTCCGATAGAGAGCACTCTTGATCTGCAAAAACGAGATTCAAAAGACTTTAAGGAGCCTTAAAGACTCAAACAAAAAGCAAAGCAATTCAAGAAACAAAAGTTTTTTAATTACTACCCAAGAGTCTCTTTCATGTCAAAGACCGTACTCGGGAAAGCAAGGGGGTTAGTATTTGATTTTGTCAAATATAAAGATAAAGAAAAGCAAGAATAAGCAGAATTGATCTAACATAAACTAACTTTCAATAATAAAACTATCCTAGCAAAATACTATTCTAGTGCGGTATAGGTAGAAATCAAATAGTAAATTGACAGATATTGGCTTCCTCGAATGGGGGAAGAAGGATGTGGGAGCCGTAATCCCACTTGCTCTCTTATTAAGGTTTTACAATCTTTAATAACTCTCCAATAGAGAGCGCTCTTGATCCGCAAAAAGCAAGATTCAAGAGACTTTGCAAATTAAAAGAAAACTAAGTAAGTACAAGGGACTAAAAATGGTCTTCTTAAATGTTCAAATCTTCCGGATTCGCCCAAGTTCCTTTGCTTTCCTACAATGAAAAGCTAAAAACCAGCAAATAGAGAACTTGATTAAGGTGTTAGTATGTTAGTTAAAGCACATGAAAAATACAACCTTAATACTTGCCAAAAATTAGGAAAAATTAATGCTTCAAGTACTAAAGAACACAAATCTAGATCTATGATGATTCTTTAAGCTTTTTAGATCTATGATCAAGCAAAATAGACTTTTAAAGTTTTAACCTTTCAAGACTAGATCACTTGCTTTTCTTTAAGTAAAAAGGGAAAGAGAGAGAGCTTGTTTTAAGTTTGAAGGGTGAGAAAGATGGAACCAAGCCCAAGCTTGAGAACAATAGAAGTCTTTTAATGCCTGCAAAATCAACTTGTTAGCAATAAACAATAAATCCAAGTCGTGGGAGAGGAAGAAGATCCAATTGAGGTTTGCTTCCAAATCAATCTTTATACTACAAAGCTTCAATACACTTACAAGAACAAGTGGGATCAAATCTAGAAAATACAATAACAAAAAGCTATGAAGAGCATTAGTAGATCTGAGTACACTTGCTACTTCTTAACCTTTTACTAGCATACTGAAAACAAGTAAATCAAAGCCTGTGAATACTTGTTCCTATGGGATCAAATGCCTTCTAAGCTAGATTGATCCACATATATTCAAAGCAAGAGTAAATAAACTAAGTTAAATTATACCTCAAAATGCATGCATCACAATGGTGATCTTGCAAACTCATGGACCTCCAAAGCCTCAACAAATTATATTAACTAAAAATATCATACAATGCAAGATCAAAGGTTCGATGCTAATCCATCCTGAATGAGGGAGCTCGACCTTGCTTTTATAGAAGAAAGGAGAAGGAGATGGCGCATTCTAGAAGCCTCTAAGGCTTGGGGGGCGCAAATCCCAATCAAAGGAGAGAATAAAGCTTGATCTAAACTCCAATTAGCTATGAACTAGTGCTTGGATAATGAGGTGGCTGCCACCACATAAGAGGGGCGCCTCTCTCAACATTGTGATCTTCACCAACGAATAGCCAACCTTCAAATAAGAGAAGTCTCCCATCTCTAGAATAGGGCGCAATTCCTGATGGGAGATCAACTGCAAAGCTCCGATCCTTGGCTTAAATTGACCAGAGTTGATTGGAATCATCTTCGATGTTGATTGCCATGTCAACTGGCACTTTATTTGACTCAAATCCCTCTTTTTTTAGAGAATTTGATTTTTCTCCATTCTTTATTATTTTAATTAAATAATTCTCTTTTAATATTTTGGAGAGAATTTTTATTAAAGTGATAAATAATCACTTAAAACTTAGGAAAAGTGGGTTTTGGGGTTGAATGGGTGCTCTCGGTTAGAAAACGAGCACCCCCATGGCAAAAACAACCCCTAGACCACACTTTTATCATATTTTTTATTTTTTAATTAAAATCATTAAAAAACCCCGTAAAACAGGAAAAAATAAAAATGTCCGAACTGACTCCTGTTGCCGCCGGATTACACACCGTCTTTGTCGCAGCAAAAATCTATGCTGCCGCTCGGTGTGCCCTTGGTGGCAAGTCGATTCAAGTATGTCACTTGGTTCTTGACTCCTCCGTTTAGGCAAAATTCCCAACAAAAGCCAAGGGGGGTAGTCCCTATGGAAAGTTACTAAGGTTGTTAGTGTCTTCCAGTTACGTGATGGGTTGTTTATTAATGTTTTTGGGATTTTTTGATTAAAGGTTCAAGATGTAATTGCCACAAAAGCTTAAGAAAGCTTTCACCAGCATAAGTTCAGATAAATCACTGTGAGTTATAAAGATGCACAATAACTTGATATTGATAAAAAGCAAATGAATAGTGCAAGGACCAATGCCGTATGGAGTCAAACACAGTGTGAAATTTGTAATGCTGGAAAAGTAAATGTTGTGCAATTGTCTCTTGGTTGATTTTAGATTATTAAAATGAATCTTGATTAGGGAAAAGAAGGGAAACTCTCGAAATATCGTAAAGGTACAAAGATGAATGTCCGGAAATCTAGAGATTGGTGGCTCCGTACAAGGACATATTGGACTGCCAATGCCCTGAGCACGTGTTCAACACTACACCAACAAGGATGTAGTCTAACGGTGCCCCAAGGTCAGAGTACAACGACCCAGCGTCCCTAGGCAGAATTTGCCCACACAAAATCTAGTTTCGAAGTGCCGGATTTTCACTATCTTGTGGGTAGTTAATTTTATTAGGTGACTGATTAAGTTAAATGTGAGAATTAAAGAGTGCTTCCAACTGCTTTTGATATCCCACAACTCAGCCGAACTGCTGGTGGGTAGAGCATACGCAGTGTAGGCAAATGATTTATTCCAATTTGAAGCAAGTAACCATTGACCCTCCAACAGAGAGCGCTCTTGACTTGCTTTTCAGCTAAGTTCAAGAGACTTATGAAAATGAAAGACATTACTTAAATGAAAAGATATGGATGGCCGATCTTATGCGTCACTTTTTTGATCAACCTCCACTAATCAACAAATTACCTTTGGGTGAAGGTGAGAGCATACTTCGTGGCGACGAAGATGGTTTTATTTCTAAGTTACTTGCAAAAATGAAGTGTTTAAAATGTGAAACACAAGTTAAAAGTATACACCCTGCACTAAAATAGTGAGTATGTGAAAAAATGTGAGTTAGAAAAATTTGTCCACAAAAATTGAAAAAATGCAAATACCCCCAGAGGGGATGGGATGTGGGTGTTGGGTACCCCACTGCTCTCGTTTAATAATTTTACAAAGTGCTGAAAGTAAAGTGCTTCTTAGTCCATTAAATTTGCATCTAAGAGCTTACAATGCTAGAACTTGAAAAATAGAAGTTTATGGGTGTCCACCGAAATGTTTTTTACACTTTTAGGGCTCTTGATCACTCCAAAACTTCAATTTTATTTGCAGACCTGCTAAAAACCAGCAAGCTAAATGTCTGCAAAAAAGTGATTAGAATGCACAAATTTACATAAGAAATTACAGCTTTCTACTTGCAAAATTTATGGGAAACATTGAGAACATACAAGCATGAAAGTAAGATCTAGACTTAACCGTTTGATATGAAATAGATGCAACTTTCTAGATCTGAAAATTGAAACAAACTTTAGAATGATTTAAATATTTTAAAAGTACTTTCTTGTTCCAAAAGAAACTTAAAAGGAAAAGAGGTATTTTGATTTGAAAGAAGGAGAATGGATCTATCCAAGCCAAAACTTGCTTGTTGGAGTTGCTTCTTGGAGAAACCTGTAACAAAATGTCAGAAAAAAATTGCCCAAAGTATAGAATCTTCAACCGAGTTCTAGTCCTTATAGGCTTTGTGATCTGCAGCTTACAAAACAAACTCACCACACGAATTAATAGATCTAGTGTGTTAGAAATCAAAGAAATGAAGAAGAGCCTAAGTACAACCGAATACGGTTGGCTACTTCTCTACCTCTAAAAATCATCCACAATTAAACAAATTGACAACTGCAAATGTTTAATCAATATCAATATGCTAGATCTATTAAAGCATGAAAGTATGAAAGCAAATAAACACAATATCACCTCAATAAGCTCAATACACTTGCACAAGATGGACCTCCAAAGTCTTCAACAATATATTCAATGATCAACAGTTACAAATTGGCAGAGGTTCTATGCATCCACACTACTGTGAAAGATGGAGCATAGCCTTGCTTATATAGAAAAATGAGAGAGGGGGACGTGCACTTCTCAAGATAGATCCTCTTTGACACTTGGAGAAATGCATTGATACACTTGGAAAAGGCTTGTTGACACATGTGAGGGGTTTGGGGAGGTTAATGACACATTTCTCCAACTATTTGACACTTTTTAACCTCCACTTGACACCTCTCCAACCACAAATTCTCCCCCCCCCTTTTGTGGATTTTCAATTATCAATCAAATCATCATTTATTTGCTCAATATTCTCCCTGATTTGATTGCCAATCAAAGGAGATTTGATTCCAACAAATTTCCTTGATCCGTGGGATTGAGATTTTTCCTTTATTATGTCTGTGCCAACTCCCTAGACCACCCACCATTATTTTAGGAGTTTGGATTTTCTCCAAATCCATTATTCTTGAATTAAATAATTCATTTTTATTATTTTGGAGAGAAAATGATTTAAGTGAATACTATTCACTCAAAAATTAGGAAAAATGGGTTCGGGGGTTTTATGGGTGCTCTGGGTTAGAAAACGAGCACCCCCATGCCAAAATTCACCTCCTAACCCATCTTTTATCATTTTTCTCATTTTTTAATTAAATTATTAAAAAAAACTCATAAACTAAGAAAAATTAATTTTCTTAGAATGACTCAAAAATCCTAGGGACCTAGTGCATGCCCATATAACTCAATACTGATGGCTAGCATGTTACAAAAATACATTCCAGTAGGTTTTAATAACCTCTCAAAATTTACCATCATGGAAACACTCCAGCTTTGGAGGTGTGAGTGAAAAACTTGGGAATTATACGTCACTGAATAGTAACGCATAATCCCTAAGGAAAAAACACTCTAGAGTATTCCCCTGATAACAAACGTTAAGGAAGGCCAAACCTTTCATAAAAAACTCATGCTAGACCAACTTATTACAAAATCCCCACAGGGTCTGAACATGCAAAAATTACAAAGGGCCAAATTTTTTTGGCCTGATGGATCTCGGAACACTGATAATGAACATTGAATATGTTCACAACTTCAACGGTTCACTCGGAATCTACTAAGTGCAATTTAGTGGATAACAACTCCAACTCCTAGGGGACCTATTACATGTTCATAATGACTCAATAATATGTCTAGCAAGCTTATAAACATTTGACACATGAACTTTAATAACGTCCTAAGGTTCAAAAATCAGGATGACCATTCATCTTTGGAGGAGCGGGTGAAAAACTCGTCAATTATACAATGCTTATTCAACATTTCATAATTGACAAGGAAAAAAAACCATGGAATGGTCACCGTTGATAAAAAAAGTCCTCAGAGGCCAATTTATTTACATGAGACCGACTTGCTAGCACATTCTTACAATATCCCCAAGGGGGTATGAACATGCAATTATTACAAAGGGGCCAAATGGCCCTGAAAAAGACTTCTGAACTTTTGAACACTGACGATGAACATTGAACATGTTCATAACTTTAGTGGTTCACAAGAAATCCAACTATGGTACAAAATAGTTGGTAACATTCGAGTTGTAAATTTTCTGTGTTTTGCAGCTTGCTGGTTTATATCAACATTTCAGTGTTTTTCATTTCCAGCCGGTTTTGCATTGGCTGGAAATTACTTATGAAAATCTTAGACAGTTAAACACACTGTAAAACACTTCTAACAGGCAGAAAAAATAATTTAATCATGCACACCATAAAAAATCAAACTCAGAAATTTTGGCCAATAGCCTTGGAAAAACCCCCACGGGGAAAACTAGTCAGAGAGAGAGAGTTTATTATTTCTTCAGTAATTCTCAGTACATAAATTTTACAGCAGAAATGTACTTATCTCCACCATGAAATCTCACCCAGAAAAATATCTCGAAATCAGTGCCAAACTGCAGCCTCGATTTCTGTGCCTGTGGGTGCCTCGAAAACTGTGCTGAAAGTACATAATCCATACTGTACGGTCCTCCTTGAAATCTATGCAACCTATCTCGATTTCTATGCCCTAAATTTGCCTCGAAATGTGTGCAGTAGTTCTCGGTTTCTGTGCCCAATATTCTACCTTGAAAACAGTGCAAAAGTTCTCGGGATTTGTGCCCAGAATGTCCCCGGGATGCATGCAGCCTGTCTCGAACTTAGTGCCCAGAATCTCTTAGAAACCCGTGCCCAGTTTGCTGCTGTACAGTCCTCGGGATGCGTGCTGTACTGAAGTAATGGTGTTGTTCACAAATTCGTACGGTGCATTTAATGCACAGTTAGCTTCTTCGAAATGCGTGCCAACTGAAACTTGCTAAAATGCCTCCTCGAAATGCATGCCAATGCTCTCTTGCTCTCTCTTGCTCACTCTCATCTCAAGAATGAATGTGTTTGCCTCCCTTTTTTCTTTTTGACAAAACCCTAGGGTTCTCCAAATCTAATGGATGAGATTAGATTAGATCAATGGTTGAAATTAAATGCTCCTATTTATTTCTCATAAATTTAATCAAAAAGTGACTTTATGGTTATAAAGTCTCATTAAATGCTTTTCACAAGTCATTTAATGCAAGGGTCTCTTTTTCCCCCTTTTAAGTGACTTAGGCAAAAAATCACTAGGGGAACACTTCCCTAGGTACAAAAATTAACACTCCCTCTTACCGAGGGTAAGAGGAAGGTGTTTTGCACCACTCCCAACTTGTCTCTGAAGAAGAAAAACTTGCCCCTCCCTCTTCTGAAAACCCATCGAAGTCAAGTATGCATCGATCCTGGAGTACCAAGCTCGAGGAGCTTGCTTCAGTCCATACAAGGCTTTCCTCAGCCTGCACACATGAGAATCTCTCCCATGAATCTTGAATCACTGTGGCTGCTCTAAGTACACCTCCTCCTGTAGAAGACCATTGAGAAATGTGGTCTTCACATCCATCTGGTGAATCTTCCAACCCATCTCTGCTACTATAGAAATCACTGCTCTGATGGAAGAATACCAAGCAACTGGCACAAAGGTCTCATCATAATCGACTCCCTCAACTTGTGAAAACCCCCATGCCACAAACCGAGCCTTGTACTTCTCCACACTGCTATCCGCAGCATGCTTCACCTTGTAGATCCACTTGGAAGTCTTAACAGATTTCCCTTCTGGTCTTGACACTATCTCCCAAGCATCATTCTTCATGATGGAATGGTACTCTTCCATCATGGCATCTCTCCAAACCTAATGCTGAGAAGCCTCCTCAAATATGGAAGGCTCAAAATCACGAAGACTCGCAATTAGAGCCATACCCAATCTATCTGGCATCACAACTGTCCTGATCTCCTCTTGGGGTCTACCAAATGCCTCTGCCTCCTTCAAGGTCTCCTGAAGCCATTTAGGCTTCCTCTTCCTTGAAGGCTCCTCCCATACTGGTCTATCCTCATCCGAAGAACTCCTTGAAGTAGAAGGTCCAACACCCCAAGGACCAGTGATTGATGAACTAGTCCCTGAAGAACCTGTAACATGAGAACTAGAACCTGAACTTGTCCCTGAAGTACCTGTCACCTGAACCACTGAACCTGTAGAAGCTGTGCCTGTACTCTATGATCTAGTCACTCCGGAAACCTATGGACCTGATATCTGTATCGAAGAAGCCTGAGTCACTTGAGGTGTGGAAGCCGGTGGATCCCCCTGCTCTATCTCTCTGGACTTCCTGAAGCCTCTCTCCTCATCAAACTTCACCACCCGCCTAACAACAGCCTTCTTCTGGCCAGGAAGGTAAATCCGATAAGCCTTCGAAGTCTCATCATATCCCACAAAGATGCCTCTCTCTGCAGTGGGATCAATCTTCGTCCTCTTCTCAGAAGGGACGTGAGAGTAAGTTAAAGAACCAAATATACGAAAGTGGCTCACCTCAGGCTTCTTGCCTGTATACATCTCCTCAGGAGTCTTCCTCCCCAAAGCACGATGAGGACTCCTGTTCTGCAGATAAACTGCAGTGCTGCATGCCCATAGAAAGAACGGTAAAACCTGATCATGGAGCATCGCTCTCACTGCTCCCACAATCGACTTGTTCTTCCTCTCTGCTACTCCATTCTGCTCAGGAGTGTAGGGAACTGTCAGCTGTCTCTGTATACCCTCCTGTGTGCAAAATCCATCGAACTCCTTGGAGGTATACTCACCCCCATTGTCCGATCTCAACATCCGAATCTTCCTCCTTGTCTGCTTCTCCACAAGGGCTTTGAACCCTTGGAAGACACTCAATACTAAGGGTGACTTCTTGCTCCTCAAGAAGTAGATCCAGGTCTTCCTGGAGTAGTCATCAATGAAGGTGATATTGTACTCAAATCCAGTCAAAGAGATTGATGACATAGGACCACAAATATCAGAATGGATCAAGTCAAGTACTCCTGCTGCTCTGGTGTCACTGCTTGGAAAAGCAGTCTTGGTGTACTTTCCCAAAGCACACCCCCTGCACACATCACTCTGCTCGGTGCTTAACTCGGGTAAACCTGTAACCATGCTCCTCAACAATCTCAGAGCTGGGTGATGTAAGTGGGCCATCCTTCGATTCCATAGCTCACATAGCTCACTGTTGCTGCTGTGTGCTAGAGCGTGCTGCGGCTGAAACAAGAGCTTGTACAACTTTCCACATCTAACCCCAATGTCCATGGAGGTAGATACTCCTTTAGTCCTAGGGAATACCTGCACTCTCCCATCCGAGAAACATACCCCAAGACCCTTGTCCTCAATGGTGGAAACTGATACAAGGTTCTTCTTCAGCCCAGGGACAAATAACACATCCCTCAGAATCATGGGACTCATAGACTCCCTCTGAAATGTAATGGTCCCCCGACCAACTGCTCTAACAATGGTGTCATCGCCTAGTACAACCTCCACATCTGTACCTGTCTGTGAAAGCTCGGAGAACATATCTCGAGCACCTGTCATGTGGCTCGAAGCTCTGCTATCAATATACCAAGTACCAGTGGTGGATGCACTCGTCTGATGGCCTGCCAACAAGGAATACTCCATCTCCATATCCACATCAGTGCTGGTAACTAAAGAGGCTCTCTCTCTCTCAATCTGTCCAGCACACAAAGAAAACTCTCTTTGAAATTTGTCTCCAAAGTCATCAACCTCCGCTGAAGCTGCAGTCTGTTGTCCCTTCCTCTTCCTGGTTGGACACTGTGAAGCATAGTGCCCAAGAGTCTGACATGCATAACACTTGATTTTACTCAAGTCCTTCTGCCCACCCTGCTGTTGTAGCTGTTGCTTGGTCCCACCCTTATTCTTCTTCTTCTTCCCCTTTGCTGTCAAAGTCACGTTCTCCTCATCTTCCCTACCCTGTGATGAACTGCCCTATACGAGACCTCTCCTGGTCTCCTCCTGCACAAAGTCATCCCACAGTCTCTCCCATGAAGGTAGGTTCTCTCTGCCCCATATAGCCTGCACAAATGCACCCCAGGGTTTGGAAGCCCCATTCACTGCTGTACGCACAAGCTTAGTAGCAGTGACCACCTCCCCAACTGGTGCTAGCTCATCTCTAACTGCAGATATCCTGGTAAGGTAAGCTATCACTCCCTCTCCGCCATTCATCTTTATACTCTTCAGTTTCTCCTTGAGAACCATCTTCCGGTTCTCATTGGTACTCTCGTACAAACTGGTGAAAGCACTCCACATCAAATGTGCCCTAGCTTTGCCTGAAATGTGAGGGATGATATGATATTTAACTGCATCAAGGATTATTCTTCTAGCTTTATAGTCCTTGTTGAAGGCTGATAATGCTGCTACATCTGTTGCAGCGAGAATCTGAACGGGGTTTGCTGTAGTGTTTCTAACCACCTCCTCCCACATCTCATTTTCCTCTAAAACCAACAAAATCCTAGCCTTCCATGGCACAAAGTTAACTGTCCCATCCAGCCTATCCTCTAACCTAAGTCCTGTAACCTTCTCTACTGTCAACCCAACAAGGTGCTGTTCACTAACAAAAGAAAATACCAAAATCTGGAAATTTCTATGTGTTTGCAAACTTTACTGTTTTCTGCCCCCAAGTTTGATACCATGTAAATTTTCTATGTTTTGCAGCTTGCTGGTTTATATCAACATTTCAGTGTTTTTCATTTCCAAGCCGGTTTTGCATTGGCTGGAAATTACTTATGAAAATCTCAGACAGTTAAACACACTGTAAAACACTTCTAACAGGCATAAAAAATAATTTAACCATGCACACCATAAAAAATCAGACTCATAAATTTTGGCCAATAGCCCTGGAAAAACCCCCACAGGGAAAACCAGTCAAAGAGAGAGAGAGTTTATTATTTCTTTAGTAATTCTCAGTACATAAATTTTACAGCAGAAATGTACTTATCTCCACCACGAAATTTCACCCAGAAAAATATCTCGAAATCAGTGCCAAACTGCAACCTCGATTTCTATGCCTGTGGGTGCCTCAAAAACTGTGTTGAAAGTACAAAATCCGTACTATACGGTCCTCCTTGAAATTTGTGCAACTTATCTCGATTTTTGTGCCCTAAATCTGCCTCGAAATGTGTGCAGCAGTTCTCGGTTTCTGTGCCCAATATTCTACCTCAAAAACAATGCAAAAGTTCTCGGGATTTGTGCCCAGAATGTCCCCGGGATGCGTGCAGCCTGTCTCGAATTTAGTGCCCAGAATCTCCTCGAAACCTGTGCCCAGTTTGTTGCTGTACAATCCTCAGGATGCGTGCTATACTGAAGTAATGGTGCTATTCACAAATCCGTACGATGCATTTAATGCATAGTTAGCTGCCTCGAAATGCATGCCAATTGAAACTTGCTAAAATGCCTCCTCGAAATGTGTGCCAATGCTCTCTTGCTATCTCTTGCTCACTCTCATCTCAAGAATGAATGTGTTTGCCTCCTGTTATCACATATATAGTAGCCGGGCTACCATACATTATTTTTCTGATTCCAGTACATTGTTCAACCAGTTCCCTTGCAATGAGATGCTGAGATGAGCATCTACTATGGATCACTATCAGTTTATGAACAATAGTTTTATTCCCCATGCCATGACTGAGGCTCAGGACACTCAAAGAGATGACCGATGTAGCTATTTAGCCATTTGCATAGAACAGTCAGTAGTGCCCAGAGTTACAGCAGCAGTTTCAGAGGACAGATGATGGTTCAGATGATGAGCATTCAGGTATATGACTCAGCAGGTATATTATGGTGTTTTGGTTATATTGCTTTTATTTCCATTCTCGTAGCATGTCTTAGCAGCTAGTATCGTGATCTGGCGATCATATAGATATGTGGACCTGGTTGTACTATATATATATATATCATATTTGTCCCTACTCAGACTTAAAAGTTCTTGGCCTATACTCATTGGTTTTACCCTCCCTAGGGAGAATAGAGGTGATCATTCCCGCCATACTTTGGCTTGCTAGTGTTGGTTTCATTATTCACTGTCTTCATCCATCCATGACTTACCCAGTTTGTTCACTACCTTGACTTACTATTTGACTAGTGGCATGGAGGACCTTTCCCCAGTCCCACTGTAGCCTCTGTATTGGATAAGCTTCCCTATTTATTGTGTCTCGGCTCTGAGTTGGTGACAAAACTTACCTTTGGTGAGTTGGATTTCCTTTAGAAGTCCCCCTAGTCACTAAAGATGTTGTTAGCTAAACCTGAAACTTTTAGTGCTGCCATGAATACAGAGTATGGAAATAAAATGTTGTATTTTGTATGAAAAGCCCATTCATGCAATGTGTTTCTCAATGCACATGAATGAAAGGCAAGCCAAATGAAAATGGCTATGAAATATCAAATGTTATATCTATTATGAAATGTAAATACCTAGGTAAACAAGCTGTCTGTGACACACCTAGAAGTGCTCAGGTAAACAAGTGCCCTAAAAACACACCTGCAGCAAGAAGCCTCATGAAATGTAAATCTATGCAATGTGTTTATAAACACACATAGATCAAAGGCTATGGAAAATTTAGGGCCAAAAAGCAATGGAACTTAAACTCTATATCAAAAAGATTGTTGGCCTCATTTGTATTACGGATTGTGCGCATCTGTAAAGGTGAATAAACACTCTTTGAACAACTTACCCATTTGTGAGACACCGCCATTCCCTGTGTTATTGCTTGTCCACTATATGCTATGGTGTGTATTCCCTTATCCATTTCCAAAGTGTCACAGTGTTAAGTTAGTAAGTCATCCTTTGACCTAGCCATGTTACTCTTAACCTTCACCCTTCACTAGCAAATTGATCACAACTATGAAGTGAGTATGACCTTGAAAGTCTTGTCTGAGTAATAAATAATAATTAATGACCTATTATATTTGGATTTAGATCGCCAATAATGATTACTTTTTGTTATAATTGCTATTTGAATGGATTGTAAAGCATGTTTTAACCTTTGACACCTTGCAGCAGCTTGATGATAGTTTGAGTTATATTTTGGTCATGTTGACTTGGTCAAACCCAGTTTTACCAAAAGTCAACCACATGACATGAGGTGGTAGACCTTAGATGATACAGATAGATGATACATGGTCTGGTACAGGTCACCATGGTGGGATTATGCAGTGGTTTCAGGCTTATGATGATGATTTGTGCTTTTCAGCACATTTACAGATTATTATTATTTGGTCTGCCGGATATGATGAGCATTTATTTTTGACCATGCAGAGGTATATATGGTGTATGAGTACATACTTTAGATGGATTTGGACCTTTTGAGTCCAATGATAGTCTGTTTTCAGTTCCGGGCAATTACGATGATTTTTAGCCTCAATTGGCTATCCTAGTGCAGTTTTGGCTTGTCAGAGGCCCTGTCAGGGCAAAGCAGAGATATGATTGGTTCACCTAGAGCGCTATTGATGGAGGGGGTGGTCTAGCCACTTGTTATTACCATATTACCCCCCTCCCAGACAGCCTGGTGATCTTACTTTTCGGATCCATGCACTCCAGGAGGCAGTTTGGGCAGTTTCACACCTCCCGAGGCAGTCCAGAAATGGTAAAAATGGCTACAGAGGAATTCGATTTGGGCTACCGAGGCAAGGTTATGGCATGGGATGATTTGTGATGATGAGTGGGATGTCTTCCACACCTTCTCCAGCAGTTTCAGCTTCATCAGGACCCACATCCATCACTTATGGCACTTTTTGATGATTTCTGGAGCCTTCCAAGGCTCACGATTTTCCCCCAAAGGCACGATTTGGTGCTTAGATGATTATTTTATTATTGTTGTGTTATGGGGATTGACCAAGGGTGTTAGAAATTACCCCTTGGACCCACCATGAGCTAGATCTTATATTTTATCATTATGATTTGGTGGGATCCCCTCTCCTAGGGCAAGTTTGTCCACATATTGTTATATTTTATTATTGATCCATATATTGTATTGTTGAGCTCATCTTAACCATTGATTAGATCTTTTGATCTTTTAATCTTAGCCACTCATTCAAAAAGTGGTTAGGATTGTGGTCTCTCTCCATCCTATTTAAAGGAGAGAGCTTCTCATTGTAAAGGGGACTCTTGGCTTTGGATTATTGGAATAGAAAAATACTATTGCATCTATCTGTTGTGTTGTGGTGAATGCTTTTGGAGTTCGTTCGTTGATTCTTCCTTTGCACTGGGTTCTTGGAGATTTTGTCTTGCTATATTTTTGTACCACGTTTTTGCATCTACAGGTGGAGGCCGATTTGGTTTGAGGAGGACGTATTGGTAGGGGAGGACCCTCCCTACTTCTTCTTTGGATCTCTTCATTGGTAACAGGGAGTATTACTGTCCCAGGACCTTCTATTTCATGTTATCATTTGCATTTTACTTGTATTTCCGCCATTGTTGCTCAACTGATTGAAATCGTTTTCCTTGGTTGACAGGAAGAGGAGGTCGCACTTGTGGGCTAGGGCATCATTTTGGCAAACAAACTCAACAAATTCTCATTTGATCTCTGCGGGAGTCTTCCTCAACAACAAGGCATCTCATTCCAACACTCAGGTATGATCTCAAGGTAATTTCTTTCTCCATGATCTACTATCCATTTGTCTAAATGCTTCAAACCCTTACTATTTCAAAACCCATCATTTTACAATTTTTTCAGATCTAGCTTGATCCACTTGGCTTTTGGGTATAAAATTTAAAACCCACCTCTACAGTATCCATGACAATTCAGATCTGTAGTTTGGTGAGGATTGGCCATCATTTGACCCACTTTCCAAGGCAAAGAAGCCTCTCTAAGGGAGGTCGCACTTCTTGGCAGAGGTGAGTTTGCAGGGATCTAGCACTTGGGTAGGTGAGATTCCACTTGATCAGTAATCTACACATTCAATAACCTACCCCCAGTGTGTCACTTCAGTGATTTCTACCTTGTGGGCCCCATTCCTCATTTTGAGGGTTGTGCCCCACTTGGGTCACTTTGTGGCATACTTCAATCTCAGATCTACTGAGATCCAGCCATTAGATTGTCCTAATCTTTTAGATCCACCTACCTCTATACTTCAACATTCCAGATCTGTAATTTGGTGGACATCTGACTCCATTTGGCCCATTTCCCAAGGCACTGATCTTTCTCCAAGCCCATTCGACTTTCCTGGATTGTTGGGTTAGCTTGTGGTTTGATCCTTGTTTTTGTTGCTTGAACCCCTTGACATTGTCATATCAATCAATCAAGCTCATCTTTGGTATTGGTTAGCCCCAATTTGGACCTTAACTACCCTGCATTGGACACAGTTCCCAAGGCAGTGAATTTTCTCACAATTGACTAGTACCCTGATTCTGGATCTTATTCTAAACCTCATAAGTCACTCACATAAACATGTTGGACCAAATCTACACCGTTTAAATCCCTTGATCCAACTTATCACTCAACTTGTGACTTCATCCATAGATCTAGGGTTCACCATACACCTTACGTACTTCATCAATATCTGATTTGATTTGGTGTTTTGGTTTGATCTCTCCTGTCGGGAGTAGATCTGGGTCTCCCCCTTTGTTGAAGATTGCCTCGATTGGCGTGACAACCATCCATTGGGAGTCGAGGCTATCGTGGTTGCACGTCTTTGGTTGCCCATCCCTTCTGCCATCCGTCTTGGACTCATCTCTAGGGGCAACTACAAGTTTGGTGATAACACCTCCCTTTTCCCTTTTTGACAAAACCCTAGGGTTCTCCAAATCTAATGGATGAGATTAGATTAGATCAACGGTTGAAATTAAATGCTCCTATTTATTTCTCATAAATATTAATTTCACTCATCCACTTAAATTCAATAAAAAAGTGACTTAATGGTTATAAAGTCTCATTAAATGCTTTTCACAAGTCATTTAATGCAAGGGTCACTTTTTCCCCCTTTTAAGTGACTTAGGCAAAATATCACTAGGGGAACACTTCCCTAGGTACAAAAACTAACACGGGTAGATCATGGGGTTGACCTACTATCTGAGCAATGGGGCTGTCTGACATAATTCACCCATTATGTCAGACAAAATATTATTGTTTTCTAAAAATAGACAATGGATGTCCAAAATAGACTCGAATCCTAGATTCTCAAGGATCCTACGAGAAGAGAGCTTGTTCAATCTCCTTCGATAAACCTTTTTAGGTTCAAGAATGAAATGAAGTAAGCCTACAAAGTTTCTTCTAGTTGAATACCTTGGTAAATTACGTGACAATGGAGTCGCCAGATGGATCAAGTCTAATTTCAGAGTTTATTGGACTAAAATAAATCAAAAGTTTAAGCTAAAAAACTAAAGAAAAACTAAGGTAAGTCGAACCAGGAACATAAAATTTGTCCTCGGCAACGGTGCCAAAAATGTTGCCACTGAAATGCACACCTGGGGGGCAACACATCATAAATCTTTCGAAGCTGCTCGGTGTGACCTTGGGGGCAAGTCTCGAGTCAGGTGCTATCACCTGATCCTGACTCCTCCGTTTAGGCAAACTCCTAACCGAAGCCAAGGGGGGTAGACCCTACTGAAAAAGGTTTCTAAGGCTTTTTAGTTAAGGATGGGATGAGTGTTTATTAGGAGTTTCTTAATGTGAAATTGCGATTTAAAACAAGTAATTGCAAAAATTGTTTATTCTTTAAACATCAACATAAATGAGATACATGGCATCCATAATCGTAAATACTTGAAAGCAAATACTGAAATAATTAACTAGTGCCAAATGGAGTCGTGCAATTATAAATAGTGCTGTTGTAAAATGTAAAATGTTTTGCAAGTGTACTTGGTTTATTTTAAATTAAATGAAAAAGGATGAGTTAATTAAGGGGACAAGGGGATTCCCGATATACCCTGCAGTATGGGGAATGTGTCTGGATATTGATTTAAGTGGTTTCGTGCAAGGACATGTGGGATGGAACGAAGTCTCGAGAGCGTGTTCAACACTACACCAACAAGGATGTAGTCTAACGGTGCCCTGAGGTTGCTTCCCAATTTTTTTTAATTTTTTATTTTGTAACTAGGGGAATCGACAACTGGAGACTGGGCTGGTACTCGCGTGACACGGGGTCCAGGGATCCAATCCCGCTACCACTATACCCCCAGGTGCCCCACACACCCCGCAAGCATGGGACACGAGTAAAGTTGGGTATGATTTGAACTCGTGACCTCCATTTACAACTGTGATTTCATAACAACTGAACTGCCAATGAGCCACACCTGTGGAGGCGAGGTCGCTTCCCAATTGTTCCCGCTTCCTTTATGAAATTTCCCCACTTTCGATCAAGTCGAGGCAACGCCGGATTTTCGTTGGTTATGTGGGACTTGATTTTATTAGTATGAGTTGATTAACTTAATGTAAAAATTAAAAAAATGCAAACTACCGCTTTTGATATTCCAAAGCTCTGACTAGCCTGTGATAGATAGAGCATACGCGGAGCATGCAAAAAGCGAGATTCAAGAGACTTTAAGGAGCCTTAAAGACTCAAACAAAAAGCAAAGCAATTCAAGAAACAAAAGTTTTTTAATTACTACCCAAGATTCTCTTTCATGTCAAAGATCATACTCAGGAAAACAAGGGGGTTAGTATTTGATTTTGCCAAATATAAAGATAAAGAAAAACAAGAATAAGCAGAATTAATCTAACATAAACTGACTTTCAATAATAAAACTATCCTAGCAAAATACTATTCTAGTGCGGTACAGGTAGAAAGCAAATAGTAAATTGACAGATATAGGCTTCCTGCAAATGGGGGAAGAAGGATGTGGGAGCTGTAATCCCACTTGCTCCCTTATTAAGTTTTTACAATCTTGATTAAATCTACGATAGAGAGCGCTCTTGATTCACAATAAGCGAGATTCAAGAGACTTTGCAAATTAAAAGAAAACTAAGTAAGTACAGGGGACTAAAAATGGTCTTCTTAAATGTTCAAATCTCCCGGATTTGCCCAAGTTCCTTTGCTTTCCTACAATGAAAAGCTAAAACCAGCAAATAGAGAACTTGGTGAAGGCGTTAGTATGTTAGTTAAAGCACATGAAAAATACAACCTTAATACTTACCAAAAATTAGAAAAAGTTAATGCTTCAAGTACTAAAGAACACAAATCTAGATCTATGATGATTCTTTAAGCTTTCTAGATCTATGATTAAGCAAAATAGACTTTTAAAGATTTAACCTTTCAAGACTAGATCTACTTGCTTTTCTTTAAATAAAAAGGGAAAGAGAGAGATTGTTTTAAGTTTGAAGGGTGAGAAAGATGGAACCAACCTCAAGCTTGAGAACAATGGAAGTTTTTTAATGCCTACAAAATCAACTTGTTAGCAATAAACAATAAATCCAAGTTCTTGGAGAGGAAGAAGATCCAATTGAGGTCCGCTTCCAAATCAATCTTTATCCTGCAAAGCTTCAACACACTTACAAGAACAAGTGGGATAAAATCTAGAAAATACAATAACAAAAAGCTATGAAGAGCATTAGTAGATCTGAGTATGCTTGCTACTTCTTAACCTTTTACTAGCATACTGAAAACAAGTAAATCAAAACCTATGAATACTTGTTCCTATGGGCTCTGTTATCACACAACTCATAGTTTCCCTAGTGGATGATCCTATTCAGGACGACAGAGGGGGCAGGCAACCAAAGAGGTGACACAAGAGGGCCTCGATCCCCAAGATGGATTGGTTGTCACACCAATCGAGACACTCTTCACTTTATACTATCAAAGCCACAAATAGTAAAGGGGGACACCTTGATCTACTCCCGACAAGAAAGATCTAACCCAATCACCAGATCAAGCTATAAAACAGGGTATACACAAGGTGAAGAGTGGAGAACCCTAGATTTAAGGAAACAAGGTCATTGTGGAGGCTTAATATAGATAAGCTAAGTCACATGACACGATGACACGGGACACAAAGGACACGAAAATACGAGTATTTGACACGAGACACGACGACCCTGGAAACAAGACACGGGGGACACGTTTTATATATATATATATTAAAAAAACTAGAAGACTATAGTTATACATCAATTTGAATGATAATATCATTCAATTGAAATTTGACAATGATGAATCAATAATACAATTATCAATAAACATCGAATCATTAAGTTTGAGTTTGAAACATAAACTACATATTTCATATTTCATATTTGATATTTCTTATTAAACCATCAAAATCAAAAAGTATTACATAGATATCGAGATAATGCCACTAGCAAATACAAAATAGAGAAGATACTACTACAATCTAGTATCTACAGCACTACTAGATGCAAAATGAAAAATACTAAATAGCCACTGGGAAGATATTTGTTCGTTCTCTATTTGTTTCTGTTACACAGAGACGTGGGCGTAGCTGCTACATGTGCTCTATTCTTGTGCTTATTCCCTGGACTACTTTAAGCTCTCTTTGTTGAATGTCCTAATGTGCCTCTGCCTTGAGCTATTTGTTGCTGCAACAACTCTTGTAGCTGTTGCATGGCTTCAACAAATCAGCAGTGGAAACTCCCACACCGACGACACCCTCATGACCTCACTTCTCCACTGGCAACCTCTCAGCAAACAGTCACGAGTCATGACCTCTCAGCAACAGTCACGAGTCACGACCTCTATTCTCCACGGGCACGAAACCTCTCTCAAATCGGCAACAAAGAATGGGCCGGAAAAGGGGGAAGCCTATTTTTTAACCGCGGGAGTGAACTGTTTTGACAGGACACGTGTCTAGAAATCGGGACACGATCATGGCACGTGTTCGACATGTGTCGGATCGTGTCCCAATTTTTGGACACGTAAAATTTCGTGTCGGACTCCTATTAGGGCACGTGTCGTGTCCGACACGTGGAATACGTGACACGGGCCCTGTTTTGAAGTGTCATGTTACTTAGTAGATAAGATAAGACTTCTGAGTGATTGAACACAATGACTTGATATTAAGTATGATTCTAGGATTCAAGTGCTAGTACAAAAGATAAATATTAGCTACCTTGGGAAACGTGACCCTAAAAACAGGGAAAGTGGTCCAAGGAGTAGATCTTATAGTTTAGGCTTTCTATCACAGCTTGAAAGAAAGATTTGACAGTATCAAAGTATGCAAGCTCAACAGGTGAGGGTTATACAACTCGGAAAACAGGCTAACCAAGGAGGGCATAAGGGTAACAGACCAGTGCCTAGGCATAAAGGGTAGATGGAGTCCACATAGCATGACGCCCTTGAGAACTCACCTGGGGTAAGGCCGTAGGATAAAAACCCAAAAATGGTTTGCCAGTAAACCAAGAAATGCACCCCAGAGAATTTTCTGAATGATTTAGAGTTAGGGTTTGAAAGTAGATGACAAATGGGTAAGTTAAAAGAATAAATTACATACCTTGCATGCGTACCTGTGTCATGGAAATTGATGCTAGTATGTCAAGGATTGTTCCTGCAAAGATCAAGTGAAGATCTGATGCTTTATCTTGCCCCTACGATTTTGCGCAGTTCCACTGAACCGCCCCTCTTTTCCTACGAAGCTAAGGAAACAAATTCAATCAACAAACAACAATGAAGGTAAATGCAAATGACGAAAATGATAACAGAGAATAAAAGGTACAAAGACAATGATACTCCCTTAACCAAACGAAAAAAGAGAGAGACAAGGAGAGTCTCCTCAGCCAGTGCGCCCCTCCTCCAATTCGCACTCTTTACCTACAGGTAAAACGTGGAAAGATAGATTTGCAAAATAATCACCAAGATCCTCAATGCAATGGAAGAACACTTTCAATTGACATATCCAACACCTAGAACCAAATCACAAGAGTTTGCAAAAATATATTTTATTCCAGTAGCTAAGAGCCAAAAGTCCCTTTACAATGAGGGGGGTCTCCTATAAATAACAATGGGAGAGACCAAAACCCTAACCACCTTTTTAATGAGTGGTTGAGATCAAAAGATACATAAGTGAAAATCAATGGCTAAGATGAGCCCAATAATAAAGTACATGGATCAACTCCAAAATAGAAGAGGGCGCACTAGCTAACTCTCCGTAGGGGGGACGTACCACATAAACGTGACTAAAGTCACATCATAAGCTCATGGTGGGTCTAGGAGGTGAAATGTTCCTTCACTAGTGTGTCCCCATGGCACAATAACATGAAATAATATCATCAAGGAACAATATTGTGACCACATGGCCAAATCGTGCCCCCTCAAAGACACAATAAAATCATAAGATATAAGCCCAGAGAGTGTGTGGGCCCCACTGACTGCTGTAACTGCTCTGGAAGGTGTGGGAAGCATCACACACATCATATAAAACAACCTCATGCCATTTCCTTGCCTCAGTAGCCCAAATCGAATTCCTCTGTAGCCATTTTACCATTTTTTATTCCTCTAAAAATCACCTGTGAAAGATAAAAATGCCTGTAGCTCACTGCCTGGTCACTCGGGGCCAAATCTGACTGCATCAACATGTTTGGGAGTATGGAAATATGGTAAAAACAAGTATCTAGACCCCATACTCCCTCTGTAGCATCCTAGGTGAACAAAATAAAAAGTCAAACTGCTCTGCCAGGCCATTTTAAATGGCAAATCTGCACCAAAGTGATAAACTGAAGAATATCTCAACTGAAAATGCCCGAAACTGCAAACTAGTATTCCAATGGACTCAGAAGATCCAAATGCACTAGAGATGAATACTCATACGCCATGTGGATAATTGTATCATCATCTATAACCATAACCATGCTCGGACAAATAAAAAATAATAATATGTAAATGATCAAAATCATAAAAAAATCACAAATCACCATATGAAACCTGTAATTGCTGCATGGAACCACCTGATGGGCAATAAAAGACCATATATAATCAATCTATAGCATCACTGGTCTAACACATCTCATGTCCTATGGTTGACTTGGTCAAAACTGGGTTTGACCAAATCAAACTGACCAAAATATGACCCCGGCTAAAACATCAAAATGTTGCAAGTGTAATTGGATAAGACATGCTTTGTTAGTCATTCAAATAGCAAGACTCTAAACATAAAGTAGCATTTCTCTGGCGATTTAAACAAGATAAATATTCAATGTAAACTTTTTATAAATAATAATAGCTTAGAACAGAACCTGAAGAATATACTCACTTCATGGTTGTGATCAATTTGCTAGTAATGGGTGAAAGTGGACAAATGCACAGCAAGGCTAAGGGATTACTGTACTAACTCAACACTGTTATACTTTGGATATAGGAAAAGGGATACACACTCAAGCATATGTTGGATAAAAATAACACAAGGGGATGGCAGTGTCTCACAAATGGAATAAGTTGTTTGGGAAGTGTTTATTCAACCTTGGTAGATGTGTACAATTCACATCCAAGTTGACTCAGCTCCGTGAGGATCTTTTCTAGAGCCGCCATGACTAGGTGTCTGACAAACCGTAACTCGAGATTCTAGGGAACACTTAGAATTAGTTGTGCCTTACTCCATCTCACATCACAACCCGTGGGCTCCGTGAGGAATTAATCATTACATTTCAATTTCCTTGGCCAACAGTCTTTAGATATAGCATTTGTTTAACCACTGCTTTCTTTAGGCCTTATATGACCCTTTTGGGGATTTCACCTATGCTGAAAAGCACAACTACTAAAGCTTTCATCCAAGGTACTTTTAGTTTCCATTATTATACAACCTTTTTGGGGATTTTGCATGTGTTTAGAAACACAACTACTCAAGCTCTCATCCAGGGTGTATTTACATTTCATTCATTTCATAACCCTTTTCTCATTGTGCTTAGTCTTTAGATATAGCATTTGTTTAACCACTGCTTTCTTTAGGCCTTATATGACCCTTTTGGGGATTTCACCTATGCTGAAAAGCACAACTACTAAAGCTTTCATCCAAGGTACTTTTAGTTTCCATTATTATACAACCCTTTTGGGGATTTTGCATGTGTTTAGAAACACAACTACTCAAGCTCTCATCCAGGGTGTATTTACATTTCATTCATTTCATAACCCTTTTCTCATTGTGCTTAGTCTTTAGATATAGCATTTGTTTAACCACTGCTTTCTTTAGGCCTTATATGACCCTTTTGGGGATTTCACCTATGCTGAAAAGCACAACTACTAAAGCTTTCATCCAAGGTACTTTTAGTTTCCATTATTATACAACCCTTTTGGGGATTTTGCATGTGTTTAGAAACACAACTACTCAAGCTCTCATCCAGGGTGTATTTACATTTCATTCATTTCATAACCCTTTTCTCATTGTGCTTAGAAGAACAATTTTAGTTTGATTTCAATGGGCTTGCAAAAGATATGCAATAATTTCCATATACATGTAATGATGGTAGTACTATCTGTTTCAAGTTTTAGCCAACACAACTTAGACAACTCAAAGCCGAGACACAAATTAACAGGGATGCTTATCCAACAAAGAGGCTAAAGTGGGGAAGTCCTCCATATCACAGGCTAAAGTGTAAGTCAAGGCAAAACAAAACTGTAAGGTGACGAATGGATGGGGAAGGTGAAAAGTGGTGCCAATACTAGCAAGTCATATATGGTGGAATGATCACATCCATTCTCCTAAGGAGGGTGAAACCAATGAGTATAAACAAGAACTTCATGATTCTGAGTAAGCTAGACCATATAGATATAAATTAAACAACCATGTCTATAATATAATATACCACTAGATCCATACCATTAAATGCTAAATCAAGCTACCAAAATGACCAAAAAAGCAATATACTCATAACCAATACACATCCATATACCTTCTGGATCATATACGTGTACCAACCATCTAAACCATCATTTGTCAACTGGAATACTGCTGCTGCACATCTGGGCACTGCATACTGCTCTGTATGGTAAAATGGCTACATCGATCAACGAGTCTGAGGCCATGAAGCTCAGCCATGGCATAAGGTTGTATTGCTTGCTCAAGGGTTGCTCTGAAAATATGAGTGATCCTAGAATGAATGCTCATCTGATGCTGATCTCAAGCATCTCAGTGTAAAAGACTGGCTAAAAAAAGGACTGGAATCTGATCTGAAGATATGGTAGCCCCAACTACTATAAATATGATAACAGGCTCAAAGGCCTTTTAAGCCAGATTGATCCACAGATATTCAAAGAAAGAGTAAATAGACTAAGCTAGATTATACCTCAAAATGCATGCATCACAATGGTAGATCTTGCAAACTCATGGACCTCCAAAGCCTCAACAAATTATATTAACTGAAAATCTCATACAATACAAGAGTAAAGGTTCGATGCTAATCCACCCTGAATGAGGGAGCTCGACCTTGCTTTTATAGAAGAAAGGAGAAGGAGAGGGCGCATTCTAGAAGCCTCTAGGGATTGGGGGGCGCAAATCCCAATCAAAGGAGAGAATAAAGCTTGATCTAAACTCCAACTAGCTATGAACTAGTGCTTGGACAATGAGGTGGCTGCAATCTCATAAGAGGGGAGCCACTCTCAACATTGTGAACTTCTCCAACGAATAGCCAACCTCCAAATAAGAGAAGTCGCCCATCTGTAGAAGAGGGCGCTGTTGTCTCTCAAAACTGGCATGCGTGTGTTGAAGCCCAAAATGTAACACACCAGCTGGATGACAACTCTTAGGAGAGAGGCCAATGTCACCACACTCCTCTCCTCTTCGCTTCAGGTTGGCTCTTCTCCAACTCAAGGGGGGTATCCCTAAGATGGGATCGCTAAGGCAGGTACAGTAAACAGGTAAGGTGAATTGAAGAGGCCGCCTTAGAGAAACAAATGTAACAAAAGATGTATTTTGAACGAATGATGGGAAAGTTGGGAGGATCAATCCTCGAGGGAAGGCTAGTGCCAGTATGTCAGAGGGGCGAATGGAGTCAAAAGAGAGATCAAAGGGCCTTGTGTCATATGTGACTGAGGGGGAAAGATCGCATCACTGAGCAAGCCCTGCTCAGTCTAGTGTTTGGCAATCAGAAAGAGTACTTCTTCTTCTCTAGCTACGAGAGGTGCGCTATGCAAACCAAAAATCAAGATTGCACAATCAAACTAGATTAAATACAAACATCAATACCTGTGTATGCATGCTCACAAAGGGAAGAAGAAAGCGGAATGCCAAGAGTTCTTCGCCAAAGGGAAGAAGAAGGCAGCTGCTAAGAGTTCTTCACCTTCCAATGTGGTGGATTGTCACCCTTCTATGGCCTCTTACACAAAGAAAATAGGAAGCAGAAACTGGAACGCTCACACTCATGCAAAAAATCACAAGCTCACGCCACAAAAATACTCAGATTATCCAAAGAGGCCCATGACATTTTTCATTAAGTTCTAGGGAAAGAAACTCCCAAAAGTTTTTCCATCATTACAATGAGGAGACTGGCTCCTTTTATAGGCCAAAAGGCTCTTTTAGAACTAAAAAGGAAATAAAATAATAAAATATGAAAAAGGTAAGTGAGATCCACTTTTTTCTCCACTAATGGCTAAAGAACTATCACATGAATGACTAGGACTCCCCTTCATTGTCCACCCGAATCAAAGGATCTTTTCTTTTATTAATGAGAACTCTCAGCTGACTAGTCGCTCCAATCTGCAAGGTAGCAAAAATACCCCCACGTGGCTGTCATGAAATGTACCACCGGTGCAATCAGAAACGAAAAACTAGAAAACTTGAGTTGACGCTTCTCGGCGTTTTAAGTGAATCGGTGTCAAACTGCACCTACTCTGGCCACCACGAGATCAACGGAGAGTCCCACGCAAAATTGGAGCTCGAGTTTTGCATTATGGTAAGGGTGTGCTAACCTTGGTCTTCATACCCAGCGCTGATCACAAAAAAAAAATAGAGTTCACGCAAGCTGCCACATCAAAGGGAAACTCCATGTTGAATATGACATCGGCTGCCATAGGGGATGTTTGCAGGTGTGAACTCCGGCTTTAGTTCTGTTTGTGGCGATACTGAAAATCGAACTCTGCATCAATCAAACCGGCTGCCGACTCTTAAGTGCCAAGTGTGAAGCAAAATACAGGCAGGGGATGTGAATTTTATGCTCATGCTACCCGCTCCATGCACTAATAAAAATACTCCAATCCGTTTTACCTACCACACAGCGTGAAATTTCCCCTTGGCGTCATGATTCCTTTGAGCACATCACACTTTTCACTGGATAGTTCATTACGTAAAACTTCAGGAGCTATTCACTCATCACTCCATTCTCGGAATTCATTCGTGTTGGGAACTTGTCTCTATATTTTCCGCCATTACCTTCTGTTAAACATGGTCACTTCTTCAACATCCTCAATACATCTCCTATAAGATGCAAAGAACCAGTCACAAGCAACTGAAAGTGCGAAGAACGGTTTTGTTGAACACATTCTCTGAGCCACTTGATTGTCATTGGCATTGAAGGAAAGACTGCACTACTGGGACATAATTATTTGTGGGAACCGAGCAAGAATTCACAAGAAGGTAGTTTCTGTGAGAAGCTTGGCCTTATCTTTTGATCACTCTCTGTTCCATTTATTAGATTTTCCCATGTTCTTTGAATTGATGGCCGCGTGGGGGTGTCGTAAGCTCTCCATTCTTGGTGCGTCTTTGAATGTCGAAATCTGCATGCCAATAATGAAACTGATGCTCCAACCTGCTGTTAATCTGCATTGGAGATTTTATAATCGGACTGATTTGTAGAAACGCGGGTTTTTAACCTCTGGTAATTTCTTTAAATGCTACCAATTTCGTTGACCCTCTGAGCTTTGGCACCGAATCAAAAATGTCAATAGATTATAACTGTTTTTTGTGGATCAACTGGCCGACTTCCCAATAGACGCGAATCTTACGATTTTCTTATCAAATGGATGAATCTCTGACGAACTGTGAGTCCTGCTCTTTGCAGCAACACTTGATAAACGGAAGTGTTTTCATTGAATATTCCGAGCAAAGTATTCTGTAACTCCGGTGCTTTCAAAAAATTGCTTGACTGCTGCAACTTCTTCTGTTCTCATTTCATAGTGACAAGGTAGGCAAAGAATATGATAGGAGTTGATTCCATCAATTGCTTCTCGGTATGCTTCCAAATTGAAGAAACAATCAGAATTATTTGGATTTCGATAATCTCCATTGCAAGTGTCCTTTAAATCATGATGGAGTTCTCTTGGTAAAAGTCCCATGCCATAATCAAATTGAACCCTTGAATTCAAATCAAAATCCATATTCGTGAAACCATTTCCCACTGTGTAGCCCTTGAAATTCAAAATAGGTTTTACACCAGCATCAATGCCATTCACTATTTCCTCTGCTACAATGGGTACATAAACACCCCCATATGAGCTGCCCGCCACATAAAATGGATTCAGTAGGAACTCTGGGTATTCATCAAACTTCAGGATGAAGGTATATGCATCTAATGTTGCCCTGTCATCATCCATAGGCATCTGTTGTATCAGCATATGAAAATCCAGTTCCAGCAGGTAAATCCAATATGATGCTGGATACCAAATCACCATACTTTCTCGTACTGGCAGCTTCATCTAGTTGATTTCCATGGTCGTATTGTCTGGGCTCTGTGCCTTGATCTTGTTCTGTTTGCTCCCTGTTGTACTGCGCCAACTGAACCTTTCCTGAAGATGATTTTGCCAAAATGGGGGGTAACATCTGGCTCCAACTGCGGGACGTGTGTTCTCCTCGAGAGCATATGAGAACCTCAGACTCTCGGTTATCGCAGACCAGCATTGAAAATAGAGACCATGTGGTGGGGATGGCTCAATTCACATCCCGTGACCACATTTTATTACATAAAAATTGCAGAAATGACAAAATAAATAACAACAGCAAATGCTCATTTGAGAGCTTTATTCTTCCTACCTACGCTAACCTAACATGAGATAACAGCATGCTAAGTATATGCCCATAACCAATGGAGCCATTTCAGCTCCTCACCTCTGCTATTTTTCTTTTCTTTGAGCTCGGTTCCAGACAAAAATGTGGACAGATTTACCATAAAACAGAGATATCTTAGAATCTGTTCATGAATCTGTAATGGCAAGCTGTTAAGATATAAAAAATCATCAATTTTTTGGCAGAAAAGGTCAGGCTGTGCACACGAATCTTCTATCCATTGATGGATGGGACTCACATACAAACCTCCCTCATAAAACTGCTCTGGCTGATCCATGAAACAACTATTGCCATCTTCATTAATGAAAAGAAACTGAGGCAGATCAGAATCTTTATCATGCGACTGTTCATGAACTTGGGGCAGCTCCAACTTTTCATCATGAAGCTGCTCAGAAACTTGTGTTTTATCTTCAATGAGATCTTCAATATTTTCTTCTAACTCTAGATGGACCCTAGGGATGAGGGCATCATACTCTCTAGCAAGCTTCTCAATCTCATTAACAGTTCCATCATGCCAGCGAAGGAGAAACCCCTCAAAAAACTTTGCCACTGAAGCTATGGATTCATCCAAAAGACCATAGAACCAATTTAATGCATCATTTTCTAAAGTTAAAGCAAAAATGATCATAAGGTCATCCTCACAATAAACATTAAAATCAACCATCAGTTTGCAGTAAGAGGCGATGTGATAGATGGCTGAAACATCATCATTTCCATGGAACTCTGGGAGAATGTCATGCACCGTTTCATAGTCATAGCAGTCATTAGGAAATCCACGGATTTTTGAGAAATCCAGTGGGCTGAAACCTTCGTG
Source organism: Larix kaempferi (assembly GCA_027924585.1). Lineage (NCBI taxonomy): Eukaryota > Viridiplantae > Streptophyta > Pinopsida > Pinales > Pinaceae > Larix > Larix kaempferi. The sequence continues at coordinate 14,886,976 of BSBM01000092.1, forward strand.
TAAAATAGCTTCGTGCAGAAGATTACGCGGTTTTTCCTTATTATCATCCATAATTGCAACAATGAGGTACTAAATTTGAAAAATGTATATAGTCATACCTCATACCAAACTGTGGAGTCGCCAAGGTGAGCTTGAAAGCATTCCAATGAGTGTGCTCACCTCTACACCCAATAGGATCTTTAAATCTGCAAAAGGACAAGGGCTCTATCCCTTCGTGGAGTCGCCATGTGAGAAGAAGAATCTGCAATATAATCTCCCACAAATGTCGTCAATGAAGCATAGTCTTCAAATTTCGGGAACTGGACTTTGTCCCTGGCAACGGCGCCAAAAATGTTGTCCGCTAAGATGCACACCAGCAGCAGAAATCTTCCGAAAGCTGTCTCCCTCATTGGAAGTGGGGAGAGGTGTGGCCTTGGGGGCAAGCAATGAGCCAGGTACTGTCCCCTGAATCCCAACTCCTTCGTTTAGGCTAACTCCTAACGAAGCCAAGGGGGGTAGTCCCTACAAAGAGTTAACTATGGCTCAATGTTTTAAGTGTTTTAATTGTGTGGTGATGCGGATGGGTGTTGGTTAGGAGTTTTTTGAAGATGAGAGACACAATAACACTTTGAATAAGACCAAGATAGTGCAATCCACGTTGCAAGATAAAGATCACAACAGAATATGAAGACTTAGAAAATTAAATAGCATCCACAATATGATTCAAAAAATACTGATCAATAATTCGAAATTAGGTAATACATGTAAGTTTGGAGGACCAGTGCCAAATGGAGTCAACAGATATAGTGCTTGGGGATGCTGAAAAATGAGTCTCAATAGTATTTGTTTGTGAGATCGTTTTGCAATTTATCTTGGTAAATTACAAGTTGGTCTTGATTATTAAGGCTAGAAGAAACAAGGGTAAAGCATCCAACTGGAAAGTATACCTTTAAGTGGCTCCCCTCTGATGGTAAGTCAAGACCGTCCAGATTTCAAAGGGATAGGTGTCCAAGGATTTAAACCACCCCTGATGTCTAACAATGGTATGTTTCTTGGCCCCACGAGGTTTAGGATCTTTTGCCTCCCACTTAAAAGTTTCTCGAAACAACGCCGACACGTTGGTTGGGGTAAAGTTTTATTAAGTTATCACTTATGAGATTAACAAGTCCAACACCTTTCTGAGTACTAGCCCAACCCTTTCAGGTTGGCAGAGCATACGGGTGTTAGATAGCAACCAAAGTAAATTGTTATGGGAGTGTGAGTTGGAATATTTTAATTGTTGTTTAAGCACACAGTTCAGCTCTCCGATAGAGAGTGCTTTTGACTTTGTCTTATGACAAGGTTCAAGAGACTTATCTAATCTAATATGCCTAATGCAGGGGGAAAAGATGCAAGCTAAAATGCTCTCTGACAGAGAGTGCTCTTGACTTGGATTACGGCAAGTTCAAGAGACTTTGTTTGTTTATTAGAATAGAGGCAGTCTTGCATAAAGAAAAGTGCACTTTTAGAAGTAAAACAGTTGAACAATATTGATAGCAAAGCACGCTTTCTAAGGCCAAGTTTAACCACTAATCTAAGAAATAAACAACAAGTGGGGTCAACCTACGAACAAGGATGACCACTAGAACCACTAGTCCTTGAGAAATTTCAGCTAGCTGAGTTTCGACAAGGAGTCTAATGGGGAAAGAGAAGTAACCACAAAACTATGTAGCCCTGCCCTTGGGATGAAATCCCAAGGATACTATCTCAAGTCAAGACTTGGAAGAGAACTAATCTAAGTACAGAAAGTAGATTTTAATCTAAGAACTGAAAATAAAACTAATCTAAGCATGCATGAACAAACTTCCCCAAATGGGGAAGGAGAAACTAAGTGTGGGAGGCACTATCCCACCTAGCCTTTTTATTACTCGGGTTACAATTGCCTTAGGAAAAATCCTTGAAAGGTCTTTTTGAAGAAAAAGAACAACTTAGTGAAGCAAAACTTTATGAGCCCTTAACGACTAATTACAAAAAAAGGAGAGTGGCTTTGGTTCTATTATTTAGTTTGAATCTTCTCCTTGAATGTACTTTGCTCCTCTTTGGGTATTGTTCTTATCAAGATTTTATCCTCCTTCAAAGAGATCTACACAAGCTCAAAACGTCTTCAACAAGTACCCATTAAATGTTAGTGAAATATCAAGTAAGAACTTTGAAACTAGATGCAACCTAAGACCTAATCTATATGCCAAAACAACTTTCAAATATGAGATCTAAACTTAAGTATAAAATAGAGACTTTGACAAACAAATGCAAATTACAAACAAAATAAAACTAACTATTAACAATTTTATTGTTGTTTTTATGTGTTTTTAGGGCTCAAAAGAAGGTGGACGAGAGGGGACTTTGGGAAGACCCAAGGGGAAGCAAAAGCAAAGGCAATGGATCTCAAAGAGAGGAAAATGAAAGATAAAGGGAGCAAATCAATGGAGATGGACGAGAAGGAAGAAGGTGATGGGAGACGAGAGGAGCTAGGGAAGAGTATGGAGAGGGGGATGAATGGGAGAAGGAAGAGGACGAGAGGACACAAGGAAGGAGGAACGAAAGGGAGGAAAAAAGGGAAAAAACGAGAGCTAGAAAAGATGGCAAAAACGAGAGCAAGGAGCGATCTAGGGTGAGAGGAAATGGGCTAGCAGATCAAGATAAATGAGTCAAGGAGAAAGCAAGAGAGGCTTGAAGAAGAGAAAGCCTTAGGTAACCAAGGTGAAGTAAAGTTTTGATGGATGGAAACTTGAGAAGAGCTCTTCCTAGCCTTCTTAAGATGGAATATTTAGAGACTTTTGTAGATCCTGCAACCACAAAATGTTAGGCCAAGACTTGAAGCTGAAGCATGGGCTTGATGCAACCGAGCTCTTACCCTTCTTCACTTTGGCAACACCTAATCACAACCATACAACTCAAACAAGAAGTGAGATGAAAAATGCTAGTATGCTAGAAAAATCAAGATTAAATCAACAGTTTGTATAACCGACTACTCATGTCCATTTAGATCTTGATAAATTTTGCATAAATAACCAACTTGAACTGCAAATGGTTACTCTATTGTGCTAAAAATAGCCATCACAAGCTAGCAAATTAATCAACTACTATGCATAATTGAGAGAAGGGTTTAGAGAAGATGTCACCTCAACAAGAAATGAATTCACACCAATAAATGAGAGCTCATGGACCTCCAAAGTCGAAATCTTTATTCAAAGTGTGAAGCAAAAGCTATTACAAAATGTGCAGAGTAATCTTGCATCAAAGTATCCATGAGGAATGAGGAAAGAGAGCCTCATTATATAACAAAACAAGAGCACACCCTACCCTAATTTGAATTGGCATAGAATGGAGCCAATGGCACTTAACACAAACTCGAATTGCCATCAAAATCTCAATCAACATCAAGTCAATGCCATGTTTTGGAGTTAACTCCACCAAACAAATCACGTTGCAATGAATGAGATGAGGAGGTGGCCTCCACCTTGGCAAGGTGCCCCTCATCTCCACCTTGGAAGTATCACCATGCGAATAGGTATGTGCCAAGTGTAAACTCGAGCTCCAAGAAGAGGTTGACGTGAGGATATCAAGGAATTCGAATATTCCACATAACACAAGCTTGGAGTGTAGTGGGTGGAGGTAACATGAGTTATGAAAGGAGCCAATGCTTTGTGATTGCACAAATCAAGGATGGCACCTACCATATCCATTAATGCAACCAACAACCCAATAATCATGTGCTAACACATCAAATCGAATTCTTGGTGAAGGAGGGCGAATTCTCTTGAAGGAGATATCTTGCAGTGACTGGATACTGAACTGAATGTCAACTGAGTTGATTGGAATCTTCATAAATGCCAGGTGCCATGTCAATTAGCCTTTTATTTTAATCCATTTGGATTATTTTGGAGAGATTTGGATTATCTCCAAATATTCAATTTTTAATATTTTAATTAATAATTTCTCTATAAATGGCTTTTTTGACAAATTATTAATTATGAGGCTGAATCGACAGCCGAAACTTAAGATAAACTGGTCCGGGGATCATGAATGATTTTTGACTTAAGGTTGGAGCCTTCAATCACTGAATTCGGATCCTGGATGACTGACATATTACAAATTGAAAATTTTCCATTTAAACTATGGAAAAATTTATTAAAAAAAATAAAAAAAATTAAAAACCCAAAACTGGAGGACCCGATAAAAAATTTTCGAAATTTTTTCTGAGGGTTCTATGGACCTAGGACATGACCAAAACCTATTCTAATAGTGTCTAGTAGGCTTATATACATTAGTTGGACTCTAATAACCTCCCATGGCTAAAATTTTCAAAATCGGGCATTCCAGCTTTGGAGGAAGCGGGAGAAAACCTCATCGATTATAGCTCGGCTATAGGCAATAATTGACAAGGGAAAAAACTCCCTGGAATACCTTAGTTGCTTAATCAAGTCATGGGGAACCGAGACACTCAGAATCCTACTAGCACACTTTATTACAAACCCCATGGGGCCATGGTCATGTTGACTGAAAAACAAAACTGACTAGCCAAAATTGGCTAGGCACAAATGCTGGATCATCTGATACACTGGAGTACAAACATTCATCATGTTTGTCAAATGGCGGCTCTTCAGATAATCCAACTATGGTACAAAAAGTTGGTAACAGGTGCAATTCCTGATGGGAGATCAATTGCAGAGATCCGATCCTTGACTGAAACTGGCCAGAGTTGATTGGAATCATCTCCAATGTTGATTGCCATGTCAACTGGCACTTTATTTGACTCAAATCCCTCCTTTTTTAGAGAATTTGATTTTTCTCCATTCTTTATTATTTTAATCAAATAATTATCTTTTAATATTTTGGAGCAAATTTTTATTAAAGTGATAAATAATCACTTAAAACTTAGGAAAAGTGGGTTTTGGGGTTTTATGGATGCTCCGGGTTAGAAAACGAGCACCCCCATGGCAAAAACAACCCCTAGACCACACTTTTATCATATTTTTGATTTTTTAATTAATATCATTAAAAAACCCCGTAAAACGGGAAAAAATAAAAATGTCCAAATTGACTCAAACTCCTAGGGGACCTAGTACATGTTCATAATGACTCAATTATATGTCTAGCAAGGTTATAAACATTTGACACATGAACTTTAATAACATCCCAAGGCTCAAAAATTAGGATGACAATTCCAGCGTTGGAGGATTGGGTGAAAAACTCGTCGATTATACAACACTTATTCAGCATTGCATAATTGACAAGGAAAAAAAACACCATGGAATGGTCACTGTTGATAAAAAAGTCCTCGGTGGCCATGTTCTCTACATAAGATTGTCTTGCTAGCACATTTTTACAATATCCCCAAGGGGGTATGAACATGCAATTATTACAAAGGGGCAAATGGCCTTGAAAAAGACTTCTGAATTTCTGAACATTGATGATGAACATTGAACATGTTCATAACTTTGGCGGCTCACAAGAAATCCAACTATGGTACAAAGTAGTTTGGAACAAGATGCATCAACAAATTTCAGGAACATGGTTCCTTTAGGGCAAGCCACAAGAAAATGTATGATTGTTCTACTCCTCTGATCTTTCCACCCATCTAACAAGATTGTGCAACCTATAAAACTCCCATGAGCTTTTAATGCTCTCCAACTGTGCCTTGACACACTGCAACTCCTCATCTAGATCTTTCCCCCTAAGTGCACTATAAGAGGGGCCTTTGTATCTAGGACCAACGCTTGAATGAGAGGTTGTCATGGTACCAAAACCTCCTCATTGCCATATCTGCCTCCTTCCTTTCCCCTTCATTATAACTGTCCAAGGTTGGTTGAAATCTTGGGGTTGTACGAGGAAGAAGGAAAGGATAGGTGATACTTGGACTTGGTGCAACACTTGATGAGCAACTACCTGGAGGTCCCATTGGAGATTTGTCCATCCCTGTAGTTTCAAACCTCAACCTAGATCTTTTGGCATTTTGTTCTTGGATAGCTTCCAAAGCAGCGTGCATTACCGCTGTGACTTCTTCAGGGCAGCCATCACAAACTATGACATCTTTGCATACAACTTGAGCTAGGTGGTGTTTTAACCTGTTTATGCCCCCATACATAGTTGTTGGACAATAATTGCACTTTACTTGATTGTCTTGCTCTGGGACCACCCTGTAATATCCCTCTTTTACAGCCCTGCTATTTTTGTAAAGGTGAATGTAATTGTACTTATTTTCTGGTGAGGAACTCAAGGCCAAGGCCCCACCAAAAAACCTTGTCAGTTAATTGGTTTAATTTCCTCAGTTATATTTATGAATGCTAGACTTAGGAGACTCAGGTCATGTTGCAACCTGACGTTGAGGGCATGAATCCTCTCACGAGGAAGAGGTGAATGGCTTGTAAGCCATGACTTGATGACATATGTTTTCATGGTGCCACAAGCACTTTAGTGAACATTTAAGTTCATCGAAGGTTACTTCTGTTTTTGGTTATCGGTTAGTCTTAGAGAGAGCTTGTCGAGGTTACCTGTAACTGTCGAGGGGTAGTAAGTGTCTCCTAGGACCGAAAATTCAGCACTAGGTTAATCTATGCTAAAAGCTATTAAACTCCCACCGATTTCCTTGACATCCTAATCCCAACACAGGACATTAGGGGTTTTCATCATCGAAACCCATTATCTAATTATTAGCGTAAGCTAAACTATTTTATCATCTTATGGACTAAGTGATGGGTAATTAGTGCCTTACAAAGATAAACGAAATAAATATATATACATATATATTTATGCTATCACCATTGATAAACTATATATGCATATAAGATACTTATGTAAATTACATATATATATGAATATTATCACTTTGATAAATATTATTTATAATAATATTTTGATAATGGAATGAGAAACTATATATATATATATGAAGAGATGCTATTTCGTGAAATATTATTTATGATAATATTTTAAGTGTAAAGCATTCTATATGTAGTTGTGAAATATAATTAGTTACAACAAAGTATTTTGTAATTACATACATTACTTTGTAATATAATGATAATGCTATTTAACATGGTATTCCTAAATAGCGGTAAATTGTTTTTAAGTGGTCTTTCAAAACATATAGCCTTATGCCATGGAAAAAGGCTCGGTTACAATTAAAAGAACCATATTTTATTGTGGTATTAAGATATATATATATATATGTGTGTGTGTGTAAAAAGAACCATATTTTATTGTGGTATTAAGATATATATATATAATTATCTAAATGTCTTAGGTGCAAGGTATATTTAAGAGATTCTTATGTAACACATTAAAAAGTCTAATTTTAGAAAATTACAGCCACTTGGCCATTTTCTTCTGCTATGCGTTATGGGTTATGGGCAGAGTTGGAGAGTATTTATTACTCTCTTTCTTTTTTTATTACTCTCTTTATTTGCTGCATGCATATTTCCTATTATTACTCTCTTTATTTACTGCATGGAGAGTATGCCTGGTGAGTATTATTACTCTCTTTATTTGATGCGTTGAGAGTATTAATTATATTATTGCTGCTTTGGGCATGGATTGGGGGTATTAATTATATTAATTGCTTGCTCATTTGGTTGGCATGAGCAGAGGTAAGAGAGATATCCCTAATTTCTGATTTTATACATATATTAATTGCTTTCTCATTTGGTTGGGGATGCGCAGAGATCTTTGGGAGAAATCCCTGGAGATAAGGTTATGTTTTACATTGATCATTTGGTTTGCATGTTGGATGCATGCAAAGATTATTACTTATAATATCTGAAGATATATATATATATATATATATTTATATATTGGGCATGCGCATAGGTAAAGGAGAATATCATTTATAATTTCTGAAGTTATATATATATTTACATATTGTGCATGCGTAGAGATATATGTATATATTGCTGCTTGTCGTTGGAGTAATGGTGAGAGGTGATGCCATTGATCCCTCTCTTATATGCTGCATATATATGCTGTTATTCTTAAAAACTGGGTAATACCTTTCTGTGGGAGATATCTTGTTTACAGAGATGTTTTATTACTTGATAGTTGCCTGTGGTAATTGGTGGCCAGCAATGGCTACGCTATATCTTGCTCAGAGAGATGTTTTATTACTTATTGATTCTTTGTTTCAGGAAATAGGTTAAGAGGCAGGGTGATCTCTCTAGATCGACCCATGCCCTCATCGAAATAGCTCACCTGCCATAGAATATATTTTTCAGCATTTTGTTTCTTGAAAAGGGACGGCTTAGGAGAAAGAAGCCCTATCCCAAACTACTGAAAATCGGTGGAGTGCTGGCTGATTGTTGGGGGTATACACATTACACTAAATGTTTATTAGATCCCTTTTTTTTTATAAATGCTGCATGGAGAAGAAGCTTTGTTGGGGCTGGGTGTTATTTACTTAGCTGAGTGGTTTCTGCATTTTAATAAGAGATCCCTTTATATATATATATATATATATCCTTTCATAGTCCTGTTTGGAGAAGATGCATCCTTGTTGGAGTGGCTGATCGCTATTGAATAAACACTTGTTTAGTGTGAAGATAGGGGCAACCTTCACTGATTCTGTTTGATTACTAAGTTGATTCTAAACCGTGCATTGTTGAGTTTGGAGACCCTTGTGCTTGATCGGTATGTATAATGTATATACATGAATTCGATTGGGAAGTGGAATCTCTCCTCTTTCTCTATGGAGAGAATAAGGCGACCGCTCCTCCCTTAGGCTCTTAAATTGGAAGACTGATTATGTTACATATGACCCGTTTTTATATTTTCATTTGATAGAAAAGATGTTTAGTTCTCTGCCATTTAACGTTGTGAGCCCTGCCTTCAGGAATCTGTAGGTAGGGGACTGCGCGAGGCATGAGCTCTGGTTTAGCTTGCTGTCATAGTTTATATATATATAGATATCGGTTAGGAGGATTATGCTTCCAGCCTCATAAATTATATACCTGTTTGCTTTCGTTTGGTTTGGTTGCTGCGCTGGGCATGGGGAAAGGTCTCTCTGCAATTCCAGTTTATATATTGTTTATATATATATACTCTACTTGTTACTGCGCATAAGTTGTGAGAAGGGAGGGCTCAATAGCAGCCAAATCCCTGTATACTTCCTTCTTCATATTCTCACATTGATGAATGTTATTTCCTATTGTGCAGGATTGGGGAGACCGCTCCCTGTGTAATTACTTTTTATATACAGCTATGCTGCGTTTGTTGGGGTTGTGTATTACTTGTTGTGGGATTTGGAAAGGATTCTTGTTTTAGTATTCACATTTTTATTGGATCTCTTTTGTAATCTTCATAAGATATATATTAATTGCTGGCGTTGAATCCTATCCATGCCTTGTGTGTGTGAATGCACAAATGCTGTACTAGGAAGGGATGGCTAGAGGGTAGCCGATCCATGTGTATCCTAGATACATATTATACATGTTAATGCATGTTTTGAATATCTTGCAGAATTAGAGTTGGGGAAAGATTCCCCTGTGCCATATGTTTTATATATATATATATATAGTTATGTTCTTTATATTCATTGTGCGGGGATGGAAAAGACCCCTGTATTATATATATATTGGTTGTGGTTTGGTAAACCCTTTGGCGCATAAACTATAACTATTGGGGTAAATAAATGTATGCTAGTCCGGGTAGGGAAACCCTATGCTAATGCCCTGTATATACATAGTCCTGTCATAGAACCCTTGGGGAAGGGACCTTATCTCAGTTTATTAATTTTAATGATCTGGTTGTGATCATCCGGGAGAGAGAATCCGTGTAATGCCTCTGAGATAGATGAATGTTTGTTTTGAAAAGTTCTCTCGGTGAGAGGCTTGATAAAGTAGAAAATATTGCACACACTCTGTCGCAGAATGTACTCTTCTATTTTGAATAAATAAAGATACGACAATTCCTTGGTGGACGTAGCCCAAAGAGCTGGGTGAACCACGTACACTGGTCTCTTCTGATTGTGTACCTCGTGTTTTTGTTCTATTGATATTTGTGATTCTAAATGGTAAATGTTATCACTAAAGAATGTTAAATGTCTATTTCATAAGATTACAGGTGAAATGATAATTGTTGTATGTCTCGCGATGTAATGATCATGAGGAACTAAGATTCCAAATTAAAAAGGGGTTTACACTTCTGCAATTGTTATCTACTATTGTTGGAATGGAATGGGCCATAGGTTGGATTAAAAGCAATGGCTAGTCATGTGTAATGTATAAGTGTTATGTAAATAGGTAGTGGTTGAACAAGTGTTCTTATGCAATGCTACTTGCTATTGAAATGCATTTATGATATTTAATATGACTACTACCTTGATTGTTGATGTCGAGGAAAAATTTTACAACTCAATCCTTAACAATGGAAAAGAGGAAGTTGGGCGTGTTACACACCCGGACTTAATGTTCCCATGCTTTATCAAGATGCTTTCCAGGTCTGCCCTTGGGTGCCATGGATAACAATCTGATAGTGGAAAAGCATAAATTAAAATGAAATTAAAATTTTTATTTTTTAATTTAATTGAACTCATTTTTGGCAGGCTGTGGAGGCTGCCATCACAGCCTACAAGCCTGTAGGCAGCCTACAGGCCTGTAGGCTTGATGGCAGCCTCCATAGCCTGCTAAAACATAAAATTTCAAACAAGGCCATCTAATTACATCAACCAAGACAGAGTGCATTTAACTTTATAATAATAATTAGGAGACACGAAGCATGACTATAGACTTGAAGGCTCATTGAGATGTAAGGTGATAATCTTCTCAGTGCTTGTTTTGATTTGTTGGTTGCATTTATTGTTATGATTGATATGCCGAAGAGAATCTTAGCAAGGAAAGCATTCGTGAAGATCAGGGTTACAACATTCTGTATGGATTACAACACGTCAATTGTAGTTGCATTACCTGTTGAGAAAAATGTCATTGAGGGAGTTGTTGAAATATGCAATGAAGCGTTTGTGAGTGCTAAATTTGCCTTCCAAATTATAACTTAACTCATGCAAGGAAGAGGAGGTTTACAAGGAGATGGTCATTGCTCCAAAGGAGGAGATTGGCAAAGGATATGCAGAGGTCAAGTGAGATGCAATTCCATTTCACCAAGTCTACTGTAGGAGATCAAATGGTTTGTGTCCTCATCCTGAAATAGATGGGGAGAAGGAGATCAGAGAGCAAGGATAGGATGCCTAAGTGAACAGACGAGGGAATCAAGGAGAGGCCAACTGAGGACACTCCTAGACAATAAGAAACATGGCATGCACTGTTGAAAAGCCAGGTGATGCCTAGCTTTGTTGGTGTCAGAAATGAATATCCCATGAGTCATTACAACATTTAGGAGATAGTTTAGTTCGCCCATGGATACGACGAGGCATATTGAGAAAATGCTTGCCTTGCAATTACTTTCATGATTAGCAAACATTGAAAATTGGCTTTGAAAAACAACCAAGTTATTACTTATTATAGGATGACAATGAAATATACAACTTGAGGCAGGAGAAGGGATTCCATATATACAATCTGAAATTGAAGGCACTTATCAAATAGATGGACATAAAAGTAATAGATGGATCGTTGAAATGGTTGTTCATGGAGGGATTGGCAAACAAACAAGGAGACAAGATGAAGGTTCCAAGCCCCACACCATATATTGTTTATGGGTGATCCGGATTTATGCAGGAATGCAACAGAATACACAAATACCCATAAAAACAAAGATGCAGCGGAAATAACACTTCATTTCATTGCTCAAAGAACTGAAACTTGTTTACATACAGGATGGAAATAAACTAGCTAGAGTGCTGGTAGCTTATCTCTGAGAAGAGATGTGGCGGCTACATGCCTTTGAACTCTGTGTTACAATGAGGCTCGAAGGCCTATATATTATTGAGAAACAAGGGAAACCCTACACATCCGAAAACCTAACCCTAGGAGGTGAAACGCCAGAATATGGGCCCCGTTGGGTAACTTGGTACATCAATTTCCCGGGGTCGTAACTTTAGCATACTACCTCCATTTGATGCACATGATACATCGTTAGAAAGATCTATTCAAGGACTACATCCATAAATAGAAAATATGAAGTTCAGAACAGACTCATATTTTCCGGACCATCAGATGCTGAAAAAACGTCGTTTAGGGCCTCAAAACAGCTCCAGAAGTTTAGGACCCGAAAACTGCCAAAAATAGTAAATTGTGCTACAATTAAGGAAACTGAAAAACTGAAGAAACAATGGTGGGGGTCCAAGTGGAATAGGCGGGTGGCCACCAATATCCTCCTGGATCAATGGGAGTGAAGATTGTAGAGGTTGCCTACAAGAGGCGATAAAGAATCTTCTACAATTGTTGTTCTCAAAGAACTTAGATGTTGCAAAACTAATGAAGGAAATAACAATAAAGGAAATGATAAGGAACAAAAGACAACCAGTGCACAAATTATAAAAGGAAAGGACATACACAGTAAGAGTGCCTAGACAAACTGTTTTGTCAGATATGTATTGTGGATCAGTGTAGACACTCACTGGATTCAACCCAGACTAGTGGGACAAGCCCAGCATAATGTGTTTGGTGGGTCGAGTAAAAACACTCCATCAACGAGTCAAACTCACGACCAGTGTTTCAAACCCACAATTACTGGCAAATCCCATGCAGAACTGCACGTTAATCAAGTATTTTGGCGACCTGAGTACATATTTTTCCCTGGTTTCCTTCGAACACAAAAAAACTGCCGAAGATTTTTAACTCGAGTTGAAAATAATATAAAATGCGAGGACATATTTTCCCCTGGCAGACCTGTGTGTTAATTGTGTTTTTGGGACTTGTGGGTACACATTTTGCCCTGGCTTATTTCCAGTACAGGAAAATTGCTCAAGAGTTTCAACACTAGTTGAAAACAATATAAAAAAATGGGGATATCATTTCAGATTGAGGCTTCTTCAATAGGGAAACTGCAGTTCAATCTATTTTGGATATAGTTCCCAATCACTATTTAGTAAAAAGGAGATTGCTGTTCCTTTTAAGAAGACTTAGTTGAAGAGTTGGTTTGTGGAAGTCAGGGAAGTTCCTAAGAGATATTGCAGAGTCCTCAAAGAAGTTCAATCCATTGTGAATGATTGAATGTAAGACACCCAATAACACAAAATTTGATGGCTGAGTGTAGATTGAGAATTGCTTGGTTTTGTTTTTTAGTGGTGGCAATGTTTCATGCAGATAGAAATTGCTGCTGCTCCAGTTCACAACACTGCCTTTGAAAATGAAATGCTAAGGACGAAAAAATCCAAAGCATTAGAGACAACATATCCAAAGTCTGCTCATGTATATACCATATAAAAGTGAATATATCAAAATTGAAGATTTTCTGCTCTCAACTGTATGCTGGTTTACTGCCAAGTTTTGGTGGTTTTCATTCCCAGTCGGTTATGCATAGACTGGGAATTACTTAATGCCAAATGTATTAACAATAAACACACAAATTAAAAGCAATTTACAGGCTGCAAACTAATCTATCACACATTCACACATAAATTTTACACAAGTATTTTTGGCCAAATCGAGCCCTGGAAAAACCCCCACGGGGAAAACCAGATGAGTGAGTGAGAGAGATTTATTATTTCTTCAGCTAGATAACACAACAGCAATACATAAAACAGATACAACTTATCTCCATCTGATACACCCCAGTCTGCCTCGATTTCAGTGCCCAATCTCTGCCTGGAAATGAGTGCAGACTTCCTTGGTTTCTGTGCAATTTGATGATGCTGTATCCTCCTTGTCTTTTGTGCTGAATACACTCAAACAACACTGTACAGACAGTGCTCTAAATCTGTGCTGTGTCAATCTTCAAATACCTATCAGAAATGACTGCTGTGATTTCTGTGCAATTAAAGGTTATGATACTTACTGTATCTTTTCTGCCTTAGTGCATAAAACCCAGAATATGCACTCACTGCTGTCACCCGAAATTGTGCAGGGACCAGACTTCTAACTCGTGAAGGAGATGACTGCTGTACCTATCACAGGACCAGTCAAACTTTAACCAGACTGTGCAGACTGTAACTCAGAATCACGTGACTGCTAGCCCAGGATTCACTCCTCGAACTGCGTGCTAATGGAGTACATCTGTGCTGGAATGCTCACGGGTTAATTGCTGAAGATTGGCTGCTGCATACAGTATCCAATGCTGATAACAAATGTCTGGAAGCAATGCCTTGAAGTCTGTGCTAATACAGGAACCCAAAACTGGAAGTTTGTGCCCTGCAAATACATTCACGCTTCTGTACCTGCGCCCTTGCTTAACCTCATTCAGAGTCCCGTACTCTCTCTTCTCCTCATTCACTTTCTTATCACAATGAATAGGTATAATGCCTCCCTCTACCTTTTTATCCAACCCTAAAGGAATCTCTAAATCAAGGGCTGAGATTAGATCTAATCAATGGCCCAGATTAGATGGGAGTACACTTTATTAATTAAATCACTTAAGTAATAAATTTCTCATTCACTTTTACACTTAGGATAAAAAGTGACATCAATGTCTCATTAATTTATTAATTAATAAGAGGGTCCCACCACCCCATGCTTAGTGACTTTGGCATAGTCACTAGGGGAACTCGACCTTGGTATAAAAACTAACACTCCCTCTTACCGAGGAAGGAGTTCCGCACCACTCCCAACTTATCTCTGAAGAAGACAAACTTCCCCCTCCCCAAAGATTTCGTTAGGACATCTGCAACCTGCTGATCAGTGGATATGTACTGAAGCTCAACTGCTCCTCTCTGAACGTAGTCCCGGATGAAATGATATCTGATCTCAATATGCTTTGACCTGTCGTGAAAGACTGGATTCTCAGAGAGCTGAATGCAACTCTGATTGTCGCAGTAAATCACCGTAGGCCTCAGCTGCTGATCAAATAAATCTACCAATAACTTACGAAGCCACAGTGCTTCGCAAGTCGCCTGACTGGCGGCCATATACTCAGCCTCAGCAGAACTCAATGCAACGGACTTCTATTTCCTGCTGAACCACGACACTGCTGTCGAGCCCAAGCTGAAACAACAACCGGAAGTGCTCTTCCGGTCTCTCACACTACCTGCCCAGTCTGAATCTGTGAACCCAATCAAACTAACTCCACCTGAACCCCTGTAGTCCAGACCATAATCCACCGTCCCTGCAAGGTATCTCAAGATGTGCTTTGCAGCACTCCAATGTACACTCCTACGCTGCACCATGAACTGGCTAAGAGTGTTGACTGCAAAGCACAAGTCTGGCCTGGTGTTGACCAGATACATCAACGATCCGATGAGCTGACGATATAATGTGGGATCCACCAACTTACCACCTGAAGCATGAAGTTGCTTCAAGTTGGTGATCATAGGTGTAGACATGGGCCTGCAGTCGTCCATCCGAAAAGTCTTCAGGATCTCTGCAGCTTACTTCCCCTGTCCAAGGAAAATATGTCCTGGCTCCTGCCATACCTCCATCCCCAAATAGTAATGCATCAGCCCAATATCTGTCATCTCATACTCAGCTGCAAGATCTCTCTTGCACAGAGCAATAAGACGCTCATCTCCAGTGATAAATAAATCATCAACGTATAGCAGAAGAATGAGCGGATCTCCACCAACCACAATGTAGTAAAGGTTGGGATCAGCCTCACTCTTCTGGAATCCCATCGACATCAGATACGCATCTATCCTGGAGTACCAAGCTCTGGGAGCTTGTTTCAGACCGTACAAGGCTTTCCTAAGCCTGCAAACATGTGAATCTCTCTCATGTGTCTCAAATCCCTGTGGCTGCTCCAAGTACACCTCCTCCTGCAGAAGACCATTGAGAAATGCGGTCTTCACATCCATCTGGTGGATCCTCCAACCCATCTCTGCTGCAATCGATATCACTGCCCTGATGGAGGAATACCGAGCCACTGGAGCAAAAGTCTCATCATAGTCGACTCCCTCAACCTGTGAGAACCCTCGAGCCACAAACCGAGCCTTGAACTTCTCTACACTGCCATCTGCTGCATGCTTGACCTTGTAGAGCCACTTGGAAGTCAAAACTGACTTCCCCTCAGGCCCGGTACAATCTCCCAAGCATCATTCTTCATGATGGAATGGTACTCTTCCATCATGGCATCTCTCCAAACCTGATGCTGAGAAGCCTCCTCATATGTAGAAGGCGCTGAGTCACGAAGACTCGCAACAAGGGCTGACCCATATCTATCTGGCTCAAAAATAGTCCTGATCTGCTCCTGAGGTCTACCAAATGCCTCCGCTTCCTTCAAGGTGTCCTGAAGCCACTTGGGCTTCTTCCTTGAAGGCTCCTCTGGACCTGGTGTCACCTCCTCTGAGGATGTGTCAGAAGCATGCGGTCTACCACCCCTAGGACCTGTAGCTGAAGAACTAGTCCCAGAAGACCCTGCAATCTGTGAGCCAGAGACTGGTGATCCTGAACCTGTGCCAAACCCTGTACCTGTCCCTGTACCTGTCCCTGAAATCTGAACCACTGACCCTGTAGAACCTGTGCCAGTACCCTGTGATCCAGTCACCCCAGAAACCTGTGGACCTGTAACCTGTATCGAAGAAGCCTGTACCAACTGAGGTGTGGGAGCTGGTGTCTCCTGCTCTAACTCTCTGGACTTCCTGAAGGCCCTCTCCTCCTCAAACTTTACTTCCCGCCTAACTACAACTTGCCTCTAGCCAGGAATGTAAAGCCGATATGCCTTCGAAGTCTCGTCGTAACCCACAAAGATGCCTCTCTCTGCGGTGGGCTCGAACTTCGTCCTCCTCTCTGAGGGGACGTGAGAGTAAGTCAAAGAGCCAAATATGCGAAAGTGGCTCACCTCAGGCTTCTTGCCTGAATACATCTCCTCTGGAGTCATGCTCCCCACGGCACGATGGGGACTCCTGTTCTGCAGGTGCACTGCAGTGTTGCAGGCCTCAGCCCACAGAAAGAACGGTAATCCCTGATCATGAAGCATGGCCCTAGCTGCTCCAAGGATCGACCTGTTCTTCCTCTCTGCTACTCCATTCTGCTCAGGAGTGTAGGGAACTGTCAACTGACGCTGTATGCCCTCCTGTCTGCAGAATGCACTGAACTCCTTGGAGGTGTACTCACCCCCGTTGTCTGACCTCAACGTCCTGATCTTCCTCCCCGTCTGCTTCTCCACAAGGGCTTTGAACCCTTGGAAGACATCTAATACAAGTGAGGACTTCTTGCCCCGCAAGAAGTAGATCCAGGTCTTCCTGGAGTAGTCATCAATAAAGCTGATATAGTACTCATGGCCACTCAAGGAAACTGAGGACATAGGACCACATATGTCGGTATGAATCAGATCGAGCACACCTGCTGCTCTCGTGTCACTGGTAGGAAACACGGTCTTGGTGTACTTTCCCAAAGCACACCCTCTGCATACATCACTCTGCTCTGAGTCAAAATCAGGTAAACCTGTGACCATGCTCCGCAACACTCCCAAAGAGGGGTGATGTAAATGGGCCATCCTCTTGTGCCATAACTCACATAGCTCACTGCTGCTGCTGCTGCTGCTGTGTGCTAGAGCATGCTGCGGCTGAAACAAGAGCTTGTACAGTCGTCCACATCTAACTCCAATATCCATGGGAGTAGATACATCTGTGGTCTTGGGATATATCTGCACTCTCCCATCTGAGAAGCAAACCCCAAGACCCCTGTCCTCAATCGTGGAAACTGAAACAAGGTTCTTCTTCAGCCCAGGGACGTACAACACATCCCTCAGTGTCATGGGACTCATGGACTCCCTCTCAAATACAACTGTCCCCTGACCCACCGCTCTAACTATGGTGTTGTCGCCAAGTACCACCTCCACCTCTCTCTCTGTGCGTGACAACTCGGAGAAGAACTCTCGAGTACCTGTCATGTGCCTCGAAGCTCCGCTGTCAATATACCACGTACCAGTGGTGGAAGGACCTGTCTGATGCCCAGTCAACAATGAGTGCTCAACCTGCATATCCATATCAATGCTGGTGGCTAAAGAAACTCTCTCTCTCTCTCACTCTGTCCAGCATAAAGGGAAAACTCCCTCTGAAACCTGTCACCAAACTCATCTATCTCTGCTGAGGCTGTTGTCTGCTGACCTGGTCCCTTCTTCCTCTTCTTGTTTGGACACTGAGATGCATAGTGCCCAAACGCCTGACAACAGTAGCACTTGATTTTACTCAAGTCCTTCTTCTGCCCACCCTGTGTATGATGCTGCTGCTGCTGCTGCTGCTGTCCCTTGGCCCCATGCTTCTTGGGACCCTTCTTCTTCTTCCCTTTGGCTGTGAGAGCCACGTTCTCCTCATCTGCTATACCACCTGATGTACTGCCCTGTACGAGACCCCTCCTGGTCTCCTCCTGTACAAAGTCATCCCACAACCTCTCCCATGATGGAAGGTTCTCCCTGCCCACAATAGCTTGCACAAAAGCATGCCAGGGCCTGGAAGCCCCGTTGACTGCGGTGCGAACTAACTCTGTAGGGGATACCACCTCACCAACTGCTGCTAGTTCATCACGAACTGCTGAGATCCTGGTGAGATAAGCTGTGACTCCCTCTCCTCCGGTCATCTTGATACTCTTGAGCTTCTCCTTGAGAACCATCTTCCTGTTCTCGTTGGAGCTCTCATACAAGCTGATCAAGGCACTCCACATCTCGTGTGCCTTGGTCTTCCCCGAAATGTGAGTGATGATGTGGTCCTTCACTGCATCTAGAATGATTCTCCTAGCCTTACAGTCTTTCTTGTTGAAGACTGAAAGAGCGGTCATATCTGAGCCATCTGGAATAGTAATGGGGTATGTGGTGGTGTTCCTCACCACCTCTTCCCATAACTCGTTCTCCTCTAACAACAATAGAATTCTGGCCTTCCAAGGCACAAAATTCTCCGTCCCACTCAATCTGTCCTCTATCCTCAACCCTGTAGCCATCTGGAAATCAGTCCAAAAGAACGCTGCCCAAATCAAAGGTAAGAACACTTGGTTTTTTGAGATCTGCAAATTTTATGGGTGTCTGCAAATTAGTTTTATTTCTGCCCCCTGTGCTCTGATACCATGGAGATTTTCTGCTCTCAACTGTATGCTGGTTTACTGCCAAGTTTTGGTGGTTTTCATTCCCAGTCGGTTATGCATAGACTGGGAATTACTTAATGCCAAATGTATTAACAATAAACACACAAATTAAAAGCAATTTACAGGCTGCAAACTAATCTATCACACATTCACACATAAATTTTACACAAGTATTTTTGGCCAAATTGAGCCCTGGAAAAACCCCCACGGGGAAAACCAGTTGAGTGAGTGAGAGAGATTTATTATTTCTTCAGCTAGATAACACAACAACAATACATAAAACAGATACAACTTATCTCCATCTGATACACCCCAGTCTGCCTCGATTTCAGTGCCCAATCTCTGCCTGGAAATGAGTGCAGACTTCCTTGGTTTCTGTGCAATTTGATGATGCTGTATCCTCCTTGTCTTTTGTGCTGAATACACTCAAACAACACTGTACAGACAGTGCTCTAAATCTGTGCTGTGTCAATCTTCAAATACCTATCAGAAATGACTGCTGTGATTTCTGTGCAATTAAAGGTTATGATACTTACTGTATCTTTTCTGCCTTAGTGCATAAAACCCAGAATATGCACTCACTGCTGTCACCCGAAATTGTGCAGGGACCAGACTTCTAACTCGTGAAGGAGATGACTGCTGTACCTATCACAGGACCAGTCAAACTTTAACCAGACTGTGCAGACTGTAACTCAGAATCACGTGACTGCTAGCTCAGGATTCACTCCTCGAACTGCGTGCTAATGGAGTACATCTGTGCTGGAATGCTCACGGGTTAATTGCTGAAGATTGGCTGCTGCATACAGTATCCAATGCTGATAACAAATGTCTGGAAGCAATGCCTTGAAGTCTGTGCTAATACAGGAACCCAAAACTGGAAGTTCGTGCCCTGCAAATACATTCACGCTTCTGTACCTGCGCCCTTGCTTAACCTCATTCAGAGTCCCGTACTCTCTCTTCTCCTCATTCACTTTCTTATCACAATGAATAGGTATAATGCCTCCCTCTACCTTTTTATCCAACCCTAAAGGAATCTCTAAATCAAGGGCTGAGATTAGATCTAGTCAATGGCCCAGATTAGATGAGAGTACACTTTATTAATTAAATCACTTAAGTAATAAATTTCTCATTCACTTTTAGACTTAGGATAAAAAGTGACATCAATGTCTCATTAATTTATTAATTAATAAGAGGGTCCCACCACCCCATGCTTAGTGACTTTGGCATAGTCACTAGGGGAACTCGACCTTGGTATAAAAACTAACAAAAATGGCACAAAGTGTACTGTGTAACAGTGCAATATATATCTGGAACACAATACAAAACAATGAGGCCTAAACGACCTGTATAGTCTGTTACCAACTATTTTGTACCATAGTTGGATTTCTTGTGAGCCGCCAGAGTTATGAACACGTTCAATGTTCATCATCAGTGTTAAGAAGTTTAGAAGTCTTTTTCAGGGCCATTTGCCCCCTTTGTAATAATTGCATGTTCATACCCCCTTGTGGATATTGTAAAAATGTGCTAGCAAGATGGTCTTTTGTAAAGAACTTGGCCTCCTAGGACTTTTTTATCAACGGTGACCATTCCATGGTGTTTTTTCCTTGTCAATTATGCAATGCTGAATAAGCGTTGTATAATCGATGAGTTTTTCACCCACTCCTCCAAAGCTGGAATGCTCATCCTGATTTTTGAGCCTTAGGACATTATTAAAGTTCACGTGTCAATGTTTATGGGCTTGCTAGACATGTACTAGGTCCCCTAGGAGTTTAGGAGTTTGAGTCAGTTCGGACAATTTTATTTTTTCCCGTTTTATGGGGTTTTTTAATGATTTTAATTAAAAAATAAAAAATATGATAAAAGTGTGGTCTAGGGGTTGTTTTTGCCATGGGGGTGCTCATTTTCTAACCCCGAGCACCCATAAAACCGCAAAACCCACTTTTCCTAAGTTTTAAGTGATTATTTATCACTTTAATAAAAAATCTCTTCAAAATATTAAAAGAGAATTATTTAATTAAAATAATAAAGAATGGAAAAAAATCAAATTCTGTAAAAAGGAGGGATTTGAGTCAAATAAAGGACCAGTTGACATGGCAATCATCATCATCATCGGAGTGCAAATCAATCAAATCCAGAGGAGTTCAATTAAAGGTTACATCATTGCAAGTGATCTCCCATCAGAGAATTCACCCTCCTTCATTAATTGGGGGGACTTTCCGATTAGGCAATTGGTTATTGGTTGGGAGATGTCTCCAATGCTATGAGGGGCGCCCCTCTCATGAGGTGGCAGCCACCTCATCCTAAGGCGCCAACCATGTGTTAGTCTAGGCTTAGTTCAAGCCTCAATCAATGGAATCACTCCCTCTTGATGGTTATTCGCCCTCTCTAGCCCTAGAAATCTCTAGAACTCGCCCTCTCCTTCTCTCTTCTATATTTAAGCAAGAGCTTGCTCCATTGTTTAGCATGGATGCAAGGAACCTTTGCTAAGTTTATGTCGTAATGTTTTTTCCTCTTGTGCAAATATTTGAATAAATTTGAGGCTTTGGAGGTCCACATGGTGCATGCATGAGATCATTGATTCCTTACAAGGTAATATTGTTTTAATGTTTATGCATGCTAGTTTAAACTTGGTAATCGGATCTAGCTTAGAAGGCTTCTTCTCAAGCACATAGGGAAATGGGGAAACACAATATATATATATATATATATATATATATATATATATATAAGTTTATCCTTGATATCATGGTTGATCCTCCAAGGACATTAGTCAGTGACTCAAACACCCTACAATTTTGATGAAACTTCCTAATCCAATCGTTAAAATAAGGTAGAAAAAGCTTTCCATGCTTAATAAGTGATTTTGCTTGAGTGAAGAGTACATTTTTATTAAAGTCGTGACGGAGGAGTTCAACATTCAACACCACCAACATCAAGGTATATAGAAGGGCTGATGTGCTTGATTAAATGCCAATCCCATACCCTCATACATGATAGAATTTGGTGGAAACTTTGCAATCCTGAAATCCTGAAAATTATTAATTCTGTTGAATTCTGAATCGGATCTAAAAGTCTACTTTTTGCATATGAAGTTCAATGAGGTTGGAACCACTCAAACATCCTGAAACAATTAATGGTAATGTTAAAAATTTAAGTAAAAGGATAGAAAATGAAAGATAAGGAGAATATAACTTTTAACATTACCATTTAGTATTGTAAAATCTACTGAGTAATTGAATAGAGCAGGGTTTTTTTTGCATACAACTCAGCCGGTTCAGGTTGGGACTTGGCCGAGTTGATCGATCCGGTACCTAACCAGCTGAGTCGGACACTAACTCGGCCGATTCAGTGCCGAACCGGTCACCCAATCCGTTTTGAAGGCCAAGTCAACTCGGTGGAGGGTCAACTCAGCCGAGTCCAAGTCCGAGTTGACTGATTTTTAAAACAGTGGGATGAACCCCTCTGACAATGCTGCAGGAGATTAAGAAAATAAATTGAACCTTTTTAAAAGCTTTTCATAGGAAGAATATTCCAAGCATATTTCATTTTAATTTGGTGCCCATTTAAATGTTAAATCAAAATGACATTTTTTGAATAAAAAATTTGGGTTTTTCTTAACTTTTACATTTGCCAAGTTTTTTATCGAGTCTGAGTCAAACTTACACTCCAGCCTTGCCAAGTTGTGCGTCGAGCCGATTCAGGCAACTTTTATTTAACAATTTTCCTTTAAACTCAACTGTACATCTTTTGTTATCAGGTAAGTTTTTTGTTCACAATAATTTTCTTTATAGACTTGGCAACATAGATAACCCGAAGAAAGTTTTGAAGATTTTGAAAGGCCATCTACTTTTTTGGTCTTCTTTACTCAGTTTTTTTCAGTTTAGTCTTTACTTCCTGTATTTTTTATTCTTCTTTTATGCAGGAACTCTGTTCGTCTGTTATTAGAGGGCTAGGAGAAAGTGGACGGGCAGAAGAAGCTTTTAAGTTATACAACCAGCTAAAATCTAATAGGCGTACATTGTCAAAGGCCCTTCATGAAAAGATTTTGAACATTTTAGTTTCAGGGAGGATGTGGAAGGATGCATACACAGTTATGAAGGTAGCTACTGGTACTTTTGCTATGGAGTTTTCCTCATTGATTATGAAGAATGTGATCTTAACTAAGACAATTTTCATTGCTCTTGATAGGATAATGCTAAATCCATCTCAAAACCATGCTTGAAAAAATTTGTGATTGCTTTTGCTGAAGCGGGAAATATATACATAATAAGTGATGTTTTGAAGGAATTTCATAGCGCTGGCTGTAACATAGAACAGGTAACTACTGCAAGTGTTTATGCTCTAGGTGGCTTATTGTTTGATTTTCTAAACATTTCCCATTTTTTTGGATGTTAATTTTCTGGAGTGGGTTTCTGCATAAATCAATATGAAGATATACCATAGTCAAGGATGAATATAATGCAGAGGTCCTACTAACTCGTGTTATATTCCTGGGCATGAACAGATGTTGTATGGTCAGAGAGTAGACAGGGAACAATATGAAACTATGAAACCTTTCCTTGCGTTAACATTACACTTTGTTAGTACCATTCTATTAAAGAAAGAAGGACCCTGTTCTGTATCTTTTACTGGTATACTTGGAAACCTGAATGACACAAATAAGAATCAACTTCCAAATGGTTGTGATATAGTCTTGGATAACATTTATACTAATTCAGTGCCAATTGAGACTTTATTGCAGGGCGTTTTAAATATTGCCGTTTCTCGTTATATTGAGCAAGGTAAGAAACGTGAGTTGATTAATTTGCTGAAGTGGATGAAGAACCAAAGATATGAACTTGCTTTGTCTACACTGAATTCCGTGCTGAAGAAGCTACAAAAGTCAGGTCAATCAGATGTTGCAGAAATGCTATCTCGTGAATTCACATTATCAAGCAAACAAGTTATGCCATTATAGTTGTTCATACCAAGAAATGGATGCATTTCTTCACCTCAAGGGTCTTGTAGATGGTTTTTTTTCATATAGGGTCCTCCTCAACCATTGTTTTACTATCTCTGCTAGTTTACCTGCTTTTCCATGTGCTCAATTTATGTTTCATGGGAATCAATATCGACAGAGTTGAAGTAGATCAACACAAAGCTGTTATTTACCGCAATTTTGTATCAGGTCTGCAATAATTGGCATGTCAGAATAGAATGATTCATGGAAGCAATTTAAATCATCAATACAAAACTAAATTGTCCTTGTGTTGAATTTGCTTTATATGGTCTTTGCACGGAGCGTCTTTAACTTGTTGAGCCACTAAAGGCCTATTGGAATCATTTCACTCAACCAACAAATGGAATATATCAAGCAGAAGGAGAAAATAGCCTCTTTTTAATGCTATTTGATTTGCAGACATGTTTTACCACTAATCCTAAAATAGAGGGTAAGTTTTACCTCATCAATAAAAACTAGAAGCTTCAATAAAGGCACAAAATGATGTACTATATGGCTTTATAATAGACTGGTCGATTGGCAAAATGGGAAAACTGGACTTTAGTGATGCTTAACAAATATGTGTTCTTATTACATCCACTTTGATTCAACTTGCGTATGGACTTTTGAAAGTGTAAAGATCCAAATGAAGAAGAATGTTTATGCCATGGGTTTAAAATGCCATTTTGGACACGTTTTGTGCAGTTAGTGATGCCTAACAAATATGTGTTCTTATTACATCCACTTTGATTCAACTTGCGCGCATGGAATTTTGAAAGTGTAAAGATCCAAATGAAGAAAAATGTTTATGCCATGGGTTTAAAGTGTCCTTTTGGACACGTTTTGAGCACTGCACATTCCATGCACAGTATTCTATCCATGTAAAGATGGGATCTTACAAAATTTTAACAGGCAAATATCTCTGAAGAGCAGAATCGATGAGCAAAATTAAAGATCAAAGCTGTTAACAAAATTGAGGTAAGGTGCAAGAGCAATACTATCAGATTTCGACCTTGCTATTGATTATAAAGAAACTTACAGAAGGATAAGGAGGGCATGCCAGCAGATATTAAGAAAACCATTTCAATCACTAAATAACTCATCCTTGAAAGTTTGTAGAAGAATTACATTCAAAGTTCTGAAAGTTTGTAGAAGAATTATATTCAAAGTTCTTACTTTGTAACACCAAAGACCAAAAGCAGTGTGTGGATTGACTCATGTACTAACATTGTTTGATGGTTTTCATTCTATGTTAACACTCTTCTCTCCTGGCAATTTTTGGAAAATTAGCAAATCAGACTAGCATTGACACGTATGAATTTGTTGGTATGCATGAAAAAGGGTAAAATGGTTCTTTCCCCTCTTTTTTTCTTCTAAAATTAAAGTAGATGAGAGAGGGAGATAAAAAGGTGATTTGTTTGTTTCAATTGTGATACATGGAAGTTTTGTAGGTATTTTTAATTCCAAGTATTTTGATACTTTTCCAATGTAAACTTTTGAAGTCAAAGGGAACGAGTGTTCGCTATCTCAACTTCTCTACAACTTCTCTAATGAAGCAAAACACGGTACGTGTGAGGCCTCAATGTTAATTATAAGCGTTGTTGCATAATTAGGGTCTATATAAACCCTAGTGTGATCACGGCTTGGTTCATTTGAGATTATTTTTAGTTCCTAGAAACTTTGATATATTGACTAACGTAGATTAATGCAAAGCCATTTCACATGTCAAAGAAGAATAACTATCTAGAAATAACATGGTGTATTTACTTGTATGTTTGCAAGTTCACACTTTCACATAGACAAGACATTTTACATTCCAAAGAATAAATATCTAGAAATAACATGATATGTTATGTATATTTGCAAGTTCACACTTTCAAGGACAAGACGCCATTATAATGTATCCCATTAATTTATTTCTTTTAAATATGATTATGATGACAGTTTGTCCAGTGCAATTGTTTTGTGTGCAGGATACAAGATCCGTGCCTCGCATGTTATGAGTAATACATTGTGATTGGAAAAAGGGTAAATGACAAGTAGAAAGTGTGCGGTGTGGTGCGGTGCACTTAATTTACTTAAATACTGATTTCATAACATGTTAGCACTTCAGGCCCTACCGACCAAGTAGTTTAGGATGTAGTTGGAACATGTTTAATCTAGGTGTAGCATTTAAACTTATGGATTGATTAATTTAAGGACTTTCCATGCCAAATATAATTAAAGGTATAAAAAAGTAAGCATAGTGAATCATGTCACTTGGAAAAATTTATGTTAATGATTAACATAATGTGTAAAAGTAACGTTTATACTAAACAAGAATAATTAAAATATAAACTATAATATAATTAAAGTTCATGTTAAACAAGAATAATTAAATGACAATGAAAATTTATGTACTTTTTGAGTGCATGTATAATTGGGTGCATAATGATTAAGAGAATTATGAAGAAAAAAAAATTAAGAGAAAATAAAAGTGAATGCATAAAGTCCACGTGTATATTCGAAATAAGGAGAATTATGAAGAAAACAAAATTAAGAGAGACATCTCAAAGGTTAAAGAATAAAAATTTAATTAAGGTCGGGGTCAAGAGAAAATAAAAAGCTGTTTTTTGAAAGTTGAGGGTGCCTTTTCTTTGGTTAAGGGACCTAGGGGTAAAGGGAGGATGGTGGAGTAGTGTGCATTGTTGGGTGATGATGAAACTATATATTGGGGGAGTGTTAACCTTGTGAGTGATGGGTGAAATTATCGAGCATGGTGTTGATAGCGTGAAAATTCCTTCTTTCCCCTTCCATGTGTGTACTATGTGACTTGGTAGGCAATGAAGAATAATAATATGTCACTATGCTTGGGAAGTAGAATTGGTTTCAACAGATGAGCATGGCAAGGAAATGGACTACAAAACTTTTCCACCTAAACCTTCTTCAAAGGTCTCCACTTCATGAGAAGTCAACCTTCAAATGCTAGTGGGTAATGGTAAGATGAAAATGTATCTTTAGTTTTGTTCATCATGTCATGATAATTGAAATTAGGATGGGATTTGGTTTATGAGATTAGCATTCTTTTTCTTATGAAAAAATGTTGGTGTGTAAGGAGACGAAATTAAGATATTAATTTGTAATGACCCTTCAGCTTTCAAATTGTGAAATACCAATGATTATATTGATAAGATTTGACATTTTATTTGGTATCTATAATTGAATAACTAGGGAATTTTGACATAAAATCTATTTTTTTTTTAATTTTCTACAATTAGGTTGCATATTGTTAGGAGGTGAAGTCAATAGTAAGATCGTCAATATTTTCCTGGATAGTGGTACATGGTTATCCTCATGTGTGATTTGCATGCAACAATGCATCAGGGAGGTCACAGGGGTAGAGCCCTTGAGGCAAAAATCTCTGGAACCTTCCAATGTATTTTGGTTCTTTATGGAACCCTCTTATGTATATATTATAAAACAAAAATAACCCTCGTCATTTTTTCAATACAAAGAAAAGTTTTTAAAAGATTTTTCCAAGTAATAATAAGATACAAAACTGTCGTTGCCCCATGGTTTTACTTGCACACACCAAGTTTCCACGTAAATCCCGTGTTTTATTGTTCTTGTTGTTTGCTTATGTTTCATATTTTTCTAACACCTAGTATCAAAGCTAGGTTCTCTTAATGCTAACTTAAATTTTTTGTGAAAGGGAGCTGCAACAATGACATGAGGTTTAACTAAGTTTGAGATTGAGAAATTCGACGACAAGAATTTCTCCCCATGGAAGATAAAGGTGGAAGATTTGTTGGTTTAAAATGATTAAGCCCTAGCCTTGAAAGGGATTGTGCAGAAATCTAGTAGCATGACATACAATGAATGGAAAAAGTTGGATATGAGGGTGGTTTTTACAATCATTTTTGCTTGACAGAAGGTATTGTTCAATGTCGCTGAAGAAAAGATTGTAGAAATACTTTGGGAGAAACTTGAGAAATTGCATGAGACCAAATCGACAACAAATAATGTTTTCCTAAAAAATAAACGACTTTCTCATCTGAGGATGAAGGAGGGTTCCTTTATGGTAGATCATCTAAATGGGTTTAATACCCTAATCAGTAAATTGATATTGGTCAATGTAAATATAGAGGATGAGGATAGAGCAATCATCTTGATTTGTTCCCTCCTAGATGCCTATAATCATTTGGGGATGACCATCACCAATTCATCATCAGGAACCTTTTACTAGTGAAGTTGTATTTGTGAGAGGTTGATCTAGTGAAATGGGTCAACAACGTACATCACAATCTAGATCTAAGTTAAGAGGATGCACGTTGAAGGGGAAGTTACTAGAATTGTGGGAAGCAAGGGCAATCGAGGAAGGATTGTTGGAATTTGTAATAAAGAAATTAATGATCAACCATCAATTGAGGTCAGTACAACAAATTCAAAAGAAATGGCAACATGTGAGGCCTTCTATATGAGTAACAACATATCTATTTTATATGTCTAGGTCTAGTACTTAGATGCATCTTTGCACATGTCTTCACATAGAGATTGGTTTGTTAAATATCAACTATATAGTGGTGGGATGGTCTATTTGAGTGATGGTTATCCTTTAGAAATTGTGGGAAGAGGGAACATTAGGATCACGCTAGACAATAACAAAGAAATGAAATTGTGTGATGTACAAGATGTACCTAATCTATTAAAGAATTTGCTCTCAGTCAAGATGATGTATACGTTGGAGTATTCTACTACCTTTGGTGACAGCTGTTGCAAAATTACCAAATGAACTCTAATGGTAGCAAAAGCGGAATCTTATTGGACCGTATATCATTTGTGCGATGATATAGTGACAAATCATGCAATAACAACAAACTTAGGGAATGCTCTAGACATATTGATTCTATGGCATGAACACTTTGGACATATGAGTGAAAAATGTTTGAAAATTCTACATGACCGAGGTATGCTTTCTAGGATTAAGTTTTGTAATTTATACATTTGTGAGCACTGTATTTTTCGTAAATAGAAGATTGTTCGGTTTACTGCAATCTTTGTTAAAAGTTCTGATTTTTTTATAGCTTATTCATTTTAATATATTTGTACCAGTCCCAACCCATCCTATAAATGGTACTAGGTATTTTCTAACTTTTATAGATGATTATTCTAGAATAGTGTTGGTTTACTTTATGAAGATTAAGTTAGGATTCTTTAAGAGATTTAAAGAGTTCAAGGCATGAGTAGAGAAAAGCTTGGGAAAGTCTATTTTATGTCTCAAGCCAGATAATGGAGGAGGGTATTGCTTCAAGGAATAAAATAAGTTTTATATGCAGGAAGAAATTAAGCACCAAAACAATGTTCCCTATACTCCACAACAAAATGGTGTGGCTGAGCAAATGAATCGTACAATCATGGAACATACAAAAGGTATGCTCAACAAATCTGGGTTTGATAATGGATTTTGG
This sequence comes from Larix kaempferi, assembly GCA_027924585.1. Classification (NCBI taxonomy): domain Eukaryota; kingdom Viridiplantae; phylum Streptophyta; class Pinopsida; order Pinales; family Pinaceae; genus Larix; species Larix kaempferi. Next base: position 14,916,471 of record BSBM01000092.1, read on the forward strand.
GCAGAGGCTATTAGTACAAATGCTTACCTTATTAATAGATCACCTACAACTATGTTGGATGGATAGATTCCAAAGGAGGTTTGGTGTGGTAAGTTCGTTGATTACTCTCATTTGCGCAACTTTGGTCGTGATGCATTTGTCCATGTGCTTAAAGAAAAAAAGTCCAAACTTGACCCAAGGTCAAGGTAATGTGTTTGTTTTGTTATGATAATATAATGAAGGGGTATTGGGTTGGTAGGTGCGGGGGTTGGGGGGTTTCTCCTTGACCCCGGAGGAATAAGGAAGCAATACTACTCTTGGGGTCTGGGAGAGACTTCAAATAATCAAGCAGAAGCACCAACGCTTTGGCAAGGTTTAATTCTACATTACAGAGAAAAATTAGACATTATAATTTTGGGAGATTCCATGATAGTTATTTGATATCTCATTTCCAAAAAGGTTCCATTAGATGGTCCTCTCTTTAGAAGAATATGGAGAATTTCGCAATTGTTATCAGAATTTGAAGAAGTAAAGCCATTCTATGTTCTAAGAAGACTGAATACCCAAGTTGACACATAAGCTAATGTAGCATGCAATCTTGCTCAAGGTAAATTGATGCTAAGTGGAGTTGAATCAGGGTTTTGCAACATTCCATAAATCATTAGAAGTTCAATGAATTCATTAATTTACACCAAGGCAAAAATATTAAGGCATAGGTTCATATTTGAATTCAATGGGATCATATCAACGTTGTCCAAGTGGCATAACCAGATCATGCATTCACATGCAACAAAAGAGGAAAGTTTAAACGAGTTAGGGTTCATTAATATTGATGTTATTGGAATGAGAATCATGAGTGAGAGAAGACATATCTGGGTTATTCTTTGCATGAATAAGTCAGGAAACATCATGAATTTTGTTCAGGGAGGTTTGAACCAGATTAATGAGGAATTGGATGGATCTAGATACTCTTCCTCAAGGTTTAATTTGGATAATTCAACAGTTCTAGAATTTCTTAGTGTGAAATGGAGTTCATCTTCCCAGCAGTTAAGTAATGTGCTTCTAAATCAGTTTCATCATGTAAAGGAGTTTAGTTGTCTTTCATGCAATGTTGAGAGTTCAGAAGCTAGACTTGAAATAGGCTAGGTTCGTTCTCTCCAGCTGGCTGGCAAAAATGAGGTAGGTGGCCTATGCCAAGCTCATAAGATATTTGTTGAATGTGTTTTTTATCTTGAAATTGTGGAAGTTGAATTTTTACAAGCTTCAGGTCGAAAATACCTCGATGGTATTATTCATTATAGTGATTTCTATATGGTAATTCAATTTGGTATTTTGTCTTCCTTGTTGGATCTCAATAGAATTGAGAATTATTCTGATATGTTGTTGGATAATTTAAAGACTTGTTGGAATGTTGAGTCTATTTGTCATCTTGAAAATGGTCCTATTATAGGGCTTTTGCTGTGTGGAAACATAGAATTTAACTTGACAGTGCTTAGAATTTGGAGGTCTGTTGTAGTTATTATATTGACAGGATTACAGAGTACAGTTATCCTGGAAGTTTCGGTCTTTGTCAAATTGTTGAATATGGAAACATAGACTTTAACCCTTATAGTGATCAGAATTTGGAGGTATGTTGCAGTGCTTATATTGTCTGGGGTATTGAGGAAAGTCAATTTGGAGGTTTCGGTCTACTACGGTTTGTAAATTATACTGGTTCTAATGTAGGGCAGTTGGTATACAATATTGATAGCTCCTGATTTTCTATTCTAAGTGGTTTTGAGGATAGAGTTGGCTATTTTGTTTGTAGCAAAGAAAATTTAGAATGCAGGCCTGGAAATAGAGAGAAATATGATGTCAGTGGCAACAAAGATAAGTATCTCTTATCAAGAATCTAGTGAAGAGAAAGAGGTTTTGGGAAGAACACTATGCTAGGGATCAGCTAATGTCCAAGATCAAGCATGATTTCCTTGAAACCCAAATCAAGCACATGAGAATGAAATTGATAAATGCTGATATTGAAATAGACTACTGGAAAGGGAAATACAAAGAGAGGGAGCAAGCCATCACAAAGTTACAGGGAAAAGTCCAGAATTTTGTCACTTCTCAATCATACAATATCACAAAGGAATTCAATGTTGATGGTCTGGATGCTGCTGGTGACAAAGATGTAGATGAGAAGAGTAATGATGAGGATTCATGTCACACTTCTTCTCCTTTGAAGACTGAATAGACATGTTTTGCTTTTTACATCAAAATGTTGGGATTTATCTTTTTTGCCTTTCTGTAAATGTAGATCAAATGTATTTTGATACTGAGCACTTTTATTAGGATCTATACTAGTCAAATTTGCAGTATCAGTTTTAATTTCAAAGAATGTACATATCTAGCAGCAAATTTTGCTTTTAGCGTCGGAGAACTTTTTGAACTACTATTGTTCAGACTTTATAAAGCAAGTTTTGTAACTATAGATCTTTCGGTTCGGTCGAGGCCTCTCTTTTTTCATAATATAAAAAAATACTCGTTTTCGTTATATATATATATATATATATATATATAGAGAGAGAGAGAGAGAGAGAGAGAGAGAGAGAGAGAGAGAGTTCGTTATATATATATATATATATATATATATATATATATAAAGAGAGAGAGAGAGAGAGAGAGAGAGAGGTAATTGTTAGCCAAAATCTGGTTTTTAATGAAAAATCCATGCAAAGGAATTAGGTGCAACAAACATTTGAAATTGTACTTGTTGAAATAGAAATGAGTGAAGAAGAAAATGAAAATGAAGCTTCTGATTGGTACGATGAGCAATGAGTTCAACAACCACAACTCAGAAGATCTATATGTCCCAACAAGTGCTTAGAAAGGTATTATCTTGATTTTGAGTCATCTTGCTTTGTTAATTGATGATGGTGAACCTAGTTCATTTAAGGAAGCTAGAGAATTTGAGAATGTAGATAAATAGAAGAAAGCCATAGATGAGGAAATGGCAATAGTAAACAATAATGACATGTGGGAACTTGTGGATCTCCCACCTAGAATAAAGGTTTCGGGAAACAAGTGGGTATACAAAGTAAAGAAGAACAATAATTGGTTACTGGAATGCTATAAAGTTCGCTTAGTGGCTAAATGTTACCCATTAGAGCAAATTTGGAGTCTAAAATGGGCCTCATAAGAAAAAGAGTCAACCATAATTTCTTGATGAGTTGGAACTCAAGAACCAATAGAATTTCAAGAAAATGTGTCAACCATAATAGTTGACTTGGCATATTTGTCATTAAAAAAACTAATTTTTTTCTTCATATTTTCAACATATCTCCCTATGGTTTTAATCAAATTTTGAGCGGGGGCACTTGCTGAATGCAGAATTGAATTCTGCATCCAACGAGTATCCACATTGCATACTTTTGATGGGATTCACCCCACGAAAAATGAGAAATCTATTAAAGAAAACATGTTACTTTTTTCTCAAATTTTGAGCAGGGGCATTCGTTGGATGTTGAATTAAATTCTGATTCCAACGAGTACCCACAGTGCATACTTTTGATGGACCTCACCCCACAAAAAATGAGAAATACATTAAAAAAACATGTTACTTTACTTAAAAGTAACATGTTTTTTGTTTGTTTGTTTAATGTATTTCTCGTTTTTCATCCAACGAGTACTCACACTGCATACTTTTGATGGACATCACCCTATGAAAAATGAGTGCCTCCGCTCGAAATTTGAGTAAAACCACAGGGAGCTATGTTGAAAATACGAAGATGATTTTATTTTTTTTTTTTTTTTTTTTTTTTTTTTTTTTTTTATTTTTTTTTTTTTTTTCTCTTCCAAAATTCATAAATATTATTTTATTATTTTCCTTAGGAGGCCCATTTTAGACCCCAAATTTTTTCTAATGTGTAGAAGTCATGTATAAAATTTAATGAACTATTTTCTCGAGTTATGAAATTGACTATTGTAAGAATTTTACTTGCACTTGTAGCAGCACAATATTTACAGCTAGAGCAACTTGATGTAAAATTGATTTCCAACATGGTGATCTCGAGTAAGAGATTTACATGAATCAACCTGGGGGGTATACAGAAAGAGGCAACGAGCATTCGATTCACAATCTCAAGAAATCCTTGTATGGATTGAATCAGACAGCAATGATGTGGTACATAAAATTTGACATGTTCATGAAGAGTCGATGTTTTAGGAGTGAAGTTGACCATTGTGCATACTATAATAGGTTTGACGATTGAAGTTTTATTATCTTGATGTTGTATGTTGATGATATGTTGGTTGCAGGGCCCAACATGAAAATCATTGATCTTACGAGTTGACTAGGACATTTGAAATGAAGGACTTAGGAGCAACAAGTCAAAATCTAGGGATGAAGATACACAATGACAAAACATGTATGAAGATTTGGTTAAGTCAAAAGTCATATATAGAAAAGATTTAGTAGCACTTCCATATGCAGAATGCAAAACTCGTTAGCGTCCCACTTCCTACACACTTGAAATTGTCTTTCGAACAATGTCCTAGCATAGAAGCAAAAAAGACAAGCATATATCATGTACTGTATTTATCAATACTAGGGATTCTTGTGTTCGCCATGGTGAGCACTAGACTAGATATTTTCCAAGTTGTGGGAGTTGTTAGCCGGTTCATGGCAAATCTTGGTAAGAAGCATTGCACTACTTTGAAGTAGATACTCCAATACTTAAGGGGCACTTCAGATGTTGTTATTTGCTATAGATCGTTAGATTTACAAATTAAAGGTTTGTAGATTCTGATTCTGGTGGAGACATAGATGAACAAAAGTCTACTATTGGATATACTTTCACTCTTATTGGTGGAGTTGTAAGCTCGACATCTAAGTTGCAACCAATGGTGACTTTATGAACCACTAAAGTAGAAAATGTGGCAGTAGTTGAGGCCAAAGGAGAGACAATTTGGCTAGACTGACTGATGGATGACTTCAAGATAATACAAAGGAAGATTACTTTGTATTATGACAGCCAAAGTGCAATTCACGCAGTGAAGAATCCAACATTTCATGAACGCATGAAACATATTGATATTAAATACCATTTCATAAGAAAAGTGGTGGAAGAAGCTAGGATCATGTTCGATAAAATTTCTATTGATATGAATATTGCAAATATTCTTATAAAGTCGATCAAGACAAAGAAGTTTGAACGGTGCAAAAACTTAGGCAATGAATTTCATGTATACTGACTTCAAGTGGGAAAATGTTAGGAGGTGATACCAATATTCAAATATTCAATACAACCCTTCAATTTTCGGATTGTGAAATACCAATGATTACATTGATAAGATTCTACATTTGATTTAATATCCACAATTGAATAACTAAGGAAGTTTGACATAAAATCTAATTATTTTTTTAAAATGTCTTACAATTAGGTTGCATATTGATAGGAGGTGAAGTCAATATACATATATTCAATATTTTCCTAGAAAGTGGTACAAGTTATCTCATGCATGATTTGTATGGTGAAGTTAATATACATATATGAAAATCTCAGTAACTTTCCAATGTATTTTGGAAAACCTCTTATGTATTTTATAAAAGAAAAATGACTCCTAACTTTTTTTCAATATAAAAAAAAGTCGTAAAAAGATTTTATCAAATAATAATAATAAAATGCAAAGCTGCCATAACCCAATGGTTTTACCTCCCCACAACAATGTTTCCAGTAAATTGTCTTATTATTGTTTTCTTATGTTTGATATTTTTCTAACACATACCTTATACTTCTAAATGATCACTGTTGACTGCTTGGGTTTTACCTACCCACAACAATGTTTCGAGGTAAATTGTCCTGTTGACTGCTTGGGTTTTACCTACCCAGAACAATGTTTCGAGGTAAATTGTCCTATTGTTATTGTTGTTTTCTTATGTTTGATATTTTTCTAACACATACCTTGTACTTCTAAATGATCACTGTTGACTGCGTATTGGTTTGGGCATTGACCAAAAATTTTGCCACTTCTCCAAATTCTTAAATTAACGAACTGGTTTGTTTGTTTTTTCCTAGAATTTTGATATTGATTTATATGTCCTACCATTGTTGATGGATTTGAGCTTTTATTCTGGAGGTAGGGACACTAGAATTTTGACTATAACTAATTTTTTAATCCCTGCATTTAATTGCCTCTTTGTTGTCTGCCTCGCGAACTCCTGCAACGATCTCGATATCCTCTGTCTTCATCTTCAAGAACTATCATAATTCAGAGCCTAGGATTTTTGGCAGTTGTGGTAGTCGAGCATTCATTTCTGACTTACATAGACATGACAAAAGCCTTTACTTACTTTGACTTGACACCATACAACTTGCAAATTCTAAGTTGCAAACTTGCAGCTGGTACAGGCGTTGCTGCTATGTGCACTTTTATATTTATCATAGGTCCACTCTGTGTGGTTTTGCATAATAAGCCCTATAGATTTGATTAATTTTGGCTTGATTTGGACCGTATCATTCTAGTCATATTTGCATTGCAAATTTTCAAACCATTTGGCTTCATTTTTAGAAAGAAAGTTATGATGTGTTTGAGTATTAAATATTTTAGTGTCGAGTCCCCAAGATTGAATTTATTGACGGAGCTTGTGTTGTGTTGCCAATTGGATATTCTTCATCACCGTTGGCTCTTCCTTTTTCAACTCTAATTTCAATGTCAACCAGGTTCTTCCTTCGCTCTTTTGCAGCAATCTTTGAACTCTTGAGCTTTAAGCTTCGTAAAGTTTCATTGTTCACCAAAGAGTGGGACTTCCCTGTGGAGAGTTTGGCGTGGAGTTCAATCCTCGCCACACATTTAATTTTCCCATCATAGGTTTTCTTCTATGCTTTTCTCAACAAGTGAATCGTTGTTTCCAAAAAAGCTTTTTTTATATGTTTTTTCTTTGAAGGTATTGCCCGATTTTATATCCTCAGCATCGTAATTTTGGTGTATTGATCTGTTCGGCCTAACATTGTGTTCAGGGGACCAAAAAGCTCTTCACTTCTATAGAGGTCGAGGAAGAAAATTGTAAAGCAAGCTTTGGTTTAATGTACCTAGTAGCCTCTAGCCTCTATGTACTATTGAGGCCACATAGTACTCCATGACCACATTGACTTTTTCATTTTGATACCATTTACCACCACAAAATAATAAACTAATTACAGAATGCATGCATGCTAATATAGTGTTATGCAAGCATAATTTAACACGTTATAATAATAATCATAAAGCAAAGTTCAAGAAACTTAGGATATAAAGAAAATATTATTATTTTCACCTAGCCTCTTATGCTCCTTTATTTCCCCTCTCATGGACTCCTGGATTCCATTATAATGTATTATTTTGGAGGTAAGACAAAGAGAAAGCAAGTACCTTATAAATTGAGAATGTATAAAGTTAAATTGTTTCATTTCCTATACCCTAAGATAATACAAAGAGAGAAAGTAAGTATCTTATAAATTGAGAATATATGAAGTTAAATTGTTTCAGTATGGTATCTAGGAGTCATAGATTCGAACCTCATTAACTACAACTAGAAGTAAACGACGTCAATAAAAAGAATAAAATGATTAGAAGGAATTCCTTAACAGAGTTAAAGGTTATCATAAAAAATTAGACCTATAGTAGTAATAATGGAAAGGATAATGCTAGTTAAACGACCAAGATTCTTCATTCCTCTCTATAATCATTAAACAATAAAAGATTAAAACCTAAGATAAAAAGATTAAAATATCAAACTCCAAAATATTTCCATAATCATTCGCCACAAAGATATCAAACTCCAAAATTTAAATTAGATACTAATAACCGGTAAAAGTGGAATGAGAGAGTCACCATTAAGAATTTGCTCATGAACTCTCGACTGAGTTTGCCATCCTTCAATGGTCGGCAAGAATGCCTCTGTAATTAAATTAGCCGAGGGAAAATCATAGATGTAATTAAATTAGCCGACGGAAAATCATAGATATATGGAAATAAATGACTGGAAAATTAGCCGACGGAAAATCATAGATATATGGAAATAAATGATTGGAAAATTAGCCGATGAAAAAGAAAGAAAGAAAGAAATTTGTTTGCATCATCAGAGATATATGGAAAACTAGCCGAAGAAAAGGAAATAATTAAATGTATCTGAGACAAACAAAGTTCATTCTAAAGAAATATCCACTGTAGATAAGACAGAGAACAAAAATCCATATAGGAAAATATATATTAAATGTAAATTGATAAGATGATGAATGTTACAATGAGAATGGAGGGCTTGTATAAATACCCACGCAGGGGTGCCCTTGAAGAAACGTGACCTTTCATTAAAGAGGTGCCTCTTCATTAGATTTAGTTACTAATATTAACTATTGATTTATGTATTTTTATTTATTTATACTTTGATTTTATATCTATTTTGTTTGTTACAGTATCCGTCAGCTCCGTTGCATGTGGGATACTATGAAAACATGCATTTTCCTTCTTTTGCAGCCTATAATGCATTTTCCACTGATAGTTGGAAAAAGACTCCATCTATGGTGCAATAGATGGCTCTCCAGAGGTGTTAGGTCAGTATTGTCCAAAGCAATGTTAGAAGCAATTCTTGCTTATTGGATGTCATTGTCATGGATTTTGACATGGGTGTTAGAATATATATATAAGAATATTATGTTTCAAATTCATTTGGGAAGGAAGTAGGGACAAGAAATGATTATCATTAGTAGAATGGAAGAAGTTGGCATTTCCCAAATCCTTGGGGGATGGAGTTAAAAAACATATTCTTCTTTTCAAAGAACTAGCTGCTAAAGGTGTATGGAGATTGATCCAAAAGAAAGTTCTTTGGTGCATTGTGGTTCACATGAAATAGATTTATCCAACTTCTTAGATGTATACTGGTTAAGGAATCTTGTAAAAGTTTTCTAAAATGTTTCTATAATTGAAAGGGTTTAGTAGTTGCATTTCTTTTGGTGGATAAATGGCTAATTTGGAAAATAGGCAGAGGTAATCATTAGAGAAATTTTGAGGTAATAAAAGGGCCTTAAAACAAAGAAAATGTACTATAACAATAAACCAATCACATTTTAGAGGGTGACATCATCCCCCATGGTTGTGGTGGCATTGCTTGAGTTAAAGTACTATTTGTCACATTTTTAATGGTAGATGAGAACCCATAGTTAACCATGGTATCTTCATAAGTATTTTTGAAATAATAAAATAAAATACTTATTTCACACTTTTTCAATATAATAATGTAATTGTCATTTCATAATTTTTGGAGAAAACAATATATGTACCCTAGAAAAATACTTATGTACTTTTGTATTACATAAATTTGAAAAGAAAAAAAAAATATTTATCCTTTAAGACATGATAAGACATTGCACTTCTGAAAAATAATAAAATATGACATTTGCACTTCTGAAAAATAATAAAATATTGAAGAAACTAATTTTTGGCAAAATCATATATTTTAAAATCATTTCAAAGTAAAAACCAAGGATCACGTGTGGGATAATATATAGATAATGTATATAATATAATTAATATTTAACATATAATATAAAACTCTTTTTTCACACATAAATATAGCTTACTATTAATACCGCGAAATAGTAAATAGGAACCATACATCGGGTCAATCATACCATCAAGGTATAAGAAATAAAACATACGGGCGCATGTGCCCCAAATATCATCACATCCTACAGGATCCATACCAATCCGACCAAGTGTTTGATAGTATGCCACCATATAAAAAACATATAACCGACAGCGTCATAACCAAACACTAACAGTCCTCCAAGAGGCGAAGTATCCACAGACATGACATAAGTACATCAATAAGTCCAAAAAAGTCCAAAACAGCCATAGGCCTGGACACTAAGTATCTAATACATAAATATCGCCGCATGAATCAACCATGATACAAAAATCCAACAAGAAGTTGGAGAAAGTAACTATGTACCTGCACAAATATATAGCCACAAAAACAACATGTAAGAAAATATATATCAAAAGTGACCTGTATGCCCAAACCAGATGAGTCAGCTCCAAAGCATATCAATCGAGCCCCGAGAGGAAAGAACGTCCCCATGCCACTCCTCCCACAGAATAATGCCAGCCATAATATAAAACTCACGTGGCATAAGAAGAAGAGTTCACATATTTTCAAATGTAAAAAGCCATATGAAGGATCATGTGCATTGGGATAATAGAGAGAGAGAGTATATATAATATATTTAATATATGAGATATAGTATATATTTCATTATATAATATATTATAGGTGGGTTTTTAAATATTATGTTTTGAATGAATATATATATATATTTATATATTTTATTTCAAAATACTAATTGTTGGACAATTTTGTTTTTAGAAGCTCACTTTTATTTGTACTCGCATCTTGTATTTCTACTCACATCAATGTAGTGTTTTTTATTAATTTTATTTCTATACAATTTTTCAAGTCAATTTAATTATGGTTTACATAGATTGTAGTGTAAAAGGTAAGTTGTTAATAGGCCTTCCCCACAAAATGATAAACTCTTAATATTTTATTATATCTCTTAGGAGGCCCATTTTAGACCTCAAAATTACTCTAATATGGTTTAGGTGGGGCTTAATCCATGGATGGGAAGTTGCGGAAATTTCAAACTTCTAGAAAATATGGATTTTTTCTTGGAGGCTAGAGGAATATTCAAATTGTTGACCCAATCAACATGATCGTATAGCATCAAGAATGGATTTCTGGTAGATTTTTGGGTTTTAGAGAGACATAAAGTGAGATTTGGGAACATTATATAGAAGGGATTCATTGTTAGACTTGAGGATGAGGAGGATTCATTGATTTGGTCAAAAATATAAAAAGGAGTATACACACCAAAGTAAGGATATAAGGTGTTTTATTTGCAAGGAGAGAAAGAAGCATGAAAATGGTGGTGGAAGGAAATATGGAGTTTCAAATGTCCATTGAAAGCATGCGCTTTCATGTTTATGCTTCCAAATAGTAAGGTTCCCACATGGGACATATTACAAAAGAGGTATTTTTCTAGACCTGAGTGGTATTGCTTGTGTCAAGAACAAATGAGACAAAGTTACCACCTGATAATGAGATGTTCTTTTTCTCAATAGGTTTGTATAGAGGTAGCAGGGCTTATAGGTTTGGTAGGAATCTAGGGAGGGGTATTTATTGAAGGACTGAAGAAATAGTATGAAAATATTAATACAATTTTATTTTTTTTGGAGATTTTCCACTAATTATGGCTTGGGGAATATGGTTGGAAAGAAACACAAGGATATTCAAAGTCAAGTGCATCTCTCAAGTGGTTGTATCAATTCAAGGCTTAATTATACTAGACTTATTTAAACAATAGAGTAAATTATGTAAAATTACCAGAGTGGTGCAAGAGGAGATCATTCATAAAAGTAAGGCATGGGCTTACTTTGATGGAACTTCACAAGGGAATTCACAAATAGGAGGTGTGGGGGGATTCTATACTTATCTAAGACACATACCCTTAGCTTCAAGGTTTTCATTGGTCATGGTGCAAATAATTACCCATAATTACAAATGTGCATATTTTTTGGGATCCATTGTTGGTGATCAAGTGGATCAAGGATGAATTCAACTTGAGAAACTATCATCTTCAACCTCTTGCTAAGATCGTTTCATTGAAAAAAACTTTCAAAATATATCTTCACTCATATATAGAGAGAGATAAATCAAGTGGTGGACAACTTGTCAAAGGAAGGACTTCTTCCTTGTGGGGATTGGATAATTATGGAAAACAATGAAGGATTATGCACATAATTTCAACATGCAGTTTTCTTTAAGATATTAACTACAATCTACTTATTATCTGTCTTTTTTAGGAATTTCTACAAAATCCTTGTATAAGAGGATTGTTGATAAGAGTTCTACTCTAAAATGTATCGGGATAATGTTTACTTGATAGAATTGTTATGATCAAAAGATGGTTGAAGATCAAATCTGTAATAGAGACAAATTTGGAAAGTTGAAAACTTCATGTGTGTGGGGGGGGGGGGAATAATGTTTACTTGATAGAATTGTTATGATAAAAATATGGTAGAAGATCAAATCTACAATAGAGACAAATTTGGATAGCTGAAAACTTCATATGTGTGTGGGGGGGGCTAGTGGGGGGAGATAATGCTTACTTGATGGAATTGTTGTGATAAAAAGATGGTTGAATATCAAATATGCAATAGAGACAAATTTGAATAGTTGAAAACTTTGTGTGCATGTGTGCGCGCATGGGGGGAGATAATGCTTACTTGATAGAATTGATGTGATAAAAAGATGGTTGAATATCAAATATGCAATAGAGACAAATTTGAATAGTTGAAAACTTTGTGCGCGCGCGCGTGCGTGCGTGCGTGCGTGTGTGTGTGTGTGTGTGTGTGTGTGTGTGTGTGTGTGTGTGTGTGTGACCCTCATCCCAGGGCTAGTAAAATCCTCCATCTCTCCAATATCCTAGCTAGGGAAACTATGAAAACCCTAGATCCAATAAAGATACTCCATGTAGCATCGACATATGTCTCTTCTTATATACTCGTTCAATAAGTAAAAGCTAGGGTTTAATCACAAAACCCTAGATCTAGTGTCCCAAGGGATGAACCTCTAACCCTAGTCTTCAATTTGCTCCAAAAAATCCAAGAAACATTAGTGCCTCCAAAACAAGAGAGAGAAAGTACAAATATGAAGATCTAAGAGAGGGAGAAATACTAGTGCACTCCTCTTAGTCACATCTCTAACACAATAGTGATAAGAATGAGAATGATGAAAGGACTCTCTCCTTATTTTATGTATATGAGAGGTAAGGGGGGCCAAAAAAACATATGTAAGCCTAAACCCTTGGTAGTAACCTACAAAGCCACAAATAGTGTAACACACCCAATGTCACACTAGACTTAATACACAATTTTTTGTTGAATAATAAAATAAACATATGCTCAATAGCTACATGCATATTTCTTATATGCAATCCTATAACAAATGCATTTGAATGCATAAAATATATACAATCCATTAGCGGAAGCTTCAACTTAATCCATAAGACCCATAATTTCTTTTAACAATGCATAGTATGACTTACATAGTAAAACTACTTGCATAGTAAAACCTGCATAGTAAGAACCATGACATAGGAACTGCGCACTATGGTTCTCCTAAATTATTTATGATAATAATTACTAATGTTTTTAGTGTAGGAAATTCAATATCCAATTCCTCACCAATACAACCCATGGTATTTAGCTTGATTTAGCCTATGGTTTTCAAACATTAATACCATTCATGCAAGGAATATTAACAAAGCTAAATCTAAGCTTCGAGGTAAACATTATTTCTACTTAGCATAAACTAATTCAACCCGTGGTTTTCAAAAACCACCAAACCATCCAATAATAAGCACAATATATGAGCTTTAGCATATGGAATTTGTTTATATTATGATTATTAAACAAAAATTATCTTTGACATAAATAAATACCTTCGACATAAATATATTTTTGACATAAATAATATATCATGTAAAAATTCTTAATTAAGTATGTCGGACCTTTCATTTAATCCTTAGGAAATATTTATTCCAATTATTTAAAGTTTCTTTGGAATATTTATGTCGAGCTGAGACACAAGAGCTATGACACAAAACAACTGTGAGAGAAATGGACTGCGACAGAAATGAACTACGACGGATATCAACTGTGACAGAAATTAATTGCAACGGAGGTGAACTACGGCGGAGATGAAATAAGACGGAGGTGAACTGTGACAGAGTGAACTGCAACGGAGATGAACTGTGACAAAGGTGAATTGTGACAAATATGAACTGTGACAGAAAAATGAACTCGCACTATGAACTTCCATAGAAAATTGCCTAATATGATTTCATAAATGAAACTCAGTAAATATAGTTTCATACTTAGACATTCCTTAAGTTATATGTTTTTCCATTTTATTAAGACAAAGGAAAATATTATTTCAACATAATCATTTTAAGCTTACTTCCCAGTAGAACTGCGCGGTAAGAATTGGCTTAAAAGTGCGAAGTGGGGTTTCAGTAAATAAAATAGGAAAAAACATTTACTATTCTTTCCATTGAATAGAATGAACTGCGCATTTTGTTCCACAACAATGGAATAACGACAACTAAGGTTACATACAAAATCAATCCTCAAGTATTGTATTACACATTTAAAACAAGGAAATAAAATTATTTATTCCTAACATGTTGCGTTAAACTTACTTCGTAGTAAGAACTTCACAGTAACTGCGAAGTGGGGTTTCCATAAATTATTTAGGAAAATATTTACCAATCTTTCTTAACATAAAAAGTAATTGACATATTGTATTACATATAATATATTAATTCAACCCATTGAATTTTGTATATAATACTACAATTCCAAAACTTATAAATTAAAACAAATTCCACTCAAAATTGGCCCATGGTTTTTTAATGCAACTTATATTCGTTGCAAGACATAATATATATGTTTTAGCACATGGAGGTTGCAAATAAGGCAAGCAAAACCACCCACGGTTTTAAAATAAACAAAACTACCACACAAAACTGCATGTAGTTTTAAAATAAACAAAATTACCACTTAATGCAAAGCACTACAAGCAAGTTCGACACATGGTACTGTGTTTAACTTATAACTTATTTGAGTACTCATTTCAAACTTATCATTCGAACATTTAGGAATTATTTTCTTCCAACTATATGAAAAGTAAGAATTTAAACCTTTATGAAATATTTGTGTAAATATTTCATTAACTCATTAGAACTGTGTAGTAAAACATTTCATTAACTTAGGAGCTGCACAGCTGCACAGTAAGAACATAACTACACAATAAAACTAGCAATTTAACACAAGATTTTGCAATGAAAATTATCTATTTGCAAAAATTGAGCTAGATTAAGAGAAATAATGAAAATGAATGGAATTCCTACTTATTTATCCATTCATAATAATTTTCCAACATTGTACTCTTCGACATAATTTGAATAAACATTTCAATTATGAACCTAGAAATTTAAAAAGAAAACCATGGCAAATTTTTATCATGAATTATTATTGAAAGTTAATAACATCATTCTCATTGTCACGTCCCCTCCCATGGATCCAACGCAAGGAATGGAACATGACTAAACATTCTGGGGATTTTACACAAACTCAACCCCATTCGGAATGAACAAATTCATAAAACAAATAAAATGTGTATGTGCAGAAGCATGGTAAGATAAATATACATAGTGGAAATTAAGCTATGCTACTACACATCTAGCATGCATTGATTTTCATAACCATAATGGTCTTCAATTAAAACATTGCATAATTTGAACACAATAGAGAGAGAATACTTATCTTAATTGTGAAGTTGTCCCAAACAACTAGCTTTGCAACTGCAACGTTCCACCCAACCATAGGCCAGTTGTGTTCGTCAATCTCTCAACACAACTGCCACCCCCCAAGTTGGGCATGCTTTCCACAAGGAATGGGGATCTTCAAACTCACACATAGTCAAATATACACCAAAATCAGCCAAGCCAATCTGTAGTTGGGTTTATCAGAACAAATGTGAACCCTCTTCTATTTTTGGATGCTTGCACTCAAGCTCAAGCCAAAACCATGGATACACATAAATCCAACCACAACATTCTCTCCCACACACAACAAGCACATATGTTGGGCATAGAATTTTTTTTTAGCTATGGGATTCACAAGCAATATGTCCAAGGCATCCAAGGGTTTCCCCAAATCGTGGCCAGTCAAAAACAGATGGTGGGAAGGGGAAAATTGACCATAGGGAGAGAAGCGATTTTTCCATGGGTATTTGAGGGAAAATGAGGGGGAAACGTGAGGGAAAATGCCCAACAAGCTTAGACTGCGTGAGGGAGAAAAGACAATGGGTAAATAATGGTTTGGGGAGAAAATTCGTGGCTCCTTTATTTCCCAAGAAACCAAACACGAATTTAAAAAATGGTGGCTTTCCCATACCCAAATTTGGACAGCCATACCTCTCCATTTTCCCAGAAAAATAATTATTTCAACCAATTCTTAGGCTAAATAAATGATTGGGTACAAAAGTCAACATGGGTAGTTGAAGGTTCATGGGTTTCCTCATTGACACTTGGATTGACTTGATTGGTTCAAGGGTTTGAATATTTCCCTCCCAATTCCTTGTAAAAACCATGCCCCTGTACTCTTGTTGCATTGCATTGCATAGCTAGTTGTGGGTAATTTATTA
The DNA here is from genome assembly GCA_027924585.1 of Larix kaempferi. Taxonomy (NCBI): domain Eukaryota; kingdom Viridiplantae; phylum Streptophyta; class Pinopsida; order Pinales; family Pinaceae; genus Larix; species Larix kaempferi. The sequence goes on from BSBM01000092.1 coordinate 14,932,732, forward strand.
AAATGCAAATTTACATGATATTTATGATTTCTATTGTGTCTGGCTAGCACACAACTGTATGCATCAATTTTAACGCTAAATCGATGGTGGGGCCTTGGCCTTGAGCTCCTCACCACGATTTGATAACAATTTTACATCATTTACATGTTTAATGCAATGGGGTCAAAATCGGGATATTACACTCATGAATTAAACTTATTAGTTAAACACTTGAATCGGGAAACTGGTTGTGTGACCTCCACGCTCCACCCAACCATAGTAATATCTTTAATATCTCAGCAGAACACCACCCCCGAGTTGAGACTTGTGCATTCACCATACAGACTTCTCACCAATTCCCAGACTTTTTCATAATTTACACTTGCCAATCAGGAAAATTGGATTGAATACCAATTCCATGCCAAACAATGCACTTAACCTCCTTGATTTCCTTATTATTGCACAATAGTGAAACACGTCACTACCATTTGTGCTCAGAAATCCACGAAGTTAGTTGCATACACCATTTTCCACTTCACTAGAATGACCAGAGACAAAATGGATAGAATTGCAGTAGAAATTTATCAGAAATTTGGCTCACAGGTTTAGGGATTCACATCAGTTTTTTGTTCTTGGATAATAATTATATCCCCTATTTCTCTCTGACATACCAAGGCATGGAAAATTTTCTTAGAATTCAATCTTCTCCTCCTTCGCACAAAATGTTCATCAATTACTTTTCCCCTTGCATGCATAAGTTCATGCATTCAATTTTGGAACCATGTGGGCTCTTGCAGCCATTTTTATGTAAAAACATAAAAATACCAAAATCCCACTTAATCATAATTAATTAATAATTATGATTCTAAAAATATAACTAAGGTCATTTAAATGGTTAAAGACTTGGGATAAACTTAGGGACTTAAATATTTAATGAGGTTGTACCATGGTCTCCCACCTAAGACACCTAACCTCCTTACTATCTCTGGTGAATACACAAGTTCATGGTATTTTCAGCGTACTACCTCAGCACAACCAGTTGTGGATTATTTTAGTATTAATATTTACAAAATACAATATGTTCAGCCTTGTGGGAATTTATAAACAATGGCCATCATCAAACTAGGCATTTCAAACCAGAGGTGTTACAAATAGGCTCACACATATGGATTGCTACACTCCAAGGGTACACATGCTAAGTTCCAAGGTGATGTCGTACACAAGCAGGGATCCAACGCAAGCGTGATCCAGAAGATGTGTCCAAGGATCCTCCTTTGAGCCACTAAGGATTCCAACACTCCTCCTAATCCGTGTGCTCTACTAGGTCCACTCCCCCTGCATCAAAATCTCATAATCCATGCATTCCCAAGTCAACTAAATGTCTCCATGCAAGCATGCAAGATACTCCATGTTGTCTAGGGCTCAACACTATCCAAAAAAATCCAAATGATATTCCTCCAATGTGGGACATTGTCCAAGCAGGTAACCTCCTCCATGTGGTTATCATGTAGAATGTCACCAAGTTTTATGAAGATCTCCAATTCCTATGTTGGAATTATTAATGATATTGAGAGGGGGGGTCAATCAGTATCATGCGCAAATTTACAAATTATTCACTTTTAAAACATGCACCAATATCAATTTAACACCACATCAATAAAAGCAAATTGTGCGCAAATATTTGAAGAAACTTATATGTGTGTGTGTGTGTAAAAATGATATTATAGAGAAAGAAAGGAGACACCAATCTCCACTGATGTGAGTATCGTCTTATTGGGACACCAATCCCACTGTAAAGAACCAACTTGCAGGCTGCAGGATTCAACTTATGAGGACACCCAACCTTCACAAAAGCACCAACTTATCAAACCAGGCTCCAACCTGTGAGGACACCAATCCTCTGTGCAAGCACCAAATCGTAGTGTTCAGGAACCAACCTGAGTGGAGACACTGATCTCCTTTACTTGCCCCTCCCAACTGCCCTGAGAAGTAGATAGTACAGATTTCCAACTTCAGGTCTGCATGCACAAAGATTTGCACTCTACTATACTGACTGCGTGCTCTTCCACTAGTTCAACTCAAGCTATTGTTTATCTTACACTAAATTACACTACTGATGCACTCTTCAACATAGATTCCGCGCGTGCGCACACACACACACACATATATCCACATTTTTTTTGCACCTTTTCACAAATGCTCAAATATGTGTGTCTGCTCCTTCTGTACCTGCGTTTCTTGTTGCCTCGCGCACTTCATCAAATCATGTTTCTTCTGATTCCTATGAGCATTTCATCTGACCGAAGCTTTCTAATTCAGAATATTACTCCATGTGTTCTTTGAAGCTTACTTTTCACTCCTCGAATTCACTTCTTATTTATACTCCACTTGTTCAAACAATGCATCCATAAGTTGGGGCTTCTCTAAACGGTAACACCCCTTCTTCCTCTCTTTTCAGACAAGCTTACCAAGCATTTTCCACTTTTCTTAACCCGCGCTAATAAGGTATCACGACTTTGTGGGTCCTGCACACACTAGTTCATTGGCTTGGTGGGACTTGCACACTTGGATATCATCACTAGGTGAGTATTGCATATTGGATTACCATTACTTGGTGGGTCTTGCGCACTTTCAAGACTTGCACACATATTTTTGATATATTTCTTCAAACTGGCACAAGGACATTAAGTCCTCTTTTGACATCAACTTTGGAGTACCACGACTAGGTGGGATTTAGGTCTTGCGCACTTAGTTTTATGCACTTCTTCAAACTGGCACATAGACACTAAGTCCACTTTGACATCAATGAAAGCCAAAGTTCAACAATATCCCCCTTTGGAATTGATGTCAACACCTTATGAAGTTTTGCTCCTCTTGATCATGAATTCCTATGTTCTACTTGAACACAATACAGTGCTCCCCCTGAGTTCATGCTAATTTGATCTTCACTTTATTGTGCAACCTTTGATCAATACCTCTCTAATTTTTTTCATTTCTTTGTGCTTTCTGCGCAATTATATGTGACTGATACATACTTCATGGCATCTCTCCCCCTTTGACATCAATGGAAAAGGGAAACTCCCCATGTCTTGATACTCTCATAATGTTGTGGACTGGGAATGATGCCTAGTTTCTTTCTGAGATATTCAAAAGTATTTCTTGGGAGCAGCTTTGTGAATATGTCTGCAATATGTTATGTGGTGTCCACATAGTCAAATTTGACTCTGTTTTTAGTGACTTGTTCTCTCACAAAATGATATTTGATTGGACTGTGCTTAGTATTGGAGTGTATCACGGGATTCTTAGAAATGTTGATTGCACTTGTGTTGTCACATAGGATTGATATGGGCTAATCAAATTCTACTTGAACATCCTTTAGAGTTTGTTTCATCCAGAGAACCTGTGCACAACACGTTTTTGCTTCAATGTATTTTGCTTATGCTGTCGATAATGAAATGGTGGACCGTTTCTTGCTTAACCAGGACACTAAGCAGTTACCCAATAAAAATGTTGCTATGCTTGTATTTCTTCTGTCATCGATGCTTCCTTCCAATTCCGCATCTATGTATGAAACTAGGGTCAATTCATTACTTCGTGGATACTGTAGACCAAAATCTAAAGTGCCTTTCAAATATTTGAAAATTCTTTTTACAGCTTGAACATGTGTTTCCTTAGGTGCGGCTTAAAACCTTGCAATCAACCCTGCAAATTTCATTATGTCTGGTCTTGAGGCTGTTACATATAGAAAACTCCCAATCATTGATCTATAAAATTTTTGATCCACTTCCTTTGCTTCATCTTCCTTGCTTAATTTATAGCCTGTAACCATGGGGGTACATATAGGCTTGCACTCTTCCATATTAAATCGTTTCAACATTTCTTTTACATACTTAGTTTTAGAGATAAATATACCATCATATAGTTGAGAAATTTGGAGTCCTAGGAAGAATGATAGTTCTCTGAGCATTGACATTTCAAATTCCTTCTACATGTTCTTAGAAAATTCTTGGCTTAGGTTGTCATCGTTGCTTCCAAATATGATATCGTCCACATATATTTCTACTCATGCTCAATATTTGCATACAAATTGTTGTCTAAATTACCTTTTTTGAAACCTTGTTGTTGTAGATACTTATCTAGTCTTGAATAACAAGCCCCCAGTGCTTGATTTAATCCATAAAGAGCCTTTTTTAATTTGTAGACATAATCCTTGTTTCCGGAGAGAGATAAACCTTATGGCTTTTCTATATACACTTCTTCTTCTAGTTCTCCATTTAGAAATGTTGATTTTACCTCCATTTGATATACAGTGATGTTCTTGGAGCAAGTGTAAGCCAAAATCATTCTAATTGCTTCTATTCGTGTGACAGGAGCAAATGTTTCTTCAAAGTCTATTCCTTCAACCTATGCATATCCATTGCACACTAACCTTGCCTTATTTCTAACTACATGTCCATCCTCATTTAGTTTGTTCCAAAAAATCCACTTAGTGCCAATAACCGTTTTTATCCTTGGGTCTTAGAATGAGCTCCTAGGTCTGATTCTTCTCAATCTGAATTAATTCTTCTTTCATGGCTTCAATCCAGTGTTGATTAGTCTTAGCTTCATTAAATTTGTTTGGTTCTATTTTTTACAGTAAAGAAAAATGTACCTCTTTCAGAGTTTTTTTTAGGAATTTCCTTCTTGTTTCTACACTTGCATTTTATCACTAATAATCAGATTTTCAGAATTATTCCTTTGAACATATCTAGAAGGATTTTTTGTGTTTAGTCTTATTTCTTCTTCTATTTATTCTTGATATGTTTTTTGTTCATGTGAATACTCTTCCAGTAGATCTATTAGATTTTACACAGTTCTAGCTTTATAATTAATTGCAGATAATAAATAGGATCACTAAAAGAATAACCAAGCACATAAACATTAGACACAAAGTTTTATCCTGGGAAAACCAACAGGGAGAAAACCCATCAACGTTCGTATAGAGATAATCAGTCCAAGAACAAAGTACAGATACAATAGAGAGAAAGAGAAACTTCTCCAAGTGTGGAAACCCCTAAAATCACTTCTCCTAGCTGCAGTAGCAAACTTCTCTCTCTTATTGAGCTAATTGATTGTATTGAGTCAGTGACCAAATGAGTAATTCGTCCTCTCTATTTATACACATAAAAAGGTGACTTTTTCCCTTACTAGGTCGACTTGTCTAACTGACAGGGCCGAATTGTCTTGGGGGAAGATAAAATAACATTTAATAATTATTTTCTTTGTGTTATTTAACCCCGAGGTTTACATTGATTCTTTCAAGGTTTTTACATGATCAAATACATCAATATCTTCTCCTGTAGGAAGTACAATAACAACATAATAAAATACAATAAGAATAAATTCCGAAGTTGCATTATTTCGAACACTCCCTCTCAACAAGGAAGGTATTCTTTGGATACGGTCAATATCGATATCACGATCATTTGGATCTCATATGTACATCACATATGTCTCGAACATCTCTATACATACAAGAGGTATTCAACATAGTCTCGGTCCATCGAGAAGTGTTATCGAGCATCTGATCCACACTATCCATCGATGGATCCATGCATCAACTCAGCAAATCTACACATTCCATCGGTGGATCCATGCATCAGCTCAGCAACTCTACATAGTCCATCGGAGAGTCCAACATGCATCATCTCAACCCAGTCCACCGGGGATCATACATCAATACAATGTGCCTAAGCTCAACCCAATTCATTAGGGAACATTCACAAGGACAACATGCCTCAGCTCAACCCAGTCCATCGAGGAACATGCACGAACTCAACCAGTCCATCGGTGAGTCCATACAAGAGTACCAGTGTGCGCCAGTGTGCACCAGCCTCTCCATCTTGTCTCAATATGTCTGAGATATCTCCTCACTCTTTTCAGAGTGATCAGGGTAATGCACTAAATATCTACACGAGAGATATCCTCACTCCTTTCGGAGTGATTGAGAGTGTGCGATGGCCTCTCCATCCTTTTCAGGATGTCTGATAGATATCCTTACTCCATCTCAAAGTGATCGGGAGAATGCAGTGGCCTCTCCATCCCATCACAAGATGTCTGAGAGATCTCCTCACTCCATCTCGAAGTGATTGGGAGAATGCAGTGGCCTCTCCATCCCATCTCAAGACGTCCGAGAGATATCCTCACTCCATCTCGGAGTGATCGGGAGAATGCAGTGGCATATCCATCCCATCATAGGATCTCTAAGAGATATCCTCACTCCATCTTGGAGTGATCGGGAGAATGCAATGGTCTTTGTATCATCATCCTTCCCTCTTAGCAAGGGATATAATCATGGAACCAATCTCCCCACTCCATCACAGAGTGTTAGGGAGTAAATTGATCCTTCCCTCTTACCGAAGGCATCAATCTTGGTACCAATCTCATCACTCCCTCTCAGAGTGATCAGGAGAAGATACCTACACACATATCAACTAATAGAGGCATCAAATATATCGGGGTAGGCATTTTTGTCCTACCCTATTCTAGTCATGAAATGCAAATAAATGAAATAATAATAAATCACATAACTGAATTTATGCACCTACATGGGAGAGTATCAAAGGACTAGTCTCCCCACCCTATCACATGGTGTCTAGGAGATCTCCCATCCTTTCTCAGAGTGTTCGGGAGAAAATATGGTACTTCCATTGGACCACTTACCCTTAGCCAAGTCACATGGCTAATAATTGTTTGATATTACAATCACATCTTGTTCTGTGCTAGAGCGTCTTGCTCCCTCTGTATCTGAGCATCCTACTCCCTCTGCATCTGAACATCATGCTCCCTCTGCATTTGAGCATCCTGCTCCCTCTGCATCTGAGCATCATGCTCCCTCTTTGGTGCTATCCATAGGTAGGTCCATCATCCTATCACTTCAGGTGCCAATATGAGCACCAACTTTCACAGAGCAACGTTCCTTACTAAATTGTAAGTATCCATCCCGGTGATGACCCGATACATCAAGGATCCTCTCAACTATCTTTCTGAATCAACGCTATCAGTGTAGCTAGGTACTCACAACCATCATGTTGGGTCTGCTCAGGATATGAACTGTGTTCTTCCTTAACCTATGAATATATCATCAGGTTTCTACTATACCATCAATAGGCCAAGATCCTCATCTCAAGGACTAATTTCCTTTGTCTCGGTGAGGAATAGATCGTTAGTATACGACATCAGGAACCAGGGATTATCGTCAGCAATATGCTCTGAAGCACAATTCTAACTGAACATATGTGAACCTCCTCATAAATTAATTGAGTAACTCTCGTCCTTCGGGAGTAACATACTCTAATCCTTCTATCATGACTCTAACTGGAAACTAATTGCTTTCCATAATCATTGGAGAACCAAACATTTGTAGTAGAGAGAGACCAACATCCATTGGATCCTTATGCTCCCAAACACCAATCTCTATATGAGATCCTCTCGACCTGTGGGTCATGTATCAAATATAGATGGATGTATTAGGTCCTCGTCTGTTCGTTGCTGCATAGTCATGACTTCCATCTAACTACTTCTAGGTTGAGAGTCATTCTCCTAGAAGCTTCCTGCTTTTGATTAATATGAACATCAACGGGATTCATGTGTCCACCACTTGTTCATCATAACAAGTCTTATCATACTTCTCTTGTAGGCCATATCATATGGTATTTTCCCTACAATTCAAATCCTGTCAGATGATTAGCGACATTGCAAATCAAATTTAACAAATTTATATTTCAATGCAATGGCAATAGTTTACTCATGTATGTAGGCATCTTAGCTAACGCTTCAGCACAACAATTATAAACATGTATCCTAAACACATATGGTAACTATCTAGATGTCTACTATATCCACTAGAACATGCAATCAAGAGTGTGCACTGCTCTAAGGATGTAAGAAGGAGATATCATCTAGGCTATCTCCATCAGGTGTTGTGCAGCTCATATGCATAACAGGTACAACAAGTGCCTACGGTACATCAGTAAGTGGACTATATCAAATGCTCAACAAACTTCCTAATGGATTTGTATACAATTTTTTATGAAAACATATAAGACAAAATAGATCTGTGTGAGCAATAAATCCAAATACTTATCTTTTATTGTTTTGTGGGTGGGCTCCCACTGCCTCCTTGTGGGAACCATGAGATACCTATGTTCTTCATTTTTTTGTCGAGAGACCATCGCAGTCTAGATCTTCATATCATCACCTCAACATGGGGATCACTAGAATAAGAACTCTGTGCGATCATCATTCCTTGACTTCTTGTGAGAAGTATCTTCATGAATATCTACAGTTGAGGCTTCGTGCTTCCTGTAATATCCCATTTTCACCCTTAGGATATATTAGCTTTTAATGTAAATATTGTATACATGTGAAGTATGTTTTCCTAGCGTGGAGCTCAAGGCCAAGGCCCCGCTAGTGGAAGCTTGAATTTTATTTAAAAGGAAAGTATCAGACATTATGTTACCCATGTGTTATTTAGCCATGGAACATTGTAAAAATGATGTAAATAAACATCATGCAATAAAATACCAAAACTAGCTATGGAGAAAACGAATGAGAAGGGGCCATGTGTATCCACTAGGGAGTGGTGAGGGGGTTATGGGATTGAACCATAGGTTTCCAAATGTCATCTTGAGAACTCTTTTGACTTTCTTTGCTGGCATTTAATTCTGTGTAAGAAGGTTGTTGAAGAAATCAGTCCATGGCTTCAATGGAGTACGAGCAACCCAGAAATTCGTATGGCAGAGTATGGGCTCTGTTTTCTTGTACCACAAGTCACTCTACCTCATGGGAGTTGCTTCTTTCTCATTCTCATGGGAGTGTGAAAGGACCCAACATCAATTTTCATCCAAAAACAAATTCCCAGCAGTGAGAAAAAATAGAAATCGCAACTGTGAAAGAACCCACGTTTTGAAGAGCCATAAACGCCCATAATTGGTATTGGACAGTGAAATCCAATGGGGGATCCATAGGTATGAACCTTGGGGTGAATTTGGGAGCATTAGCTACCCCGAAATCCATTGGAAAACCCAGTTTTGATAACCCAGAAAACCAGTGACGGGATTGAGTTATTCGTTGACAGAATGGTGAGAAATCCAAGTGTGGATGTTTGAACAAAGGATTGGATTGCTTGAATTTAGCTTGAGATGTCTATAGCTCTGTGGTTGAGCTCACTGGCTTAGCATCCTCCTCCTTTTTCCTGTTGCATGCTTGATAAACCCAACTGTGTGTTGCATTAGCATGACTGTTTGAGTGAAACTATGACTGTGAGTGAGCCCATCTAGTTCCTCCTTAATGGATACAAAGCCCAGCTCGGGGGTGATCTCTCAGCTGTAGAATACAGGCTGGACAAAGATCTATGGCTAGGTGGAATGTTGCTCTCACATATCCAGTTGTTTGGACAGCTTCATCTCAAGATAAGTGTTCTCTGTGGTTCAAATTATATGCATTATGTGTTTTGCAATGTGCTAATTTTGAATGATGATTATCCATGTTAAAGGAATTCATACGAAGTCTGTGCATAGCATGAGAAGGGGGATTGATTCTCTGCATGTTGATTCATCATCTGCTTGGGTCAAATAAGTTGATGCATTACTGTTTGTGTGTGTGCAATTGTGTTTATTTTCGTTGTGTTTATATTGCGTATGATTTGCACACAAAAGTTTTTAATTATCCATGCATTTCTTAGTAATTTGAATGGGGCTGAGATTGTCAATAAGCCCGGTAAGTTTGGTCACACTTCCTTATTTGCACCGGATTGAGGGAAGGGGACGTTACAGAGTGGTATTAGAGCCCAGCTTGCAGCACTGGGGATGCTTGGGCCAAACTCTGCATTACAGGCAAGTGACAGAATGTTTTAATGCAGTATTGGTGAAGTTGGAGTGGCATTTTTTATTGGAAAAATGGCAGGGTCATATTTCTCAGGTATGGAAGAGGATCACACAGGTGCATAGATCTCTCCAAGAGCTTTTCAACGGTACTAGACTCGCCTCATTTGGACAAGGGACGAAGGAGTTATGAACCCCGTAAGTTGCAGGGACGAAGGTGTTCCACGGGTTTCGGGAACACGAATTTTGAAAATTGCGTGTTGGATTCCCTCAATCCTGAACCCGCAGTTTCGAGTTTCCGGTTTCAGGAACGCGAATTTTGAAAATTGCGTGTTGGATTCCCGCAATCCCGAACTCGCAGTTTCAGGTTTCGGGTTTCGGGAACGCGAATTTTGAAAATTGCGTGTTGGATTCCCGCAATCCCGAACCCGCAGTTTCGGGTTTCGGGTTTCGGGAATACGAATTTTGAAAATTTCGTGTTGGATTCCCGCAATCCCGAACCCGCAGTTTCGGGTTTCGGGAACGCGAATTTTGAAAATTGCATGTTGGATTCCCGCAATCCCGAACCCGCAGTTTCGGCTTTTGGGTTTCGGGAACGCGAATTTTGAAAATTGCGTTTTGGATTCCGGCAATCCCGCACCCGCACTTTCGGGTTTCGGCTTTCGGCTTTCGGGGACGCAAAATTTGAAAATTGCGTTTTGGATTCCCGCAATCTTGCACCCGCACTTTCGGGTTTTGGCCGTTGGGTTTCGACTTTCGAGTTTCAGATTTTTGGATTACAGGAGCATGCAAGGTCAGAATTTGATGAGTTCAGTGGCATTCTGAGGCCATTGACGGAGGCCATGAATGAACTAGTGAAGATCCCGAGCCCATTATGCCCCAATTTGGCACAAAATTGGAATTAATGGATTTTACAAATTAGTGTCCGACGCTTGACAGAAGGTCGGATTGAGCTGAAACTGATATGGAGTGGTCATGGAACAGGCATGGTGTCAAGTTTGGAGTTTTGGAGCCAAAATCCAAAGTATTTGGAGACGGGGTGTGCAAGAAGGCCAAAAAGCATTTTTCCGGGCCACTTTTTTGAGATTTTGAGAAGCTTGCAGTGGCTGAAAGTGACCCTATAATTTGGAATCAAGAAATTTACTGAACTCAACATTTCATATTCTCATTAAACCAGACATATTCCATCAGACAAAGATTTCCCAGAAATGCACCATTTGGGAAATAGCCATTTTTGGCCCAAAAATTGAAATTTTGGAAAAATGTGAAAAGTAGAAAGTAGTCAAATCCATAATTTTATAGAAGATGAATGGAGCATCGGAATAGAGATCCGCGAGTTTCTAAGTGTTCCTTGTTATATGTACTAACTTCGCCCGGTAGAAATTTTTTCGTGATTCTTCATAGATTTTCTCCCACAGGTGGATGAAGTTGGCATCCCAGACCAAAATACAACTGTGTAAAAATGTGCAGAATTGTGGTGAAAGTTGTCATTTTTGAAGCAATTTAGTTTCCACACTTGAAGTCGGAATGGAGCAAGCGGATAGGCATTGGAAATCTTATCCAACAGTGAACAATGTTGCATGACCAGAATTTGAATGAGGTTATCATATATCATAGTTATGCAGAGCAGAAAAGTGCCAGTGGCTGTTTTGACAAATTGTTGTCAATATGGGCAATTTCTTGAATTGCATGCCTGGAAAGTAGCAAGTTAGAATATTGTGCATGAGTATATGTATTGAATTGATGCTTGGTGATTAAATCATATCTAATGATTCCTTGTGTGTTTGCTAGAGGCCATGAAATCATACCAGCTGTGATGTGGAAGAGGAATTCCATGCAAAGATGAAGGATTGAAAAGGGAGAATTCCTTAACCTCTGCTTGCTAACTACATTTATAATTTATGAGCTTGATGTGTAGAAAATTGTGGCATGGAATGCCAAGAATGCAGAGATTATATGGATGGCATGAATATGTACTAGTTGGCATATTCATAAACAATGCACAGTGCATGAGAATATGTTTTTGCACGCATATGATATTACATATTGGTAAAAGTAGTGGGATTTTACATATGCAATGAACCACTAATGGTAAATATTGTGGTTGATAATCACTATTGGTGTTGGTATTGGTTGTAGGACCAAAGACAACATAAACATGGCCACATGTGTTGATGATGTTGTTGCATATGGCCAATAACCTTATGAAGAAAAGGCTAGGGCAACAAATCCATGATCAAGAGATTGGTGGAAAGATTCTGTAAACCTCTGTAAGAGACCAACTGAGCAGGTAACATCAAGGGTGTAAATGAGATCCATGTAGGTAATGGTTTACTTATGATGATTGCATAAGTGTTGAAAGGGGATTGAGTAAGAATCCCTTGCACCATATTTAGTAATCATGGAGTAGTGAAGGCGAAAGGCCTCATACCATGTGACTGTTTAGAAATTTGGATTGCACTCATATAAAATATAGCATGCCATGTGTATATTGGTTATGAGCTTAATAACCAAGGCAAGTGAGAATTGGTGGTCCTGATTTTGGTAATGCATGTTATATGAGATAGTCATGATTAAGTCATAATATGCTTGAATGCATAGTACTCGTGAAACAATGCAAGGTAACATTGAATGGATATGCATTAAGAGATTTTATAAATCTTATAGTTATGCATTGAGTGGATGCATATGAAAAGTTTGGGTACAAGTTGTAAATGTGCATGCATAAGTGTGGGTGCACATGTTGTGATGAATTGCATGAATGCACGGGGATGGTATATGTGTTATTGCAAACTAAATAATGAATGAGATGATGAATTGATGATAATTCTAGGATCATTTCATGGGTTGTTATGAATGCAGAATAATAAGTGCATGAAGAGGGCAGTCATGATTTATGGGCTACTGGAATGCTATGTGAAAAGACAGAGTTGTATAATGATATGGCTATGAATTAATGAGCATTTAAAAACTTTAAGTTGATTGCATGGACGGTGTGATGGTGTATTGTAATTTTTATGGTGCTAAGGGTGCATATAACATAAGCCTATACATTTCATTGCATTTGAAATATTAATAGTTGAGAGTGTTTGAATTATGGAGTGTTATAATTCTGGAAATGCTTCAGTGACTGTTGCAGCAATGAAATTTTATATGCATGAAGACTTATAAGTGTTTGGCTAATTGAAGTTGTTGATGTCAGGTAGATTGTTCTGGGCATAGCAATGTGGGTAATTCCATGATGAAGGTTGGAATATACCATGTGAAAGAGCCAAACCTCATGAGAAGAATCTCATGGTTGAGAACTCTAAGTTCTGTTAGAAAGAAGGATTATAAATCTAAGATTTGTAGATCTTAGATTTGGAATTTTGCTAATGAATGACTAATGACTATTGGACTTATATGAATTGTGTCAGGAGGACATGTTGTAAGTGGATGTTCATGTGTGGCAGCAAACATAAGACCATAATGGGAGAAGTGATACCACTTACAAGAGCCAAGCAAGATGAGGATAGCCTCATGGCTAAGAAAATCAATTTATGTAGAAGACAGAATTGCAAATTCATATTGAATTTAATTATTAATGCCATTGATTGGTTATGGAACAATCAGGTTTGAATTTTATTGTTAAATATTGCTGGCTGTTTGGTTATTTAATAAGTGTGCCAGGAAGACACATTGCAGTAAGACCATGAGAGAGGGCCGACAGAAGCCAAACTTCATGGGAAGGATCCCATATCTTGGAAATGGGTTTTAGGTGAAACGCCATTGGACATTTTGGTAATGTCCCATTTGCACTGCATGATTGGTAAACAATATCAGTGAGATGGTAAATATTATGTCAGTAAGACATATGAGGGTTATGTAACATCAAAAGGAGTTGGGATGGCAAACCGAGGGACTGTCAACTCAGAGAAGGAGCCCCCATTCCTCATTAATGAAGAAGAGCTACATCTACAAATGAATAAGTGTTCTGTAAACCCTGACTAATATATATACATACATATATGTGTGCAAGTCTAATTGTAAGAATTACTATGCAGAACATATTCTATTTATGTACATTATTCAGATTGCTTGAAGTATGATTAGGACTTGCATAGCTCACATCAATGAGGAGTGCACACCTTTCTGATGATGAGTTATGTTGGGGATGCCAATATTGATTATGCCCTAAAGGAATGGATGCATTCCTGGTGTTTCAATACTTGATAGTGAATGCTATGAATTATGGTTATAGTTTTAGAATAACAATGCTGACAAGTTTGTTTACACTACTTCTGTTGTCAACCTAAAGAGACGCAATTGGTGTTGCACACTAAAGAAGCAAAATAAAAGGTTGTTGTGAGGGGTTGTGGTGGAAGGGTTAATGGGTATGAAAGGATGTTGTGGGGATTTTGATGAAGGGTTGTGAAGGTGTTGATAAAAGGGTTGTTATATGTCTATGGCTCCTTGTGAAGTTTCCTTCCAAGTCGGCGTGAAGGTGTACTGGTTGGAAAATTAATTATTTGATGTTTTGGAGCAGCCTGCATGCTGGCCAAACATCCCAGTCCACAGGAGGATCCCAAGGCTTGTAAAGTAAAAGCAGGACCCTGTGGACCAGAGAGGAAATGTCTAATACAGATAAGTATTCAATTTCATTCATTTCTTATTTGGAATAATAAAGGTTTCAAGTATAATTCCTCTGACAGTTAAGCTGATGCACTATTGTTTCTTTGTTGGAAACCTTGGTCAGTGCAGGAAGTAAGGACCTTAAAAGAACCATAATTGTTTGGTAAATCCAAAGAGTAACTCGTTGGGCATTACTAATGCTTGGTAAACTTAGTCGGCGTGAAGGTGTACTGGTTGGGCATTAACTACTTGAATGTTATGGAGCAGCCGGCGTGCTGGCCAAACATTCCTCAAATACTTGATAATACCCAAACGGAGTATTGGCTTAGCATATTGCTAAATGGGATGTTTGATAAAACCAGTCGGCGTACTGACTTTGCATTGCCTATACGAATGGTTGAGGAGTAGCCTACGTGCTAGCCCGACATTCATTATTGTATCCACGGGAAATCCAAAGCTTGTAAAGAAAAGAAGGAGCCCGTGGAGTAAAGTGAAGACATCTAATACAGATAAGTATTTGGTTATCTTACAACTTCTTGCTTATGAATATACATCTGTATATGATTTGGTTATGATTTCCTAAACTCTTGTTTAGAGATAAATCCTATGAAAATAAACTAAACATGTGAATTTATTCAATGTTTGAGTGTAGGTATTGTTGGAAGCAAGGACTATGAAGGAATCCTAGGGGTTCATGTGGACATGTGACCGTCCTAAAGAGCTCAGCATGAGCAATAATGAGAGATGGTGCTAGTGGGACTGTGTGGGTCCTAGTAGCCAAAAGTTGTAGACAAACCATGTGGAGGGACTCCATGGTTGAGAGGTTTGAAATAAACCATAGACACTAAGTGTCATAGCCAAGAAGGGCAGGTAAAGAATTCACGTTGAGGTGAAAGAGGCTAGGAGCATGAAAACCACAGTGGCGGTGTGGGTTCCAGAATGGAACAAGACAAAGAGGAGAAAAACTCTTACTGTTCTCTCTTTCCTTTTTATTGATGTATTTATAAAAATAGAAAATTGTCGAATGCATGTATGGCTGAAAGTAGAGTGTGTTTATTTGCTTGAAATAAATTGTGAATGCTGAAGTAGTTAATTCCCTGTGAAAGAATAGACATGAATGAGCTCATGTGCCTGTTGGGAAGGCATGAAAAGTATGAAAGTCTCATGGATGAAGTATGGACTACCCATGTCAATTGGGAAATTAATTGATTGATTTTGATGTTTCTGTTATGCTTGGCCTAACAAAATTACAATGATGCGTTTCACAGGTGAGAAAGTGAAGTAATTTATTACAATTGTTGCAAAGCAAGTGTTGCTTGTGAGCAAAGTGAAAGCCAGTTGTGCACCTTGACCATGGCAGCAGACCAAAGGCTATTGGACTTGGCTGAAAATCTCCTTCAGACAATTTCCAAGACCCAAGAAAATCTTGGAGAGATGCTCAAGATACAAAAGGGGTAGAATGAGATGAACCACAAGGTTTTGCAGGACTCTATTTGTCTGCAAAGGGAGGTAAAAAGCATTATGGTGGAAATCAGTAAGGGAAAAGGAAGGGGATCAATGATGAGGCATTTGTCTAATCGATCCATTAAGAAACGTTTTAGGCATGAAGACTCAAAGGAGATTGAGCAGGTAAAGATGAAGCAGCCAATGAAATGTTGGAAATGTGGAGGACATCATTGCCTCCGCAACTTCCCAACAAGGGAACGTCGAGAGGGTAGAAGCCATAAAGCTTTCAGACTTGTGGATGAGCAGAAAGGTCAGAACCAGCAGGAGCAGTTTTTGGAAGCCAAAGGACTTGGTACTGAAAGTTCAAGGTAAATGATAGAATGCAGGGCAGATCTGCAAAATTTTTGAAAATTTTGGATGTGTAAATTGTATATGTATTCCTAAGTCTTGGAACACCGAGGACGATGTTATTCTAAGGGGGAGGGGATTGCAATACCCCATTTTGACCCTTAGGATATATTAGCTTTTAATGTAAATATTGTATACATATGATGTATGTTTTCCCAGCGTGGAGCTCAAGGCCAAGGCCCCGCTAATGGAAGCTCAAATTTTATTTAAAAGGCAAGTATCAGACATTATGTTACCCATGTGCTATTTAGCCATGGAACATTGTAAAAATGATGTAAATAAACATCATGCAATAAAATACCAAAACTGGTTATGGAGGCAATGAATGAGAAGGGGCCATGTGTATCCACTAGGGAGTGGTGAGGGGGTTGTGGGATTGAACCATAGGTTTCCAAATGTCATCTTGAGAACCCTTTTGAATTTCTTTGCTGGCATTTAATTCTGTGTAAGAAGGTTGTTGAAGAAATTAGTCCATGGCTTCAATGAAGCATGGGCAACCCAGAAATTCGTATGGCAGAGTATGGGCTCTGTTTTCTTGTACCACAAGTCACTCTACCTCATGGGAGTTTCTTCTTCTTCATCCTCATGGGAGTGTGAAAGAACCCAACATTAATTTTCATCCAAAAACGAATTCCCAGTAGTGAGAAAAACCAGAAATTGCAACTGTGAAAGAACCCATGTTTTGAAGAGCCATAAATGCCTAGAATTGGTATTGGACAGTGAAATCCAATGGTGGATCCATAGGTATGAACCTTGAGGCGAATTTGGGAGCATTAGCTACCCCAAAATCCATTGGAAAACCCGGTTTTGATAACCCAGAAAACCAGTGACGGGATTGAGTTATTCGTTGTTTGAATGGTGAGAAATCCAAGTGTGGATGTTTGAACAGAGGATTGGATTGCTTGAATTTAGCTTGAGATGTCTATAGCTCTGTGGTTGAGCTCACCGGCTTAGCATCCTCCTCCTTTTTCCTGTTGCATGCTGGATAAACACAACTGTGTGTTGCATTAGCATGACTGTTTGAGTGAAACTATGACTATGAGTGAGTCCATCTAGTTCCTCCTTAGTGGATACACAACCCAGCTCGGGGGTGATCTCTCAACTGAAAGAATACAAGCTGGACAGAGATCTATGGTTGGGTGGAACGTTGCTATCACATAGCCAGTTGTTTGGACAACTTCATCTCAAGATAAGTGTTCTGTGGTTCAAATTATATGCATTATGTGTTTTGCAATGTGTTAATTTTGAATGATAATTATCCATGTTAATGGAATTCATACGAAGTCTGTGCATAGTATGAGAAGGGGGATTGATTCTCTGCATGTTGATTCATCATCTTCCTGGGTCAAATAAGCTGATGCTTTACTGTTTGTGTGTGTGCAATTGTGTTTATTTCCACTGTGTTTATGTTGCGTATGATTTGCACATAGAAGTTTTTAATTATCCATGCATTTCTTAGTAATTTGAATGGGCCTGAGATTGTCAATAAGCCCGGTAAGTTTGGTCACGCTTCCTTCTTTGCACCGGATTGAGGGAAGAGGACGTTACACTTCCTTTTATTTGAACTTCGACAATATCTGGCATAGTGGCCATACTTATTGCATTTGAAGCACTGAATATGAGAGAGACATTTATTCCTATGATCTAGAGGTGGGCTTTATCTTCTATCTTCGTTCTTATTGTTATGGAACTTTCTTCCTTTTCATTTGCCTCTCTTGGCATGAGATGTAAAAGCTTTATTTTCTTTGGATTGAGTGATATGTGGTTTATTCCGAGCTACAATTCGCATTTCTTCTTGGGTGCAATCTGCCCATAAATGATCAAATTTGGGAAAAATGGTTCGTCCACTTGGACTTTGAATAAATGGTTCCCAAGAGGGATGGATACCACTAAGAGTTGTTATAACAAGTTCTCTATCTTCAAGGGAATCTCAACTTGTGCTTAGTTTGTCCCTTATTTCATAGATCCTCATGAAGTAAGAAA
The DNA here is from genome assembly GCA_027924585.1 of Larix kaempferi. Classification (NCBI taxonomy): domain Eukaryota; kingdom Viridiplantae; phylum Streptophyta; class Pinopsida; order Pinales; family Pinaceae; genus Larix; species Larix kaempferi. The sequence goes on from BSBM01000092.1 coordinate 14,951,022, forward strand.
CAATTGATTCGGACTCTGACATCTTGAGATTTGATATTTGATTCCTCAATTCAAGAGTATGATTGATGCTACTATGTTAAAATAAATTATTCAGGGTTTTGAACATCTTTCTAGTTGTCTTCTTCTGTGAGATCTGAGGAACCAAATGATCTTTGATTGAATCTACCAAGATCCTTCCTGATTTGACATCTTTATTTCTCCATTGAGTCTTGTCATCTTCCGCTTCTGGTTCTAGAACCTTCTCATTGACAAACTTCAAAAGATATTTTTCTTCTAAGATAAGAAGAACCCTAGACTTCCAAGAGCTGAAGTTGAAATTCCCATCAAGTTGATACTCAACTTTCATGCCAATCATCTTGACTAAAAACTGCTTTAGAAACCCTAGCAGGATCTAGGTCAAATTTGAAGTGTAAATGCACCCTCCTAGGGCAAGTTAAGAAAACCTCCTTTTCTCCTAGATCTGTGGACAGAATGGCTCAAAACGGGAAACTCTAGTTTCTCCATTCCGGGAGAGAATAGGTCATAAATGAAAATTTATGGATCTGAATTCTGATTCCATAAATATTTGTGCCTTACCAAGGCGAGTTGAGAAAAGGTAAAATCAAGCCAAAGCTGTGTATAAAAGGGTTGAAAATTGGAAACCCTAATTTCTGCAAAAACTACAGCAACTGCGAAATTAGGTCAAAATTGAAATTCACCAAACTGGATTTGCCCTCCACAGAAAGATGCACCTCCCTTAGAGTGAAATTCCTAATGCTCTTTTCAAGCCAAACTGAGGTGGGAAACCTTCAGGATATGAAACCCTAGTTTCCAGCAATGGCTTCTTTTAGCACTGCTCTGAAACCATGTTTTACACAATTCTAGCTTTATAATTAATTGTAGATAATAAACAAGATCACTAAAAGAATAACCAATCACAGAAACAATAGACACAAATTTTTATCCCGTGAAACCCAACAAGGAGAAAACCCAACAACCTTCATGTAGAGATAATCAGTCCGAGAACATAGTACAGATACAATAGAGAGAAAGAGAAACTTATCCAAGTGTGGAAACCCCAAAAATTACTTCTCTTAGCTGCAATAGCAAACTTCTCTCTCTTCTTGAGCGAATTGCTTGTATTGAGTGAGTGACCAAATGAGGAATTTGTCCTCTCTATTTATACACATAAAAGGTGACTTTTTCCCTTACTGGGATGACTTGTCTAACTGACAGGGCCGACTTGTCTTGGGGGAAGATAAAATAACATTTAATAATTATTTTCTTTGTGTGATTTCACCCCAAGGTTTACATTGATTCTTTCAAGGGTTTTACATTATCAAATACATCAATATATTATCATGTATGAGGTACAATAACAACATAATAAAATACAATAAGAATAACTTCCGAAGTTGCATTATTTCCAACAAGATCTTCTAATGGTTGTTCAAATGTTGACTGATCATCATCATCCTCCAGTATTTTATGTGTGAATGTTTCATCTACCCTTACATCTGGACTTTCCACCATCTTCTCCAGTCTTAGATTGTAACATCTATATTCCTTGCTTCGTGTCACATATCCAAGGAAGATTCCTTCATCTGACCTGGAATCAAATTTTCTCAAGTTTTCATCCTTTCTCTTGATATAGCACTTGCTTCTAAATACTGTAAAATGTTTGACAGTGGTCAGCCTACCTTTTCAAAGTTCATATCGAGACACATTGTTGTTTGTTCTTATTTGACACCTGTTAAGAATTTGTATATCTGTATGAATGGCCTGATTCCAAAAAATGTCAGATAGTTTGGAATCATTCAACATTGTTCTGGCCATTTCTTGCACAGTTCTGTTTTTCTTTCTGCTACCCCATTTTTATGTGCAGTTCTGGAAACTAAAAAGGTCTTCTAATACCATGTTCCTCATAGAAATATTTAAATTCATTTGAGGTGTACTCACCTCCATTGTCCTATCTTAGACACTTAATTCTTAATTCAGTTTCATTCTCAACTGCTTCCTTAAAAATTCTAAAACATTCAAATGTCTCTGATTTTTTCTTAAGGGAAATGACCCATGTCATTCTAGTATAATCATCAATGAAGAGAAGAAAATAGGACTCACCGTTTGGATCGTAGAAATCTGTGTGCACCAACTCCAACGGTTTTGTCATAAAGTATTATGTTATCTTAAAACTTACTCTTGTTTTCTTTCCATACATGAGTGTTTACAAATAGAATTCAAGGGATTTGTGATTTTTGGAATGTCTCTTACATGCTTGTCTTTTGTTTATTCTAACCAGATTATCAAAGCATATATGTCCCATTCTCCTATGTTAGAGCCAATTGTCATCTACTTGTCCCATGCAACATTGTTCTTCTCTTTTATCTAGTATATATACATTGTTTAGGGTTCTAGCTGATGTTGCTACCGGTATGCCAGTGTCCTTTCTCCTTAATTTACATTTCTTGGATTCAAATGTAAGAACATGCCCCTGGTCGCACATTTGTCTTACACTAAGAAGATTGTGCTTCAGATTTTCGACAAGTAAGACATTTCATCCTTGGTTTCTTTGTCCCCAAGACTAGCTAAGCCTTTTCAAAGAATTCTAGCAAACCCATAATCTTCAAAACAAACACTGCCTCCCTTTTCTTCCTTAAATTTTAGGAAATTGTCTTTATTTCATGTCTTGTGTTTGGAACAACCACTATCAACATACCAGTGGCCTCTTTTGCTCTGCACATGTAAATCCATACTACATCCTTCTTGATTTTGCTAATCTATCTACGAGGTCTCAGTAGATGTTTTCTTTCTGGGAATACTCTTGGTTTCAATAGGGGATACTAATGGTAATTGATCTGTGCATCCATGCTCTTTATGTCCGTAATTGTGACATTTATGACACTCAACATCTAAATTCAATGGGTTGAAGGAGTTGAAATTTCTTTTGAAGTTCCAACTGGTCTAATGATGTCATTCTTTCTTGTTTCGCGGTAAACATCACTCTTCCTTGCATAGGCTTTTCAATTTTCCGCCTTGTGACCAAAATTATTACAGAAATAACAATTTCCCAAGAAAAGAGTTTGATACCTTGTGTTAACACCCAAAAATTGTTCACCTAGCTCATCCCCCTAGTCACATAACCCATTTAGCCCTTTTTCCTACATTTTTGGCCTCCAATAACCCAAAAATCCCTAAATTGGTAACCAAATGGGCAAAAAATCATTATTTTCCTCATCAATTAATGAAAATCCTTCAAAAAAAGGTTAAAATCCCACAAAAAATGGTCAAAATCCCCAAAAAAGAAAAAGAAAAAGGGGAAATTATTCAAAATAAAAGAAAAAAGACGGAAAACTCAAAATACCACAAACCAATACTAGTGATTTCCCAATACCATGGGTCAATACTCCACCACCCAAAATTGCTATAAAAGGGTGATGGAGGCCCTCCATTTCAGATCCATACATCAGACACTCTTTCCTACCAAAACTCTACCAAAATTCCTATTGAACTCTAGCCTACCTCTTTGAGATTTTGTTCCCATCTAGTTGAGTTTTGGCCACCATTTGAGAATTGGGAGAAGAGAAAGGAACCTTGGAGACCCGGAGCACTACTCTTTGTACAGTTGCGAGGGCCCCCACCTACTCACCTTTTGAGGTAAATGTACAATGTAAATCATTTTTTACAAATTAATACAAAATCAATATTTGATTCATGGGTTCCTGTTTGTTTGTTATGTTAGTGCAGTAATTAGTTAGATTAGTATTTTACTTTTATTTGCATGCACACATTATCCATTTACGAGCTACAACTAAGGGTTCTATAATCCTTAGTAGGTTCCCTTTTGCACAAGCTGGTGTGAAAACACTAGCTACAGTTTTTGGCGACTCCGACCGAGTCGATTCCCATCGATCTATGGTTTGGTATGACCAGTAGTTATTTTTAGTTTTGTACTTTTTGTTTTGCTTGCATTTTAATTTTCTGGCCTAGCCTTACACCCTGTACCTGTAGATCTGGACCTTTCCTTCGTAGTAACTTTCATTATTTCTGTTTTTACGGCCCGACCCGCAATTGCAAGTACCTTTTCTACGCTGTAGAGCGCAACTTTCCTCCAGAAAAATGCGCCCTGAGCGCAATTTTCGGCTCGAAACCCGCGCTCTAGAGTGCGACTTTTGACCCGCAACTCGTGCCCCGAGCACTCCTTTCGTCCTGAAACCAATGCGTCAAGCGCACTTCTGAGCGTAAAACCTGCGCTCCAAGCGCGGATGTTTGCCCGATACGTGCGTCCCAACCGCGCTTTCACGCCCAGAATCGTGCCCTTTTTTCCTGATTATTATTTTTTTGTTCTGGCACGATTATTTTGCAGTCTGCCACGCCCAGAGCGTGTTTTGTTCCTTAACAGACGCATCCTACACCTGTTTTTTTCTCTTTTATTCACCTTGGTTGCACCAACAATCCCTTGATTGCTTGCACCCATTTTCCATTGGTATTTTTCTGCTGTATCATTTGAGACATTTCAATTTGAGTGCATCCTTAGTGCATTGCTATCTCTTGCATCATATTTCATCAAACTCATACATGTCATAGAAGTTAGTACTTTTATTTCAGTTTCAGTTATTTATTTTCAACATTTACTTCTGGTGATATTGGGTTTACACCACTTGTGCACCCACACACTCCTTATAATTCAAGTGAGACTAAAATTGGCTTAATTAAACACACATTAACCCCACTTGGGGACCCAAAAACAACTTTGTATCTAGGTAGGACATTGGATTTAGGCATCCAAATAACACCCCTTTGTCATACACATTTGAGACATAGTTGTTGTCCCTTAGGGAGCCAAAATCCCCTATTATTTATTGGTACAGTTGACACTGATTTGTCGGAGGGCCTCTACCTTAGGAGGGCAAGTGGAAAGACTGGTTCTAGAAGTCTAAGTGGAATACCACTCTCCACTCTGTACTGGAGGACACCAACTCATTGTTCTTGTCATGCATGTTGGCCCCCATACCAGGTGCGCGACGGCCAAAGAATTGAAGTCGCATGACACCTTTCCGGACGTGCCATGAATAGGGTAGCTTAGTTTCCATTCTTCTAGGATTCTTTTACCCGGAGTCCCTCTTGGTAGAGGGATATCCTTTAGCCATTTGGTTCTACATTTCGTCTTTCCTGACTATAAATTTCATCACCCTTTAGGGGATACGATTTGTGTGAGCTTCCATATCCTTTAGATACGTGTTTGCATGCTCCTATACCTCCTAGGTGAGTCTTTTTCTTTCTAGGAGTGTTTCTTATTGGTATTCTGACCATTTTATTTCCGCTCCACTTGCTGCAGCACATTGTTGCAGTAAGTGATTTTTAGTTTGTTGTTGGCCTGAGTGTTGTCTTTTTACGAGCTCTCCTTTTGCACGGCACTAGGATTTTTCAGTGTTTTATCTCCCACGACAATTTTACACCTATCACCATTGATTCACCATGACACTGTCGTCTCCTACGGGGGAAATCTCCGCAGTACAGTCCATTATACCCCACTCGTCATGCTTCCTTGAGATGCACATCTTTGTTGTCGGATCTTCATCCCGACGCCCCTTATTACACCTCTAATTCCGAGTCAGATTCACCTATATACACAGCTCCATCTAGCCCCATGGCCGACGTGAATCCCAACCCATTTTAAGGCGGGGTTATCGGTAGTGGATCCACCACTGGCCCCGCTACCATTCCAACATCCATCCCTGCTAGGCCATCTACAATACCTACGCTTGGCACTACATCTACTACCTCTATACCCATCGTTAGTGGACCTATTCCGACCATTGTCCCTTTAGTACTACTGGTCCCCTTGGGGGCACCAGCCCCTCTTTTCAGATCCCTCCATCCCTTACTGGTGGTCCCTCAATCCCAGTCATGACTCATGCCAATGCACCACCACTCGGAGGAGGTGGCCCCGCGGTCACCACCATGTCTATCACGCAAGCTACTTCAACCATGTCACATCCTCTTGCTATTTTTCCATTCATGGCCAGTCTCAACCTACCTGATCTGGCTCGATTGACTAACAATTCGATACGACATGACCCTATGTGGCCTTCCATGCCTACCAATATCGCTTTGGACATCCCAAATTTTGAGGGAAAGGGTGGTGAGGACCCCCAGAACCAAGTGGTATATTGAATAGCCACATGGGACACACTCCAATTTTACATCCCTCGCTTCAACTTTCCTACAGTTCTTCCAGATCCTCATCCGTTATGACACTGGTGTTGAGATACTCCTATCTTGTAGACAAAACACGGCTACCCACATCACTGACCATATCCATGAGTGGCTCTGTCTTCGTAGTTTGTGCAAGATCAAGTTATATGGGCGTATCTTTTTAGATTGGTTCTTGAAGTCGCTCATACCAGTTATCGCAAAGGATGTGGCATCTGAACGGCCCCAAACCGAAGGAGAAGCCATACTTAAGTCCCTATAGTTTGACCTTATCTATGCACAGTCGGGATACCTTTACACCATTTTACCTGATGCTCCTCACAGTGATTCCTCCCGGAAGGAGACGTCGGGGGCATCCCACACTACTGACGACATCATTGGACATGTTGCATCTACTAATCAGCCATATGTCCATATGCCTCCCACCCCCACCCCTATTTATAATCCTACTCCCAGTCCCATACCACCCACCATGAGCGGTGGTCCCGACCTTTCGTGCACCACAACCCATTTGAGAGAAACACCTTCATATGTTCCCCCAGCCCAAGCCCCTCATTTACATGGACCTTCTTGTCCAGCACACTGCTACGGTCATACTCTGCTAGTATATGCCCCCCCTACAGCATCACCTGCCTACTACCCTCCATCGGCTACAAATGCACTTGCGCAACCTCAAGCCCCTCCCACTTGTTATCCACCGCCGGCTGCACCCGCACCTGCCCAACCACAAACCCCCCTCGTTCCTCTAGGGAAATTTTATTCCCAGTAGAACCAACCTGCCCAATGGAACCAACAAGGACAACAAAATAGGGGACACAGACGTAACCGAGGTAATAACCAGCCTCCTGGTAGAGGCAGTCCACCACAAAACCCCCTGATAATAATGGTGCCACACTGGCTAACCAAAATCTTGATCGACCACCTCGGCAAGGTAAACACCCCAACTTACATATGAATCACCCATGTTTTATTTAAGGTGTCTATGGACATTACACGCACAATTGTCCCCATCTGGTGCGAGCTCGCCAACTCTAGAGTGAGGATTTCCAACATCAAGAACATGTTGCACCTTTGGCACCACCAAACCCCACGCAACCCCACACATAACCTATGGTGTTACAGAACTCCCTACCTACGCAAGGGGTAGTAGCCACCCAACCTTTGGCTCCCCCTCAAGGGGTTTCCGCACCACCACAATAGTTACTTACGCTGCACTTTTTAGTCAACCCATTGACTTAGGTACTCACCACCTTTTAATGATGTCTTCGACTGATATCAACCTTCATACACGCCGTAACCAGTATGGTTCAACCACTGAAACCATTTTGTAGGACAAGGCCACTAACACTACTCCCATAGATCAATCGTTACGTCTACCCCCACCACCGCTCAAGGGGACCCCCAAAGCTCCTCGATTTCCTCTACGCCACATTAATAACAACCCAAATGCTCCTGCTAACCCCAACTATAATATCGTGGATGACTTATCCCAATCACCCACTGCTATATCCGCTTAGAATTTTTAAAGAACTTCCCAGTGCAGCGCAAAACACTTTTGTTTGCCATAGGTGTGATCAACCCTTCTGATTCATGGATGATGGCATTCGAATCAGACCAATATGAATCCTGCATGCCTTCAACCTGTTGATGCCTCGGATATCGTAGCATCAATCAGAAAGGGATTCTCCCCGATAGATTATCCCAATTAGATTATCTACCGTTTGGTATAGGTAATCCGTCCGGTTAGCGGTTCCGGCAACCATGGGTTTGGAGTTGTATTCCAGTTATATCGGTTATGGCCCGATCCACCGTTCTTTTGAATTTTAAGTTTTATAGTGATATGCAAGTGCCTACTCTAAATTTAATCTAAATGCAAAACTGGAAAACATATCTAAGTTTAAGACTAAAATAAATCTAACTATTCCTGCAAGGAGCGAAATTAAAACAAGAGCAATGAGCTGTTGGAGTTATCTTAAAGAAAGAACAGATAGCCATTAAATCTGAAAGAGAAAGCTACAGCAAAGATAAAAGATATTAGAAGATAACTTCTAATTAAACATAACACATTTCATTACTCATGAAAGAGAGAATTCATTTGCAAAGAGAGAAGCAAGATCATTTAATACAAATGAAATAATTCAAGACAGTCATAAAGATCTCACAGTAAAGAATAGCAGACACAGGAATAATCCACAGTGCATCCAATCTTCATTCCAATGCAAAAGGGCGTCCTCTCCAGCTTTTATTAGAAGATTTTATTTTCTTAGAACATATACAAGATAGCTCGTACAAGTCTGAAAATAATTCCCTGCCAAAAGTCCTCTCTATTCTTTCCTAACTTCTATTTATAATGTTACAATAATGCCCTTTGGGCTGCCACCTGGCCCTTTTACACTTGTCACCTACAGAAATTTTCTTCTATAACAGACAAAAATGTGACTCCTTCTCTTACAGAAATTATTTTAAAAGGAAAAGGACAGCTGTCCCGCAACTTCCACGTTTTACACATATGAAAAAAAACCCAAAATACAAAAATAGAATTAATGCTTTCAGCGCTTTTCTTCCTGGGCATGCGCTTCAGTTGGAAGAGAGGAACTCGATCCAACTGTTTCTGCTGCTGCTGCTTTAGGAGAGGCACTCGAACCCACTGTTGCTGTTGCTGCTTCCTGGGAAGAAGGAATCGAGCCAGCTGGAGTTTCTGTCACTGCTGGGAACGAGGAAATCGAGCTAGCTTCCACAGCTATTGCTGCTGGGAGAGAAGAGTCTGTATTTGCTGTCACAGCTGCTACTTCTGCCTTCTTCTCCTCTTCTACAATGTAGCTATACCATACACCAGTATCCCTTATGACTACATTTGTGGAAGCAGGGAGCAAGATTTTCTGAGAAGTTACATTTTTCCTAAGCTCTGCTCCAATGCCTTGAATTTCTGTTACTGCAGCTTGATGCACTTCTTTAAGCAAATGGCTGTGGATTGACGACATTCCGATATAATGTTGGAGGTCATCAATGGCTAGGACATCAATCTTCTTCACATATTCAGTTTGGATGCGCAGCTCTTCCTTCAGCTCAGACAAACGTTGTTCTTTGCCCGGGAAATCATCAAGGGACTGCGGGAAACTCAATTTGCACTTATCATGCACTCCCTAGATTCTTTGATACAGACCGTTAATCTTATCCATTGTCCCTCGCACGCTGGCCATTAGCTTACTGCCACAGTTTCTGCAGAATTCCAAAAGGGCTATGTCTTCATTAAAACCTTCTACAGATTTGAATGGGAGATGCGTGGGGAAATCCACCTTTCCTTCTCTCCATTCTATCTGGCTCAGGATATTTGCCTTAACCCGAGTATGCTTAGCTTTAAGCCTATAGGCCTCTGCATTAACTTCTTTTAATCTGACCACCATGGCCTTGAGCTTGCAAACTTCATCAGTGATTAGCTCCTGAGTGTCATACATTTGCTTCAGGATGCTGCAGGACAGCTCATCGAAAGGAGACATGTCTACCTTTATGCCCTTAGACTGCTCTAATTGCTCAGCTAATGCCAGCTTGTCTGCTTCTAGCTGGGACACTCTGGTTCCTGCATCGATCTTTTCTCCTTCTAGAATCATCATCTAGACTGTCAATTGGTCCTTTTCTTCCTCTAGCAGGTTATACTTGTCTAACAGTTCTTTATGCTCAACGAACAGGCGATTATACCTATTAACCACGAGATCCCTGTAGGCTTGCTCATTGGCCATTGTATGTTGTAGCATGCGAACTCTCTTCTTAGTCGACTCAGATTCTTTAACTATATCAGCCACGTCGTCCAGCGTTGCTCTTGCTGTCTCTACAGAGGCGGATGCCATAGCTAAAGGATCCTTGTTTGTGTTCTGCATTACTGTGGTCTCTCGGTGAGTAACAATATCTTCCTGGAAGAGTCTCTTTATCCTCTCTTCCGATTTAAGGACCATAGCCTTCCTCTTCTTGTCATAAACAAATTCATTCCATCTGGACACAGTATGTTCTCCGATGGAGTATACGGAACGATTGGGAGATCCATAATATCTATTTCTACTTCCGCGGGTGGGGTCTGGACTACCTGAGCTGGATCTGTTCCCACATTTTGAGTACCAGAGACCCCTGCTCAAGAGATGTCTATTTCCATGTCCTGGGTGCCGGAGCCCCCAGCCTGGGCATCTTCAACCGCCTTGAGGTCTTCTTCCACTTTCCTCCCTACTTCATCTTGTTGTTTTCTCTCTTCTTCTTCATCTTTCTGTTGCCTTTTATCTTCAGCCTCTTTCTGTAACCTCTCACTTTCTACTTCTTGCTTCCCTCTCGCCACCTCAGCTTCCTGCTGCAATCTGGAAACTTCATCCTCTTGCAGTAACCTCGCTTCCTCAGCTTCCTGCTGTGCCCTAGCTTCCTCTCTTAACCTTTGTTCTTCTTGGGCTCGGGCATCATCAGCTTCTTTCTCCTTCTGCTGGCTGGATTTCTGGGCCTTGGTAGAGCTAGAACTTGCTCCACTTCCTTGGCGACAGATCCGTAGCTCAGCCATGTTGCTGATGCCTCTGAATGCCTCTTCCTCGGCATCATGATAGTGAGCGTACTCAAAATGAGCATAAATTTCTTTACAATGCTCGGCAACTTTTCCCTTCCTGTCATTCCTATGGAAGATTACCTCGCCGAAGTGGAAGGCTTTCAGCTCCTAAACAAACTCCTCGGTTGAGGCAACCTCTGAGAATTTGTATGCTCCTATGCAGAAGGGCAAAGGCGGGAAAGAAGCCTTATGTTGTTTGTTGAGCACTGCTCCAATTCCATCCAGGAAAATTTGTCTCACCGCCTCCTTAAGGACCATGTAATCTGTAGCATACTTCGGCAAGATATATGGAGCTTTAGTTCCTCCAAACATTCTAAGGTAGGTGCCTTGCTCTGAAACATAAAAATCTCCATAGTTTTCAAGGACTTCCATCGCATTTTTCGACAAGCAGTTGGGCTCTTCTTTGAATATCTGCTCATATAGGGGCATGATGAACCCCTCACAGATGAGCTTATAGCTGGGTTTGTAATTCTGATCCCACAACATCCTGAAAGCGATATAAAACGGGGTGTTGGCCTTATCCCATGTGCAGCCTAAGTTGGGAAAAGATAACTTGGCCAAAACACAATCAATAAGATATGAGGACATGTAGAATTCTGCCTTCTTTAAGGCCAGTCCTTCTCTTGCAGCAACTACCATTGATTCCAAATTTTCTGACAAGAGAGTGGCCCAGTCGAACACAGTTCCTTTAAATGCCACGAAGTGGATGATGGGGACCCACTGAATCTTGTACACGGTGCCATCGGGCATGCCGAATATTTTGCACAACATCAAGGCGATCAACCTGAAAGGAAGTCTCAGATTCTAGACGTCATATTCGTCATTACCTTTCTTCCTCAAATGCTTTCCTGCGACTAGTAATTTTTTGGCCATTTCAATGTTGTTCATCTGGCCCAGCCATTCATCAGTCAGAGCTTGCTGGGGGCGGAGAAATTTATAGGCTGCGGCAAGATATGCGGGGTGGAATGAGGCGATGGCTATTTTTTCGCTGTCATTTATTACTCTTGCCTCCGCATCAGTATGTTGGAGTATCCATCCGATTACTTCACAACATGGGAACAGTTCAGGACGGGTAGAAGCCCTGGCTATGCCTGAAGTTCTGATATTGAGATAAATTTTCTCCTCTTCTAGCAACATATCCGGGATATTTTGGTCTCGGATCATCCTGTAGATGTCACCCCAGCGGATTTCTGGAGGAATACCGGTTGTGCACCTAGTATCCTGGAGTGTAGTCTCAGTCCTAAGTGGTGCTGGATGTGGTTCCGTCATTTTAGCCTTCTTCCTACCACCTTTTGTCATTTTGACTTATCTCTGCTGGAAACCAAATACAAGTCATTATAAACAATGTGCAACATGCTGTGAGATTTTAACAAATAGCAGCACCAATTTAACATGTTAATGAGGTATATAAATAAATTGTGAAGTTGCATGTTGGGAAGCAAAATACACCATTCCAAACAATAAATCTAGTTATAGAGACTTGATTCTTTTTAAAGGGACAAGATTCGGAATGCTCCCGAAAGGATAGGTATGTCGAGGGAACAACCTGCTCTCGGTCTAGCTCTAGGAGAGATGGTAACCTTCGTCATTGTGCTTTTAATGGTTAGTGGCGGGTGAGTCTGTGGTGAAACAACCCTACGACGAAATAAGGGGCCGCTTTTCCTACATTTTTTGAATAGGCGAGGGCTTCAGTCGACCGTCATGGCTATTTATAGCACTTGACCCGGCGCTTTACTGTAGGCTTGAACAGGGGCGATGGCGCCTGGAATATGGCTGACGAAAAGGCTCGGGCGGTTAAAGTTTTTGGCTTTCGGCTAGTTGAACGAGAAACCCATGGGGCCTCGGTGGCTTGAAGGGCGATAAAAACGAAATATGCAACTGGTGCCTATCAGCTACGTCTTAGACGAAACAGAAACGGAAAGGTAATCTAATGTGTAAATAAGACAAAATTAACGGTTAGAAATCCTACCTAGCACCTTGAAGATGGTTGGACGAGGAGGACATGGACGTGGACGAGAGAGCTGAGCTGGAGTAGTTCGGGCGAGGCGTCCAATGGCGTTTGCTAATTGAAACAATAACAATGGCCAACCCAAACCTCAATCATTTATTTAAACGTTTTAGGCACGTGCGGCATTCAATATGGTGGGTGGCGCATTTAACACAAGCTTTAAATTTAACGTACGTCGCGGTCTTTTCAATTGGTCTCGATATGCGCGCGCGACCGCCACCTGCGGGACGGGCTCATGAATTCCACCTGCCATTGCGGGATGATAGAACGTAGGTTTCCGCTGTTTCAAAGGGAAATGGCGAATGGCTCCCGCAGTCTTTAAAAAAAAACTCTCTGCGGGGTTTCGGGAGGAATATCGCAAACGTTTCCGTAGTTTCGGGAGGGTTTCAAGAAGGCTTCTGCAAAAGGCTCCCGCAGTCGGAAGGGAAACTGAAAAACGTTCCGCAAAAGTTCAAGTCTTTCGGAAAGATATCATGGCAGCTTCCGCTGTTTCGGGAGGTTCTCGCGAATGGTTTCCGCAAAAGAAAATTTTCTAAGTCTTGGCCGGGCTTCGAGAGTGCTTCCGAAGTTGCGGAAAGATTTCGCAATTGGCTTCCGTGGAACGGATTGGCGAATGGCTTCGCTGTTTCGGAACGGATAAGCGAATGGTTCTGCAATAAGTCTTTCGGCGGACTTCGGAAAGATAACGCAATTTTTTTTTTTAAAGTTTCTAAGTCTTCGCGGGGTTTCGGAAAAATATGGTGAAGGCTTCCGCAAAAGACTTCCGCAATCGCGGAAGGAAAACCCGAACGGTTCCGCAAACTTTTCTCACCGGGGTTGCGGAAAGATAACGCGAAGGCTTCCGCAGTTGGGGAAGGCTCGGCGAATAGCTTCCGCAACTTCGAGACTTAAAAGATTTTCCAAAAGAGACTAAGTCCCTCGGCGGCCCCGAGGAAAGTTGGCGAATGGCTCCCGCGTTTCGGGAGGATAAGCTGAATGGTTCCGCCGTTTCGAAGGGAAATTCGTTAATAGCTTCCGCAACTTTTAAATAATTTTTCTAAGTCTTTTCGGGAGACTTGTGCGAGTGGCTTCCGCAACTGCGGGAGGATAGCCCGAAAGACTCCGCAATTTCGAGAGACTTTCCCAAATGATTTCCGCAGCTGAGAGAGAAAAAATCTAAGTCTTTTCGGGATGCTTATGATAAAGGATCCCGCCGTTTTGGGAATAAAAGTTGAGTGTTTCCGCAACTCAAGAGGCTTTCTCAAATGCTTCCGTGACTCCAGGGAGAGTTCACGAATTCTGTCCTTAGAAGGAAACTTGGAGTTCTCAACGCGGGATTTTTTGTTGAAAAACAAAGTAACAAAGGAGAAGTGGCGTCCTACAACAGTCTTTCCAGAAAAAATAAAGGAGGGGCCCCAATATGCACAAAAGTTTTGGGGGGGATGTTGCTGCAACAACAATTCGCGAGTTGCTGGCGAACACAGATCTCTGAAAAATTTATTCTCTGTGATCCGAAACCTCATTAAAGACATTCATCTGTATGCAATATTCAGCTGAGCGTTTGAATTTCTGTGAAGGGAGAATGCACTTTTCCTGCTAGCCATTAGGGAAAAGGGGAGCTTTGACCGAGACATCTTTAAAACTCTCAAAAGGCCAACATGTGAGATTCATTTTAGAAGGGTCATCTTTCAGATGGTTACTGCTGTCAAACTCCATAGGATTTGCAACACTTTATCATGGACATTATTGCTCTTGTTCCTCATTCCCATGTCGCTTGCATCCTTTTGGAGGCTTGTTTTTGGACAGCTTAGCTGTTTGAACCTTCCAGAGATATTTTCTTTAGACATGATCTTAGATTTAAGCTCCTCAATCCATAATGTCCTTTTGTGTGAGTTAAAGATTTTATTGATTTGATCAAACCTCACGGACGGAGAGGATCCCATGTTGGGCTGAGCCCTTTTGGACAACCTTCTTGATTTTACATGTCTTTTGCTTTTGTCTCAGCCATGCTTTAATTGAGGTGAGAATCTCTGGAAAACAGACCCTTGAATATAAGCCATTTTGGTTGTTTGATTTGCAGCATGGAGTCATTTCAATACCCTATGTGCTCGAGATGTGCTACTTTCCATGGGTCCAACTTTGATAGCCTTCTTGAGATGTCTTTATGTGTGAGAGTGGGTGGAGCCCAGAGATAGTAATGAAGATGGTCATGGGTCTCTGTTATTTTAAACAGGATTAGTGTGAATAGCAGAGTAGGCTTCCTTCCTTCTGAACATTTCAGCGAGAGCACAACAGACAGAATTTATTCGAGCATAGTTCCGGATTCATGGGTTGCGAGATTTCTTTGAGAGACCTATCCTCGACGAGAAACTCAACCATAAGGGCTTTCAGAAAACAAACTTGTTGCAAAGGTTCAAATGACAATGAAAGAAACAAAATGGCCGAAAATAAAGCAAATAAAGGCTAAAGCAACAATAAAAGAAAACTTTATTTATATACAGAAAGTCTCAGCGAGACTATGCAAAGTATTGTTTCAGGGAGAGGCCATTGAGAGGAAGGGTTACTTCTTCTCCCTCGAGATTTGTCAATTTATAAGTGGATGGGCCTAATTTTGTCAAAATTTGGTATGGGCCTACCCATAGATGTTGGAATTTCGTATGCATTCCTTTACCTTCATGATTATGGTCCCATTTCAGGACTAAGTCCCCAACTTCAAAACTTCTTTTACCGGACTTCCTCTTGTCAAACCATCTCTTAACTATGTCTTGGTGTTGATGGAATCGATATTTAGCTTTATGTCGGGCTTCTTCAAGTTGAAGCAGGGTATTGATCCTGGATTGTAAGGCTTGGCTACCCGACCCTCGAGAGGCTTGGGATAACTGCAGGGATGGGAGCAAGATGTTTGGGGGAAGGATGGCTTCCTTTCCATAGACAAGAGTGAAAGGGGAAACCCCTAATCCATTCTTTGGAGTCACCCTGTCTTCCCATAAGGTGTTTGGGAGAGCTACATGCCAACTTCTCTAGTTTTCTATCACAGTCTTCTTAAGAATTCGAATCAGATTCTTGTTTGAGGATTCAGCCAATCTGTTCCCTTGAGGATATTAATTGGCTGAATAATGCAACTTAATTCCCCATTCACAAACAAATTTATTTATCTTGCAAGACGAAAAATAAGTAGCATTATCAAAAATAAGGGAAATTGGAACCCCAAACCTGGTTATGATGTTCTCTTTCAAGAAGCTGATGACTGCGTCTTCGTTGATCTTGCGCAAAGGGATAGCCTCCGTCCATCTAGTGAAGTAGTCAGTAGCCGCCAGGATGTATAGATGTTGCAACGAAGAATTTGGATTTATCTCTCCGATAACATCTATACCCCACTGCTCAAAAGGTTCAGAGATAATAACCGGCTGCAAGGGCCCTGCTGCCTTAGGCAATTTCCCGGCACTTCTTTGGCATACATCATAGCTTCGTGCATACGTGTGGGCGTCTCAGAATAGAGTGGGCCAATAATATCCGGCTCTCAGTATCTTGTGTGCTGTTGTCTATCCTGAATAATGTCCACCCGCGAGGCCATCATGCAACTCTTTAACAACCTTACTTGCATCTTCCTTTTCTAGACATCTAAGGAAAACTCCATCATAATTATTCCTGAAAAGTATCCCATCAATGATTTGATACGGTGCTGATTTCAAGCGGAGTGCCCTTCTCTGTTTAGAGTTCCAGTGCTCAGGTAGGTATCCTTGTTGTAAATAGTGCACCAGATCTCTATACCATGATTGGGGAGCTGAGAAGATAGGACATACTTCAACCTAGTTTAGCTCAGCTTCATTCTTCCAATGTTGCTCTTCATCAGTCGAGTTTCCCGCAAGTAATTTTCACAGGCCTTGCCCTTTGATGATTGTGGCTGGTTTGAATTCTAAATCATATTCTTGAAGAGCTGTGACCCAGTTCCCTCTCCTTTCTCCCAATTCCTTTTGAACGAAAAGGGATCTAACAGCTGGGTGGGGAACTATGACTTTAGTTCCGTTCTTAAGAATATATGGCCTGAATTGTTTGACTGCTTTGAAGACCGCATATGCATGCTTGTCAACCACGGGATAGTTCAGCTTAGCCCCCTGCAGACCAGTGCTCATAAACAAAATTGGGTATTCATCTCCTAACTCCATCTTTTGGGTAAGTACCGCAGCAAGGGAATCATCCGAAGCAAAGGTATATAGGATAAAATCCTTGTCAAAATCCGGGCTTCTTAAGGAAGGAGCCTTAGCTATAGCTGCCTTGATATCTCTAAATGCATCCTTTTCCAAATCTGTCCACTTGAATTGTATGCTTTGTTTAACCATCTGTTGCAATGGCTTAACAATTTGTGCGAAATCCGAAACAAATCTGCGGACAAAATTGATAGTGCCCATAAAGGACTGCATAGATTTCTTGTTGTAAGGCATCGGAATATTATTAATAGTTTGGACTCTTTCTTGATCTATTGACACTCCCCCTTTAGAAATGATATGACCCAAGAGCTTACCTTCGAGAACTGCAAACACACTCTTCTTGGGATTTAGAGAAATACTATATTTCCGACAACGATCAAAAATATGCTTCAGATGAACAATATGATCTTCCCTTTTCTTTGAAAAGACTATCACATCATCTAAGTATACAACAACACATTGCCCACCCAATCCTCGGAAGGCGATATCCATCGCCCTTTGGAATGTAGCTCCTGCATTTATCAGACCGAATGGCATCCTTCTGTATGCGAAAGTTCCCCACTTAGTTCGGAAAGTAGTCTTGAGGCAATCTACTTCGGCTACCAATACTTGATTGTAGCCAGAGAAACCATCGAGGAGAGAAAACAGCTTAGATCCTGACACCATTTGAAGGATTTGTTCCATTGAAGGGACGGGGTAGTTGTCTTTATCCGAAGCTCTGTTTAAATTTTTGAAATCTACACATAGCCTTATCTCTCCTTGCTTCTTTCTTACGGGAACCAATTTTGCAACCCACTCAGAATGCCGGACTTTGAAGATTATCTTAGCATCCAGGAGCTTCTTTAATTCCTTTTGAATCAGCGGTTCTAGAGTAGGATGCATCCTCCTTAACTGCTACTGAAATGGCTTGACGCTCTCTTTCATAGGTATAACATGCTAAATAATGCGGACGTCATATGTCTTCAGATCTTCATAGGTCCATGCAAAAACATCCCTGTATTGTTTAAACAATTTGATGAACCTATCTCTTTCTCCTGGTGAACAACATTTGCCAAGGTTGACAAATTTTGGTTCTGCCTCGGTACCCAAATTAACTAACTCATGTTGCATTGATGAGCTATTAGTTTTGGTGTTAGCCGGCCTTTTGAACTTACTTTGAAGATCGAACAGCATTTCGAGGGACCTTCCCCCCTTGGGAATGAAATTTCCTTTCTCCTCATCCTTCTTCATCAAATCAGCATCATGCTCTTCTTCATCTATCACAGCTCCTTGGAAGCTGTCTTCGTTTGTTAGAAAGCTAATAATTTGTTCGTCATCATCGAAGACTCTAAAGTTTGTGATGTTATCAGGAACGGAAGGCCTGAAAATCAATTCAATTGAGCATTTGTTATTTGACGGCACCAATCTAGAAGCAGATGTTGCTAACAAATCAACTGCAAAATTTTGCAATCTAGGAACAGATTTTATATTGAAAGCGTCAAAATGAATAATTAAATCCCATACCTCAGCCTGATAACCCTTCAAATGAGGTGAGAGACAATGAATGGTGTCCCTTACCTGTCTTACAACTATCTCGGAGTCACCAAAGACCTTCAGGTAATTAACATTTAAATCAATGGCCTTCTTTAATCCATGTACTAAAGCTTCATATTCAGCGGTGTTATTAGTACAATCAAATTCTAATCTACAGGACAAAAAATACTTGTTTCTTTTTGGATCCATTAGAACACAACTGGCTCCGGATCCTTCCAGAGTTTTAGAACCATCAAAGTATAATGTCCAGAAAATATCTTTAGATTCAACTAAGTTAGTCTCTCTGTGATCTAAATCAGTAACTAAACTAACTATGTTACAATCAACATCATCAGTCCAAGAAAAATGAAGGAGATCGGACTGTTTATCTGATTCATGGCTAATGGCTTCAGACTGATAATTACCCGGATCCATTTCTAAGAAATAATTCCCCAGAACCGAGGATGAGAAAGCTATAGCCTCATTTTTTCTTCTAACTGAGTTACATTTTGCTTCATATGTGGTTCTCTCAGGACTTTAATCTGATTCTTCCTGTTCTGATAAGGCAGCCACAGATGAGACCAATCAGTAGCAAAGTAGCCACTCAGCTTGGTAGACCAGTCCCTACTTAAAATCAGCCCATAGGCTTCAGGAATATCAACCACCATTATGTCAATGAATTGACAGACTCTAGGGCCGGATGATAGTCTAATGAGAACATCTTTCATCTCCCCAATTACTTTGACAGCAATCCTATCTAACTGGATAATTTGGGCTGGAGATGGCACAGGCTGCCCGTTAATTTTTTTACAAATGGACAGTGGCATGACATTTGAAGATGCCCCAGAATCTACCAAACAGTTGTGAACATTGTGATTGAAAATTTCAAAAGTTAATAGGAAAGGCAATGTTTGAGATTTAGATTTCCCACCGATGCTAGCCTCATTAATTTTGGGATCGTCTTGAGAGTCCGTTAATGGAGTGTCGGTCTGGGTTTGTAGAACATGCAGCAGTTTGTCTCGTTGATGGGGCAAGCTGCACATGTCAAATATTGACACATTTGCTTTGACCTTCTTGATATCTTCAATAATATCGTATCCTATGTCAGATTCGTTCCCAATTCGAGCTGGCTGATCTGTTTTGCTCGTTGTGACCTTAGGTGGCTGAACTATGGTGTCAGCGTTTGACTGCTTAGTCGCTGTTTGGATAACTTTGGGCTGTGGTGGGATAATTGTTATATGCCTCCTAGGCAGTTCTTTTGAAACTTTAGGCTTATGAGGAGCTGCGCTTGGCACAGGATCCGCAATAGGGCCTTTGCTGCGAGTAGCAACGTTTACGGTAGAGGGAGAGCTTTCTATGGGATCCTCTTCTGCTAATTCAATCATAGGTACCTAATCCCATAGCACCATAGTAGTGTCCGGGGTTGGTTCCTCTAATTCAGGGCTCAATTCCTCTAGAGAATCATCTTGATCTGGGATCTGTGAATCTAGCATTTGGTTCATGACTAAGCTCATGGAATTAATCCATTGCGGGCAACTCTTTTTCGAATGCGGTTCTTGATGAAAAGTGCAGAAATTTTCCATCCCGATTTCATTCAAGTTTAAAACAGGGGAAGTATTCATTGGTGGATGAGTTTGATCACCGTCTTTCCTCCTTTTATAAAATGGCTTGAAAGGTTTCCTAGATGTGCTAGCAGCCTTATCTTTCTCGAGATCTACAATTTTATTAGATAATTTCTGCATCATCTTGACTACATTTTCCATGTCTGTAGATGGCTCTTCTTTACCTCTAGTGAGCAGCAAGGTCTTTTTACTGGGTGCTGGTTTTGGTTCTGCATCTAAGGCATGTTTAGCAATGCTATCAGCTTCTTCTTCTACCTTTCTAGCTTCTTCGAAGTTCTCTATCAGGGTAGTTTTCTTGGACCTTTTTACGAACATTGCTATGGGTCCTCAAGAGCTGTTGTATAGTATTCAATCAGAGATTCCTCTGCTGGTTTATTAGCTTCGCTGAAATTATTTAAAAGCGTTGTGAATATTTGATTAAAATCTTGAACCTTTTCTTTCTTTTCCATTCTCATGGATAAGAGTTCTTGCATAAGCGTAGCCACAGTCTTTTGGTTTCCGTATTTCTTTAAAAAGAAGTTTTCGAATTCATCCCAACTAGAGATCGAGCTGGGTTGTAGGCTAAAGTACCAGGATGATACTTTTGGCTCAAATGTGTACGGAAACAGCCTGCAACCTACATCTTCATGCTTTACGTTCAAAAGATTCAGAGCTAAGTAGAAACTCTTGAGGTGATCTTCTGCTGAAATGGCTTTCCCTGGGTCGAACTTAGGTAAGACATTTTCTGGATTTTTTGGAAGATTATGGAATGGCCCAGCTAGATTCAGCGCTCCCCTTACTCTCCAAGCAGATACAGCCATGTTTGGATGTGGAGAACCTGGCGGGGAATTGTAAGGTGAATTCTGGGGAGTACTCTTTGGAGTGATAAGTTCTTCAAGGTTTTCTTGATCTGAAATATTTTCTGAGTTTTCAAGATCTGCCTTGTTCAGAGGGTCTGAAATTTCTTCTAAAGTTAAATTCACAAGTTCTTCAAAACTTTGCACAAGAATCAAATCTCGGGTATATTGTGGCTCTTTTCTAGGGGTACTTTTCCTAGGGAGAAAATTTACAGCGTTTAAACCACCTAGCTGC
Organism: Larix kaempferi; assembly: GCA_027924585.1. Classification (NCBI taxonomy): domain Eukaryota; kingdom Viridiplantae; phylum Streptophyta; class Pinopsida; order Pinales; family Pinaceae; genus Larix; species Larix kaempferi. Next base: position 14,972,190 of record BSBM01000092.1, read on the forward strand.
CTAACGTAGGATCGCATATGCCTTCTCAAATCCTCTATTTCTGTAAAAGGGATAGTGTATAAAGCTTCTTGAGGCTCAAGATCATAAATGAGGCGTTCTTGATTTAATAATTCAAGATCTGGGTTGTTTGAAATGCTTTCTTTAAGCGGGTTTTCAGTGACATTTATGACAGTGGGAGATTTTCCTCTATCAGCCATGCACTTTCAGGCCCTCCTTCTAGCGCCAAAAACTGTTGATGCCTCGGATATCGTAGCATCAATTAGAAAGGGATTCTCCCCGATAGATTATCCCAATTAGATTATCTACCGTTTGGTATAGGGAATCCGTCCGGTTAGCGGTTCCGGCAACTGTGGGTTTGGAGTTTTATTCCAGTTATACCGGTTATGGCCCGATCCACCGTTATTTTGAATTTTAAGTTTTATAGTGATATGCAAGTGCCTACTCTAAATTTAATCTAAATGCAAAACTGGAAAACATATCTAAGTTTAAGACTGAAATAAATCTAACTATCCCTGCAAGGAGCGAATTTAAAACATGAGCAATGAGCTGTTGGAGTTATCTTAAAGAAAGAACCGATAGCCATTAAATCTGAAAGAGAAAGCTACAGCAAAGATAAAAGATATCAGAAGATAACTTCTAATTAAACATAACACATTTCATTACTCATGAAAGAGAGAATTCATTTGCAAAGAGAGAAGCAAGATCATTTAATACAAATGAAATAATTCAAGACAGTCATAAAGATCTCACAGCAAAGAATAGCAGACACAGGAATAATCCACAGTGCATCCAATCTTCATTCCAATGAAAAAGGGCGTCCTCTCCAGCTTTTATTAGAAGATTTTATTTTCTTAGAACATATACAAGATAGCTCGTACAAGTCTGAAAATAATTCCCTGCCAAAAGTCCTCTCTATTCTTTCCTAACTTCTATTTATAATGTTACAATAATGCCCTTTGGGCTGCCACCTGGCCCTTTTACACTTGTCACCTACAGAAATTTTCTTCTATAACAGACAAAAATGTGACTCCTTCTCTTACAGAAATTATTTTAAAAGGAAAAGGACAGCTGTCCCCCAACTTCCACGTTTTACACATATGAAAAAAAACCCAAAATACAAAAATAGAATTAATGCTTTCAGCGCTTTTCTTCCTGGGCATGCTGTAACGTCCCCATTATTGACCCCATTACATTCAAATGTAATTGAGGTAATATTGTTATGAAATCATGGTGAGGAGCTCAAGGCCAAGGCCCCGCCATCGATTTATTGATGCATATGCTTTGCGTGCTAGCCAGGCACATTGGAATTTCAACATCATGTAATATGCATTTTAATAAAAATGCCCACAACTAGCTATGCAATGCAACAAAGAGATGGGGGCATGATTTCACAAGGAATTGGGAGGGAAAACATTCAAACCCTTGAATCAATAGAGTCAAGCCAAGTGTCAATGAGAGAACCCATCAAACCCTCAATTACCCATGTTGACTTTTGTACCCAACCATTGATTTCTCCTAAGAGTTGGTTGGGGAAGTTAATGCCTTGGGAATGGGGAGGTATGGCTATCCAAAATCGGGTATGGGCAAGCCACCCTTCATGGAAAATTGTGTGGGTCTCCTTGGGCAAGAATAGAGCCACGAAATTGCCCCCTAAGCCATTAGGAAACCATCCCTTTTCCTCCCTCATGAGTTAGAACTACCGGGGTGTTTTCCAGGCCTGGGGGCTACGTTTTTCTTCATTCTCCCAGCAAAGAAGGGCATTTTTGTGATGTATACCAGTGGGGAAGAAGGGAAATCAAAGGGGGGGTTCAATAGAGACCGTGTTGGGCTGTTGAAGGCTGAGATATTTGGGGAGAAATCGTTTTTCCCCCTGTGGTTGTTTTGCCCATCCTACAAATCCGTTTTTGGTTGAGAACGTTTTTGGGAAAACCCATGGCCATCTTATTTATAAACCCCACTTTCTAAAATGTGTATCCATGCCCTTGTTTGTGCTTACTGTGTGAGAGAAGAGTATGTTGGGTATGGGTATGGGTATCCATGGCTTGGGCTTGAGCTTGAGTGTGATAATCCAGGGTTCAATTGTAGCCTGATAACCCAGCTATGGACTGGCTTGGCTTAGATGGAATGATTAATTGGTTGTGACAGTTGGTATTGAATGAATGTTCCCTTTCCTTGTGCGAATCATGCCCAGCTCAGGGGTGGCCTTCGGACGGACTCAGTATAAGCTGTCGAAGAGCCTATGGCTGGGTGGAACGTTGCAACAACATAGCTAGTTGCTTGGGACAATTGCGCGATAAAGATAAGTGTCTTGTTGTCTATGCATTTACTTCTGCAATGTTTAGATTGATAATTGTTTTTGGATATGTTGTATGCATATAAAATGGTGTGTGTGGATGTTGTTTTAAATTCCGCTGTGCATAGTTTCTTTGATTTACATCTGCACACTCACATTTTTATTTGTATGAATCTAACAATGGGTTGAGATCATGTGAAAGCCCTGTTTTTGGCATCATGTTACCCTGCCATGCATTGGTTGAATGGGTGGGTACGTGACACATGCGCTTCAGTTGGAAGAGAGGCACTCGATCCAACTGTTTCTGCTGCTGCTGCTTTAGGAGAGGCACTCGAACCCACTGTTGCTGTTGCTGCTGCTTGGGAAGAAGGAATCGAGCCAGCTGGAGTTTCTGTCACTGCTGGGAACGAGGAAATCGAGCTAGCTTCCACAGCTGTTGTTGCTGGGATAGAAGAGTCTAGATTTGCTGTCACAGCTACTACTTCTGCCTTCTTCTCCTCTTCTGCAATGTAGCTATACCATACACCAGTGTCCCTTATGACTACATTTGCGAAAGCAGGGAGCAAGATTTTATGAGAAGTTACATTTTTCCTAAGCTCTTCTCCAATGCCTTGAATTTCTGTTACTGCAGCTTGATGCACTTCTTTAAGCAAATGGCTGTGGATTGACGACATTCCGATATAATGTTGGAGGTCATCAATGGCTAGGACATCAATCTTCTTCACATATTCAGTTTGGATGCCCAGCTCTTCCTTCAGCTCAGATAAACGTTGTTCTTTGCCCGGGAAATCATCAAGGGACTACAGGAAACTCAATTTGCACTTGTCATGCACTCCCTGGATTCTTTGATACAGACCATTAATCTTATCCATTGTCCCTCGCACGCTGGCCATTAGCTTACTGCCACAGTTTCTGTAGAATTCCAAAAGGGCTATGTCTTCATTAAAACCTTCTACATATTTGAATGGGAGATGCGTGGGGAAATCCACCTTTCCTTCTCTCCATTCTATCTGGCTCGGGATATTTGCCTTAACCCGAGTATGCTTAGCTTTAAGCCTATAGGCCTCTACATTAACTTCTTTTAATCTGACCACCATGGCCTTGAGCTTGCAAACTTCATCAGTGATTAGCTCCTGAGTGTCATACATTTGCTTCAGGATGCTGCAGGACAGCTCATGGAAAGGAGACATGTCTACCTTTCTGCCCTCAGCCTGCTCTAATTGCTCAGCTAATGCCAGCTTGTCTGCTTCTAGCTGGGACACTCTGGTTCCTGCATCGATATTTTCTCCTTCTAGAATCATCATCTGGACTGTCAATTGGTCCTTTTCTTCCTCTAGCAGGTTATACTTGTCTAACAGTTCTTTATGCTCAACGGACAGGCGATTATACCTATTAACCACGAGATCCCTGTAGGCTTGCTCATTGGCCATTGTATGTTGTAGCATGCGAACTCTCCTCTTAGTCGACTCATATTCTTTAACTATATCAGCCACGTCGTCCAACGTTACTCTTGCTGTCTCTACAGAGGCGGATGCCATAGCTAAAGGATCCTTGTTTGTGTTATGCATTACTGTGGTCTCTCGGTGAGTAACAATGTCCTCCTGGAAGAGTCTCTTTATCCTCTCTTCCGATTTAAGGACCATAGCCTTCCTCTTCTTGTCATAAATAAATTCATTCCATCTGGACACGGTATGTTCTTCCGATGGAGTATACGGGATGATTGGGAGATCCATAATATCTATTTCTACTTCCACGGGTGGGGTCTGGACTACCTGAGCTGGATCTATTCCCACATTTTGAGTACCAGAGACCCCTGCTCGAGAGGTGTCTATTTCCATGTCCTGGGTGCCGGAGCCCCCAGCCTGGGCATCTTCAACCGCCTTGAGGTCTTCTTCCGCTTTCCGCCCTACTTCATCTTGATGTCTTCTCTCTTCTTCTTCAGCTTTATGTTGCCTTTCATCTTCAGCCTCTTTCTGTAACCTCTCACTTTCTACTTCTTGCTGCCCTCTCGCCACCTCAGCTTCCTGCTGCAATCTGGCAACTTCATCCTCTTGCAGTAACCTCGCTTCCTCAACTTCCTGCTGTGCCCTAGCTTCCTCTCTTAACCTTTGTTCTTCTTGGGCTCAGGCATCATCAGCTTCTTTCTCCTTCTGATGGCTGGCTTTCTGGGCCTTGGTAGAGCTAGAACTTGCTCCATTGCCTTGGCGACAAATCCGTAGCTCAGCCATATTGTTGATGCCTCTGAATGCCTCTTCCTCGGCATCATGATAGTGAGCGTACTCAAAATGAGCATAAATTTCTTTACAATGCTCGGCAACTTTTCCCTTCCTTTCATTCCTATGGAAGATTACCTCACCGAAGTGGAAGGCTTTCAGCTCCTGAACAAACTCCTCGGCTGAGGAAACCCCTGAGAATTTGTATGCTCCTATGCAGAAGGGCAAAGGCAGGAAAGAAGCCTTATCCTGTTTGTTGAGCACTGCTCCAATTCCATCCAGGAAAATTTGTCTCACCGCCTCCTTAAGGACCACGTAATCTGTAGCATACTTCGGAAAGATATATGGAGCTTTAGTTCCTCCAAACATTCTAAGGTAGGTGCCTTGCTCTGAAACATAAAAATCTCCATAGTTTTCAAGGACTTCCATCGCATTTTCCGACAGGCAGTTGGGCTCTTCTTTGAATATATGCTCATATAAGGGCATGATGAACCCCTCACAGATGAGCTTATAGCTGGGTTTGTAATTCTGAGCCCACAACATCCTGAAAGCGATATAAACCGGGGTGTTGGCCTTATCCCATGTGCAGCCTAAGTTGGAAAAAGATAACTTGGCCAAAACACAATCAATAAGATATGAGGACATGTAGAATTCTGCCTTCTTTAAGGCCAGTCCTTCTCTTGCAGCAACTACCATTGATGCCAAACTGTCTGACAGGAGAGTGGCCCAGTCGAACACAGTTCATTTAAATGCCACGAAGTGGATGATGGGGACCAACTGAATCTTCTACACGGTGCCATCGGGCATGCCGAAGATTCTGCACAACATCAAGGCGATCAACCTGAAAGGAGGTCTCAGATTCTGGACGTCATATTCGTCATTACCTTTCTTCCTCAAATGCTTGCCTGCGACTAGTAATTTTTTGGCCATTTCAATGTTGTTCATCTGGCCCAGCCATTCATCAGTCAGAGCTTGCTGGGGGCGGGGAAATTTATAGGATGCGGCAAGATATGCGGGGTGGAATGAGGCGATGGATATTTTTTTGCTGTCATTTATTACTCTTGCCTCCGCATCAGTATGTTGGAGTATCCATCTGATTACTTCAGAACATGGGAACAGTTCAGGGCGGGTAGAAGCCCTGGCTATGCCTAAAGTTCTAATATTGTGATAAATTTGCTCCTCTTCTAGCAACATATCCGGGATATTTTGGTCTCGGATCATCCTGTAGATGTCACCCCAGCGAATTTCTGGAGGAATACCGTTGGTGCACCTAGTATCCTGGAGTGTAGTCTTAGTCCTAAGTGGTGCTGGATGTGGTTCCGTCATTTTAGCCTTCTTCCTACCACCTTTTGGCATTTTGACTTATCTCTGTTGGCAACCAAATACAAGTCATTATAAACAATGTGCAACATGCTGTGAGATTTTAACAAAGAGCAGCACCAATTTAACATGTTAATGAGGTATATAAATAAATTGTGAAGCTGCATGTTGGGAAGCAAAATACACCATTCCAAACAAGAAATCTAGTTATAGAGACTTGATTCTTTTTAAAGGGACAAGATTCGGAATGCTCCCGAAAGGATAGGTATGTCGAGGGAACAACCTGCTCTCGGTCTAGCTCTAGGAGAGATGGTAACCTTCGTCATTGTGCTTTTAATGGTTAGTGGCGGGTGAGTCTAGGGTGAAACAACCCTACGACGAAATAAGGGGCCACTTTTCCCACATTTTTTGAACAAGTGAGGGCTTCAATCGACCGTCATGGCTATTTATAGCACTTGACCCGACGCTTTACGGTAGGCTTGAACAGGGGCGATGGCGCCTGGAATATGGCTGACGAAAAGGCTCAGGCGGTTAAAGTTTTTGACTTTCGGCTGGTGGAACGAGAAACCCATGGGGCCTCGGTGGCTTTAAGGGCGATAAAAATGAAATATGCAACAGGTGCCTATCAGCTACATCTTAGACGAAACAGAAACAGAAAGGTAATCTAACGTGTAAATAAGACAAAATTAACGGTTAGAAATCCTACCTGGCACCTTGAAGATGGTTGTACGAGGAGGACACGGACGTGGACGAGCGAGCTAAGCTAGAGTAGTTCGGGCGAGGCGTCTAATGGCGTTTGCTAATCGAAACAATAACAATGGCCAACCAAAACCTCAATCATTTATTTAAATGTTTTAGGCACGTGCAGCATTCAATATGGTGGGTGGCGCATTTAACACAAGCTTTAAATTTAATGTACGTCGCGGTCTTTTCAATTGGTCTCGATATGCGCGCGCAACCGCCACCTGCGGGACGGGCTCATGAATTCCACCCGCCATTGCGGGATGATAGAACGAAGGTTTCCGCTGTTTCAAAGGGAAATGGCAAATGGCTCCCGCAGTCTTTAAAAAAAAAACGCTCCGCGAGGTTTCGGGAGGAATATCGCAAACGCTTCCGTAGTTTCAGGAGGGTTTCACGAAGGCTTCCGCAAAAGGCTCCTGCAATCGCGGAAGGGAAATTGAAAAACGTTCCGCAAAAGTTCAAATCTTTCGTAAAGATATCGTGGCGACTTCCGCTGTTTTGGGAGGTTCTCGCGAATGGTTTCCGCAAAAGAAAATTTTCTAAGTCTTGGTCGGGCTTCGAGAGTGCTTCCGAAGTTGCAGAAAGATTTCGCAATTGGCTTCCGCGGAACGGATTGGCGAATGGCTCCGCTGTTTCAAAACGGATAAGCGAATGGTTCTGCAATAAGTCTTTCAGCGGGCTTCGGAAAGATAACGCAATTTTTTTTTTTTTAAGTTTCTAAGTCTTCGCGGGGTTTCGGAAAAATATGGTGAAGGCTTCCGCAAAATACTTCTGCAATCACGGAAGGAAAACCCAAACGGTTCCGCAAACTTTTCTCACCGGGGTTGCAGAAAGATAACGCGAAGGCTTCCGCAGTTGCGGAAGGCTCGGCGAATAGCTTCCGCAACTTCGAGACTTAAAAGATTTTCCAAAAGAGACTAAGTCCCTCGGAGGCCCCGGGGAAAGCTGGTGAATGGCTCCCGCGTTTCGAGAGGATAAGTTGAATGGTTCTGCCATTTCGAAGGGAAATTCGTTAATAGCTTCCGCAACTTTTAAATAATTTTTCTAAGTCTTTTCAGGAGACTTGTGCGAGTGGCTTCCGCAACTGCGGGAGGATAGCCCGAAAGACTCCACAATTTCGGGAGACTTTCCCAAATGATTTCTGCAGCTGAGAGAGAAAAAATCTAAGTCTTTTCGGGATGCTTATGATAAAGGATCCCGCCGTTTTGGGAAGAAAAGTTGAGTGTTTCCACAACTCGAGAGGCTTTCTCAAATGGTTCCGTGACTCCAGGGAGAGTTTATGAATTCTGTCCTTAGAAGGAAACTTGGAGTTCTCAACGCGGGATTTTCTGTTGAAAAACAAAGTAACAAAGGAGAAGTGGCGTCCTACAGCAGTCCTTCCAGAAAAAATAAAGGAGGGGCCCCAATATGCACAAAAATTTTGGGGGGGATGTTGCTACAACAACACAACCCTAGCGTTTCAGATCTCAGTTTCGATCCGGAACCACATTATCCATCGATGCATTATCAACAGGGGGGCTCTACATGCATTATGTCTACATTTGTGTGGCAAAAGCTCGGATCCCCTCCCCTACAGCCATCCACGGCTGACCTATGAGCTTATGATAGCCGCTCATCTCAGACACAAGGCCTTCTGACCAATGTTCTAGTCCAATTAGCTGGAAAAACTGTCTTGATTGAAATTGAGGTCGTCAACGCACAGATCGACTACAACCTACTCCTAAGACGAAGCTACATGTACGCCATGAAGGTTGTTGATTCATCTTTGTTCATACTTATGATGGTCCCCCATGAGGGACGGGCTGTCAAAATCGACCAGGTCACTTACTATGACCCTAATGCGCCCGCTACACATGAGAATGTCCTCCCCATGGTCGAAAAAATGGTATTTGGTGTGTCTACCCCTTTGATTCTCCCGTCAGGCCTGGAATTTATTCAGAGACTCTAATGGTCTCCACATTTCATTCCTTACCCCCTCCTCCTCCGGTCATTGAGATCTATGACTTGTGTACCATTTTTTCAAGTCTATCGGTCCCTAACTCACAACCCACCACTTCATCAACATCTCAATCGCCACTTCAGTCTCAATCACCATCAGTACCTAGCCACGTGGGAGCCACACTGATCCACACTATTCCTTTCTTGTTTCCACCATCAGGAGTAGTAAGTATGCATGTCATGACCACATTGAATCTCCTGGGATTGACGTTAGGACTTCCCGTATGGTATTTACCTGCCCCTAATTCCACTCCAACGCCACAAGTCATTCTTCAACCGGTCCAACCGATCACTACCGCCAATCATCCACCCCTCGGTCTATTGGAAACATCTTCCCCAAACACCGTCCCTCAATCATCCAAGAACGTTGGGGGAAAAGCCACGCAAACTCATACTGCACCTAATGCGACTAAAACTGTGCAAACCCCTCCTCCAACATGTGCACCTCCTAAGTGTTCCTTGTGCAATGATTTGGGCAATGCAACCCATCAGTTTCCGCAATTTACCAACCTTCAAAAACACGTGAAGACATTGGACAATGACCCCAATAAACCGATTGTCGAACTACCAACCACCCCCCCACCGCATAACAAATCGTTGTGCACCAACCATTCTTGCGTCATATGTGGAGTCTGCGGCCATTACTCTCATCATTGTCCCGACTTACCAGAGTATCGGTTGGTGCATCACGAAATGCGCCAATATTCTTTAGAATCATCGATTAATATCATCAAAGAGATTCACCCACCTGAATATTCTTCCTCAACATAGATTAACACTATTTACTTGATTTCCACAAGTGGCGAACCAACCATTTCCCCGAACTCCATTTGTACCTCTTATGATCTTTCCACACGGTTTTTTTGTAGTGACGAAGAAATCCTTGAAGCCCTAACCGCACCTGACTTCCCTTGGGATGACATGCATCATAGAGCCTACTTCATTCTCAAGGAGTGCACTCATGTTACGGCCAACCAAATTTCATTCGAGTCAAAAGACTCCATCCATAACCAAGTGGACTAGTTCAAGAGCCCCATCCCAGCTCCTAATGCCTTCCAAGAAGGTAACATGCCTAACATCTTGCCCACCATCCAGGTCGATATTTCTGTCACACCCGATCTAGTGGAGAAAATTACGTTAGGTGCCTCATGTACTCAAGACGAAGTGGCTACCTATAAGAAGCTCTTCCAAGAGTTATGTAATGTTTTTTGCTTGGTCATATACTGAGATGCCTGGTCTTGACTCTGCCATTGTTGAACACTGTATTGATACTTGACCTGACATCCCGCCTATCTGCCAAAAGCAGTGGCCCATTCCCCCATCTAAACTACCAACAGTAAAGGCCGAAATTGAAAAATTGCATCAAGCTGGTTTCATTTACCCCATTGCTTACACCACATGGGTTTCCAATATAGTGTCGATTAACAAAAAATAGGGCACAATTCGCGTCTATACTAATTTTCGTGATCTGAATTTAGCTTGTCCCAAAGACAACTTTCCTACACCTTTCATCGATCAACTCGTCGATGCATGTGCGGGTCATGAGATTCTATCCTTAATGGACAATTTCTCGGGCTACATTCAGATTCAAATTCGTAAAGAGGATCAGTATAATACTGCCTTCACTACTCCATGGGGCACCTTTTCCTATCACGTTATGCCAGTTGGTCTTAAAAATGTTTGCGCCACATTTCAGCGGGCCATGACTTTTTGTTTTCACGACTTGGTCCATATTATCCTTGTATACTTGGACAACCTCACTGCTCGATCCAAGAAATGATCCGACCATCTGGATGATCTTCGGAAAGTCTTTTTGCGTTGTCGCAAATATAACATTCGCTTGAACCCCCTCAAGTGTGTTTTTTGCATTCCTGTCGAACGGTTATTGGGTTTTACTTCTTCCCAAAAAGGGATCACTGTTGACCCTTTGAAGGTTCAAGCCATTCTTGACCTCCCATCCCCACATACATTATTCCAATTACAAAGCCTTCAAGGCAAGGACAATTTTCTCCATCACTTCGTTCCTGACTATGCTATGAAATTTCATGGTTTCCTTCACTTGCTTCGGACCAACATTCCCTTTATTTGGGACGAACAGGCACAAGCGGCTTTTGAAGCATTAAAACAAGCCTTGACTTTTGCTCCCTTGATTTCACCTCCTGATTTCTCAAAGGATTTTATCCTTTATGTTTCGGCATCTGAATATGTTGTTTCCAACATGTTAGTCCAGGAAGATAGTGCGCGTCAAGAATGTGTCATATATTATGTGAGTTAGGCGTTGTCTGTTCCACCACTACGTTACCCCCATGAGGATAAGTTGGCCCTAGCCGTCGTCTTCTCTGTTCATAAGGTACGCCACTACATTCTTATGAGCAAAACTATAGTTGTGTCAAACTCCAAACCCATGATCTATCTCTTGAGTCGTTTCCTCCTTCAAGGCCGCATGGCTAAATGGATCGTTATTCTTCAAGAATATGACCTGACATTTGTTACACCCAAGAGTACCAAATCCCTTGCACTAGCACATCTCATGACCGACTTCCCCTCTTCGTCAGCATCACCTCTGATCATCACTAACTTGCTCGACGAACACTTATTCACTATTTTGTCGGATGACCCATGGTATGGCGACATCCTTGTATACCTACAAATGCATAAGTTTCAATCCCATATCAGTCGCGATGATCAACGTTGCCATACGCCATCATGCTTCACGATACCTCCTTCCCAATGATGTCCTTTATCGACGTGGATTCGACACCATTTTACGTCCATGCCTCACACATGACTAGGTTGAATAGGTTTTGAATGATTTTCATAGCGAAGCCTGTGGTGGCCACTTCTCTGGAATGGAAACTGCCCAAAAGGTCATCCATGCTGGGCATTTCTAACCCACCCTTTTCACATATTGCATCAGAGCAGTCAAACATTGCCGCAATTGCCAACTCTTTTCCCCCAAAGCCTGAACACCTCCCGCCCCTCTCCATCTAGTAGTCATCGCTAGCCCTTTCTGTAAATGGGCCATTAACTTTATGGAGTGAAATTCCCCCTCAGCAAGCGGTCATAAGTACATCATTGTGGCTGTCGATTATTTCACTAAATGGGTCGAGGCCATGCCCACATTTAACTGCCAGGGCAAGACCACGACATGTTTATTTTTTAACCATGTCATTACTCAGTTTGGGGTCCCTAAACAACTCGTGTCTGACCATGGTAAACATTTATAAGACGACATTTAGAAGGATTTGTCCACCCTCCTGAAGTTTGACCACCAGTACGCCTCATCCTACTACCCTCAAGGGAACGACCAAGTTAAGGCTATAAATAAGATCCTGAAGACAATCCTCCAATGAACAGTGAACAAGCACAAGTCAAATTGGAACCATATGCATGTTCCTGCACTTTGGGCCTACTGCACATCTACTAAGACCGCCACGGGTTTTACCCATTTTCACTTGGTTCACGGTGTAGAGTCTATCCTCCCTATTAAGTGTCAAATCCCCGCTTTACACATCGTCGTTGAACTTCTCCCGAAAACCTCACCTCTTGAGAAACACTTACTCTTGTTGGAACAAACGGATGAAGACCGATAGGTGGCCTTTCAAATAATTGAGGCTGCCAAACATCGTTCCAAAGCCCATTATGACAAGCGTGTCCATCCTTACAACTTCTAAGAAGGCGACCTAGTGCTCGTTTATGACCAAGCTCATGACAAGCATGGAAAAGGAAAGTTTGAATCCATGTGGCAAGGCCACTACATTATCCAAGCTTGTCTCGACAAGGGGGCATACATCCTTGTTGATTCTGAAGGACACCCTTTTACCAACAGTCGCAATAGGTTGTATCTCAAATTATTTTTCCCCTTAACTTTTTTCAGACCGAATAGTCCATGTTGCATAGTTTTCTTTCCTTTTTCGTTTTCCACTTTTTTTCATTTTGAACCTTACAATTTGCTTCCATGCGTGACCACAGATGGATCATCTTCCCTAGATCTATGTCGGTTTCACCGACGACGCAAGTAGATGGTCTATGAACCTCGCCTCAGCAACTTAGGTATTGTATTCCCCCTCACACGAGTTGATCCATCTCTACAGAGTGTGTATAGGTGTTGCCACCAATAACCAGGCTGAGTACGATGCTATGACCAGTCTCTTGACCGCTTCCCTCTAGTTGGGAATTAATCACCTTCGTTTGTTTCTCGACTCCCATCTCCTTGTTGCCTAGCTCAATAACTTTTACCAGGTACGGGATCCTTACCTTTTTAGAAAATTACTACGCACTAAACAAATGATTAGACAGTTCAAGTTCATTCACCCACATCCCACAAAGTCATAATGGTGTTGCAGACCAAATGGCTAACAATAGTTTAGAATGGCATATAAATCACAACATATAGGAAGTAAACCATAAAAAATGCATCATCATATCATTCACATGCAAATATACATCATATAGGCATACAACATCATAAAAAAGGCTCATCATAATAATAAAATGCATCCACATGCATATATATATCATCAAAATGTCATAGTGTTTATATCATCACATAAGCATCACTGCATCAAGGATCCCCAATAGCTTACTCGTCATAACAATAATCGCAGTTTAAAAAAATTCCCCATGCTCATCGCATTAGGGGGGCAGTTCCATCAACTTCCTATTCATCTGATTCATCTGCCTCCTCCTCCTCCTCCTCCTCCTCCTCATCTGACTCAATCTCCTCGTTTGACTCCTCCTCCTCTTCATCATAAGGAGAATCACCCCGCACCAATGGCCCTCACTACCTTAGTTTCCATAACAATCCTTTGCATCACCGGTCTCCACTCATGTGGAGCGTCATAGCAAATGTCAATCAACTCCTGATCCAAATGCTAGCATCCGTCATCCACCACTCCATCTAGTAAGTGGTAAATCCCCACACGCAATGACTCCAAATTCGTCAAAGAAATCTATTACTGCCGATTCCCACAGTCGGGAGGATCCACTCCCTCCATTCAACCCCTCCACGCCCGATACCCTGCTGGAGGCCTCGATCCCACATCTGCACACATAAGCACATCATCAGTCTCAGTATCATAAAATCCTCTAGCTATCATATATGCTATGAAGTATAAACAACATGATACTGCAAAAATAAGTAGAACCATACCATCTAGTCCCCATGCCTGGCCAGGAGGTCACGGTAGGTATGCATCCCCTCTGTAGTCCATCCCTACAGACGAGTAGTCCTCGATCACCACTGGCAGTTTTTTCCACTGATCAAACAACAAACGCATAAAGAACCGACCCACCAGGCCCCCACCACCGCGAGTCATAATCTCTCCCCATCGCCGCATCCTCAGCTCAGTGGGTCCACCATCGTGTACTGCTCTGTGCAGACGCAACATTGGAACCCGCTCAAAGAAGAACGAGCATATGAATGAAGGGAAACATAAATCCCCTCCTATACAGCTCACCTTGTTCATCTCTCGCCGAACCATTGTCAGATACATCTGTCCCCAACCAAAGTATGTCCTTGCTAGAGCCTGCTCCACCAGCATCATCTGACCTCTAGAGATCCTGTGGGTCACCTTCGACCCCACTATCCGCACTACCAGCGCTACTATGGATCGCGTCTCCAGAATATCTATGTCGTAGATAAGTATAGCATTGTCATGCACATAGGTTGTTGCATAATAGTGTTGCTGAAGTAGATCCTCCATCGAGACATCACTGGGATTACTCACTTGTGTGTCTGCAATCATACCTAACCGTGATATCCCCGTTTGAAAGTACACATCGATCAATGAAATATATAACCACTCCCCCTTTATCACAAATTCCCCCACATCGACATTCCAAAAATCTACCAACTTGTTCAACATTAGCTTTGTCGAACGAATTGGGGGCACCCTGGAAAACTTTAGCAACCCACACCAGGCCAAAGTATCTTGATTATCATCATCATCCATAATGTCTTCCAACAATATCCCGAGCTCTCTCTCTCGCCAGCTCACCCTGGGCATCCTACACACAAATGAAAAAACCCCCACTCAGTACTATGTAAACACCAAACTGTCCCCCCCAGGGTCATGGCGCAAATGTTGGGCAGAAAAGCGCGCTCCAAAGCCCGCCTTTTTCCTCACAGGTGCGCTTTGGAGGGCGCTTTTCCTGTCGAATTGCACGCTCCTCGAGCACGTCTGTGAGGCCCACAGCCACGCTCGGAGCACACTTTTCTCAGATAAAGGTGCGCTCCAGAGCGCGAATGTACAGCCCACAGTCGCAGTCTAGATGCACAACTGTTTGGCTCATAGTCGCGCCCGGGGCACATTTTTTCCCTTGAAAAGCACGCTTTGGCGTAGTTGTTCCCTAGCCACACTCGCCAGGGCTCCCCAGAGGACCAAATCCAATGGAATAAGCATGCAAAATGATAAAAATAGCTTCAAGAGTTACCTACAAGTCACAAAAGTTGATTCCGCAGGACAGATTGAAAGAAATCACAATTTCCTTTTCTGGGCCCCTCCACACTCCTCCCAAATTGAACAGTGAAAATGACATGTGGAGGTGGGCTCCCTTTCTATTTATAGCCCATTTTGACCTTTGGTTGTCTTTGAGCATTCTGGAGTCATCCGACCTCCGTTTTCTGTGTCGTTTGCACTGCCGGATTCCAAATTCCATGCCCATGATGATGCTTGAGATCATTTCTCGCTCTCACTCACTCCTTTTTCAGGCATTTTTTCCACGCCCCCTCCTACCTCAATTTGGATGCCTAGGACGTAGTTGTTTTTTGCCCTACTTTGACCATTTTGTCTATCACGGCCTATTCACGAGCCCTCCCTCCCTCCATACTGCAGTTATTACGTTATTTTGCCACCATTCATCTACCCGCAAGGAGGCCCCATCAATGTCCCCCCCTCACCTTCTTCTTTGGTTCTCATACTTGTCCCTTGTTTGAACACTTCCTCCTTGCTTGGATTTTTCATATGTTCGGTATACTTTTATACCTTTTTTGGGCCGAGCAAATCCTTTACGAAAAAGGCACTTAGGGAGTTTATGTTAAGTAATTTTTTGACTCCCTAAAGAATGAAAAGATCGTTGAGCAATCTTGCTTCCTTTCATGCTCGTTAAAGTATCTGAAATGGCGTCTATATGGTATAAGTTTAACCCTTTTCCGGACCTGGTAGACTAATTACAAAAAATGAATACTCTAGTCACATAGGCTAGAAGAGTTCTCTATTGCATACTTTTATGCTTTTTCGATATTTGGGGACTAACACAAGAAAAAGAACCCCCTCGAAGTCTTCTTATTGCTTTCAGAATCTCTAAAATTGAAAGCGACCACGAGAATACACCGTCTCGGGCTCGTACAAATCTACGCGACGGTATCCTTTATAGCACACTTTTATCCCTTATTCGAGCTCCTTAAACCTTTTTATAGCAACTTGAGTTTTTGTTCCCATCTAGTTGAGTTTTGGCCACCATTTGAGCATTGGGAGAAGAGCAAGGAACCTTGGAGACCCGGAGCACTACTCTTCATATAGTTGTGAGGGCCCCCACCTACTCACCTTTTGAGGTAAATATACATTGTAAACCATTTTTTACATAGTAATACAAAATCAATATTTGATTCATGGGTTCTTGTCTGTTTGTTATGTTACTACAGTAATTAGTTAGATGATTTTTTTACTTTTATTTGCATGCACACATTATCCATTTACGAGATGCTACTAAGGGTTCCATAATCCTTAGTAGGTGCCCTTTTGCACAAGCTGGTGTGAAAACACTAGCTACAACTTGTAGAGGAATATATTCCAATTTGCATAATGCCAGTCCTTATAGGAGGTAAGCCCATGTTCTGTTCTCTGAAGCTATAATCTCTTGAAGTAAAGTCTTTGATTACGTCTACAAAACTTCTCTTAAATATTGTCTTATCAGATAGTGGTCTCTGATTATTCATAATAGTTTCCATGACCTTGGTATTGTTGCTAAAATTTTGTCGAAAACCCAACTGAGCATTTACTTCTTGTACTTCCCTTTTCAAAGAGGTGATTTCAGCCTCCAATTTGTTGTAGTTTTCTTCCTTTTGTATCAGTTGTCTGGTTATGTCTGATAGTTGTTCCTGTAGATATTTATTCTTCTTCCTTGATTTCTTCAGTTCATCTAAATCATTAATGATTTCTCCTTCAAAATCTATTTATGTGTCTTCTAATCCTTCATTTTTAGAGCCTTATTTAATCTCCATGAAGAGACTTTCTTGATCACTTTCATCAAATGAACTATTGTCCTCTCTTGAATACAAACTCTTCTTCATTTTATGATCAACCCTGGATTGTTGGTGTGACTATCCTATCCTATCCCTGGATTGTTGGTGTGACTATCCTATCCTAGCCCTGGATTGTTGGTGTGACTGTCCTATCCTAGCCCTGTATTGTTGGTGTGACTCCAAGGATAGTGATTGTCACTATCCTTGGAGTCCTTGTAGGGACACTTAGAAGCAAAGTGACCTACTCTACCACATTTAAAACATTTGAAGGGTAACTTACCTTTGTATTTTCCCTTGCCTCTTTTGAGATTCTTCACAAAATTGGCTTCCTCATCATCTGATGCATTAGAGAGACTTTTGTTGGAATCTTCCCTACTTTCTCTTGTCTTCTTGGACGCCTTGAACACTGCTTCTTTTCTTATAGGATTTTATTTTTCGGTCCTCATCTCATATGTTGTTAGAATTCCATGAAGCTCATCCATATTTAATTAGTCCAAATCACTTATGTCCTCCAAAACTGATACCTTGGGATCGAATCTTATTGGAAAAGACCTTAATACCTTTTGCACAACTGCCTCTTCGTCAATTTGTACCCCAAGTCCTCTAATTGCATTGAAAATCTCATCCACTCGAAGGCGATATGATGCAATGTTTTCTTCTTCCTTCATTTTAAGGGTTTCAAACTATCCTAAAAAATTTTGCATTTTTGCTTTCTTAACTTTCTCATCTCCTTCATAGATGTTCTTGATTTTGTCCCATATCTCCTTTGTTTATGTACACTACATAGCCTTGGTGAATTATGAGTCTATTAATCTGCATAGTACTGCATTTATGGCCCTTGCATTGCATTCATATTGTCTCTTGTCAGCTGCATCCACTAGAGGACTAGTGGGAACTTTGTCACCACTTAGGATAGATTTCCATACATCGGCTCCAAGTGATTGTAAATACACCTCCATTTTTATGCTCCAAAAGGTGTAATTAGACCCATTGAATCTTGGTGCTCTATTTGTGGAAAGTCCCTCTTGCCCTATCCATTTATGCCCAGTAATATTTATCTTCCAGCTGTTAAACTATTACTAAAGCAACCCGCTCTAATACCAATTGTTGGAATTCTTAATGATATTGAAAGGGGGGGTGAATCGGTATCATGCATAGATTTACAAATTATTCACTTTTAAAACATACACCAATATCAATTTAACACCACATCAATAAAAGCAAAATGTGCGCAAATATTTGAAGAAACTTGTGTGTGTGTGTGTGTGTGTGTGTGTGTGTAAAAATGAAAGTACAGAGAAAGACAGGAGACACCAATCTTCACTGATGTGAGCATAGACTCACTCATATATTCCTCTAATTGTGACACCAATCCCAATGGCAAGCACCAACTTACAGACTGTAGGCTTGAACCTGTGAGGACACCCATCCTCCGCGCAAGCACCAACTTGTTGAACCAAGCTCCGGCCTGTGAGGACACCAATCCTCTGTGCAAGCACCAACTTGTAGTGTTCAGGCACCAACCTGAGTGGAGACACTGATCTCCTTTCATTGCCCTGTCCAACCACCCTAAGAATTAGATAGTACAGATTTCTGACTTCAGGTCTGTGTGCACAAAGCTTTCACTCTACTATACCAACTACGCGCTCTTCCATTGGTTCAACTCAAGATATTGTTTCTCTGACACTAAATTATACCTCTGATACACTCTTCAACATAGATTCCACACACATATATATATCCACATGTTTCTTGCACCTTTTCACAAATGCTCAGATATGCACGTCTACTCCTTATGTTCCTGCATTTCTTGATGCCTCACGCATTTCATCAAATCATGTTTCTTCTGATTCCCCTGAGTATTTCATCTGATTGAAGCTTTCCAATTCATAATATTACTCCATATGTTCTTCCAAGCTTACTTTTCACTCCTTGACTTCACTTGTTATTTATACTCCACTTATTCAAACAATGCGTCCATAAGTTGGGGCTTCTCTAAACGGTATCACCCCTTCTTTCTTTCTTTTCGGGCAAGCTTTCCAAGCATATGCCACTTGTCTTAACCCACACCAATGAGGTATCATGACTTTGTGGGTCCTGCGCACACTATTTCATTAGCTTGATGGGACTTACGCACTTGGAGACCATCACTGGGTGAGTATTGCATACTGGAGTACCATTACTTGGTGGGTCTTGTGCACTAGCACAAGGACACTAAGTCCTCTTTTGACATCAACTTTAGAGTACGACTAGTTGGTATTTAGGTCTTGCACACTTAGTTTTATGTACTTCTTCAAACAAGAACATAGACACTAAGTCCACTTTGACATCAATGACAACCAAAGTTCAACAGCCTGAAGGAAGAATGTCATGTAAGCACCCAACTAAGGTCAAGAAACCACTCAATAAGCCATCTCCAATTGAAAATCCATCATGAATCATCTAGGGGTTAATTACACACCATGTACCCCAATTATCATGAAGCACCCCGAAATATAACACTCCCTCTAAATGAGGAAAGTGTTTTCACCAACACTTGTCAACTCCATCCATAACCCCATCAAACCTGCCACATACAAATATATACATGTTTTGGTCTTGGCAACAACCATTGTCTCCTAAATAGGAATTGACACCCATCCATCATATGATGCTATCACAATATCTTGAACCTCCAAATATCACTAACCACTTGTGAATTTGAAGGACAATATTGAGGATCATAAGCAAATTTCCAAACTCTAATATCCCTCAATTCAACATCATGGGTAAGAATATCCAGACACCACATCATGAGTTGTTTAAGACACCTTAGAAATATAATCACATCTCCATACAAGACCAAGACAAGTGGATTACATCTATCAAGGTCACAAAGATATAAATTTGTATAAGTCAACTCATTGATCCTAAAACACTAAGTTCATGGTATAGGTAACAATCCATGCATGACTACAAACAACCTATGAAAATGAGAAGCCCTCTCTTGCACCTCAAAACCTCCAAAAATTGAGACAACCCAAACTAGGTCAACTATGTTATCTTGAAATAATACTAGATCAAGAGTAACATTACAGTCAACTCCCTTTGTCTGGGAGAATCCAAAAACCATGTCCCTATACTCCATAATCATCCCATAAGTTGAAATCATGGAATTAACCCTAGAATCATCATGCATCATGCATCATGGTTCACACCTATCTTCCTCAAGAAAATTGGACGACTCATGGATGGAAGAAACTGATGTAATATTACTAGCATATTTCTTATGAGGTATACTCGCCCTCACTGAAGATATGTGCACTCATACATGATCTCTAACCTCTTGAAAACTAGAAGGCTCATCCAACCTCTCATTGGAATGTACAAGCACCATTGGATCAACTTGAATTAAGCCACTCTCTCTCCCCCCTCTAGACAATGTCCTCAAACTAGCTAAACTATAATCATTAATGTTGCATTGTTGACCCTCAAATTAAAATCTCCATTGTACACTTGTCATACAATAAATTGAAAGAAGATTCTTCTTCAAAATATAAACCAATAGAACATCACTCGAAGGAATTTGAAAGGAAACTGAACCAACTCCTCTTAAGATAAGCATCATCATCACCAAGCTCCACACTCATCCCTCCATCTTGCTCCTAAAATCCACTGAATAGTGTCCTGTCATATTTCATATGTCTGGAATCTCCATTGTCCATATACCATCCAACACTAGATACAATTTTAGAGGATAAGCAAGAGACCATGGAAAAGGAAGTGTCAAACTAAGAGGGATCCTCCTCTACACCATCTACAATCCCAACTCCAACCTATTTCACTCCATTTCCTTTCTTCAATGGAGATTGACTAACATAGTGTCCCATCCCATGACATTGGAAACACATCACCTTACTCAAGTCCTTTCCTACATATTTACCTTCCTTCTTCTTGTAGGTGTACTTGCTACCCTTCTTCTTCTTATCAATGGAACCAAACACATCTACTTCCCCTCATTTCCCTAAACAATACTATAACATGATTTTTTCCTACACAAGATCAGTCCATAGATTTGCAATATTTGGTAAGGTCTCAAGTTCCATGATTGAAACCACAACACACTTAGATAATTATACTCATAATAGAAAAAGGAGAAGGTTGGCAGTATAATCATACTAACTACATCTATAACATTTTGCTTATGCCTTAAATTTTTGCAGTCTTGTTACTATTCACAAAAAATTGAGTTGATGCAATTTGCACCATTAAAACCATGTAAGTTCAAATTTCCAGACTTCATTTTTTCTTCTTTAGAATAGACCAACACCAATTATAAAAATGATTTCAAGTCTTTTTTTCTAGAATACATATCTTCAGTCTACTTCTGTTTTTCACCTTTCTTTCCCTTCAAATTGCTTGCATCATAATTGATGCACCCCTAACTCTAACAACAACACAAGCCCATGTTGCATGGGAAATAAAGCTATAAGCATATAGAAAGATAGGTCACTAATTTCTAGTAGACAATGCCACCAATTTTTGTTCCTACCAACTTTGACGCATATTCGCAATTTAGACATGTATTTGTAGAGTATTTTGCAAGATTCATAAATCTAGGAAAATATATACATCTACTCTCGAAACATGTATTTTGCAAACCTAAATTTGATTAAAGGCAATTTCTATAAACTAAAAATTTAATTATATTAATTTGAAGTTAATGAACTTTCTCATTTTCAAGCGCAATTTTGTTTCTGGTTCAATCACTAAGAATCATTTTCATCTTCTTGCCAAAATTTATAGATGACAAAATATCATAACATGGATCACAGCCTCTTGTTCATTTCACAATTGGAATAACAAATTATTATAAATAAATAATAAGATAATTATTAGGTAAGACTCTACTTTCTACACATAATGATACATTAGACCATAAGATAGAATACGTTTAAACATAACTTTTTAGATTCCTTATGCTATTCAAAATCACTAGATATTGAAACGAGATCATTGAGAAAATTAAATGCCACGACACATTCAATAAAATATATCATTAAGATATAGTAGAAAAATAATCATAGTTAAAGTATCGTTAAGCAACACATTCAACAAAGTATATGAGTGAGCTATAATAGAAAAAAGAAATCACACTTAGAGCTTATTAATGGTGGTTGAAAATACGATGAAGACAAAATGGCATTTTGTTGTAAAATTACAATTCCTTATTATTTTTATATATTTAAAGATGAGTTAACTTATTTGACCATATTATATATATATCTTATAATCGAATATTTAATTTGTGCAGGATGAAATCATGTGTGAAACATCAAAAGAAAGCATGTCATAGATAATAATAAAAAATATATATATATATATTAAAAAGAAACTAAAAGATGATAACATTAATGTTAAATATGTCTAATTGGTGTTCAGGCTTGGTATTTCAAATATTGACTTTATGAATGCATTCAATTTTATTATTCCAATAATTATATACATTTTTATAATATAATTATAATAAAAAATTTAGTATTTATGTATATTTTTCTTTTGACAATGCTTAATATTGCAGAAAGGATATAAACACCAAGAAGTTGATAAAGTGAAAGTGTTAGATCCCTATGATGGTGATGTTGTTTACATTGGACGAATTCACTCACTTTTTATCATCCATGGAATGACATTGAGTCATGAAGATAATATTGTCAATACTATTAAGGTCACAAGTGACATCCCTTGTTAGGGAGAATAATCCCTAATGACTAGGGTCAGGTCACTGACAGGGCACATAGAAGATAACAATCTTCTTTCCAAAATGAATAAGACATAACTAACTAAGGAAAACATGACTAAAGAGGACCTGTATCCATTTGGTTTTCCTTTTCAAAATCATTGCACACAAATCCAAAGATGTTCCTTATTGTTTCAAGCCTTTTTTAATGATCTGCACACAAAACAACAAATCCATCCTTCCTCAAATTGTTTTGGTCGGAATAATGTAAATCACAATAATCATATGAATTCACTAACGTACTGATTCTAATTAACTTATCAGGGAGTTAATTTCACCACCAACTATACATGAAAATGCAAGCAATGCAACATTTTACAATCAATTTTTTTTTTCGGCGGGGGGGGGGGGCGGGGGGTGGGTGGAGAGGAAGAAAAATGATTATCACACTTCATTAATAATGAACAAAAAATACAATTATATCTAATCATTCATTGTCGGCACCTTCGTCACCAAGATCATAATTCTTCCTACTTGGACCACTTGTTAGCACATAAATTCCACACAGCTATGACATTTCGGAATTTGTTATGAAAAGTCATCATCAACATACAATATGAAGCTCACAAAGTTTCATTTTCATCAAAAATCAACATGTGGAATGAAGTTATTTTGCATAGTTAAAATTTTGTTGACTCGCGTAGCTTCATAAAAAGGGAACACGTGCAACATCACACAGAAAATCCTTTGAAATCCAAACAACTATGCATACCTCATCATTTCTATGGTGCATTCAAAGCCTCCCAACTGCATTTTGAGCACCGAAGAGGCTCGAATTGGCTTCTACTAGATACTTGGGCATTCAATAAACCCATCTTTGTACCTAGAAGTCACTTCATGGATAAGAGCATTCACATCTTGAACCATCTCTTTGAAGACCTCCAATTTGGATACAAAAGGAAGCCATGGGCATGTATTCCACAAGAAAAATGTAGAGCAAGGCTATGCTACAAGAATTTGCTTGGAGGACCTCTCTTCCATCCACTTTCTTTCCATTCATTGACATTAATTTCAAGCTCCCTTGACTTCTTCCTCAAGAAGTAAGTGTTTTCCTTCCAAGTTAGTTAGAGAGCAATTAGTGAGAATTCAAAGGACCCTCCCAAAGCGAATGTCGGTTTCCCCTTGCAAACTACATTCCTCAAGGTGATACTATTGTATTCAAAACTTTTCCATTGGACATTAATCATTTGGTTGAAGCTCATCTCTTTGTTTTGTCTCCATATCATTTTGGGAAGTGTAATCTTAGAAGTAGCTCTTATATTTGTTGTTATTTGTTTTATGGCTTCAACATTATAGTATTTTTCATACTAACCCACTCATTTACTGTTTCCTTGGTTGTAACCTACAAGGAAAGGAGATTTAGCTCACCATTGAGTCATTTCTCCCACAATAGTATTGGCAACTCCACTTTGTGATTTTCTTCTTTATTTTATCATCTATAGGTTGTCTACTTTCTTTTTACTAATTTGGAGCTTGTTGCGGGATCATACCCTTGTTGTTCATACTGTTATTGTAAATGTAACTTCGGAAGATATTATTTTGCATATTATTATTATATTATTGTTGTACTTTTATTGTACCTTTGTCCGAGATGTTTTTCCTCCGTTCAGGGATGTCATTATTGTATTTGGTCATGTAAGAATATCGAGGTAAAACCTTCATTGTAAGTAGGGGAAATAGTCCCCAAAAGGATAAATGTAAAATGTATTTTTGAGTCTCCCTAGGAGAGGTCGGCCCAGTTAGTTGAGGAAGTCGGTCCCATTGGGGATTTAGGTCAGTCGCACATAAAGTATAAATAGGGAGGTGCTCTCCCTCATTTGGACACAAACCAACAATCAAGTTCGCTCCAAGGAAGAGAAAGACAAGTTCATTGAAGAAGAAGAAGAAGGAAGCTGCAGAAGTCATCTTATATTTGGGTTTTCTATCTTGGTTTGATATTGTACTAAGTGACGAATCTATTACTGACGAAGTTGTGGGGTTTTCTCCTTTATGGTTTCCCCGAAGAAAATTCTTGTGTTCTTGTGTATTGTTGTGCTTGTCTATCTTTCAGATTAAATATCTAACATAATTAAATTAAAGTGCAAACACTAACACATACCCTTAAAGAATGAGTTTTGTATATCACAAACCATTTTCTTTTCATTTTTTAGCCCACATGGTACTTGGTGTCTGTTCCAAGTGAAATCGCACAATCATTCTTTCAACAATTGCATTGCCTCTCGGGTCATTTTTTCTTTTAGTCGCATTGATTTATTGTGTGGCCATTGTAAACCCGATCCTGCACTGTCGCTTGAGTTGTATGTTTGGGTAGTCACACTACTTTAACGTGTGAAAACTCCAATTCTCAGGTCACACGACCACTCGACTGTGAGCACTAAGATCTGCATGACTATAACAATATTAGGTTTATTTAGATTTTTTTCATCACAATTGCAGTCCATAGGGTTGTTCACACATTCTAAAAAATTTAAAAAACAAGCACAATTTGTTTTTGCTTCCTTAGTCATTAGAACACCCAGTTTAAACAATGGGGGGAATCAACGTGCAACTTCCTTTTTTATGGCTTGGGATTTAAGATTACCCCTAACCTTATAGCCTACACTAGAGTAAACTACACATATTTATTTCTTTTAAGGTTAAAGGGAATTATTAGTTTTGGAAATTTGGGATAAACTTACATTAGTTTAAAATTTTGTCACTTGCATATTTATTTTTCAAATCAATTGAGATTAGTCCACTCTTCACACAAACAAGGGACCTAAAAGCTCTTTAAATCTTAGTATGCTCTTTACCGTGCACCCCTAAAGTGATCTTGGGAAATCAGAAAAGACTAAGTGTGAAATAACTTCCTTTGCACATTTTGTTTTAATGTATTACTTGCAATCATCCAAATGACAGTTAGGAAATTAAATTAGAAGAACCCAGACATGTTCACATCCTCTACCTTTATTTTTCCAAGTTCAATTGCAAGTTTATTTTGAAGCATGTTTGCCACACATATGTTTTAGCAATTGAATCACACATAAAGGGACCTAAAGACTCTTCTCAATTAAGTATGCTCTTCATCTTGCACTCATAAAATGATCTTTGATGAATCGAAAAAATTGAAAGGTTTGAAATACCTCCCTTTTCACACAATAATTCCAAACTTAGACCCTTTTAAAAATAAATCAGCATCTTAATCCTAAACCGAATTGATTCATCTATCAATAGGTCACCTAACAAATTATAGTTTAAGTTAGGATTGTTGGGATAGGCATCTAAACAATTCCCCTCAATCTCTTTCACGTGAAATAGTAGTTGTTGTTTTCTTTAGGGGAGATTTAAATCTTGTAATACCAAGTGTGAAAAAACCTGATAAGAAGGTGTGGTGCCCAAGGATGCTAAACCGGATTTCACGCTATTTTTTTTCACTGCGTCAAGCCACCCAAATATATACTTGATAGTTTGAGGCCAAACCACTTATTCATAATTGAGGCGGGTATCTTAGAGGCCAAAACCTAGGATTACCACTAGGTGGAATTTATGGAATACATTTTCACCTTAATCATATTTTTTTGGTTGTTGGAAGTGTTGTCTATCCCTTCAGAATACAGCCCTAACACCCCCCATTATTATTGATTCATTCACACCTTCATTAGTCATCTTCGGTGGGTTCACAACCATCCAACAAAAGAGATACTGGAAGGCCTAGTTACAACACTGAGAAGAAGAGCATTAATTCAATAGGATCACATCATTGTTTCCTTAAATTATAATGAACTTGGCATAAATAAGAAATGTTAATTCTAAAACAACATTAATACAACTTTAAAAGACACACACTTGCACCATTATGTGCATATGTTATCTTTTCCATCATATTGTTGCATTTGTAGATTATAGTTGTCTCTTATTGAGTGCATCACAAAACTTTCTTCCATTAAAGAAGGAACCATAGTGAACCTACCACCATCTAATCATTTGGCCTTCCTCCTATCAGTGGATGGGTTCCTACTACCATGTCCCCCATCCTCAGCATGGGATACCACCACTGAGCATTCACACATGTGCATCTATGACCAGGTTGACTATGCTTGGACATACATTGCTCAATAAACCCCCCCCTCTCACACATATTCAAACCCTTCCATGTCTAATGGAGGTGCACCCTAACCACACATAATGGTCGGGCCTACTCAAATGACCTTGTGATTCATGGATAACTTAAATCTCTAGAATTTATGAAAACTCGTCGATGATCCTATCCGCTATGATCCAACATGGCCTTTCATGCCACTAAAGTTATCTTCATACATACCTAAGTTTGAAGAAAAACATGGGGACAATATCACAAACCATGCAATGTCATTTCACTTACGGTTCCCATCCAATAGCATAGTGGAAGATACCATCTATCTTTGATTGTTTTAGAGGAACCATACCAGAACAATGGTAAATTGGTATGGCAATCTTCCTGCAAACACTCGTGAAAACTTTGAATCCATTGTCACTATCTTCCCCACTTTTTCAACTCCATGTTTTCCATGACCTTGGACTCAAGATTCTTTCAAAATTTAAGCATAACACATCTACTCACATCGCCAACCACATCCATGAATGGAGTCAACAATGCACGTTGTGTAAAATCAATATGTAGCCCAATTTTTTGTTATATTGGTTCCTTAAATCCCTCCTCCCAATAATTTCCAAGGACATCGCATGCACCATGTAAAAGACTCAAGATTAGGTTATCCTCAAATCCCAACATTTGATTTAATTTTTTCCTAGTCTAAGTGTTTATACATAATAATTCCTGATACCCCTCGGAATCGATCTCTGGAGAAAACCACCTACATCACCTCACATGCTTCCAACGAAATCATTGGTTCCATATCCCATCAAGGGAATGCACCTAACCCTTATGGGACTACACCATCAAACAAACAACACTGTGCCCCCCCTCCACCACTAGTTGTTAGTGCTCCACCAAGTGAACTTAACCCACTTTATGGACCACTAACATATGGACCATATAGTCCTACTTTTCCAAACACAAATGCACTATGAGACTTTCGACTCATGAATCTAGAAGTGAAATGAAAGAGTAATACAATTAGCAATAGATACAAGAGAAAGAATGATCCAAACAAGTAATCTTTAATAACAATGAATACTCAAAGAGAGCACATGAATGAATGCATGATCAATGAGGAACAACCTTCATATATAGGCAACCAAGCTTAGGCTTAATTACATGCACAGGCTTTAATGTTAGTTGTTAGTATATTAAGACACTTAGGAGTTAGTTAAGATCAACTTTGTATAATGTACATTTAGGTAAAGTGTGTTTCTTTAGTATCCATTAGTAATGCATTTGTACATATGTAATCTGTTGATCACAATATGTTCTAGAAATAGAGTGATACAATGGTTCATCCTTCGATCTTAATGACCATTGATCTATGGCTTAGAACTCGATTGGTTCATGATCTCTATTTAAATAGCATGGAGGGCCATTTTCCCAATGATCGATTGTGAGAAAATCACTGTAACAATTCTTTTATTTTGCATAATATATTGCTTTAAGTAGCTATTTGGTTGTGACAATGTAGTGTTTCCCTCTTCGAGGGTTTTAACCACGTAAAAACACTAGTGTGTTGATATATGATTTGTTTGTGTGAGTGTTTTTTGAATGTGTTTGATCTTCAAAAAATATCTTGTGTTAGTCAAACCTGGTATCCGAGATCTTATAAAGTTCTACTTCCATTGATGATCGAGATCTTGAACAGGTGTTGCCATATGCATTAAAGGCTTTTTGGTTTATGATATTTCTATGCATTTCTAGGTCATGAGAGGTGTTCCATTATATCCAAAGCACTTCTTTCAGTTGGAAATGCTTTTGTCTCACTGAAAACGTTTCACTTTTCCAAAGATACATCATTTTACTAGATCCAGAGGTATATTATTTACACTTACGCATTTTTTAAATTATTTTCTCATATTCTTTCAAATTTTGGTTTGGTTTTTTATTGTATTTTCAGTTTTTTACCCTTTGGGAATTTTCTTTACTATGTATGCTCTTCGTCATGTTCTTTGTGCAAATTTGGTAAAGCAAAAACAGTGAGAAAACTTATTTTTTTTAGTACGCTAACCAAGTACTAACCCCAAATCCATGAAATTTTGGTTTTACGGATTTAATTTTTGTTTTTGTATAAAGTGTCTTGTAGGACAAAAGGCAAGGTTTTTTGGGTAGGAACACTCTTCCAACAACAACCTCCATTCTCCTCCATATATTACTTAATATTTTTCTTAGCTCACTTGGTTGAAAGTTACTTTAAAAAGTAAGAGGTCTTAGATTCAAATCCTTTTTTTGTTACTTTTTGTAAAAGTTCATGTAACTTTAAGTTATAAATTAACTACATTATAAAAATGTTTCCCACTTGTTTTATAAAAGTGGGTCACTTATTTTAAAGCAACTTATTTATAAAAGTGAGCTTGTAGGAAAAGTTAGTAGATGGGGGGGAGGGGGATTCTTTACTGTATTTTTTTCTCACATCATCTCGTTGATCATCCTTTGATTTCCATGTGGTCCCTTGGTTCCCTTTTATGCCTTTCTTCAATAGGGCATAACTTTGCATCCGGAGTCCGTTTTCAATTTCGTTTTTTTAACTCCCTATTTTTCAATATATTTGCATCTAGACCATCAATTCCTTCTTTTGAAGGCATATTACTTATGTATTACAATATGTCCACTCTATGTAATCTCCTACTACCAGTACCAACTACTTCTCATGGAAATCCCATATGGATCATGTCCTATGAAGTAGGGTACTTTATCGGATTACTTTGGGAAAAGAAACTGAACCCACTATTGATGATAAGAAAATAAAATGGGACAATAAATGTAATGAAGCCTATGGATTAATCATAATATCAGTTTCTAATTATTTACGATTCCACCTTCAAGGAATTGAAGAACCAAATACAGCTTGGGAAAACTTGGAAACTGTATTTAGTAAACACAATGAGATTCAAGGTCACCAGCTTGAAATTAGTTGGTTAATTTAAATCCAAGTGATTTTCCTTGCATTCAAGACTATATATTTAAGTTCAAAACACTTAGAAATTTAGTTGAAGAATGCAAAATAGCTAAGCCAGAAAAGCAATGTACTTATGCTATTATTTCCAAGCTTGGTCTTTCTTATTCTATTTTTGTATCTACCTTTTACTCCATGAAACAATCTCTAGGGACTAACTTTGCAGAACCCACTCTTGAATCTTTTTGTGATTCCTTTATTAGAAAGCAAGATAAGCTCATACATCTTGGAGTAACCAGCATTGTTGATACATCTATAAAATCCTTAGTGGCACAAGAAAAGGATAAGTCCAAGCATCCCAAGAAGAAAAATACATGCAAAAATAAGAAAAAAAAGGGTCCCAAAACCTCTCATCTAGCTCATTCTTCCAATGATGACAAAGGAACCAAATCAAAAGGTAAGAAGATTGAGCATGATTGAAACTTTTTCGGGACATATGTTCATGTGGAATATAAGTGTTTTAAGAATATGGAAACCTTGGAAGCAACAATGAAGAAGCACAACATAAAGCTTGATTCGTCTTCTAACTCTACAACTCACGGATATGCACTTTCTGCTTTCGGTTTCTCCTTCAATGCATCTTCTTTCTCTTCTTCGAATGAGCTCATTGATTCTGGAGCATCTTATCATATGGCTAAGGATAAAGCCTTTTTTTCTTCTCTAAATGAATGTAACACCAAACAAATATTTGTTGTTGATGATAGATCTCTTAATGTTGTAGGATCTGCAACAATTTAGCTAGATGATGATCAGTTCAATGATGTATTATGTGTTCCAAGAATTTCCTACAATTTGTTGTCAATCTATCAAATCACTCATTCTTGTGAAGGTAAGAGTGTAGAGTTTACACCTCACCATGTTTTAATCAAGGATGTCAAATATCCTAAGCATGTACTAGCTACTGAAATTGTTGACGATATTACCAAGTTGTACAAATTCAACAAATTTGGTCATCACTTTTTCCCTTAGTTTTTGTTGCTCGTAGTGATGACTTGAGCGGACTTTGGCAAGAGTGATTTGCTCATTTAAACTATCATTCATTACAACAACTATGTAATCGAAAAATGGTGATCGGTATTCCTCCCATCTCTTATAGAGATGGTGTTTGTCCCAAGTGTGTTCTCGGCAAACATCATAGAGACAGTTTTGAAAAACATGCCTCTTGGCACGCCTCGGCCCCCTTGCATCTTGTTCACATTAATTTGTGTGGTCCACTTGCTTTTGGTTCTTTATTTGGATTCAAGTATTTCTTAACTTTCATTGATGACTTCTCCAGACACACTTGGGTTTACTTCTTAAAATTTAAGAGTGAAGTTTTTACAAGTTTTTGGGCTACAAGGCCCTTGTAGAGGAACAATCTGGACATCAAATACACAAGTTAAGAACAGATAATGGAGGCAAATATGTAAACAACAAATTTAAAAGTTACTACACTACACGAATAATTTATATGCAACATATTGTTCCACATACACCACAGCAAAATGATGTTGTTGAGAGAAATAATCGCACATTAAAAAATGGCTAGTTGTATGCTCCAAGCTAAGGGATTAAGTATTCAATTTTGGCTCGAAGCCATTAATTGTGCCAATTACATAGTTAATCACACTCCCACAAATGCTCTAAAATATATAACACCGGAATAAGCATACAGTAACATTAAATCAGATTCCATCCAATTTTGTGTGTTTGGTATTGAAGCATGGGCTCATATTCTTGATGAAAAACGGAAAGCAATACAACCTAAGAGTAAAAAGTGCATATTTGTTGGATATTTTGAAGAGGTAAAATATTATGGACTTCTTCAGCCAAAATCCAATGACATAATTATTAGAATAGATGTTAAATTTGATGAAAATATCTCGACCTGCGAGCCTAATTCAACGTTTGTGCCATCTGTGGCCTGCAAGCCATCTTCGATGCTTGTGCCATTTTCTACTCCAAATTTCCTTGATAGTGTTCCTACTCTAGCTTATTCTTCTTCTTATGACAATGAGGATGAAAATCCACCTTCACCTACTCATTTTCCTCTAGTTTCACCCGTTGACTCATTTTTCGTCACCTACATTACTCGCATGCAAATGGTTGCAAGCCATATGCTAAATATGTTATATATGATATATTAATAATAGGTGGGACCCCTTTTAAGGAAATATGTTTCAATTCATGGCATACTGAAGGCTTTGGATGGTATACATAAACTCTTTCATTGGTCATGATACATATCAATTTCTGTTAAATTTTCTGAATTTACTTCAATATGATCTAGGATCTTAACTGAGAGAACAACATGTACAGCATATCTACAGCATATCAATCATGGAGACAATAATGCAAGCACACAAGAGACACAAAGATTTACTTGGGGAAAACCATAAAGGTGAAAAACCCCAATAACTTCCTCAGAGATAGATAGAGCAATGATACAACCAACCAAGAGATAGACATAACCTAGCAGCAGATCCTCCTCCTCCATAAGTGCGCCTCTCCTCCTTGAGAGCATGTGTGAGAAGTGAGTGAGTAAATAGAGTGCCTCCCGCACTCTATTTATACTTGACTTGACTTGCCTTTTTACCTAAATCATGTCGGCTCGAACTTAACCACATAACATAATGCTGAGTGGGCCGACCCCCAATAGGGTGGTCTAATAACCATTTGACCCACATGGCCGACCCCCAATAGGGTGGTCTAATAACCCTTTGACCCACATGACTTATACAGGGCCGACCCCAAACAAGGTGGTCTAATAACCCATCAAGTATAAGTTACGACACTTACAATATAAATGACGACACTTCCTTATAGAGGAATAATACCATCTCTATAGGAATACAATATACATATATGTGAAATACATTCTGAAGTTACATATACATCAACACTCCCTCTTAACTAGGAAGGTATTTCTCAGCACAGTTCTTCTAGCACAAGTCATCTTCTCTGGATCATCGTCACTGGATAATCGTCATCGAGTCATCATCATCGTCACTGCTGCTGCTATCTCAATCAATCTCTGAATCTACTCGTCATAGGAAGTTCTACAGAGCCAGTCCTTTTTCATACTGGATGTAGGCCCACCACCTGCAGGTCTTCGTCATCACTGGCCATACTGTGGAATCCTCAGGACTTATTACGTGCGTCACAAAACCTCGAAAGAGCATCCCAGGATGTTACGGGTACACAACTCCGACCTGTAGGATCTCCCAGGGCGCTATTACATGTGACCCCACCACAAAACCTCGCAAGAGCATCTCAGGATGTTACGGGTACACAACTCCGACCTGAAATTTCCCAGGGCACAAATTACATGTGGTCCACCACAAAACCTCGCAAGAGCATCTCAGGATGTTACGGGTACACAACTCCGACCTGAAATCTCCCAGGGCAACGAATTACATGTGGTCATGGCAAAACCTCGCAAGAGCATCCCAGGACTGATTACGGGCACACAGCCCAACCTATCGGATCTCCCAGGGAAACGAATTACATGCCATAGGACAAAACCTCGCAAGAGCATCTGCCAGATATCCCAGGGCGCTATTATATGCCATAGGCAAAACCTCGAAAGACTATCTGCAGATCTCCCAGGGCAACGAATTACATGTCCTCCCAGAGCAAAACCTCGAAAGAGCATTTGCCAGATGTCCCAGGGCACCGAATTACATGCCATAGGCAAAACCT
Source organism: Larix kaempferi (assembly GCA_027924585.1). Lineage (NCBI taxonomy): Eukaryota > Viridiplantae > Streptophyta > Pinopsida > Pinales > Pinaceae > Larix > Larix kaempferi. The sequence goes on from BSBM01000092.1 coordinate 15,005,539, forward strand.
CGAAAGACCATCTGCAAATCTCCCAGGGCAATGAATTACATGCTCATCTGCACAACCTGATCCACGGCCATAGAGTATCAACCTGATACTCACCATACATCATCCTGATGTATCCATGATCATCCTGATCATCATCACTGCAACGTCCTGCTGCATGTCATCTGGAGCAACATCCTGAAGCTCGTCATCTATGATCATCCTGATCATCATCACTGCAACGTCCTGCTGCATGTCATCTGGAGCAACATCCTGAAGCTCGTCATCTATGATCATCCTGATCATCACTGCAACATCCTGCTGCATGATCCACCTGATCATCAATGCATCTACCTGATGCATACCAAGTATCATACATGATCCTCCTGATCATCAATGTATCCACCTGATACAAATACATGATACATATCATCATACATGATCCTCCTGATCATCAATGCATCTACCTGATGCATACCAAGTATCATACATGATCCTCCTGATCATCAATGTATACACCTGATACAAATACATGATACATATCATCATACATGATCCTCCTGATCATCAATGCATCTACCTGATGCATACCAAGTATCTACCTGATACATATCATCATACATGATCCTCCTGATCATCAATGTATCCACCTGATACAAATACAAATACATGATACATATCACCATACATGATCCACCTGATCATACAATGTATCCACCTGATACATATACAGATACATGGTCCAAGCATCCAACATGATGCATACATACATACATAAAATGATCCAACTGATCATATCCAAGCAGAAACCAGAACATCATCCTGATGCTCATCATCCAGCGCTTACATCCACAGCCATGTGAAGGATCCTCCTTCCAACATGCTTGGAATGGCTTCAGCAAATGTGTCCATCACTTCTTCCTCGAAGTATCCTTGATCTGAAGCACGCCAAGCCTCTCTCTGAAGTACTCGAACTTCACCCTGGCTAGTGGCTTCATCAGCACATCTGTAATCTGCTCGTCCGTCGCAACATACAGGAGCTTCACAGCTCCTCTCTGCACCATATCCCTGATATAGTGATATTTGATCTCTATGTGTTTCGACCTGTCATGAAACACTGGGTTCTCGGACAGCTTCACACAACTCTGGTTATCACAGAAGATACCAGTAGCCTCCAACGGGAGATCAAATAACTCAGATAGTAGCTTCCGTAGCCATACTGCCTCACAACTAGCTGAACAGGCTGCAACATACTCTGCCTCAGCTGTACTCAGTGCTACGCAGGACTGCTTCCTGCTAAACCAAGAGATCACACCTGATCCCATACTGAAGCAACGCCCAGATGTGCTCTTCCTATCTGCAGCACTACCAGCCCAATCTCGGATCCGTCAGGAACTGGCTCAATGTGTTCACAGCAAAGCAAATGTCTGGTCTCGTGTTCGTCAAGTACATCAAGGACCCAATCATCTGACGATACGTAGAGACATCAACCAGCTCAGATGAAGCATCACATAGAAGCTTCATATTCGATGTCATAGGTGTGGCCATAGCCTTGCAGTCCATCATCCCGAACCTCTTCAGGATCTCTACTGCATACTTCCCTTGTCCAAGGAAAATTCCATCACTCTGCCACACCTCCATGCCAAAAACAAATAGTGCATCATTCCCAAGTTCTTCATCTCGAACTCGGTAGTAAGCTTTCGCTGCATGTCGGCAATCAATCTATCTTCACCTGTAACAAACAAGTTATCTGCATACAAAAGTAGTATCACTTTTATATTTCTCAATGCTGTCATCTGCAACATGCTTGATCTGATAGATCCATATGGAAGTCATAACAAACTTCCCTTCAGGTCTTGGGACTACATCCCAAACATCGTTCTTCATGATCTACGGATCATGGCATTCCATTTCTTCATCCCAGATCCTGGGAACTTCAATATCTTCAATAGATAATTTTGTTGTTGAACAAATGTTGTAGTTCTTCTTTTGTAGGAGATGGCATACGATCTTTCCTACACAACAAGTTAAATTGCATGATTAGAAAACATCTCATAGTTTTCAGAACAAATTCTTACACATAAAGAAATATGTCATACAGTCATGCAATTATCTTAGCCAATGCTTCAATACAACATTTATCCATATTTCATAACTTTCTAGATGCCTTCCAATCTCTACCAGAACATTGTTAAGAGTGTGCACAACTCCCAACATGTCAGCAAAGAGGTTTCATTCTAGATAAGTAGCAATGGAATGTTGTACAGTGCCATAGGCCACTTACCCATGTATATTAGTAGTATACTGTTCATCAATGCAACTATACATATCCTAAGTCTAGGAACATGAGCATATACATCATTGAACAATTTTATTTAAACAAACACATATGCAAGAAATGATAATTAAAATACTTATCTTTCTTTGTTCGTTGGGTGGACTCCCTCTGAGTCTTTGCTTCCTTGCAGAAGCTGTTGGAGTCCTAATCTGAAGTAGCTTCTTCTACACCTTTCTGTTGTGGAATGTAGAAAGATGGTCAACTCCCTCTGAATATATGCATCCTTGCAGAAACTACTGGAGTGTGCTCTTTTTCTTTCTTGCAGGAACAACTGGAGTGTGCTCCTTTGCTTTCTTGCAGGAGCAATTGGAGTGTGCTCCCTCTTGATCTTTGCTTCCTGAATTACCTGTTCTTGAACTCATATTCATCCGTGGTCCCTATGCATGCTTATTAGTATCATGATTGAGTTATCCTTGTGATCTCATATAGAATCATACATTCATTAGTATACTATTAAAACACAATAATCTCAAGCATGTATAGTCATGATTATTTCAAACAGAAAATAATAAGCATTAGCATTCAAGGTTTATGTAGAATTCTTATGGTTAGTCAAATCATAAGAAACATAACATATCTAAACCTATAATTACTCAAACCTATGACTCTTCAGGTTAGTTGAATCATTAATCAAGATAAGAGATATAATATGCATAAACCCTGTGATTATTCAAACCTATACCTTCATGATTCTTCTGGTTAGTCAAATCAATCAATATAAGAGACATAATTCTTTTACTTATAATCCTATTTGACCATAGGATTTTTCTGGTTAGTCATATCATCAATCAAAGTAAAAATCATAATATGCCTAAACCCATGAGTACTAACTTCAATGAATAATCATAATCAATCATGCCAAGTATACTTAAATAAAGGATCTTATCACAAGGTGAGATTCTAACTTGATATAGGAAAAACATACCTGGATTAGCATGCTAGCTAATTATGTCTAACATACTCACATGGTGTCTTCTTGTTCTTCTTCAATGACTTGTGCTAGTAACCTGTATATCTCATAGGTTAGCCATTATAAAACCAAGTTATACATACCTCGTAAATGGATCTTCTATGAGATCCATGACAATGGATGAGTCTTTATCCTCATGTCATCATGATCATATGTTCTTGAACTGGAACATGCTTTGTCTTTCTTGGTGTACCTTTCATGTTAGTAGACAACATAATCCTCATACAACACCATAATGCATTAGTACAATCATAAGTGTCAACACCCTAACCAATGAATATCTTCTATCATGCATTCATAATTTTGTTAAGGTGAAACGACAAATCTAAAATCAAAATTGTACTAACCGTAATAACATGAAGACAAACATATCATAAACTTAATCATGGACAAATATCGAAACATACCTCGATGAGTCATACCTGTCGAGATCGCTTGTAATCTCCTTATGTAAAGCCTTATCCTCATCTCCCTCTGAGACAGGAACTTCTTTCACTTATGCAGGTGATCAATCCATCTTCTTCTAGGATTAACCCAATCCACTTGATTTGCAAGAACTGGACCTTGAGCTGGATATGGGTTTGTCAGAGAAACCCCAAAAATTCAAACTTTGAATTTCAACCTTCCGATAGGATAGGAATATGCGCCTTGATGAACTGATCAAACTGGTATATTCAGAATTTGAAAACTGCAAAGTTTCACTCCTCAATTTTGCCTTTGAAACTTCCGGATTCACTGGACGTGACCCTGAACTGGGGTTTGATGAATCCCACTCTTTTTCCCAATCAAAAGGTTTGATCCAAAGCTCTAAGCTTCTATTTTTCTGAGGATCTTCCAGCCGTGGTCTCAGATTTCAAAAATTCCCATTTTTACAGAAGCCCTAATTTTCCACTTTCCTGATCAAAGTCCCGAACTAGGGTCTGATCAAGCCCGGCCTTCTGCCCAACCAAAAATTCTGATTTTGGTCTCTAAATTTTTATTTTGATGAGTAGCATTCAGCCGTGGTCTCCGATTACAAAAATTCCAACTTTCTTCAAAGCCCTAAATTCCGGAAGCCATGAATGAAGGTACCAAAAAATAATTCTGTTTTGACAGAAATATGTACCTGATTGTTTCTGGTGTAACTCCAAAATTTTTGATCCACAGGGTCTGAAAAAAGTTTCCTGAGATAGCCTGACCTGTTACCTTTCCATCCTGACAGGTCTGACCTCAATTGGATTCTCTGAGAGAGAGTTATGCCAAGTGTCGCAACGTGACCTGTTTTGGGATAAAACAGAAGAGCGAACTTGTACAGCGTGCCACATGTCACTGTTTGAACTTCGGCCTCTGAAAAAGTTTTCTGAGATAGCTCGGCCTGTTATATTTCCATCCTGACAGGTCTGACCTCAATTGGATTTTCTGAGAGAGAGTTATGCCAAGTGTCGCAACGTGACCTGTTTATGGGATAAAACAGTAGAGCGAACTTGTACGGCGTGCCACGTGTCAATGGTTCAACTTCGGCCTCTGAAAACGTTTTCTGAGATAGTACAGACTGTGTACTACCTGTCACTTTTTACGAAATTTCATTTGGAGCTTCCTAGCCCAAGTTATGACCTTTGTCCCAAGGTCACCTGATTTTGACTCAGATCTGGAAGAGGCAGAAACCCTATATTGTACAGATCATAAATCACAAAGTACAACGAATTAGAGGTTTTCCTTTGGACACAAGATACCTGGAGATCTTAGCTTCGGCCTGTAACAATTTCAGATCCGAAAACTTCGCCAAAACGGATTTATAGCGAAAGTGCTACGATGACTGGTTTTTGCTATATCAAGCCCTAGCATCGTAAGTGCAACAAGTGTCATACATGCCATATCATGCCTTCTTTCAGGCTAGCTCTGATACCATGTTAAATTTTCTGAATTTACTTCAATATGATATAGGATCTTAACTGAGAGAACAACATGTACAGCATATCTACAGCATATCAATCATGGAGACAATAATGCAAGCACACAAGAGACACAAAGATTTACTTGGGGAAAACCATAAAGGTGAAAAACCCCAATAACTTCCTCAGAGATAGATAGAGCAATGATACAACCAACCAAGAGATAGACATAACCTAGCAGCAGATCCTCCTCCTCCATAAGTGCGCCTCTCCTCCTTGAGAGCATGTGTGAGAAGTGAGTGAGTAAATAGAGTGCCTCCCGCACTCTATTTATACTTGACTTGACTTGCCTTTTTACCTAACTCATGTCGGCTCGAACTTAACCACATAACATAATGCTGAGTGGGCCGACCCCCAATAGGGTGGTCTAATAACCATTTGACCCACATGGCCGACCCCCAATAGGGTGGTCTAATAACCCTTTGACCCACATGACTTATACAGGGCCGACCCCAAACAAGGTGGTCTAATAACCCATCAAGTATAAGTTACGACACTTACAATATAAATGACGACACTTCCTTATAGAGGAATAATACCATCTCTATAGGAATACAATATACATATATGTGAAATACATTCCGAAGTTACATATACATCAACAATTTCAATATGTTGGTCCAATAGCAGAGTTTCATGATCGCATTGAGTTTGATAGTTCAACATTAAGTTATTTTTTTTCATTTGCAAAGGTTCTTACCGTGTTTATGTTAAAGTTATAGCATCATGAGTCATTCTCCAATTCAATCTTATGTGTCAATTTTGAGCCTCATGTGTCGAGGTATTTCCTTATAGGATCCTGAGTTGGACTCAGGAAACTTGGAGAAGAATCTTGAGTTGGACTCAAGAATGGATAAGCCTCGTGTGTTGAGGTAAGTACTTTGTATGTCAAAGTGATGATGTTGTACAGTCTTGATTGTCAAGACTAAGTTCTTGTGTGTCAAGACAGATCATCATGTGTTGAGGTAATTCTTTGCATGTCTAAGCATGAATGGTGTGTGATGTACTACTAACCATGGTTGAGCTATTAAGTATCCTCTAGAGACTGGCCACCTCTAGAGTGAATTACTTTAGCATATGACCACTTGGAACGATAGTAGAACAAGATGATCGCATCATTGGGAAAATATCCTTAGTAATTTGATATGATAGTTATTTGAGCTAGCACATGTGGACCACGCAGATAATACAAGAGATCAAGAAAGATGTGATAAGAAAAGAGAGAATTCGTTTTGCACACTTTAGTGATGATAAAGACTTCAGTTAAATAAAGAGAACTCGAATTGTTAAACTTCAGTGATGTTAACAAAGAAGACTTCAGTCAATTAAAGGAGAACTTGAATTGAGCACTTCAGTGATATTAACAAGAAAGAATTCAGTTAAAAGAGTTAACTAAGTGATAAAAAAGAATATCTAGTTAACTAAGTGTTTGCATGATGACACGTGAGTTGTGAAACTTACATGACGACACTTGAGTTAAACTAAAAGATGACACTTGAGTTACGACACTTGCATGATGACACTTAAGTTAGCCACCTAATTAAGTGGTCTCGCATCCAGATGTAGGGCGAGTTCATCCTGGAGTCAGAAGTTAAAAATAGAAGCCAAAGAATGAGAAGAATATATATATATATATATATATACATGATTGATGTAATTCAATGTGAAGCGAATTCTCTTCTCTCTTGAAGGCAATGCTTTCTTTGTGCAAGATATCATTCTGAGTTCTATTCTTACATATTCTCTCTTGCTCTTATATCTGCACCAGGGATGCTTGATGTAATATGCTTATTGTGAAGCAAGTCATTCTCTGTTATAGAGGGTTTCCCCAGGGTAAATTTGTTTGTTGTATGTGAATGCTTATGTTTATGATTATTCATTGATTTCAAGTACTACTGCAATTTTGAATTAAAGATAATAAAAAATTAATAGTTTATATTACCTACAACACATTATTATGGTGAAGAATTATGATTGGAAGTGAGAATTCATCATATATAGATATGTTCCTCCCCTTATATCTTTATATGTGTCCTTATTTTGGCTTTCTCAAGTGATAATTATGGGAAATACAAGGGGAAACGATACAATGCTATGTTTAAGTCACCTAAGTCCCGACATATAGACATTATGCTTCTATCAATTTATTAGTTTGAATATAGCATGCATGAGGGTTAAATCTTTCCTATTTGATTTTCCACATGGTATATGAACTATATGAATGGGATAATTGGTCATTTGTGAATTTCGAAGGGTGATCATATGGTTGTGATATTGTTGGTATACTATCCCATGCTATTGATTTCAAGGTTTTGATATGGAGGTATATGTATTAAATGTTGATTATTCATTTTTCAAATGTGACCAAAGTCCACCTATGGCACATCCCACAAAGGTTCAATGCATAGATTTGATATAAGATTTGAATAGATACGAATGATGGTGCTTTAATCATGATTGTCAATCACAGTTTACAATATAAAAGTATGTTTTTAACCTAGCATATGTGGACATTGACTCAACACCAGACTTGTGATTGTATTGGCTGATGTTTGTTATGGCTAGAAAAAGGTGGCAAGCATTAAAAAAACACGATTGGTAATAGTAAATGCACCAGTATGTTGCATTGAACATCACATTTCTTGGCTTTTTCACTATGGAAGATTAGTCATTCACCATCTATTTTGAGAATTTATCATTGTAGTGTCGGTGGACAAATTTTCTGTGCAGTAACTACTTCCATAGGAAAACAATATAGGGTTAATTGGATCTTGAAAGGTATGGGCTTCTTAAATAAAAATCTTATCAAACTCTGAACTTGTAATGTTGTTTATACATGGCTCAACTTAACTATTGTTGTGCATGTGTGTCTTTTCCCTTCCCCTATTTTCCAAAGAAATGTTTTCTGGTTGTTTGAGGTATTAGAAAAATAATTCATAGCATCTTTGTGCTGGAACGACATTTTAAAGGTTGATAATCTTCTTATAGCTGCATGACAAAGGAACTGCTTGTTTTCTTTGCTTGAAATCGATGAAAGGATGGATGTACAGTTTGCAGAATTCAAGAAATGTCTAGCCTTCTTTGAATGGATTCCTATTGTGCATTATTCTCAGTTTGTGCTTAGAAATCAATAATTTTGAAAAGAAAACAGTCAATGCCAAGTCCTATCTTGCGATACGACTTGGTCAAACAATTATAGTTTGAATATTTTACCCTTTAGTTAGTAACTTCCTAGGAAAAATAGGTCGGTACAATGAAGGATTTCCATCTTTTATTCATCGCCAACATTGTTGGCTATCGTTTGATTAAATTTATGAATGATCATAGATTTGGGCCAAATATATAAATATAGTGAAGACTAGGGTTTTCTAGGTACATTGAAAGTGTACCCTTGAAGTTTTAAAATACCTTCAACGAATGGTAGGGTTGTTTCAAAGTTAACCTTGGTGTATTTTATCCAACAACCATCTGTTGGGATACTAGCTTGACTTATGTTATTATTTATTTACCAACACGACTTTGCTTAGATATGAAATGAAGGCTCGCTTTAAATGAGCATAGTGTTTAAACCCTAGCTAGACAGTTTTCTTTAAAAAGGAAAATTCAGTTGTTTTGGATTTAATTTATTGAAATCATGTTTTAGTTGAGAGAAATAAAGCCAACCTCAATTTGAAGTCTCGACCTTTTCCAAAAAATAAGAGTAGTTCCAGCTCGAGTATGTTCTTATCCCTGGGTTTTTAGCTTAATATAATGCAGACTTTTGTGAAAATCCTAAGCAGGGTCATTTGATAAGAAAAGTAATAATATTTGTGGGATAGTGTTTGAATCATGAAACATAGGTAATTATAATAAATATGCCAACCCTGTTATTCCCTTTACAGTAAGCATACAAGGATGAAGAGTCAAAGACTATGATCCAATAACTCTATTTGTGTTGAGCTTCAATCATTGTGAAGACTATAAAATTCTCCTCTATACATGATTTTCATTGTTAACATTAAAAGTGTAGAAGAAAAGAACGGTAAAATCGAGATGAAAGGGATATTATACTATGGTTGGAAAAGAATTGAAGTTGTTTTGTTCCTTTTGAACCGAATTTTGAAGCTTTGTTTCAATCATGATGAAATTAGTAATTGATACTTCTTTCCTAAGGGTGATCAGTTGTGTTGATGTTTTTGGGTAAAAGATAAAAATGAGAATGAATTCCTATCAGTGAAATTAATGTTGACAATTTGAAGAATAATAGAAGCTATCATTTTGTAGTCTCTTTCTTCTTGAATGAATACCTTCAATATTTGAGCAAGACTGTTGTGTTTGTTTGGATATCATGTTGGGTAGTTGATTTCATGTTTAAAATGGAATTTGAGCAAGTATCATTCCACTTCCCTTCATTTTGCAATAACTTTCCATTCATTCTTTCAATTTACATTTCCCACAATGTATCCTTTTCCCCTTTCTCAGAAAAGAAGTATCAGAAGAAGTGAATATTGTGAAGTGGAGTTTCTATTCCCTCCCCTTTCCCTATCTATTCTTCGTGTGCATGTATGACTATTGAAATGAGCCATTTATAGACTGCTTTAGATTGCAATTTAATTTGATATGCATTATTATTGTTCTTGCTCGTACTAACCATTTTTCCTTGACCATTAGATGAGTTTCTTTACCAGGGGAGGTGGAAGGAATAACAAAGGAGACTGGAGAAATTGGTGAGGAAGAGGAAATAAAAGGAATATATTCTCCATTCACTTTGATGCAGACTCGAATGAGTTTCGTCAAATATTGCAAATAGGATTTCTCAATCTTGTTGGTCAAGGCCAATTTCTTACTATGTAGCCCAATATGAGACCACCCCCTGTACAGTCCCATCCTAGCATTCTAGGAGTGCCAGTCCCACCTCATGTATCAATGCAACCTTAAAATCTTGATAATTATGGATGGAATCAAGTGATTATGAACCAACCCTCTGGTGTTAGAGGATGGCCTACTTTATCCTTGCCATAGCCTCCTCCTATCAGCCAACATCATGATCACAAAATAGCCTTTGCTGCTTCAAAATATTTTCCATTAGCTCATCCTTCCAAATATTGAGGTACCTAAGGTTGCTCCTTGTTGTCATTGCAAACAAAAGGAAAAAGGCCAAAAGAACCAACTAGTCCAAGTTCTTATGCAGGATCATCTCATTCCATTACCTCACATCCACTCTAGCCTTCAAAGAGAAATGTTGCGGTTGATGTTGAATCAACAAATCAGGTGATACAGTCAGTTGACCAGGGAGAGCAATCTGCTAACAAGGTCCCATCAGTCAGAAGTGAAGAAAGGCCAAGTGTTTCTCATAAGGCCTTGAGTTTTTTATATGACTATGAGATTTTATTTTGACAAGCATGTATATTTCAAATGTGTTTTGAGTTTAATTTGACTAAGTGGTAAAAAATTTGGACAGATGATACATTGTTCGAAAATTTTGAAGAAATGCATTAGTTTTGGACCTCATTCCTAACTTTTTTTCCCAAATAATAAAAGGAAGATGCAAGGAGTCTTCAAGGCTGCAGTTAGAGAGGAAAAAATTCTGATAAAAGGTAGCTCTTGATCAATTTGAGATTCTTCTATCTTTATTCATATATGAGTTCTCTCAAGGCTGAAAATGATCTTGTTCATAGAAAAAAAGCACCGAAGGTGGCACAAGAGGATCTTGTTATATCACTATTATTCATGCAAGAAGATTGTTACATGTTTGGTAGTCTGTTCATTTCCGTTAGGAACTGAATTAATTTTTCAAGTACTAATAAGAATTGATTTTGTAGAATTACGAAGTGACATTCCCAAAGATTGATTTGACCAAATACCAGTATGTCTTGGTTTCTTCTTAGAAATCAGAATTTTACGTATGAATATGAATATCATCTTAAACTTCTAAGTGTCTTTCTAGTCCTCACTTTCGCAAAATTTTGTACAGAGATTTTTCAGATTGTAACTCAAAAATATTTTCAATAAAATCTGTTGATTTCTGTCTCATTTTGAGTATTTTGCTACATCTGATTTTTATTTTGTTATTTCTTTCCTACTGCTATAACTAGTTTTATATTGACTTACCTCAACGTTTCTGTAAAATTATACTTTGATTGTATTTTCCCTTTGTTTAATATATAAAAAAGGGCAACATATGCAAGTAATTAATACTTGTAAGTTGATTGATGTTGATTTAAATAGGCTTTAAAATTAGGGTAACATTCCTGACTATTTTAATTTAGCCCAGTAAAATTCAAAATTGTTGGTCTTCATATTTTCATTCCTTTGTATCAACAGCACCATCACAACCCCTCGATGAGTCTATACAACATGTGAAGAAATTGAATCTTGCTAGTGATCCAAGAGATCAACGTCAAAACACGTTCATAGTTCCAGCGAGCCTCTTCTCTTTTGGCTCAAGATTTAGAGAATCGTGATCTAGAGATATTTGTAGAAGATTCAAGCCATACAATTTGGGATGCAGCTATAGATGAAGAATATTGTTCCTTAATGGAAAATGATACTTGGGATATTGTACCTCTTCCTAAAGGAAGAAAACTTGTCAGATGTAAATGGGTATATTGCACTAAGTATGTATCTGATGGAAGTGTTGAATGACTTAAGGAAAGGTTAGTTTCCAAAGGATTTTCCCAAGTTGAAGGAATTGACTACAATGAAACATTTTCCCCTGTATCCAAAATGAACTCCATCCGCCTCGTTCTTTCCCTTGCTACCTCACATAAATGGGAGGTCCATCAAATGGATTTCAAGTCTATATTCTTGCCTGGATATTTGCAAGAAGAAATTTGCATGGAACAACCTCCTGGATATGTTTAGAATGACTCTATCCTTGTTTGTTTCCTTAAGAAATATCTATATGGACTTAAGCAAGCTCCTCGATCCCGGTATGCCAAAATGGATAGCTTTCTCCTTGACAAGTTGGTTTTTCTAGATGCCATTTTGGCCCCAATGTCTATACCAAGAAAGTAGCAAACCATCTCATCATCCTTGTTCTTTATGTTGATGACCTTATTCTTACTGGTAGTGACCATAACCTTTTAACCCATGTGAAATCTAGTCTTAACAAGAAATTTGAAATGACGCACTTAGTATATTTGCATTATTTTCTTGGCCTCCAAGTCCTACAATATAAAGAAGGAAAATGTATTTCTCAGTATGAGTATGCTTGTGATTTTCTTCATCACTTTCACATGGAATTTTGTAAACCAACCCCATCTCCCTTTTAGTCTAGATTCAAACTTTATGTTACTTGCACTTCATTTGAAGTAGATGCCACCTTGTATCGTCAACTAGTTGGTAGTCTCTTGTACTTGACTCATACATGTCCTGATATTTCCTTTTTTTTTAGTCTTGTTTCCCATTATATGCAAACACCCCATGAAATCCATTGGAAAGTAGCAAAAAGGATACTTCGATATATTCGGGGTACAATTAATTTTGGGATCATTCATTACAGTTAAGGGGTGACTCTTTTGTTGGTTGGTTTACACTAATTCAAATTGGGCCAACAACTCTGATGATCGAAAGTATACTGCAGAATATGTTTTTAGTCTTGGTTTCGGACCTCTCACTTGGTCTTGTAGGAAACAATCTCTTTCTCTTTCCTCATCAGGAGTAGAGTATCATCTAGAGTTAATCCAAGTCGAGAAGCCTTGTGGCTTCTACAGATCCTTTCATAGTTTGGATTCAAGCAGTAGCCTCCAATTACCCTTTGGTGTGACAATTAGAGTGTCATCAAGCTCTCCAAAGATCTAGTTCAACATCAGTGCAACAAACACATTGAGCTACATATGCACTTCAACAAAAATCTTGTTCTTGATCGCATTCTCAAAGTGCTCTTTTTCCCTACAGATGATCAAGTTGCAGACATCTTCACAAAGTCTCTTACAGAAGCAAAGTTTTCTAAACTTCAATCTATGTTAGGAGTTCATGACTTTTTCATTAAGGGGGGATAGGCTCTAACACCTCCTTCCTTCTCTTATAGTGTTATTTTTGTAAATTCTTCAATCTTATCCCAAGTTGTTCTTAAGAGGGATTCTATGATATTAAGACACCTAGGAGTTAGTTAAGACCAACTTGGTATAATGTATCTTTAGGTAAAGTGTGTCTCTTTATTGAGCATTTGTACTTCGACGGTTATGATATGTTCTAGACATAGAGTGATATGACGGTTCATCCTCACCTCAATCTTAGCGAGCATTTTTTCGTGACTTAATACCTAATTGGTCCATGACCTATATTTAAAGAGCATGGAGGGTCATTTGCTCGATGGTTGATTGTGAGAAACTCATTGTAACATGTATTTTCTTTTGAATAATATATTGCTTCAATTAGCTATTTGGTTGGGGGCGTGGACTATTTCCCTCTTCGATGGTTTTAACCATGTAAAAACATCAGTGTGTTGATCTGTGATATGTTTGTGTGGGTGGTATCTGAATGTGTTCGATCTTCTGAAAATATCATGTTTTAATCTAACACTAGTGAAAGCCACAATAATTACCCCTAAATGATCAAGTGTGCATTCCTAAGCAAGCATTAATGATCATGCGGTTTCTAATAGGGTGTAACTAAGCTTAAGACACTTCGGTGAGGTGCTTTTGTGCCTAATATTAAACAAGTGCACCCTCCTTGGAGAGAAACCTTTCCATGCATGAGTGGATAGGGTTAACTAGCCCTAGAAATACCTCAAGAGGTAGTTAAATTAGTTATGCATGTGAAACTAAAGTCTAATTAGCCTAATTTAGTCAATTATTTAGTTAATTGAGCTAAAATAGCCATTACTCATTAACTAAGCCTTAATTCCTAACTTAAGAGCATAAAATCTAAGAAAAGGGAGGAAACTCATGCAAGATTGCCTTTAATCCAATCAAAAGAAAGAAAGAAGAAGATATGCACCCTCTTTGATTGTTGGGGGTGCATTTATCCCTAAAAAATAGGAGGAGGAGACAAATCCCTAAATTCTATGGATTTTGTCTAGTAATTGTTCTCAAATTCATAAAAACTAAGGATTTGACTAGGGAGGGCACCTTTGACCCTAGAGATAAGAGATTAATTCTTGTAGGAGCACATTAGACACCTAGATATGCTAAATAGAAGAATTAAGGTGTGTATGTACAACAACACCCCCCCTTAAGCATAAATTAGGTAAGTATGATGTAAAACAAATGGGTCCCAACTACAGAATCCATATTATGTATGCACCCCCCCCTACCCCCACCCCCAAAAAGAATGACAGTGTCATATTCGACCATGACCACTCTCATGTTCATATGATGACAACTTTGATCAAGATCTACACTTGCAACATGTAAGTTTCCTACTAGGGGGTAGGGGATCTAGATTCCAAGGTTTGTACTTCATTAGAGATCGGTGCTCCTCCTCCATGTGAGTATCCCAATATGGATTTACTGTAGCTTCTGAAAATTATTGTAGATCTCATGTTCTGACCATGTAATTGTCGATGTGAATCAAGGACTCTGTAGCAATGAGTGCATGGAGATCACTTTAAGAATGTAAGTGGGTCCACTATGTATTTATTAGATCTCCAACTATATCACGTGTAGCATTAAAATTATTTTGTGCATGAAGTGATCTAGTTATTGGATCTGCAACAACATGTTCATCAATGTCAACAAATTCTTCATCTGGATTTGTAGAACATTCTTCCTCAACTGAATGGATGATCTGAACTGATGCAACCCCCAAGATGGTAAAGTTGGTGCGTGGCTGTAAGGAAGGAGATATTTGATTTGAACATTCTAATCCAATAACACAAGAAGAGAATGGTTTGGAAAAGATCACAAGTGCATATCCCACAGCTTGTGGCTTTTCAATTTTTCAGTTGACTTCTTAAGATAGTTAAGGATTTTGATCTTTCCCTGCAAAAGAAGATGTCTTAGTTGATCATTCTCTTTCCTCATACACTCTTGTTCTTCATGATTGTGTTTATTGTAGTAAATACATATGATTTTTTCCTTCTTGGTCTACCAATATTCGGAGGAGGAGTTTTCCTGATTAAATCTAGGATTATGCTCCTTCTTTCCTCATTTTTATTGCTTCTACTTGATGTCTTTCTTGTTTTCCTAATTTAAAGCAAAACATGGGACTTTTATGACAAAAAAAATATTATTTTAATAATATTATCTTTTCTCATGGATGTGAGAGTCAACAAAAGCATCCAAACTAGGCATTTTCCAAGTAGCTCCAAGAGCTAGTTTTGTAGCATGATAGGTAGAAACAAATACTATATATTATGAACCCAATTTGGATAGGATTAAGAGTCCTAGCTACTCATATTTATTGTCTACTCAACATACCTTAAGTTCTAGCAATAAAGATTTAAACTTAATGAATAAATATTATATTGTATAAAATTTACCTAGGCTTATACTAATGAGCTCATTCTCCAATTGATGACCTGTCATCTCATCCTAATTCCCAAAGACTCTTTCCAAATTGGTCCAAACTTCATTAGGAATTTTTGCAGCTTCGAGTGATATAGTAGGTCAAGAGAAATTAAGAGACAAATCATCCCAAAGGCTTTATCCATCTGGTTGAACAATTGTTCCTTTTCCATTGATAAATTTCGCCAAGTTTATGTTCCCCTTATAATCTTGTAGAGGCCTTTGTAGCGCAATACAATCAAAATCTTACCCTTCCATTCAAAGTAATTGAATTGGGTAAGAATTAGTTGGGGATAAATATCCATTCAAGCTTATAAACTTGGATCTTTGTCTTTGACTGCAAACCTATAACACAATTTCTTTAAAATCCACAATGCCCTGATACCATGTGAGATTTTGGAGAAATGGATCGAGAAGCTAAATGAAACAGTAATACAGTTAACAATAGATAGAAGAGAAAGATAAAATTAATGATCCAAACAGATAATATTTATTAACAATGAATGCTCTAAGAGATTACATGAATGAATGCTTGAAAAATGAGGCACAAACCTTCACATATAGGCAACCAAGCTTAGGCTTAATTACATGCAAAATATTTAATGCAAGTGAAAACCACCGTAATTACCCCAAAATGATCAAGTGCATGTTCCTAAGGAAGCATTAATGATCATGCAATTGCTAATAGGGTGTAATTAGGCTTAGGACACTTAAGTGAGGTGGTTTTGTGCCTAAGATTAAACAAGTGTGCCCTCCTTGGAGAGAAACTTTGCCATGCATGAGTGGCTCGGGTTAATTATCCCTGGAACTACATCGTGAGGTAGATAACTTAGTTATGCATGTGATACCAATGTCTAATTAGCCTAATTTAGTCAATTAGGTAGTTAAATGAGCTCAAATAGCCATTAGTCAATTAACTAAGCCTTAATTGCTAACTTAAGAGCACAAAATTCAAGGAAAGGGTGGTAACTCATACAAGAGTGCTTTTAATCCCAAGAAAAGAAAGAAAGAAGAATATATGTACCCTCATTGAATATTTGGGATGCATTTATCTCTAAAATATAGGGATTTGTCTAGGAGGAGACAAATCCTTGAATTCTAGGGATTTTGTCTGGTATCTATTCTCAAATCCCTATAAACGAGAAAGAGCACTTTTGACACTAGAGACGGGATATTAACCCCTGTAGGAGCACATTATACCCCTAGATATGCTAAACATAAGCATTAAGGGATGTGTGTGTACACCAACATGCCCAGTTGTTGTGCACCCCCATCTGATAGGTTCCTCAACCCTAACGTCAACTCCATATGGGGGGGAAATCCCTACATATAATTACCACCCCTTTACTCTTATTTTCCATTTCCTAGTCCTCCGCCAAGAATTTTAGTCAATTCTCATCTCGTTGTACATCCAAGGGTAAACTTTGTTCAACCTTCTCCAACTCAAAAGGTTCAATAGTTTGAACAATGGAATGCCACAAACCCCCTTAACCCATAAAATAAGGGAAAGAACAAACAATAGAACCAACCCCAAGGGAAGGGGGGAATCCCCCCTAAACAACCAAATCCTAATTATGCCATAAACCAAAATCAAAATACTAGCAACAATAACCCACCTCAACGAGAAAAATGAAATAAGCTTATAACTAACTTTTCCTACGCCCTGTGTGGAGAGTATGGTCGTTACATACACCATTACCCAAATTTAAGGAGTGTTAGAAGATAATGGAAGCAAAATCTCAAACCGACATGAACCCTCCTCAAGGCAATAGCGTCACCCCACCTCAGCAAGCTATCTTACAAACGCCCTTTTCCAATCAAGGAGTTGTTTCATCCCAACATGAGGTTCAAAAACTTCCTAACCCTCTCTCCACGGGGAAGGGATATTACCAAAACATCTACATGAATTTTGCAAAGATTCATCTTCAAACTCATAATCATTTTAGGTTTTAGACAAGCATAAAAATAATAATGAGAGAACAATAATAATCACAAACACGTAGAAACACATTTAAGAGACAACAATATACCCTTGAAAAACCTCGAAGGGAAAAACCAGCAATAATGAAGCGTCATTATCCTTGGCCAAAACCGTCCAACTGGACCAAGTGAGCTCGCCCGCTCACCTCCAGGCCACATACAATGGAGTATGACAAGCCTAACAAACCCCCCTTTAAACTTGACTTGAAGTAAATCACCAACTCCCCTCAAATTTTTAACCAAGGAATATTTGCATGCCCCCTATCACCTAGGTCTACATGATTTTACCGGTGAGTTACCAGGGATGCCCCCTATCACCTAGGTCTACCTCGACTTTATTGATGATTTACTAGGGGTCTGCATGCCTAACCATGTCCTATAGCTGTATGCCCATTTACATGCAATTACAAAATTTCAACTCCAATATAATATTTTTTTTTTTTGTTGATCTATCTCATGGTAACTTCGCCATCACCATCGGTTGCTACCTCCTCTCACTTTTTCCATGCTCGTATTCTTATATGCAATGTTGCCTCAATCAAATCCTATCCAATGCTTGCAGATCCTGAAAACCAATCAACCTCTTGATTTCTCTCCTCCATCATGTGGAAACAACTTCAACATTAGTGCATGCCACCACACGACCACTGGAAATCATCCTCTAGCTCGCAACTTATGATTTCTTCTCTGTCAAAACACCCTTAACCATGCTCCCTCCTTTATTTCTCCGGATCTGAGCATATTTCTTGTCAAACCAACAATATTGTGGGGATTATTACCATCATAGACAAAAGGATTGTTGCGGACAAAGCTAAAATACACCGCTACACCTCTCATACCGAGGGTCATTGAGATGATGGACATCAAATCCACGTCCATAACCTCCTTCACTTCTTCCATGTAAAACCCTTGATTGTGTCGCACTTTCACATGTGACCTCCTTCACAATGATTCTACTATAATAGATTTCTCCTCGTAGGTTGTGATCTTCCCAACCTGTGGCCTGGACAAAAATCCATTTTCCCAATCCCTTTTCTATTGTCAGTCACACAAACAATGTACATCACGTACATGGTCAGCTTCACCTCAATGGTTTTCCCTATTGCATGCAGCAAAACTATTGAGCACCTTCACGTCCTCGCTCTTTCTTTCTTCATAACAGCTCATAAAGAATCAATTACTTAAACCAAGAAATCGATCCACTCAATGAATCTATTAATGACCACTACCATGAACATTGACAAATTTATATGAAAATGGTAGGATTCATTCTTCAACTATGAGAATCTATGTCCTTTTCTCAATACCAGTTGTCTCAAATCAGATCTATTTTACCTGGACGTCACTCTCTTTTTGACAGCAAGCATCTCTCCCTTCGTTAGACGCAGTTCCTTTTACACAATGGTGACCTCCTTCCACCATAGTCCGATCTCTCAAGAAAACGACAGCTCCCTTCAAGCAGCCCTCATGGATCCCTGCCCTCACTCAACCTTCCACCATCCAATTCTGCTATGATCTCTAGAAACTGAAGGTGTTAGCATATCAACATGACTCTCTTTCATGTGCTTCAACACAAGGTGTATTGCTTCTCTCTTCAGGAAACAATAGTAGCAAAAATCATGGCTCCTTTTCTCCTTTTGGAAGCTGTAAGCAGCAACAATTAATGGCTAGACCTGGGGATTCTTGATGCTCATCTTTGACCATGAATTCTGATCTCACCCATGCCTCATGTCTTCTCTATTCAGCCTCTTGTGGACAGAAGAGGCTCTTCACACTGCCCAGATCGAGTGGGTTATTATTCTTTACTCCTCTTCCACACAATGGATAGACACCAACGAATGCATAGATGTTTCAAACCTTATGCTTTCTACATCAATAGCTCTCTTCCTCAAGGTTTTCTGAGCCATTCTTGATTCACGCCCCCAACTATGTTCCCATGCTCTTTTCCCAGCAACGATCAGCTATGATACCAGTTTTGGGTTTTGAACGAGCATAAAAATAATAATGAGAGAACAATAATAATCACAATCACATAGAAACACATTTAAGAGACAACAATATACTTGGAAAAAAACCCGAAGGGAAAAACCAACAACAATGAAGCATCATTATCCTTGGCCAAAAGCGGCCAACTAGGCCAAGTGAGCTCACCCACTCACCTCTAGCCCACATACAATGAAGTATTCCAAGCCTTCTTATAGGCTTTATTACATGCAATATCTTGGTCCAATACCATGGGTCCAAAACTACGTGCTGGGACCTAAATCATTTGAATCATTCCTGAGTCAAGGTTAACCCTAACAAATCAAACCTATGGCATGCCACGGGGACTTCACTCAATGATTGCCTACCATAGCACGTTCGTTCGTGGCATATGAAAAATTACCCCTAATTTCAAAAAATATTGGAAAAACCCTCCCAAAATCGTTTTTTTAACCCCCACCCAATATGCCGTCCCAATTAAAAAAAAACCCTAATCCCCCTATAATATTGTATGTATCCATTTTTTCATTTACATTTTTTATACCTCTTTATATATCTTCCTGGTATATTTCCATGATATCGTGGGCTTGACTAAACCTCCCAAGGCCTGTAATAGGCATGAGTGGTTGGGTATTTAAGCTCCCAAGGCCTATCGAGGGCCTATAACAGGCCCTGGAGGCTTAGAGCCTCCCAGGCACCCTGGAGGCTTGGACACCTTCATGGTATACAAACAAGTGAATATGGGATAAGTAAAACACAATAATTTAGAAATGTAAACTTGCAAAACTCAGATAAGATTGGTGTCAAAGCCAAGTTCATTTCCCAGAAAATGAGGAAAGGGAGAGCCTTTTGACTACCAGTTTGTTGAGAGTGAAGAAACATTACCTGTTTGTTGCACAATAGCCATAAGATTCATCCATAACTACCCTACTCTTGTCTTCATCAACAAACCGAATGTTTTGGGGTTCTAGCTTCATTATGAATCTCAAGCTAGATGAGACTATATTTGATGCAGGGAATCCAACACCTTCAATGGAGCATGTACTGATATATGACATAGCAGTAACATGACCATTGTTAATTGCAACACCTACTAATCCAAAAATACTCGCAACATCCAAATCTAGGATGCCCTTGGCAGGGTTCAAATTAGCATTGTACTCCACTGCAGAAGCTGGACTTGTAAGACTGCAGCTCAAAAACTTTGAGAGGTTTTTAGAGGGTTTGGCATCTTCATTATGGAATGCAACAACCATTGTTTCTGATGAGGTTAGTTCCAATCCATTCATTTGTGGCCCAAGCTCCAAAGAAGAAATTCCTGAATTTTCTAGAACCTTTACAGGTAGTGAGTCCTTACCTAAACATGCTTCTTGTGTTAGTATTCCTATAGCATTTTTAGATGTTGAGTTTTCACTTTCCTAAACATGTTCTATAATTGATGACTTACTGGAATCTAATATGTATTGTTCAGATGAAGTCTGATTACTCATTTTAGGATTGGACATTTAATTTCTCATGGACATAGCTAGGCTAGAATTCCCAGGGCTTGATGATGGTGTCAAGTCCCGAGACAGTGACTGGAAGTCATTCACCTAATTGGTTTCATCTTTCATGCTTGTTTGAAAGATGTTAATGGGCACCTCAATTATATCTGAAGTTTACTTGTTTATGAATATCCCATACGAAGATGAATACAGAATCATTGATGTTATGTTATGACTAACAACAATGCTTTTAACATCTTCAACATAAATAGAAACAAAGGCGGAGTTCGCGGCATCTACAATTTGATCATGTTTTTGAAAAGACAACCCTGCACCCAACAGATGTGACTTAAGTTGTTAAATATTTGCTTTTAAATTATTTTCACTTTGTAGTAGTATCATACAACAATCTTCAAAGAACACAATATGCTTTGTCATTGTAATCTGGTTTTTATAGTGTCAAGAAAATCTTCAACATGTACATACATGTTCTTCTCCCTGATAGGCATATCCAGGAGAGATACATCAACTTCATTAGTTTTCACCTGCGCACAATCTCATAATAGAAAGGGTTTTCACACATGCATATCCCTGTAACTCATCGTTCAGTGGTTGGCTTGTCAAGGACACGTTTATAAACCTGCAAAGAAAAAGTTTAAAACACTTGTAAGAGTCATCACATTATAATAATCATCATTGTCTAGAAACCAAAACTGAATAGACTTTACCTTTTGGCAATACCTTTTCAAGTGGTCTTTAAGTTTTGTTTGCTGCTCTTCCTTAGGGAGATCACATAAAAAGCGTGGCAGTTGGCCTTCCGGAGTAGGAATTTGCTCAGATTCAATTTGGTTTTTCAAGTGATAGTATTCACTGTCATCATAGCATGGTGTTACTCTTATATTGAAAAACATTGTCCACTAGAGACATGCCATATGAACATGAAAGAAGAATTACTTGTACACCCCCTTTTTAAAGATGATATAGAAGGTCCCCCTACTATACAGAAAATTAACTCCAACCTCATACACTTGGACTTAACATGTCTTTATATGTTGCAGAAATAGGAAATTGCCTGCTAACCTTCTAGTAGCCATGTAAGATTCTCCTCGCCAAACCCACTCAAGTTGTCGAAAGCATGTTTTACCAGGACGATTGAAATCACATGCTGCACAGACATCATCTGTGACTATCGAAGGGGGCTGGAAACAAACAAAATATGTGCAAATTTAGCATCAAACTATCAAAACCTTATCCATTGTTGAGATGATTGTTTAAAGAAAGCATCAACCCTTACAAAGCAAAGGGAAAGTATAACTTTGAGAGCAGAAAGAACTTTGAGGGAAAATAGAAGTTTTCAGAAGAATAATTAATACCAAAACATAAACTGTTCTTGAAGAACTTTTAACACTCATAAATTACTATCCCATACTTACATTTTTCTATTCATCAATCCTACACATGTTTAAAATGCATTTGATTCCAATGTCTTCTTTCTACATAAGCAATTGGATGACTGATTATGGAATTACTGCCATAGCTCAGTCATATTTTTGTAACAAAGAGCATCAGAATACACAATAAATTCCATAATAAAGAGGGAATAGATGATCAAGATTGCAAATATATTATTTTATTTTTCTAAGAACTTGTGATACAACTACAATCATGCAGAAATATTATTGCCATCAAAACTAGATACATGGATCAAATTCATGAGTGGTTGGACTCAATATGACTTGCACAAAGTTGAAAATTATCTTATGCATATATCTATTTAAACATTCTATTATATAATGTTGGAAGAAAAATCATTTTACAAAATAAGATAACCAACTCTGTAACTATGGTCCAAAATCTCTTTATGACTATATTTTGTCATGACAATGATTTCTATTGAATTCATATTCGATTATAGACTTTGATTTTAGATCAATGATGTTTCATGTTTGATAAAAAAAAATCGAGGATAAACAAGTGAATTGTTGTTTCACATAGCTTCCGATTCAATATCCAAACCAAATCACACAAGTGATTTAGCCACACCATATCAACAGGTTTCATAAATTTGGTCATATTTACTTCATGAATGATTGAGATGACAACCCTTCATAAATAACAGTCCAAAGAAAGACCATAAGGATAAAAAAAAACATCAATACCTGAAGATGATTGGTAAGAATAATGTTAGGATACATAGCTGCAACATCTAAATGATATATAAGAGGACACTCCTCATGGTTCAGAACATCCCACAAAGACTCCAACTGTAAAAAATAAACTACAACTTAAAACAAAGATAAACATGAAAAAATATGATCACTTACACTGATTAGTTATCTAAGACAATGACCTAACATTTTCAAGTGTGTCGAGGCAAACTTTTGTTTTCTAGATATTCCAATATTATGATTTGGCTTGGCTAGCTAAGTTTAATTCAGTTCTATAGTAAATCACCCCCATGACAAGCTTGCCACATCTACAAGCAATTTCATAGAAAATAAGATCCATATTTTGTAGCGTTGATAACAAATGAGATGTGTAAGATGCACCAAATAAATATGCCTTCACATCAATTTAAATCATAAGACTTGTATGCAAATCCAGAACTACCCATACACTTGGTTAGACTAAGTTCTAAGCAAAATCTAACCATTTAAATCATGGAGCAACTTTCATTCAAGGATTCGGAGAATAGATTTTCAGAAGTAGCAAGCTCCCTTGTAAGTTAAAGACAATCGAAATACATGCATCTTGAGAGAACATACCTGTTTCTTTATATCATTTTTAACTTCGTCATAGTTAGTTACAGAATCCAAAACCATCTTCCCCTCCACTTCCTCCACTTGTATAGCATACTGAAGATCTCAATCTAAATTGTCAATTAAAAGCTGCATAAAGAAAATAGGCACAATAAAACAATGTGATCACCAACCACAAAAATATGAAGAAAAAGAAAGCCTGAAAAGACAACTCTTAAGGTTGGCCTAGAAATTCAAGTACAAAATGTCCCAAAAAAATAAAATTATTACATGAAAGTTTCACGAACATCCACAACAAGAATGACCTCAGAGTGCATGAAACAAATCCCTTTCAAAAAATATTTGCAAGGGTATCCATACATCACTAACCCCTCAAAATCACAAAGCCAACACCAAAAGCAAGATATTCAACTTATGAATTCCCTGGTAAAAATTCCAACAATATAATGAACCTAACTCTATAACAAGATAGAGTGTTGAAACTTGAAAGGCTAATTCTGTCTGACCAAAATCAAATAAGGTTCTCAAGATGTATGATGCCCCAAAATGATGGTTCAATTTAAACATTAGCTGGGCAACAAAAGGAAACCAAAGCAAGTTAATAGAGCTACAGCTATTAAAAATCACAATAGAAGCATAGTCCTTATATATGCCATCAATGTCGGTTATGCAACCAATTATGAGGTGAGCTAATTGCATTGATCCAATAACTAGGACCCAAAAATAGCTTAAAATTTGGTAAACTATAATTGAGGACCTTGTTTTAGCTCTATGTCTGATAACTTGCTAAGTGCACCAATAAGAATGGAAGGCTCCAAGGTCTTCTGAAATAAGGGAAGGAGTTAGTCACCAATTCATCAAACCAAATCAGTCTATGTTAGAAGAAATTAAATCTATTTGGAAGTACAACCTAAGTGGACCTAAAGGTTAAGAACATGGACTTTCTCTTTGGAGTTTGCATGTTCAATACTAGAGGGGTGGTAGGGTAGGTACATGTGAGCATGCTGTTTTTTTGTAGATATCAATGTAGAACTGGCAAGGTACCAACACTCTCACTCTCACTTTTGGGCTAGAGTGTGGGATAAAGTGTATTTCCTTGGCAGACCTCAATGCTCAAATAAATTCGCTGAAAAATTAAATCCATTTGGAAACAAACCAGAGAGGAGTTAAGATTGGGCCTTTGAACATGCAAATTAAGTCATACAAAGATAAACAAAGGAACAAAAGTTGCTCAAAATTTTGAAATTTAATCTTGCCTCAAGAGAGATTTCACTGGATTTGTCATGTAATTTTGCTATCAGTGGACTAATGGTGTTTAAGTGGCCAAACCTAACGTGTACCTTGTTGGCAATATGGTAGTGCAGAGTGTGCAGGTTGTCATTGATGACAACATGATGATGACAGAGAAGCAAGCAAAGTGATGGCAGAGCAACAAGCAGTAGTGATGAATATGATGAGTACGATGATGATTTGGGATTTGAATCAAAGAAGCCTACCTTACAGGTACGTATGGTGGCTCATCAAGGTTGCATAAATCGTATACGCTCAATGCAACAACAGCCATCTATTGTTGCAACATGGGATTTTAATACACATTTGAGCTCTTTGGAAACATCTGATCCAAGGGTAAGCACAACATTGAGTGCTGCTATTCATCAGGCTCCGCTACATATTTTTGGTGGACACAAAGATGAGGGTTATGCATTAGACTGGAGTCCTGTGACACCTGGAAGGATTCTTTCTGGTGATTGCAAGGGCTGCATACATCTTTGGGAACCTACATCTGATGGAAAATGGACTGTAGACAAAAGTCCTTTCAAGGGCCACACAGACAGTGTCGAGGATCTGTAGTGGATCCCAACAGAAGCCAATGTCTTTGCTTCATGTTCTATTGATAGAAAGATAGCTATATGGGATGCCCAAATTCTGGAACAACCAGCACTCTCAATAAAGGCACATGATGCAGATGTCAATGTTATATCATGGAACCGCCTGGCAAGCTGCATGATATCCTCTGGAAGTGATTACGGAAGCTTCTCCATTTGGGATCTTAGATCATTCAAGGCAAATAATGCAATTGGAATTGTCAAGCTGTCAAATATCAGTGGTAAAAAGCGCAAGTTGCTGCCTGATGGCGCAGACGATGATGTAGATGAGAGTGATAGCAATAGTGATGAAGATGGTAAGAACTCTGTTCTTAAGGATGAAGATGTTGAACAAAGTGAAACAAAGTACATCCTGAGTGGCTCAGTCAGATGAGACCATAAGGTGCCCGCAAAAGGTAAAGATCGAATGAGAAAAACTCTCAGGATCTTGGTGAAGATTGCATTCTATGAGAGATGGATCTCACAAATGAAGCGTGGAGGAATCTCAAAATCCTGTAGGAGTAAATAAGAATCCATGAACTGCCAAATATTGTAGCCAGAAGAACTGGAAGCTCTTGATGATGTTTCTCTAGCTTCTGAGCATTAGGAAGCCAGAGAGGAAGAGAAAATGGGAAACCAACGACAGGGCTTCAGTGACATGGAGGCGGAGACTCATCAGCCATCGGATCAAAGAAATAGAGTACCAATCAAATCTTACAATATTATGGCACATCAATCCTAAATGTCATTGAAATTTCAATCTTACCATGCAAAAATGACTCCACGATGGACCAAATTGTTATCTTTTTATAGATCACACAAAACATAGGGGAAATTCAACATGGCCCCTGCACACTAAACTCATAATCCTCACCAATGGGAAAAACAATGGGAGAAACAACCAGGGAGTGAACAGGCCTTTCTAGAATGAACAAGTAGATGATTCTAGTCAATATTACATGCTTTCTAGAGTGAACAAGTAGATGATTGTAGTCAAAATGACATGGCATTTCCGTTAATCCAATCAAGATTTGTAAGGATCTTAGAAGAGTTAGATGTTTCACTAATACTAAACCACTGCAAAAAAAATTCAAATAATCTTCAAAATGAATTTTACAGCACCTGACATGCTAAGGGACCAAGGCGAAATTTTGTGGGCAGATCTGAACGAAAGACGCCACTTTCAAGACATTCCACATGGCCTCCAATATATGTCTCACTCTCAAGAAGGTGCCCCTTGGAAAACCTTTCTGGTTCAGCTTGATGCTTGTTAGGAAAAATAATATTTCCCTTGAATGCCTACAAAAAATAATTCACAAGTCAAAATCTAAGATGACAATGGTAAAATTACATCTCATGATATCTAAGAGATATATGGTCATTAGTTAATTTCAATTAAGTAAATTATTTTAGAGAATTTGTTTAACAAGAGAGTCATTAACAAGATGAACTCTATTCTCCAATAATGGAAAAGTTAAACCCAACACTATGATAGTTAAGGGAAGCATTCATCATAACATTTTTAAAAAATGGTTGGATAAAATAGCTATAACAACTATGCTTGTTTTCCTTTTCAAAAAATACAAGCCAGCTACAATATTCCAAATGGAACAACTTATTTTGTTTCAGAGGAAAAAGGTCACTAGCAAGGATGATGGCCTAGAGAACATAAGCCAATTGATTATTGGAAAATAAACAATGTTAAAATATTTCCTAGAAACTAGAGCATTTACTCTTCAAACTACAAACTCTGTCTTTTATATTTTCTATGTTGTTTGCAAACATAAACCAGTTACATGGTTATCAAGAATAATTTATAAAAAATAAGTAGTGCAAAAAAAAACAAATCACCTGAACCATAAGCAACATTTCACATAGAGTTCCACTTCCTTTGTGCAAAACTTCATCAGGAGGCATAGGAATTATCAATATCAGTTCTATGGAGCGAACACCATTGCAAACCAAGGGACATAAAGGGGCAGTAGGCACATGTATGGAGGGAGATTAAACACATATCTTAGGGTGTCAAGGAGAAGATGATAGAAAGGATATAAGTGCCAATCCAGCTCACACCAATGTTAATCATTTTGCCACATGGTTGTGGCCCAGCTAGTACATATCTTGCCATCAAAACCCTGCACGGTAATGTACGTATATTCTTCATTATCTACAAGGTAGATATTTTTATAGCCTTCTTGTTCTATAAGAATCCAGTATGACTAAGGGCATGTGGTAGCAACTTGTTCTGATATGGAAGAAACATGTTAAGCTACTTGGCCCACGTGTTCCATAACTGGATCAGGCAATGACTCAGAGACCTGATTTATCACCTTCTTCCCTATTGGGACAACCTACTCACGTTTTACAAAAGGATGGTGTAATAATTCAGGTACTTTGTTAATAACAATAACAAAATAGTCCTAATTGAGACCATTTGTACAGAAAGTGAAAACTGCACCATTTAAGTCTACATGTGGATTCTGGCAATAAAATTCACAAACATTTCAGCAATTTAAGCATGTTGGCATATTTAGTATCAAGCAATTCAATTCCTCAAGAGTTCAAAAGACTGTTTCTCTTTATGTAAAATATGGTATTCCATAATGTATGTGTAGAAACCAAATCAGTTAAAAAATTCTTACCCTTGCTTTGCTTCAATGTCTTTGCTGAAGTTAATGTTGGGCTCACTATCCAGCACTAAGGCTGGAACCTGAAGTTCACATGTTTGCATCAGAAGCAGTCAATTAGAATCATAAAGTATATAGTAGCGTTAGAACCCAAACTGGTTATGAATATTACATAGATCAGTATTTGTCTTACCTTCTTAATATTGGCATGTACATGTTCTCCTTCCAAGAGACCTATCAATATCAACAGGTAATTGGCTCACATACAACAACCCACAATTTCCACATTGAGCAGGCAAGAGCCAGTTCTCATGCTTTTCATATGCCATGTAAATATCTCCATGTACATGTCTCCAAAGTACTTGATGTTGAATTTTAAGGGTTAGAGGAGTTTTTAATTTAAGTAGTAAACTTTAATGCATGAACATATAAAATCAGATTCAGAACAGTACTACTCTAATAAAATTTGAACTGTAATAAACAAACATAATTTTCATCTCTTTCAACTTAACGCTCCATTATTCATTGCGTTAAAGTTGGTCCTCGAGAATCATCAAATGCCATGTACAGTAACAACATGATAAAATAATGTACAATAGATATCAACAGTAAATTATCATAACCAATATTTGAATCAACCATATACTCATATTTTTTAGATTTGATCTTGTCACCGAAGGGACAAGTCAATCTAGCCAAACAATTTGTGTACCTTGAGAGAGATCCAGAGGTGATCCAAAGAGGGTTAAAGCAAAAGCATACTGACCCAGACTTCTTAGTCAACAAGCACATTCATACCCAGTACAACCATGCGGACAAAGGACACACAGTCATGCTGGGTAAGGATGCAGTCACATACTGCAGAGACACACAGGCATACTTTGCACAGTCATGCTTGAAAAAACACAATCCACCCATAAAGTGAAACTCACTGTCACGCTGGGGAAGACCCCATAGTCCACACAAGAAAACAGGCTCATGGTCACCTCATGGTCACGCTAGGGAAGGACCCACAGTCCACCCGAGAAAATAGATAGGGTATCAAAAAATTAATAAACATAACCTATGGACCAAGTAATATACATGTAAGATAAAGGATCATGAGTCAACCAAGGGGGGCACAAAAAAATAAACCACAAACCCACAAGGTCAAGGTGAACTATATAAGGTGGACAATCAACTCCTTTGGTGCTCCTTTGTAGGACCAACAAGACCAATAATCTTTTCTCTCTCTCAAGGTACACTGTTTTCTATATTTTTGTCATCATTGTATAAGATTCAGAACAGTACTGCTCTAATAAAATTTGAACTGTAATAAACAAACATAATTTTCATCTCTTTCAACTTAATGCTCCATTATTCACTGCGTTAAAGTTGGTCCTCGAGAATCATCAAATTCCATGTACAGTAATAACATGATAAAATAGTGTATAGTTATCAACAGTAAATTATCATAACCAATATTTGAATCAACCATATACTCAAATTTTTCAATATCGTTTTAACTAGACAATAAATAACATCAGCTGAAAATCATACAAAGACAACAAATATACTTATCTTTTCTCACTCTTGTCTAGATACAACTGCAAAGCATACAAAGACAATAAATAACATCAATAGTAAATCTAACTCGTGTCTAACTCAATGTACAAAGAAAACAAATAATATAACCCACTGGGAGAGTTGAAAAGTGGTTGAAACCTTCCTTATACTCAGCAATATTTTTTTATGTCATATCTTGTCTATTAAGAGACAAGTCACTACAGGAACAAAGGACATACCTGAGAGGGAATAAATTCAGTTACCTAGTCGACAAGCAAGGAATCCCTAATTACTGGAGCAGCAGAGCAAGGAATCCTCGTTGGTTAAGGTGGGTTCAAGGTGGGTTTAAGCAGGTTTAATTGGACTAAGATCTCTATTGCACTGTATGAGTGTTTGGGTCTACTTAAAGTGAACCGTAAGGAAACCCCAATTACTGGAGCAGCAGACCCAGAAACAACAATCCAAAAAATATCAAGTAATGATGAAATTTCACACACAAAACGTGCACACCAGATCTTCGTTTGTAGTCCATACAAAGCCCGTGGCTTTATTACAACTTAGCACACTCAAACAGTGCAACAGAGATATTAGACCACTCAACAGAGGCAACAAGAGACTGCATTGTGGGTCAACATAAGATCAAGAGTCAACAAGAGGGGACAAGAAGACGAAGTTGTAAAACTCGTGGTCAAACTGTTATATTCTCTCTCAAGGTATCACCAAGGTATATAGTCCATAACTTATAAGTGTTCCAAACCACAACAGTACGTTTTATCATCACCATATAAGGAAGGTCCATACCACATCCATACCCACTCCATACCACAACAAGTGCACAACAATGTGTTCTATAACAAGATATTTCCACACCCTAGCCATCTTTCGAATCAACAAAACTCAAAATTTCCTAATGAGTTAATATGCACTCCACACAAACATGACGAAATTAAAGAACACTTCGACTGGAAAATTTTAAGATCTGAAACCAGAAACATCAAATGGAATATCTAGATTTAAACTTGAAAATTTCTCTGATTTCTCAACTTTGTTGTCAACTGCTGAAAGGCATGCTAAATAATGTGTAAATAAAAAGCACATCAAAATTAAGTGTGAATTAAGTCTAGTTTGAGCAAAATATCTTATGCAAGAGCATATATTTTGAAAAGGATCATGCATGAATCTTCAACAATGGCAATAAGAAACCCAAGAACATAGTAAAAAGTGTTAAATTTTCAGAATTTACTTCAATCTGATCTAGGATCTTAACTGAGAGAACAACATGTACAGCATATCTACAGCATATCAATCATGGAGACAATAATGCAAGCACACAAGAGACACAAAGATTTACTTGGGGAAAACCATAAAGGTGAAAAACCCCAATAACTTCCTCAGAGATAGATAGAGCAATGATACAACCAACCAAGAGAGATAGCCATAACCTAGCAGCAGATCCTCCTCCTCCATAAGTGCGCCACTCCTCCTTGAGTGCATGTGTGAGAAGTGAGTGAGCCATTTCTGGAATCATTCAACATTGTTCTGGCCATTTCTTGCACAGTTCTGTTTTTCTTTCTGCTACCCCATTTTGATGTGCAGTTCTGGAAACTGAAAAGGTCTTCTAATACCATGTTCCTCACATAAATATTTAAATTCATTTGAGGTGTACTCACCTCCATTGTCCTATCTTAAACACTTAATTCTTAATTCAGTTTCATTCTCAACTGCTTCCTTAAAAATTCTAAGACATTCAAATGTCTCTGATTTTTTCTTAAGGGAAATGACCCATGTCATTCTAGTATAATCATCAATGAAGAGAAGAAAATAGGACTCACCGTTTATCCCTTTTGGATCGTAGAAATCTGTGTGCACCAACTCCAACGGTTTTGTCATAGAGTATTATGTTGTCTTAAAACTTACTCTTGTTTGCTTTCCATACATGAGTGTTTACAAATAGAATTCAAGGGATTTGTGATTTTTGGAATGTCTCTTACATGCTTGTCTTTTGTTTATTCTAACCAGATTATCAAAGCGTATATGTCCCATTCTCCTATGTTAGAGCCAATTGTCATCTACTTGTCCCATGCAACATTGTTCTTCTCTTTTATCTAGTATATATACATTGTTTAGGGTTCTAGATGATGTTGCTACTGGTATGCCAGTTTCCTTTCTCCTTAATTTACATTTCTTGGATTCAAATGTAAGAACATGCCCCTGGTCGCACATTTGGCTTACACCAAGAAGATTGTGCTTCATATTTTCAACAAGTAAGACATTTCATCCTTGGTTTCTTTGTCCCCAAGACTAGCCAAGCCTTTTCAAAGAATTCTAGCAAACCCATAATCTTCGAAACAAACACTGCCTCCCTTTTCTTCCTTAAATTTTAGGAAATTGTCTTTATTTCATGTCTTGTGTTTGGAACAACCACTATCAACATACCAGTGGCCTCTTTTGCTCTGCACATGTAAATCCATACTACATCCTTCTTGATTTTGCTAATCTATCTGCGAGGTCTCAGTAGATGTTTTCTTTCTGGGAATACTCTTGGTTTCAATAGGGGATACTAATGGTAATTGATCTGTGCATCCATGCTCTTTATGTCCGTAATTGTGACATTTATGACACTCAACATCTAAATTCAATGGGTTGAAGGTGTTGAAATTTCTTTTGAAGTTCCAACTGGTCTAATGATGTCATTCTTTCTTGTTTCGCAGTAAACATCACTCTTCCTTGCATAGGCTTTTCAATTTGCCGCCTTGTGACCAAAATTATTACAGAAATAACAATTTCCCAAGAAAAGAGTTTGATACCTTGTGTTAACACCCAAAAATTGTTCACCTAGCTCATCCCCCTAGTCACATAACCCATTTAGCCATTTTTCCTACATTTTTGGCCTCCAAAAACCCAAAAATCCCTAAATTGGTAACCAAATGGGCAAAAAATCATTATTTTCCTCATCAATTAATGAAAATCCTTCAAAAAAAGGTTAAAATCCCACAAAAAAGGGTCAAAATCCCCAAAAAAGAAAAAGAAAAAGGGGAAATTATTCAAAATAAAAGAAAAAAGAGGGAAAACTCAAAATACCACAAACCAATACTAGTGGTTTCCCAATACCATGGGTCAATACTCCACCACCCAAAATTGCTATAAAATGGTGATGGAGGCCCTCCATTTCAGATCCATACATCGGACACTCTTCCCTACCAAAACTCTGCCAAAATTCCTATTGAACTCTATCCTACCTCTTTGAGCTTTTGTTCCCATCTAGTTGAGTTTGGCCCACCATTTGAGCATTGAGAGAAGAGAAAGGAACCTTGGAGACCCGGAGCACTATTCTTTGTACAGTTACGAGGGCCCCCACCTACTCACCTTTTGAGGTAAATGTACAATGTAAATCATTTTTGACAGATTAATACAAAATCAATATTTGATTCATGGGTTCCTGTTTGTTTGTTATGTTACTGCAGTAATTAGTTAGATTAGTATTTTACTTTTATTTGCATGCACACATTATCCATTTATGAGCTACAACTAAGGGTTCCATAATCCTTAGTAGGTTCCCTTTTGCACAAGCTGGTGTGAAAACACTAGCTACAGTTTTTGGCGACTCCAACCGAGTCGATTCCCATCGATCTATGGTTTGGTATGAACAGTAGTTATTTTTAGTTTTGTACTTTTTGTTTTGCTTGCATTTTAATTTTCTGGCCTAGCCTTACACCCTGTACCTGTAGATCTGGGCCTTTCCTTTGTAGTAACTTTCATTATTTTTGTTTTTACAGCCCGACCCGCGATTGCAAGTACCTTTTCTACGCTGCAGAGCGCGACTTTCCTCCAGAAAAATGCGCCCTGAGCGTAATTTTCGGCTCGAAACCCGCACTCTAGAGCACGACTTTTGACCCGCAACTCGTGCCTCGAGCACTCCTTTCGGCCTGAAACCAACGTGTCAAGCGCACTTCTGAGCGTAAAACCTGCGCTCCAAGCACGGATGTTTGCCCGATACGCGCATCCCAGCCGCGCTTTCACGCCCATAATCGTGCCCTTTTTTCCTGATTTTTATTTTTCTGTTCTGGCACAATTATTTTGCAGTCTGCCACGCCCAGAGCATGTTGTTTTCCTTAACAAATGTGTCGTACACCTGTTTTTTTCTCTTTTATTCACCTTGGTTGCACCACAATCCCCTGATTGCTTGCACCCATTTTCCATTGGTATTTTTCTACTGTAGCATTTGAGACATTTCAATTTGTGTGCATCCTTAGTGCACTGTTATCTCTTGCATCATATTTCATCAAACTCATACATGTCATAGAAGTTAGTACTTTTATTTCAGTTTCAGTTATTTATTTTTCAGCATTTACTTTTGGCGATATTGGGTTTACACCACTTGTGCACCCACACACTCCCTATAATTCAAGTGAGACTAAAATTGGCTTAATTAAACACACATTAACCCCACTTGGGGACCCAAAAACAACTTTGTATCTAGGTAGGACATTGGAGTTAGGCATCCAAATAACACCCCTTTTTCATACACATTTGAGACATAGTTGTTGTCCCTTAGGGAGCCAAAATCCCCTATTATTTATTGGTACGGTTGACACTGATTTGTCGGAGGGCCTCTACCTTAGGAGGGCAAGTGGAAAGACTGGTTCTAGAAGTCTAAGTGGAATACCGCTCTCCACTTTGTACTAGAGTACACCAACTCATTGTTCTCGTCATGCATGTTGGCCCCCATACCGGGTGCGCGATGGCCAAAGAACTGAAGTCGCAGGACACCTTTCCGGACGTGCCATGAATAGGGTAGCTTAGTTTCCATTGTTCTAGGACTCTTTTACCTAGAGTCCCTCTTGGTAGAGGGATATCCTTTAGCCATTTGGTTCTAAATTTCGTATTTCCTGACTATAAATTTCATCACCCTGTAGGGGATACGATTTGTGTGAGCTTCCATATCCTTTAGATACGTGTTTGCATGCTCCTATACCTCCCAGGTTAGTGAGTCTTTTTCTTTATTGGTATTCTGACCATTTTATTTCTGCTCCACTTGCTGCAACACATTGTTGCAGTAAGTGTTTTTTAGTTTGTTGTTGGCCTGAGTGTCGTCTTTTTACGAGCTCTCCTTTTGCACGGCATTAGGATTTTTCAGTATTTATCTCCCATGGCAATTTTACACCTATCACCATTGATTCACCATGACATTGTCGTCTCCTACGGGGGAAATCTCCGCAGTACGGTCCATTATACCCCACTCGTCACGCTTCCTTGAGATGCACATCTTCGTTGTCGGATCTTCATCCCGACGCCCCTTATTACACCTCTGATTCCGAGTTAGATTCACCTATATACACAACTCCATCTATCCCCATGGCCGGCAAGAATCCCAACCCATTTTAAGGCGGGGTTATCGGTAGTGGATCCACCACTGGCCCCGCTACCATTCCAGCATCCATCCCTGCTAGGCCATCTACAATACCTACGCTTGGCACTACATCTACTACCTCTATACCCATCGTTAGTGGACCTATTCCGACCATTGTCCCTTTAGTACTATTGGTCCCCTTGGGGGCACCGACCCCTCTTTTCAGATCCCTCCATCCCTTACTGGTGGTCCCTCAATCCCAGTCATGACTCATGCCAATGCACCACCACTCGGAGGAGGAGGCCCCGCGGTCACCACCATGTCTAGCACGCAAGCTACTTCAACCATGTCACATCCTCTTGCTATTTTTCCATTCATGGCCAGTCTCAACCTACCTGATCTGGCTCGATTGACTAACAATTCGATACGACATGACCCTATGTGGCCTTCCATGCCTACCAATCTCGCTTTGGACATCCCAAATTTTGAGGGAAAGGGTGGTGAGGACCCCCAGAACCAAGTGGTATATTGAATAGCCACATGGGACACACTCCAATTTTACATCCCTCACTTCAACTTTCCTGCAGTTCTTACAGATCCTCATCCGTTATGACACTGGTGTTGAGATACTCCTATCTTGTAGACAAAACACGGCTACCCACATCACTGACCATAACCATGAGTGGCGCCGTCTCCATAGTCTGTGCAAGATCAAGTTATATGGGCGTATCTTTTTAGATTGGTTCTTGAAGTCGCTCATACCAGTTATCGCAAAGGATGTGGCATCTGAACGGCCCCAAACCGAAGGAGAAGCCATACTTAAGTCCCAATAGTTTGACCTTATCTACACACAGTCGGGATACCTTTACACCATTTTACCTGATGCTCCTCGTGGTGATTCCTCCCGGAAGGACACATCAGGGGCATCCCACACTACTAACGGCATCATTGAACATGTTGCATCTACTAGTCAGCCATATGTCCATATGCCTCCCGCCCCCACCCCTATTTATAATCCTACTCCCAGTCCCATACCACCCACCATGAGCGGTGGTCCCAACCTTCCGTGCACCACAACCCATTCGAGAGAAACACCTTCATATGTTCCCCCAGCCCAAGCCCCTCATATACATGGACCTTCTTGTCCAGCACACTGCTACGGTCATACTCTGCTAGTATATGCCCCCCCTACAGCATCACCTGCCTACTACCCTCCATCGGCTGCAAATGCACCCGCGCAACCTCAAGCCCCTCTAGCTTATTATCCACTGTCGGCTGCACCCACACCTGCCCAACCGAAAACCCCCCTCGTTCCTCAAGGGAAATTTTATTCCCAGCAGAACCAACCCGCCCAACGGAACCAACAAGGACAACAAAATAGGGGACGCAGACATAACCGAGGTAATAACCAGCCTCCTGGCAGAGGCAGTCCACCACCAAACCCCTTGATAATATTGGTGCCACACTGGCTAACCAAAATCTTGATCGACCACCTCGGCAAGGTAAAAACCCCAACTTACATATGAATCACCCATGTTTTATTTGAGGTGTCTATGGACATTACACACACAATTGTCCCCATCTGGTGCGAGCTTGCCAACTCTAGAGTGAGGATTCCCAACATCAAGAACATATTGCACCTCTGGCACCACCAAACCCCACGCAACCCCACACATAACCTATGGTGTTACAGAACTCCCTACCTACGCAAGGGGTAGTATCCACCCAACCTTTGGCTCCCCCTCAAGGGGTTACCGCACCACCACAATAGTTACTTACACTACTCTTGTTAGTCAACCCATTGACTCAGGTACTCACCACCTTTTAATGATGTCTTCGGCTGATATCAACCTTCATACACATCGTAACCAGTATGGTTCAACCACTGAAACCATTTTGGAGGACAAGGCCACTAACACTACTCCCATAGATCAATCATTACGTCTACCCCCACCACCGCTCAAGGGGGCCCCCAAAGCTCCTTGATTTCCTCTACGCCACATTAATAACAACCCAAATGCTCATTCTGCCCCCGACTATAATATCGTGGATGACTTATCCCAATCCCCCGCTGCTATATCCACTTAGAATTTTTAAAGAACTTCCCAGTGCAGCGCAAAACACTGTTGTCTACCATAGGTGCGATCAACCCTTATGATTCACGGATGATGGCATTCGAATCATACCAATATGAATCCTGCATGCCTTCAACCCTAGCGTTTCAGATCTCAGTTTCGATTTGGAACCACATTATCCATCGATGCATCATCGACAAGGGGGGATCTACATGCATTATGTCTACATTTGTGTGACAAAAGCTCAAATCCCCTCCCCTACAGCCATCAAGGATAATTTTAGGGGCGAAATTTAGCCCATGGGCTATTTTTCCATTTTTTTTCCAAAAAAAGATTCGCCAAATTGCATTTTTTGAAGCCCCATTTCGCCCAATTTTGATGGGGTGAACTTTTTTCACTCTAAAAATCGCCAAAGTATTATATAAACTATATAAAATCCTTAGAAATTGAAATAATTTTAGAAAAATATCGCCAAATATTTTATAGTTGACATTTTAAGAATTGGTAAGATTCGCCAAGGTTTATACACTTTTAAATAAGTATGGGCCCTTAAAATTATCCCTGACAGCCATCCACGACTGACCTATGAGCTTATGATCGCTGCTCATCTCAGACACAAGGCCTTCTGACCAATGTTCTAGTCCAATTAGCTGGAAAAACTGTCTTGATTGAAATTGAGGTCGTCAACGCACAGATCGACTACAACCTACTCCTAGGATGAAGCTACATGTACGCCATGAAGGTTGTTGCTTCATCTTTGTTCAGACTTATGATGTTCCCCCATGAGGGACGGGCTGTCAAAATCGACCAGGTCACTTACTATGACCCTAATGCACCCGCTACACATGAGAATGTCCTCCCCATGGTCGAAAAACCTGTATTTGGTGCGTCTACCCCTTTGATTCTCCCGTCAGGCTTGGAATTTAGTCAGAGACTCCAATGGTCTCCACATTTCATTCCTTACCCCTCCTCCTCCAGTCGTTGAGATCTATGACTTGTGTACCATTTAGTCAAGTCTATCGGTCCCTAACTCACAACCCACCACTTCATCGACATCTCAATCGCC
This sequence comes from Larix kaempferi, assembly GCA_027924585.1. Lineage (NCBI taxonomy): Eukaryota > Viridiplantae > Streptophyta > Pinopsida > Pinales > Pinaceae > Larix > Larix kaempferi. The sequence goes on from BSBM01000092.1 coordinate 15,043,918, forward strand.
ACTTCAGTCTCAATCACCATCAGTACCTAGCCACGTGGGAGACACACCGATCCACACTATTCCTTTCTTGTTTCCACCATCAGGAGTAGTAAGTATGCCTTTCATGACCACATTGAATCTCCTGGGATTGACGTTAGGACTTCCCGTATGGTATTTACCTGCCCCTAATTCCACTCCAACGCCACAAGTCATTCTTCAACCGGTCCAACCGATCACTACCACCAATCATCCACCCCCCAGTCTATTGGAAACATCTTCCCCAAACACCTTCCCTCAATCATCCGAGAACGTTGGGGGAAAAGCCACGCAAACTCATACTGCATCTAATGCGACTAAAACTATGCACCCCCCTCCTCCAGCATGTGCACCTCCCAAGTGTTCCTTGTGCAATGATTTGGGCAACGCAACCCATCAGTTTCCGCAATTTACCAACCTTGAAAAACACATGAAGACATTGGACAATGACCCCAATAAACCTGTTGTTGAACTACCAACCACCCCCCCACCGCATAACAAATCGTTGTGCACCAACCACTCTTGCGTCATATGCGGACTCTGCGGCCTTTCTCTCATCATTGTCCCGACTTACCAGAGTATCGGTTGGTGCATCACGAAATGCGCCAATATTCTTTAGAATCATCAATTAATATCATCAAAGAGATTCACCCACTTGAATATTCTTCCTCAGCATAGATTAACACTATTTACTTGATTTCCACAAGTGGCGAACCAACCATTTCCCCGAACTCCATTTGTACCTATTATGATCTTTCCACGCGGTTTTTTTGTAGTGATGAAGAAATCCTTGAAGCCCTAACCACACCTGACTTCCCTTGGGATGACATGCATCATATAGCCTACTTCATTCTCGAGGAGTCCACTCATGTTACAGCCAACCAAATTTCAGTCAAGTCAAAAGACTCCATCCATAACCAAGTGGACTAGTTCAAGAGCCCCATCCCAGCTCCTAATGCCTTCGAATAAGGTAACATGCCTAACATCTTGCCCACCATCCAGGTCGATATTTCTGTCACACCCGATGTAGTGGAGAAAATTACGTTAGGTGCCTCATGTACTCGCGACGAAGTGGCTGCCTATAAGAAGCTCTTCCAAGAGTTATGTGATGTTTTTGCTTGGTCATATACTGAGATGCCTGGTCTTGACCCTGCCATTGTTGAACACCGTATTGATACTTGGCCTGATATCCCGCCTATCTGCCAAAAGTAGTGGCCCATTCCCCCATCTAAACTACCAACAGTAAAGGCCGAAATTGAAAATTTGCATCAAGCTGGTTTCATTTACCCCATTGCTTACACCACATGGGTTTCCAATATAGTGTCGGTTAACAAGAAATAGGGCACAATTCGCGTCTATACTGATTTTCGTGATCTGAATTTAGCTTGTCCCAAAGACAACTTTCCTACACCTTTCATCAATCAACTCGTCGATGAATGTGCGGGTCATGAGATTCTATCCTTAATGGACAATTTCTCGGGATACAATCAGATTCAAATTCGTAAAGAGGATCAGTATAATACTGCCTTCACTACTCCATGGGGCACCTTTTCCTATTGCGTTATGCCAGTTGGTCTTAAAAATGCTGGCACCACATTTCAGCGGGCCATGACCTTTTGTTTTCACGACTTGGTCCATATTATCCTTGTATACTTGGACAACCTCACTGCTCGATCCAAGAAATGATCCGACCATCTGGATGATCTCCGGAAAGTCTTTTTGCGTTGTCACAAATATAACATTCGCTTGCACCCCCTCAAGTGTGTTTTTTGCATTCCTGTCGGACGGTTATTGGGTTTTACTTCTTCCCAAAAAGTGATCACTGTCGACCCTTTGAAGGTTCAAGCCATTCTTGACCTCCCATCCCCACATACATTACGCCAATTACAAAGCCTTTAAGGCAAGGACAATTTTCTCCATCGCTTCGTTCCTGACTATGCTACGAAATTTCATGGTTTCCTTCACTTTCTTCGGACCAACATTCCCTTTGTTTGGGACGAATAGGCACAAGCGGCTTTTGAAGCATTAAAACAAGCCTTGACTTTTGCTCCCTTGATTTCACCTCCTGATTTCTCAAAGGATTTTATCCTTTATGTTTCGGCATCTGAATATGTTGTTTCCAACGTGTTAGTCCAGGAAGATAGTGCGCATCAAGAACGTGTCATATATTATATGAGTCAGGCGTTGTCTGTTCCACCACTACATTACCCCCATGAGGAGAAGTTGGCCCTAGCCATCGTCTTCTCTGTTCATAAGGTACGCCACTACATTCTTATGAGCAAAACTATAGTTGTGTCAGACTCCAAACCCATGATCTATCTCTTGAGTCGTTTCCTCCTTCAAGGCCGCGTGGCTAAATGAATCGTTATCCTTCAAGAATATGACCTGACATTTGTTACACCCAAGAGTACCAAATCCCTTGCACTAGCACATCTCATGACCGACTTTCCCTCTTCGTCAGCATCACCTCTGATCATCACTAACTTGCTCGACGAACACTTATTCACTATTTCGTCGGATGACCCATGGTATGGCGACATCCTTGTATACCTACAAATGCATAAGTTTCAATCCCATATCGGTCACGATGATCGACATTGCCATACGCCATCATGCTTCACGATACCTCCTTCCCAACGATGTCCTTTATCAACGTGGATTCGACACCATTTTACGTCCATGCCTCACACATGACTAGGTTGAATAGGTTTTGAATGATTTTCATAGCGAAACCTGTGGTGGCCACTTCTCTAGAACGGAAACTACCCAAAAGGTCATCCATGCTGGGCATTTCTGGCCCACCCTTTTCACAGATTGCATCACAGCAGTCAAACATTGTCATAATTGCCAACTCTTTTCCCCCAAAGCCCGAACACCTCCCGCCCCTCTCCATCTAGTAGTCATCGCTAGCCCTTTCTATAAATGGGCCATTAACTTTATGGAGTGAAATCCCCCCTCGGCAAGCGGTCATAAGTACATCATTGTGGTTGTCGATTATTTCACTAAATGGGTCGAGGCCATCCCCACATTTAACTGTCAGGCCGAGACCACGACATGTTTATTTTTTAACCATGTCATTACTCGGTTTGGGGTCCCTAAACAACTCGTGTCTGACCATGGTAAACATTTATAAGACGACATTTAGAAGGATTTGTCCACCCTCCTGAAGTTTGACCACCAGTACGCCTCATCCTACTACCCTCAGGGGAACGACCAAGTTGAGGCTATCAATAAGATCCTGAATACAATCCTCCAACGAACAGTGAACAAGCACAAGTCAAATTGGAACCATATGCATGTTCCTGCACTTTGGGCCTACCGCAACTCTACTAAGACCGCCATGGTTTTTACCCATTTTCACTTGGTTCACGGCGTAGAGTCTGTCCTCCCTATTGAGTGTCAAATCCCCGCTTTACACATCATCGTTGACCTTCTCCCGAAAACCTCACCTCTTGAGAAACACTTGCTCTTGTTGGAACAAGTGGACGAAGACCGACAGGTGGCTTTTCAAATAATTGAGGCTGCCAAACATCGTTCCAAAGCCCATTATGACAAGCGTGTCCATCCTTACAACTTCCAAGAAGGCAACCTAGTGCTCGTTTATGACCAAGCTCATGACAAGCATGGAAAAGGAAAGTTTGAATCCATGTGGCAAGGCCCCTACATTGTCCAAGCTTGTCTCGACAAGGGGGCATACATCCTTGTTGATTCTGAAGGACACCCTTTGACCAACCGTCGCAATAGGTTGTATCTCAAATTATTTTTCCCCTTAACTTTTTTTAGACCGAATAGTCCATGTTGCATAGTTTTCTTTCCTTTTTCGTTTTCCACTTTTTCATTTTGAACCTTACAATTTGCTTCCATGCGTGACCATAGATGGATCATCTTCCCTAGATCTATGTCAATTTCACCGACGGCGCAAGTAGATGGTCTCTGAACCTCGCCTCAGCAACTTAGGTATTGTATTCCCCCTCACACGAGTTGATCCATCTCTACAGAGTGTGTATAGGTGTTTCCACCAATAACCAGGCTGAGTACGATGCTGTGACCAGTCTCTTGACCGCTTCCCTCCAGTTGGGAATTAATCACCTTCATTTGTTTCTCGACTCCCATCTCCTTGTCGCCTAGCTCAATAACTTTTACCAGGTACGGGATCCTTGCCTTTTCAGAAAATTACTACGCACTAAACAAATGATTAGACAGTTCGAGTTCATTCACCCACATCCCACGAAGTCATAATGGTGTTGCAGACCAAATGGCTAACAATAGTTTAAAATGGCATATAAATCACAACATATAGGAAGTAAACCATAAAAAATGCATCATCATATCATTCACATGCAAATATACATCATATAGGAATACAACATCATAAAAAAGGCTCATCATAATAATAAAATGCATCCACGTGCATATATATATCATCAAAATGTCATAGTGTTTATATCATCACATAAGCATCACTGCATCAAGGATCCCCAATAGCTTACTAGTCATAACAATAATCGCAGTTTAAAAAAATTCCCCATGCTCATCGCATTAGGGGGGCAGTTCCATCAACTTCCTATTCATCTGATTCATCTGTGTCCTCCTCCTCCTCCTCCTCCTCCTCCTCATCTGACTCAGTCTCCTCGTTTGACTCCTCCTCCTCGTCATCATAAGGAGAATCACCCCGCACCAATGGCCCTCACTACCTTAGTTTCCATAGCAATCCTCCGCATCACCGGTCTCCACTCATGTGGAGCGTCGTAGCAAATGTCGATCAACTCCTGATCCAAATGCTAGCATTCGTCATCCACCCCTCCATCTAGTAAGCAGTAAATCCCCACACGCAATGACTCCAAATTCGTCAAAGCAATCTATTACTACCGATGCCCACAGTTGGGAGGATCCACTCCCTCCACTCAACCCCTCCACGCCCGGTACCCTGCTGGAGGCCTCGGTCCCACATCTGCACACATAAGCACATCATCAGTCTCAGTATCATAAAATCCTCTAGCTATCATATATGCTATGAAGTATAAACAACATGATACTGCAAAAATAAGTAGAACCATACCATCTAGTCCCCATGCCTGGACAGGAGGTCACGGTAGGTCTGCATCCCCTCTGTAGTCCATCCCTACAGACGAGTAGTCCTCGATCACCACTGGCAGTTTTTTCCACTGATCAAACAACACGTGCATAAAGAACCGACCCACCAGGCCCCCACCACCGCAAGTCATCATCTCTCCCCATCGCCGCATCCTCAGCTCAGTGGGTCCACCATCATGTACTGCTCTGTGCGGACGCAACATTGGAACCCGTTCAAAGAAGAACAAGCATATGAATGAAGGGAAACATAAATCCCCTCCTATACAACTCACCTTGTTCATCTCTCGTCAAACCACTGTCAGATACATCTGTCCCCAACCAAAGTATGTCCTTGCTAGAGCCTGCTCCACCAGCATCATCTGACCTCTAGAGATCCTGTGGGTCACCTTCGACCCCAATATCCACACTACCAACGCTGCTATAGATCGCGTCTCCAGAATATCTATGTCGTAGATAAGTATAGCATTGTCATGCACATAGGTTGTTGCATAATAGTGCTGCTGCAGTAGATCCTCCATCGAGACATCACTGGGATTACTCACATGTGTGTCTGCAATCATGCCTAACCGTGATATCCCCGTTTGAAAGTACACATCAATCAATGAAATATCTAGCCACTCCCCCTTTATCACAAATTCCCCCACATCGACATCCCAAAACTCTACCAACTTGTTCAACATTAGCTTTGTCGAATGCATTGGGGGCACCCTGGAAAACTTTAGCAACCCACACCAAGCCAAAGTATCTTGATTATCCTCATCATCCATAATGTCCTCCAACAATATCCCGAGCTCTCTCTCTCGCCAGCTCACCCTGGGCATCCTACACACAAATGAAAAAACCCCCACTCAGTACTATGTAAACACCAAACTGTCCCCCCCAAGGCCATGGCGCAAATGTTGGGCAGAAAAGCACGCTCCAAAGCCCGCCTTTTTCCTCACAGGCACGCTTTGGAGAGCGCTTTTCCTGTTGAATTGCACGCTCCTCGAGCGCGTCTGTGAGGCCCACAGCTACGCTCGGAGCACACTTTTCTCAGATAAAGGTGCGCGCCAGAGCGCGGATGTACAGCCCACAGTCGCAGTCTAGTTGCGCGACTGTTTGGCTCATAGTCGTGCCCAGGGCACATTTTTTCCCTCGAAAAGCACACTTTGGCACAGTTGTTCCCTAGCCACACTTTCCAGGGCTCCCTAGAGGACCAAATCCAATGGAATAAGCATGAAAAATGATAAAAATAGCTTCAAGAGTTACCTGCAAGTCACAAAAGCTGATTCCACAAGACAGATTGAAAGAAATCACAATTTCCTTTTCTGGGCCCCTCCACACTCCTCCCAAATTGAACAGTGAAAATGGCATGTGGAGGTGGGCTCCCTTTCTATTTATAGCCCATTTTGACCTTTGGTTGTCTTTGAGCATTCTGGAGTCATCCGACCTCCGTTTTCTGTGTCGTTTGCACTGCCAGATTCCAAATTCCATGCCCATGATGATGCTTGAGATCATTTCTCGCTCTCACTCACTCCTTTTTCAGGCATTTTTTCCACGCCCCCTCATACCTCGATTTGCATGCCTAGGACGTAGTTGTTTTTTTCCGTACTTTGACCATTTTGTCTATCACGGCCTATTCACGAGCCCTCCACTCCCTCCATACTGTAGTTATTACGTTATTTTGCCACCATTCATCTACCCGCAAGGAGGCCCCATCAATGTCCCCCCCTCACCTTCTTTTTTGGTTCTCATACTTGTCCCTTGTTTGAACACTTCCTCCTTGCTTGGATTTTTCATATGTTCGGTATACTTTTATCCCTTTTTTGGGTCGAGCAAATCCTTTACGAAAAAGGCACTTAGGGAGTTTATGTTAAGTTATTTTCTGACTCCCTAAAGAATGAAAAGATCGCCGAGCAATATTGCTTCCTTTCATGCTCGTTAAAGTATCTGAAATGGCGTCTATATGGTATAAGTTTAACCCTTTTCCGGACTTGGTAGACTAATTACAAAAAATGAATACTCTAGTCACATAGGCTAGAAGAGTTCTCTATTGCATACTTTTATGTTTTTTCAATATTTGGGGACTAACACAAGAAAAAGAACCCCCTCGGAGTCTTCTTATTGCTTTCAAAATCTCTAAAATTGGAAGCGACCACGAGCATGCACCATCCCGGGCTCGTACAAATCTACGCGACAGTATCCTTTATAGCACACTTTTATCCCTTATTCGAGCTCCTTAAACCATTTTATAGCAATTTGAGTTTTTGTTCCCATCTAGTTGAGTTTTGGCCACCATTTGAGCATTGGGAGAAGAGCAAGGAACCTTGGAGACCTGGAGCACTACTCTTCATATAGTTGTGAGGGCTCCCACCTACTCACCTTTTGAGGTAAATATACATTGTAAACCATTTTTTACATAGTGATACAAAATCAATATTTGATTCATGGGTTCCTGTCTGTTTGTTATGTTACTACAGTAATTATTTAGACGATTTTTTTACTTTTATTTGCATGCACACATTATCCATTTACGAGATGCTACTAAGGGTTCCATAATCCTTAGTAGGTTCCCTTTTGCACAAGCTGGTGTGAGAACACTAGCTACAACTTGTAGAGGAATATATTCCAATTTGCATAATGCCAGTCCTTATAGGAGGTAAGGCCACGTTCTGTTCTCTGAAGCTATAATCTCTTGAAGTAAAGTCTTTGATTACGTCTACAAAACTTCTCTTGAATATTGTCTTATCAGATAGTGGTCTCTGATTATTCATAACAGTTTCCATGACCTTGGTATTGTTGCTAAAATTTTGTCGAAGACCCAACTGAGCATTTACTTCTTGTAGTTCCCTTTTCAAAGAGGTGATTTCAACCTCCAATTTGTTGTAGTTTTCTTCCTTTTGTATCAGTTGTCTGGTTATATCTAATAGTTGTTCCTGTAGATATTTATTCTTCTTCCTTGATTTCTTCAGTTCATCTAAATCATTAATGATTTCTCCTTCAAAATCTATTTATGTGTCTTCTGATCCTTCATTTTTAGAGCCTTCTTTAATCTCCATGAAGAGACTTTCTTGATCACTTTCATCAAATGAACTATTGTCCTCTCTTGAATACAGACTCTTCTTCATTTTATGATCAACCCTGGATTGTTGGTGTGACTATCCTATCCTATCCCTGGATTGTTGGTGTGACTCCAAGGATAGTGATTGCCACTATCCTTGGAGTCCTTGTAGGGACACTTAGAAGCAAAGTGACCTACTCTACCACATTTAAAACATTTGAAGGGTAACTTACCTTTGTATTTTCCCTTGCCTCTTTTGGGATTCTTCACAAAATTGGCTTCCTCATCATCCGATGCATTAGAGAGACTTTTGTTGGAATCTTCCCTACTTTCTCTTGTCTTCTTGGACGCCTTGAACGCTGCTTCTTTTCTTATAGGATTTTATTTTTCGGTCCTCATCTCATGTGTTGTTAGAATTCCATGAAGCTCATCCATATTTAATTAGTCCAAATCACTTATGTCCTCCAAAACTGATACCTTGGGATTGAATCTTATTGGAAAAGACCTTAATACCTTTTGCACAACTGCATCTTCGTCAATTTGTACCCCAAGTCATCTAATTGCATTGAAAATCTCATCCACTCGAAGGCGATATGATGCAAAGTTTTCTTCTTCCTTCATTTTAAGGGTTTCAAACTATCCTAAAAAATTTTGCATTTTTGCTTTCTTAACTTTCTCATCTCCTTCATAGATGTTCTTGATTTTGTCCCATAGCTCCTTTGTTTATGTACACTACATAGCCTTGGTGAATTATGAGTCTGTTAATCTGCATAGTACTGCATTTATGGCCCTTGCATTGCATTCATATTGTCTCTTGTCAGCTGCATCCACTAGAGGACTATTGGGAACTTTGTAACCACTTAGGATAGATTTCCATACATCGGCTCCAAGTGATTGTAAATACACCTCCATTTTTATGCTCCAAAAGGTGTAATTAGACCCATTGAATCTTGGTGCTCTATTTGTGGAAAGTCCCTCTTGCCCTATCCATTTATGCCCAATGATATTTATCTTCCAGCTGTTAAACTATTACTGAAGCAACCCGTTGTAATACCAATTGTTGGAATTCTTAATGATATTGAAAGGGGGGGTGAATCGGTATCATGCATAGATTTACAAATTATTCACTTTTAAAACATACACCAATATCAATTTAACACCACATCAATAAAAGCAAACTGTGCGCAAATATTTGAAGAAACTTGTGTGTGTGTGTGTGTGTAAAAATGAAAGTACAGAGAAAGACAGGAGACACCAATATTCACTGATGTGAGCATAGACTCACTCATATATTCCTCTAATTGTGACACCAATGCCAATGGCAAGCACCAACTTACAAACTGTAGGCTTGAACCTGTGAGGACACCCATCCTCCGCGCAAGCACCAACTTGTTGAACCAAGCTCCGGCCTGTGAGGACACCAATCCTCTGTGCAAGCACCAACTTGTAGTGTTCAGGCACCAACCTAAGTGGAGACACCGATCTCCTTTCCTTGCCCTATCCAACCACCCTAAGAATTAGATAGTACAGATTTCTGACTTCAGGTCTGTGTGCACAAATATTTTCACTATGTTATACCAACTACGCGCTCTTCCATTGGTTCAACTCAAGATATTGTTTCTCTGACACTAAATTATACCACTGATACACTCTTCAACATAGATTCCACACACATATATATATCCACATGTTTCTTGCACCTTTTCACAAATGCTCAGATATGCACGTCTACTCCCTATGTTCCTACATTTCTTGATGCCTCGCGCATTTCATCAAATCATGTTTCTTCTGATTACCCTAAGTATTTCATCTGATTGAAGCTTTCCAATTCATAATATTACTCCATGTGTTCTTCCAAGCTTACTTTTCACTCCTTGACTTCACTTGTTATTTATACTCCACTTGTTCAAACAATGCGTCCATAAGTTGGGGCTTCTCTAAACGGTATCACCCCTTCTTTCTTTCTTTTCGGGCAAGCTTGCCAAGCATATGCCACTTGTCTTAACCCACACCAATGAGGTATCATGACTTTGTGGGTCCTGTGCACACTATTTCATTAGCTTGATGGGACTTACGCACTTGGAGACCATCACTGGGTGAGTATTGCATACTGGAGTACCATTACTTGGTGGGTCTTACGCACTAGCACAAGGACACTAAGTCCTCTTTTGACATCAAATTTAGAGTACGACTAGGTGGTATTTAGGTCTTGCGCACTTAGTTTTATGTACTTCTTCAAACAAGAACATAGACACTAAGTCCACTTTGACATCAATGATAACCAAAGTTCAACAGCCTGAAGGAAGAATGTCATGTAAGCACCCAACTAAGGTCAAGAAACCACTCAGTAAGCCATCTCCAATTGAAAATCCATCATGGATCATCTAGGGGTTAATTACACACCATGTACCCCAATTATCATGAAGCACCCCGAAATATAACACTCCCTCTAAATGAGGAAAGTGTTTTCACCAACACTTGTCAACTCCATCCATAACTCCATCAAACCTGCCACATACAAATATATACATGTTTTGGTCTTGGCAACAACCATTGTCTCCTAAATAGGAATTGACACCCATCCATCATAGGATGCTATCACAATATCTTCAACCTCCAAAGATCACTAACCACTTGTGAATTTGAAGGAGAATATTGAGGATCATAAGCAAATTTCCAAACTCTAATATCCCTCAATTCAACATGATGGGTAAGAATATACAAACACCACATCATGAGTTGTTCAAGACACCTTAGAAATATAATCACATCTCCATACAAGACCAAGACAAGTGGATTACATCTATCAAGGTCACAAAGATATAAATTTGTATAAGTCAACTCATTGATCCTAAAACACCAAGTTCATGGTATAGGTAACAATCCATGCATGACTACAAACAACCTATGAAAATGAGAAGCCCTCTCTTGCACCTCAAAACCTCCAAAAATTGAGACAACCCAAACTAGGTCAACTATGTTATCTTGAAATAATACTAGATCAAGAGTAACATTACAGTCAACTCCCTTTGTCTGGGAGAATCCAAAAACCATGTCCCTATACTCCATAATCATCCCATAAGTTGCAATCATGGAATTAACCCTAGAATCATCATGCATCATGCATCATGGTATCACACCTATCTTCCTCAAGAAAATTGGACGACTCATGGATGGAAGAAACTAATGTAATATTACTAGCATATTTCTTATGAGGTATACTCGCCCTCACTGAAGATATGTGCACTCATACATGATCTCTAACCTCTTGAAAACTAGAAGGCTCATCCAACCTCTCATTGGAATGTACAAGCACCATTGGATCAACTTGAATTAAGCCACTCTCTCTCCCCCCTCTAGACAATGTCCTCAAACTAGCTAAACTATAATCATTAATGTTGCATTGTTGACCCTCAAATTAAAATCTCCATTGTACACTTGTCATACAATAAATTGAAAGAAGATTCTTCTTCAAAATATAAACGAATAGAACATCACTCGAAGGAATTTGAAAGGAAACCGAACCAACTCCTCTTAAGATAAGCATCATCATCACCAAGCTCCACACTCATCCCTCCCTCTTGCTCCTAAAATCCACTGAATAGTGTCCTGTCATATTTCATATGTCCGGAATCTCCATTGTCCATATACCATCCAACACTAGATACAATTTTAGAGGATAAGCAAGAGACCATGGAAAAGGAATTGTCAAACTAAGAGGGATCCTCCTCTACACCGTCTACAATCCCAACTCCAACCTATTTCACTCCATTTCCTTTCTTCAATGGAGATTGACTGACATAGTGTCCCATCCCATGACATTGGAAACACATCACCTTACTCAAGTCCTTTCCTACATATTTACCTTCCTTATTCTTGTAGGTGTACTTGCTACCCTTCTTCTTCTTATCAATGGGACCAAACACATCTACTTCCCCTCATTTCCCTAAACAATACTACAACATGATTTTTTCCTACACAAGATCAGTCCATAGCTTTGCAAGATTTGGTAAGGTCTCAAGTTCCATGATTGAAACCACAACACACTTAGATAATTATACTCATAATAGAAAAAGGAGAAGGTTGGCAGTATAACATTTTGCTTATGCCTTAAATTTTTGCAGTCTTGTTACTATTCACAAAAAATTGAGTTGATGCAATTTGCACCATTAAAACCATGTAAGTTCAAATTTCCAGACTTCATTTTTTCTTCTTTAGAATAGACCAACACCAATTATAAAAACGATTTCAAGTCTTTTTTTCTAGAATACATATCTTCAGTCTACTTCTGTTTTTCACCTTTCTTTCCATTCAAACTGTTTGCATCATAATTGATGCACCCCTAACTCTAACAACAACACAAGCCCATTGTTTGCATCATAATTGATGCACCCCTAACTCTAACAACAACACAAGCCCATGTTGCATGGGAAATAAAGCTATAAGCATATAGAAAGATAGGTCACTAATTTCTAGTAAACAATGCCACCAATTTTTGTTCCTACCAACTTTGACGCATATTCGCAATTTATACATGTATTTGTAGAGTATTTTGCAAGATTCATAAATCTAAGAAAATATATACATCTACTCTTGAAACATGTATTTCGCAAGCCTAAATTTGATTAAAGGTAATTTCTATAAGCTAAAAATTTAATTATATTAATTTGAAGTTAATGAACTTTCTCATTTAATAGGTAAAACTCTACTTTCTACACATAATGATAGATAATTATAAATAAATAATAAGATAATTATTAGGTAAAACTCTACTTTCTACACATAATGATAGAGTAGACCATACGATAGAATACGTTTAAACACAACTTTTTAGATTCCTTATGCTATTCAAAATCACTAGATATTGAAACGAGATCATTGAGAAAATTAAATGCCACGACACATTCAATAAAATATATCATTAAGATATAGTAGAAAAATAATCATAGTTAAAGTATCATTAAGCAACACATTCAACAAAGTATATGAGTGAGCTATAATTGAAAAAAGAAATCACACTTAGAGCTTATTAATGGTGGTTGAAAATACGATGAAGACAAAATGGCATTTTGTTGTAAAATTACAATTCCTTATTATTTTTATATATTTAAAGATACGTTAACTTATTTGACCATATTATATATATATCTTATAATCGAATATTTAATTTGTGCAGGATGAAATCATGTGTGAAACATCAAAAGAAAGCATGTCATAGATAAAAAATAAAATAAAATAAAATATATATATATATATATTAAAAGAAACTAAAAGATGATAACATTAATGTTAAATATGTCTAATTGGTGTTCAGGCTTGGTATTTCAAATATTGACTTGATGAATGCATTCAATTTTATTATTCCAATAATTATATACATTTTTATAATATAATTATAATAAAAGATTTAGTATTTATGTATATTTTTCTTTTGACAATGCCTAATATTGCAGAAAGGATATAAACACCAAGAAGTTGATAAATTGAAAGTGTTAGATCCCTATGATGGTGATGTTGTTTACATTGGACGAATTCACTCACTTTCTATCATCCATGGAATGACATTGAGTCATGAAGATAATATTGTCAATATTATTAAGGTCACAAGTGACATCCCTTGTTAGGGAGAATAATCCCTAATGACTAGGGTTAGGTCACTTACAGGGCACATAGAAGATAACAATCTTCTTTCCAAAATGAATAAGACATAACTAACTAAGGAAAACATGACTAAAGAGGACCTGTATCCATTTGGTTTTCCTTTTCAAAATCATTGCACACAAATCCAAAGATGTTCCTTATTGTTTCAAGCCTTTTTTAATGATCTGCACACAAAACAACAAATCCATCCTTCCTCAAATCGTTTTGGTCGGAATAATGTAAATCACAATAATCATATGAATTCACTAACGTACTGATTCTAATTAACTTATCAGGGAGTTAGTTTCACCACCAACTATACATGAAAATGCAAGCAATGCAACATTTTACAATCAATTTTTTATTTTTTTTTTGGGGGGGGGGGCGGGTGGAGAGGAAGAAAAATGATTATCACACTTCATTAATAATGAACAAAAAATACAATTATATCTAATCATTCATTGTCGGCACCTTCGTCACCAAGATCTTAATTCTTCCTACTTGGACCACTTGTTAGCACATAAATTCCACACAGCGATGACATTTCGGCATTTGTTATGAAAAGTCATCATCAACATACAATATGAAGCTCACAAAGTTTCATTTTCATCAAAAATCAACATGTGGAATGAAGTTATTTTGCATAGTTAAACTTTTGTTGACTCGCGTAGCTTCATAAAAAGGGAACACGTGCAACATCACACAGAAAATCCTTTGAAATCCAAACAACTATGCATACCTCATCATTTCTATGGTGCATTCAAAGCCTCCCAACTGCATTTTGAGCACCGAAGAGGCTCGAATTGGCTTCTACTAGATACTTGGGCATTCAATAAACCCATCTTTGTACCTAGAAGTCACTTCATGGATAAGAGCATTCACATCTTGAACCATCTCTTTCAAGACCTCCAATTTGGATACAAAAGGAAGCCATGGGCATGTATTCCACAAGAAAAATATAGAGCAAGGCTATGCTACAAGAATTTGCTTGGAGGACCTCTCTTCCATCCACATTCTTTCCATTCATTGACATTAATTTCAAGCTCCCTTGACTTCTTCCTCAAGAAGTAAGTGTTTTCCTTCCAAGTTAGTTAGAGAGCAATTAGTGAGAATTCAAAGGACCCTCCCAAAGCGAATGTCGGTTTCCCCTTGTAAGCTACATTCCTCAAGGTGATACTATTGTATTCAAAACTTTTCCATTGGACATTAATCATTTGGTTGAAGCTCATCTCTTTGTTTTGTCTCCATATCATTTTTGGAAGTGTAATCTTAGAAGTAGCTCTTATATCTGTTGTTATTTGTTTTATGGCTTCAACATTATAGTATTTTTCATACTAGCCCACTCATTTACTGTTTCCTTGGTTGTAACCTACAAGGAAAGGAGATTTAGCTCACCATTGAGTCATTTCTCCCACAATAGTATTGGCAACCCCACTTTGTGATTTTCTTCTTTATTTTATCATCTATAGGTTGTCTACTTTCTTTTTACTAATTTGGAGCTTGTTGCGGGATCATACCCTTGTTGTTCATACTGTTATTGTAAATGTAACTTCGGAAGATATTATTTTGCATAATATTATTATATTATTGTTGTACTTTTATTGTACCTTTGTCGGAGATGTTTTTCCTCTGTTCAAGGATGTCATTATTGTATTTGGTTATGTAAGAATATTGAGGTAAAACCTTCATTGTAAGTAGGGGAAATAGTCCCCAAAAGGATAAATGTAAAATGTATTTTTGAGTCTCCCTAGGAGAGGTCGGCCCAGTTAGTTGAGGAAGTCAGTCCCATTGGGGATTTAGGTCAGTCGCACATAAAGTATAAATAGGGAGTTGCTCTCCCTCATTTGGACACACACCAACAATCAAGTTTGCTCCAAGGAAGAGAAAGACAAGTTCATTGAAGAAGAAGAAGAAGGAAGCTGCAGAAGTCATCTTATATTTGGGTTTTCTATCTTGGTTTGATATTGTACTAAGTGACGAATCTATTACTGACGAAGTTGTGGGGTTTTCTCCTTTATGGTTTCCCCGAAGAAAATTCTTGTGTTCTTGTGTATTGTTGTGCTTGTCTATCTTTTAGATTAAATATCTAACATAATTAAATTAAAGTGCAAACACTAACACATACCCTTAACCAATGAGTTTTGTATATCACAAACCATTTTCTTTTCATTTTTTAGCCCACATGGTACTTGGTGTTTGTTCCAAGTGAAATCGCACAGTCATTCTTTCAACAATTGCATTGCCTCTCCAGTCATTTTTTCTTTTAGTCGCATTGATTTATTGTGTGACCATTGTAAACCCAATCCTGCACTGTCGCTTGAGTTGTATGTTTGGGTAGTCACACTACTTTAACGTGTGAAAACTCCAATTCTTAGGTCACACGACCACTCGACTGTGAGCACTAAGATCTGCATGACTATAACAATATTAGGTTTATTTAGATTTCTTTCATCACAATTGCAGTCCATATGGTTGTTCACACATTCTAAAAAATTTAAAAAACAAGCACAATTTGTTTTTGCTTCCTTAGTCATTAGAACACCCAGTTTAAACAATGGGGGGAATCAATGTGCAACTTCCTTTTTTATGGCTTGGGATTTAAGATTACCCCTAACCTTATAGCCTACACTAGAGTAAACTACACATATTTATTTGTTTTAAAGTTAAAGGGAATTATTAGTTTTGGAAATTTGGGATAAACTTACATTAGTTTAAAATTTTGTCACTTGCATATTTATTTTTCAAATCAATCGAGATTAGTCCACTCTTCACACAAACAAGGGACCTAAAAGCTCTTTAAATCTTAGTATGTTCTTTACCGTGCACCCCTAACGTGATCTTGGGAAATCAGAAAAGACTAAGTGTGAAATAACTTCCTTTGCACATTTTGTTTTAATGTATTACTTGCAATCATCCAAATGACAGTTAGGAAATTAAATTAGAAGAACCCAGACATGTTCACATCCTCTACCTTTATTTTTCCAAGTTCAATTGCAGGTTTATTTTGAAGCATGTTTGCCACACATATGTTTTAGCAATTGAATCACACATAAAGGGACCTAAAGACTCTTCTCGATTAAGTATGCTCTTGATCTTGCACTCATAAAATGATCTTTGATGAATCGAAAAAATTGAAAGGTTTGAAATACCTCCCTTTTCACACAATAATTCCAAACTTAGACCCTTTTAAAAATAAATCAGCATCTTAATCCTAAACCGAATTGATTCCTCTATCAATAGGTCACCTAACAAATTATAGTTTAAGTTAGGATTGTTGGGATAGGCATCTAAATAATGCCCCTCAATCTCTTTCACGTGAAATAGTAGTTGTTGTTTTCTTTAAGGGAGATTTAAATCTTGTAATACTAAGTGTGAAAAAACCTGATAAGAAGGTGTGGTGCCCAAGGATGCTAAACCGGAGTTCACGCTGTTTTTTTTCACCGCGTCAAGCCACCCAAATCTATACTTGATAGTTTGAGGCCAAACCACTTATTCATAATTGAGGCGGGTATCTTAGAGGCCAAAACCTAGGATTACCACTAGGTGGAATTTATGGAATACATTTTCACCTTAATCATATTTTGTTGGTTGTTGAAAGTGTTGTCTATCCCTTCGGAATACAGCCCTAACACCCCCCATTATTATTGATTCATTCACACCTTCATTAGTCATCTTCGGTGGGTTCACAAGCATCCAACAAAAGATCTACTGGAAGGCCTAGTTACAACACTGAGAAGAAGAGCATTAATTCAATAGGATCACATCATTGTTTCCTTAAATTATAATGAACTTGGCATAAATAAGAAATGTATATTCTAAAACAACATTAATACAACTTTAAAAGACACACACCTGCACCATTATGTGCATATGTTATCTTTTCCATCATATTGTTGCATTTGTAGATTATAGTTGTCTCTTATTGAGTGCATCACAAAAATTTCTTCCATTAAAGAAGGAACCATAGTGAACCTGCCACCATCTAATCATTTGGCCTTCCTCCTATCAATGGATGGGTTCCTACTACCATGTCCCCCATCCTCAGCATGGGATACCACCACTAAGCATTCACACATGTGCATCTATGACCAGGTTGACTATGCTTGGACATACATTGCTCAATAACCCCCCCCCCCCTCTCACACATATTCAAACCCTTCCATGTCTAATGGAGGTGCACCCTAACCACACATAATGGTCGGGCCTACTCAAATGACCTTGTGATTCATGGATAACTTAAATCTCTAGAATTTATCAAAACTCGTCGATGATCCTATCCGCTATGATCCAACATGGCCTTTCATGCCACTAAAGTTATCTTCATACATACCTAAGTTTGAAGAAAAACATGGGGACAATATCACAAACCATGCGATGTCATTTCACTTATGGTTCCCATCCAATAGCATAGTGGAAGATACCATCTATCTTTGATTGTTTTAGAGGAACCATACCAGAACAATGGTAAATTGGTATGTCAATCTTCCTGCAAACACTCGTAAAAACTTTGAATCCATTGTCACTATCTTCCCCACTTTTTCAGCTCCATGTTTTCCATGACCTTGGACTCGAGATTCTTTCAAAATTTAAGCATAACACATCTACTCACATCGCCAACCACATCCATGAATGGAGTCAACAATGCACGTTGTGTAAAATCAATATCTAGCCCAATTTTTTGTTATATTGGTTCCTTAAATCCCTCCTCCCAATAATTTCCAAGGACATCGCATGCACCATGTAAAAGACTCAAGATTAGGTTATCCTCAAATCCCAACATTTGATTTAATTTTTTCCTAGTCTAAGTGTTTATACATAATAATTCTCGATACCCCTCGGAATCGATCTCTGGAAAAAACCACCTACATCACCTCACATGCTTCCAACGATATCATTGGTTCCATATCCCATAAAGGGAATGCACCTAACCCTTATGGGACTACACCATCAAACAAACAACACTATGCCCCCCCTCCACCACTAGTTGTTAGTGCTCCACCAAGTGAACTTAACCCACTTTATGGACCACTAACATATGGACCATATAGTCCTACTTTTCCAAACACAAATGCACTATGAGACTTTCGACTAATGAATCTAGAAGTGAAATGAAATAGTAATACAATTAGCAATAGATACAAGAGAAAGAATGATCCAAACAAGTAATCTTTAATAACAATGAATACTCAAAGAGAGCACATGAATGAATGCATGATCAATGAGGAACAACCTTCATATATAGGCAACCAAGCTTAGGCTTAATTACATGCACAAGCTTTAATGTTAGTTGTTAGTATATTAAGACACTTAGGAGTTAGTTAAGATCAACTTTGTATAATGTACATTTAGGTAAAGTGTGTTTCTTTAGTATCCATTAGTAATGCATTTGTACATATGTAATCTGTCGATCACAATATGTTCTAGAAATAGAGTGATACAATGGTTCATCCTTCGACCTTAATGACCATTGATCTATGGCTTAGAACTCGATTGGTTCATGATCTCTATTTAAATAGCATGGAGGGCCATTTTCCCAATGATCGATTGTGAGAAAATCACTATAACAATTCTTTTATTTTGCATAATATATTTCTTTAAGTACCTATTTGGTTGTGACAATGTATTGTTTCCCTCTTGGAGGGTTTTAACCACGTAAAAACACTAGTGTGTTGATCTATGATTTGTTTGTGTGAGTGTTTTTTGAATGTGTTTGATCTTCAAAAAATATCTTGTGTTAGTCAAACCTAGTATCCGAGATCTTATAAAGTTCTACTTCCGTTGATGATCGAGATCTTGAACAGGTGTTGCCATATGCATTAAAGGCTTTTTGGTTTATGATATTTCTATGCATTTCTAGGTCATGAGAGGTGTTCCATTATATCCAAAGCACTTCTTTCAGTTGGAAATTCTTTTGTCTCACTGAAAAAGTTTCACTTTTCCCAAGATACATCATTTTACTAGATCCAGAGGTATATTATTTACACTTACGCATTTTTTAAATTATTTTCTCATATTCTTTCAGATTTCGGTTTGGTTTTTTATTGTATTTTCAGTTTTTTACCCTTTGGGAATCTTCTTTGCTACGTATGCTCTTCATCATGTTCTTTGTGCAAATTTGGTAAAGCAAAAACAGTGAGAAAACTTATTTTTTTTAGTACGCTAACCAAGTACTAACCCCAAATCCATGAAATTTTGGTTTTATGGATTTAATTTTTGTTTTTGTATAAAGTGTCTTGTAGGACAAAAGGCAAGTTTTTTTGGGTAGGAACACTCTTCCAACAACAACAACAACAACAACCTCCATTCTCCTCCATATATTACTTAATATTTTGCTTAGCTCACTTGGTTGAAAGTTACTTTAAAAAGTAAGAGGTCTTAGATTCAAATCCTTTTTTTGTTACTTTTTGTAAAAGTTCATGTAACTTTAAGTTATAAATTAACTACATTATAAAAATGTTTCCCACTTGTTTTATAAAAGTGGGTCACTTATTTTAAAGCAACTTATTTATAAAAGTGAGCTTGTAGGAAAAGTTAGTAGGTGGGGGGGAGGGGGGATTCTTTACTGTATTTTTTTCTCACATCATCTCGTTGATCAACCTTTGATTTCCACGTGGTCCCTTGGTTCCCTTTTATGCCTTTCTTCAAAAGGGCATAACTTTGCATTCGGAGTCCGTTTTCAATTTCGTTTTTTTAACTCCCTATTTTTTCAATATATTTGCATCTAGACCATCA
Organism: Larix kaempferi; assembly: GCA_027924585.1. Lineage (NCBI taxonomy): Eukaryota > Viridiplantae > Streptophyta > Pinopsida > Pinales > Pinaceae > Larix > Larix kaempferi. The sequence continues at coordinate 15,064,439 of BSBM01000092.1, forward strand.
ATTTCTTCTTTTGAAGGCATATTACTTATGTATTACAATATGTCCACTCTATGTAATATCCTACTACCAGTACCAACTACTTCTCATGGAAATACCATATGGATCATGTCCTATGAAGTAGGGTACTTTATCGGATTACTTTGGGAAAAGAAACTGAACCCATTGTTGATGATAAGAAAATAAAATGGGACAATAAATGTAATGAAGCCTATGGATTAATCATAATATCAATTTCTAATTATTTACGATTCCACCTTCAAGGAATTGAAGAACCAAATACAGCTTGGGAAAACTTGGAAACTGTGTTTAGTAAACACAATGAGATTCGAGGTCACCAGCTTGAAATTAGTTGGTTAATTTAAATCCAAGTGATTTTCCTTGCATTCAAGACTATATATTTAAGTTCAAAACACTTAGAAATTTAGTTGAAGAATGCAAAATATCTAAGCCAGAAAAGCAATGTACTTATGATATTATTTCCAAGCTTGGTCTTGCTTATTCTATTTTTGTATCTACCTTTTACTCCATGAAACAATCTCTAGGGACTAACTATGTAGAACCCACTCTTGAATCTTTTTGTGATTCCTTTATTAGAAAGCAAGATAAGCTCATACATCTTGGAGTAACCAGCATTGTTGATACATCTAGCAAATCCTTATTGGCACAAGAAAAGGATAAGTCCAAGCATCCCAAGAAGAAAAATACACGCAAAAATAAGAAAAAAAAGGGTCCCAAACCCTCTCATCTAGCTCATTCTTCCAATGATGACAAAGGAACCAAATCAAAAGGTAAGAAGATTGAGCGTGATTGCAACTTTTTCGGGAAATATGTTCATGTGGAATATAAGTGTTTTAAGAATATGGAAACCTTGGAAGCAACAATGAAGAAGCACAACATAAAGCTTGATTCGTCTTCTAACTCTACAACTCATGGATATGCACTTTCTGCTTTCAGTTTCTCCTTCAATGCATCTTCTTTCTCTTCTTCGAATGAGCTCATTGATTCTGGAGCATCTTATCATATGGCTAAGGATAAAGCCTTTTTTTTCTTCTCTAAATGAATGTAACACCAAACAAATATTTGTTGCTGATGATAGATCTCTTAATGTTGTAGGATCTGCAACAATTTAGATAGATGATGATCAGTTCAATGATGTATTATGTGTTCCAAGAATTTCCTACAATTTGTTGTCAATCTATCAAATCACTCATTCTTGTGAAGGTAAGAGTGTAGAGTTTACACCTCACCATATTTTAATCAAGGATTTCAAATATCCTAAGCATGTACTAGCTACTGAAATTGTTGACGATATTACCAAGTTGTACAAATTCAACAAATTTGGTCATCACTTTTTCCCTTAGTTTTTGTTGCTCATAGTGATGACTTGAGCGGACTTTGGCAAGAGTGATTTGGTCATTTAAACTATCACTCATTGCAACAACTATGTAATCGAAAAATGGTGATCGGTATTCCTCCCATCTCTTATAGAGATGGTGTTTGTCCCAAGTGTGTTCTCGGCAAACATCATAGAGACAGTTTTGAAAAACATGCCTCTTGGCACACCTCGCCCCCCTTGCATCTTGTTCACATTAATTTGTGTGGTCCACTTGCTTCTGGTTCTTTATTTGGATTCAAGTATTTCTTAACTTTCATTGATGACTTCTCCAGACACACTTGGGTTTACTTCTTAAAACTTAAGAGTGAAGTTTTTACAAGTTTTTGGCCTACAAGGCCCTTGTAGAGGAACAATCTGGACATCAAATACACAAGTTAAGAACAAATAATGGAGGCAAATATGTAAACAACAAATTTAAAAGTTACTACACTACACGAATAATTTATATGAAACATATTGTTCCACATACACCACAGCAAAACGATGTTGTTGAGAGAAATAATCGCACATTAAAAAATGGCTAGTTGTATGCTCCAAGCTAAGGGATTAAGTATTCAATTTTGGGTCGAAGCCATTAATTGTGCCAATTACATAGTTAATCACACTCCCACAAATGCTCTAAAATATATAACACCGGAATAAGCACGCAGTAACATTAAACCAGATTCCATCCAATTATGTGTGTTTGGTATTGAAGCATGGGCTCATATTCTTGATGAAAAATGGAAAGCAATACAGCCTAAGAGTAAAAAGTGCATATTTGTTGGATATTTTGAAGAGGTGAAATATTATGGACTTCTTGAACCAAAATCCAATGACATAATTATTAGAATAGATGTTAAATTTGATGAAAATATCTCGACCTGCGAGCCTAATTCAACGTTTGTGCCATCTGTGGCCTGCAAGCCATCTTCGATGCTTGTGCCATTTTCTACTCCAAATTTCCTTGATAGTGTTCCTACTCCAGCTTCTTCTTCTTCTTATGACAATGAGGATGAAAATCCACCTTCACCTACTCATTTTCCTCTAGTTTCACCCGTTGACTCATTTTTCGTCACCTACATTACTCGCATGCAAATGGTTGCAAGCCATATGCTAAATATGTTATATATGATATATTAATAATAGGTGGGACCCCTTTTAAGGAAATATGTTTCAATTCATGGCATACTGAAGGCTTTGGATGGTATACATAAACTCTTTCAATGGTCACGATACATATCAATTTCAATATGTTGGTCCAATAGCAGAGTTTCATGATCGCATTGAGTTTGATAGTTCAACATTCAGTTATTTTTTTTCATTTGCAAAGGTTCTTACCGTGTTTATGTTAAATTTAGAGCATCATGAGTCATTCTCCAATTCAATCTTATGTGTCAATATTGAGCCTCATGTGTTGAGGTATTTCCTTATAGGATCCTGAGTTGGACTCAGGAAACTTGAAGAAGAATGTTGAGTTGGACTCAAGAATGGATAAGCATCGTGTGTTGAGGTAAGTACTTTGTATGTCAAAGTGATGATGTTGTACAGTCTTGATTGTCAAGACTAAGTGTTGATGTATATGTAACTTCGGAATGTATTTCATCAGTATATTATATATATATTTATTGTACCCTTATAAGAGATGTGTTATTCCTCTATAAGGAAGTGTCGTCATGTGGATTGACAAGTGTCGCAAGTGTGTGTACTTGCCGATGGGTTATTAGACCACCTTATGGGGTCAGCCCTAATTAATATATAATATAATGTGGATGTACTCAAGTAGACAAGTCGGCCCCAGTAGGTCACTGGGCAAAAAGGTGAGTATAAATAGAGATAGGAGATCTCTATTTTACTCACTCGGAAAAGTCTCTATCTCTCTCTCTGAAAAGTAGCGCACTAGTGAGGAGGAGGAGGATCATCTACTAGGAGACTATCTCAGTGTTATTTGGTTGTATTTTGGTTGAGCCATTGCTCTCTCTATCTCTGAGGAAGTTGTGGGGTTTTTCACCTTTGGGTTTTCCCCACGGAAACTCTGTGTCTCTTGTCTCTATGCTTTTGATTCTTGTGATGCTTGTGATGCTTGTCATATTATGATTGTCATGCATTGATATACTGTAGATGTTATTCTCTCAGCAAAGATCCTATAGTATTGTGATTTAATATTGAAAATTTAACATGGTATCAGAGCTTCACTGAGAAGAAGACATTTTGCAGTGACGGAAGCTTGTATTCCTTGTTTATTGGGTTTCTCTCCACAGATTTTTGAAATTCAGTATAGTAGATTGGATCTACTCATCAAGGCGCATCTTTCTGTCCAATCAGATTTCAGTTCCGAGCATTTTCAGTTTTGGCCCTAAAAATTAGGGTTTCCACAAAAATAGGAAATTCTGGAAACTGAAGGTACAGCTGGAAGCTCCTTGCAAAAATCGAAGGTTTGAGCTTTGGATCGAGATTTTTGGCTGTGTAGATCTCCGGGAAACTCAAACCCTAATTCAGGGCTCTCCCTAGTGAACCCGGGAGGACAAAAAGGCAATTCTGAAGGGCAAGACTTTGTTGATCTCAAATTCTGAATGTACTAGGCTGATCAGCTCTCCAAGGCGCATCTTTCTATCCTTTCGGAATTTTGAAATTCACATTTTGAATTTTTAGGGTTTCTCTGACAAACCCTAATCCGGGACCAGATCCAGTTTTCAGCACTTCAAGTGGTAAGTTCTAAATCTTTTCTATTTCCATTTGAAGTACTCTTAAAGATGTCTCTTCACACCAAGCTTGAGGATAAGCTTGAAGGGGCTGATAACTTCCGAGCCTGGAAGAATAGGATTGGGCTAATCCTGGAAGAGAATGAGTTGGACTCATATGTGAAAGAAGACATCCCTATCCCAGAGGATGAAGAGGCCAAGGTATTGCACAAGAAGAACTTGGTCAAGGAAAAGAGAATCATTGCTGATTCTATCAAAGATCATCTCATACCCCATGTGTCTTCTCTCAAGACACCCAAAGAGATGTTTGAATCTTTGACCAAGCTATTTGAAGGAAAGAACATAAATCGGAAGATGACCCTGCGGAACCAATTGAAAGCAGTAAAGTTTCAGAATGGAGAAACCATTCAATCTTACTTTTCAAGGGTCTCTCAAATCAAGGAACAATTAGAAGCAGTAGATGAAATGGTGGAGAATGGTGAGGTGGTGATGACTACTCTAAATGGCCTACCTAGGTCATGGGATTCCTTTATTCAAGGAATTTGTGCAAGGAAGAAATTGATCTCGTTCAACAGATTGAGGGAAGAATGCTCTCAAGAAGAAGCTAGACTTATAGCTCATGAGGAAAAGATGGGAGGAGAAGATCAAGCTCTTGCAGCCCACACCAAAAGAAGCAAAACCAAGAAGGATCACCCTCACCCCAAAAGATTCCATCAAAAGAGTAAGAAGGACCTATGATGCTTCACATGCAATGAGAAGGGTCACTTTGCTTCAGATTGTCCCAAGAACAAAAGGGATAATAACAAAAACTCCAGTAAGAAGAAGAAGGGCAGCAAAAGAAGGTTTCATGCTCATGCTTCCGAAGATGATGAACCTCCAAAGAAGAAGGCTAGGGCAGAAAGTAGTAGTGATGATGACTCATCAAGTGAAGAAGAATATGTTCTAATTTCTGCTCTTACAGGTACCATCTCCCATGGATGTAATGATTGGTTGATTGATAGTGGGGCTTCCACACACATGACTGGGTTTAAAGAATCCTTTGTGAACCTATCTGAACATGAATCACCCTATAAGGTGAAACTTGGGGATGATTATCAATACCCAATCAAAGGAAGTGGTGAAGCCTCCTACAACCTAGATTCTGGAAAATCATTGAAGATGAAAGAAGTACTTTATGTACCTGGGCTCAAGAAGAACTTACTCTCCATCTCTGCATTGGATGCAAAAGGTATGAGGGTTGCATTTGTGTATGGCCAAGTCCTAATGTGGCCAAAGGGAATGACCATAGATGATGCAGTAGTGATTGGAGAGCAAGAGGGAGGCTTGTATAAATTGAAGGGACAACCTGAACATGCCATGGTACATGAATCCATGGATCCAAGTGAACTTTGGCATAGAAGACTTGCTCATATGCACTATAGGGCACTTCCAATTGCAAGCAAGGCAGTAGAGGGTCTTCCTGAAATCAAGACCAAACATGAAGGTGTTTGCAAAGGATGTGCAAAAGGTAAGAACATTAAGAAGGATTTCCCAAGCAGTGAAAGCAAGGCAAAAGACATCCTGGAAATCATCCACTCAGATGTATGTGGCCCTATGTCATCCAGCTCCCTGAGTGGGTATGTTTACTATGTATCATTTATCGATGACTTCTCCAGGAAGACTTGGGTATACTTCTTGAAGGGAAAAGATGAGGTGCTTGATAAATTCAAGGAATTCAAAACCTTGATGGAGAATCAAACTGTCAAGAAAATCAAGACATTCAGATCTGACAATGGTGGATAATTCACCTCAAATGACTTCAAGAAGATTTGCAGTGATTCAGGGATTAAGAGGGAGTTGACTGCTCCTTATAATCCTCAACATAATGGAGTTACAGAAAGGAAAAACAGAACTATCATGGAAGCAGCAAGGGCAATGCTGCATGACCAGGATCTACCTATGCATCTATGGGCATAAGCAGTTAGAACAGTTGTATATGTGCAGAACAGAACTCCCCACAAGATATTGGACAACAAGACACCAGAAGAGGTCTTTTCTGGGTTCAAGAATATTGATGTCAGCAAAGATGAATATAAGGACAGGTAATCCAAGAAGCAAAGATCAAAAGGGAGCACACTCCAGCAGCTCCTGCAAGGATGCAGATCTTCAAAGGGAGTTGACCATCTTCCTACATTCCACAACAGAAAGGTGTAGAAGAAGCTACTTCAGCAGCTCCTACCAGGAAGCAAAGACTCAGAGGGAGTCCACCCAAACAAACAAACAAAGATAAGTATTTCAATTATCATTTCTTGCCTATTTTGTTTGTTTAATAATATTATGCTTATGTTCATAGACTTAGGAGATGTATTTGAATGATTGCATTAATGAACAGTATACTACTAATATGCATGTGATGAGTAAGTGGCTTATGGCACTGTACAACATTCCAGTGCTACTTATCTAGAATGAAACCTCTTTGCTGACATGTTGGGAGTAGTGCAAACTCTTAACAATGTTCTGGTAGAGACTGGAAGGCATCTAGAAAGTTGTGGAACATGGATAAATGTTGTATTGAAGCATTGGCTAGGATAACTGCATGACTGCATGACATATTTCTTTATGTGTAAAGAATTTGTTCTGAAAATTATGAGATATTTCTAATCATGCAAATTAACTTGTTTTGTAGGAAAGACCGTATATCTTCACCTACAAAAAGACTACAACATTTGTTCCAGCAATAAAGATATCTATTGAAGATATTGAAGTTCCCAGGATCTGGGATGAAGAAATGGAATGCCATGATCCGTCGATCATGAAGAATGATGTTTGGGATGCGATCCCAAGAGCTAAAGGGAAGTCTGTTGTGACTTCCAAATAGAACTTTCATATCAAGCATGTTGCAGATGGCAGCATAGAGAAATATAAAAGTGATGAAATAGAAGATACACCAGATGGATTCAAGACAGCTTTCTTGAATGGTGTAGTTGAAGAAGAAGCAGCCACTTGGTTCTGAGACACATGATAGGAAATCATATATGTGCAGAACTTGGTATGGTGAAGATAGATTGATTGCCGACACGCAACGGAAGCTTACTACCGAGTTCGAGATGAAGAACTTGGGGATGATGCACTATTTGTTTTTGGCATGGAGGTGTGGTAGAGTGCAAAAGGAATCTTCCTTGGACAAGGGAAGTATGCAGTAGAGATCCTTAAGAGGTTCGGGATGATGGATTGCAAGGCCATGGCCACACCTATGGCATCGAATCTGAAGCTTCTATGTGATGCTTCATCTGAGCCGGTTGATATCACTATGTATCGTCAGATTATTGGGTCCTTGATGTACCTGACGAACACGAGACCAGACATTTGCTTCGCTGTGAACACATTGAGCCAGTTCCTGACGAATCCGAGGAGTGTTCACCTGGTTGCTGTAAAGCATGTTCTGAGGTACCTGAAGGGTACAGTGGATTATGGGCTCAAGTATGAAGCAAATCAAAAGTTTAACCTGCAGAGTTATGTTGATTCAGATTGGGCTGGCAGTGCTGCAGATAGGAAGAGCACATCTGGGTGTTTCTTCAGTATGGGATCAGGTGTGATCTCTTGGTTTAGCAGAAAGCAGTCCTGCGTAGCACTGAGTACAGCTGAGGCAGAGTATGTTGCAGCCTGCTCAGCTAGTTGTGAGGCAGTATGGCTACAGAAGCTACTGTCTGAGTTATTTGATCTCCCATTGGAGGCTACTGGTATCTTCTGTGATAACCATAGTTGTGTGAAGTTGTCCGAGAACCCAGTGTTTCATGACAGGTCGAAACACATAGAGATCAAATACCACTATATCAGGGATATGGTGCAGAGAGGAGCTGTGAAGCTCCTGTATGTTGCGACGGACGAGCAGATTGCAGATGTGCTGACAAAGCCACTAGCCAGGGTGAAGTTCGAGTACTTCAGAGAGAGGCTTGGCGTTCTTCAGATTGAGGACACTTCGAGGAAGAAGTGATGGACACATTTGCTGAAGCCATTCCAAACATGTTGGAAGGAGGATCCTTCACATGGCTGTGGATGTAAGCGCTGGATGATGTTCTAGTTTCTGCTGGATATGATCAGTTGGATCATGTGTATGTATTTTTGTATATGCATCATGTTGGATGCTTGGACCATGTATCTGTATATGTATCAGGTGGATACATTGTATGATCAGGTAGATCATGTATGGTGATATGTATCATGTATTTGTATTTGTATCAGGTGGATACATTGTATGATCAGGAGGATCATGTATGATGATATGTATCAGGTAGATACTTGGTGCGCATCAGGTAGATGCATTGATGATCAGGTGGATCATATATGATGACATGTAGCAGGATGTTGCAGTGATGATCAGGATGATCATGGATGACGAGCTTCAGGATGTTGCTTCAGATGACATGCAGCAGGATGTTGCATTGATGATCAGGATGATCATAGATGACGAGCTTCAGGATGTTGCTCCAGATGACATGCAGCAGGACGTTGCAGTGATGATGATCAGGACGATCATGAGTACATCAGGATGATGTATGGTGAGTGTCAGGTTGATACTCTGTGGCCATGGATCAGGTTGTGCAGATGAGCATGTCTGGGAGATCCTATAGGTCGGAGTTGTGTACCCGTAACAGCCTGGGATGCTCTTTCGAGACATTGCTCTGGGAGGACATGTAATTTGTGCCCTGGGAGATCTCAGGTCGGAGTTGTGTACCTGTAACATCCTGAGATTCTCTTGCGAGGTTTTGTCCTATGGCATGTAATTTGGGCCCTGGGAGATTTCAGGTCGGAGTTGTGTACCCGTAACATCCTGAGATGCTCTTGCGAGGTTTTTCCATGACCACATGTAATTTGTGCCCTGGGAGATTTCAGGTCGGAGTTGTGTACCCGTAACATCCTGAGATGCTCTTGCTAGGTTTTGTGGTGGACCACATGTAATTTGTGCCCTGGGAGATTTCAGGTCGGAGTTGTGTACCCGTAACATCCTGAGATGCTCTTTCGAGGTTTTGTGGTGGGGTCACATGTAATAGCGCCCTGGGAGATCCTACAGGTTGGAGTTGTGTACCCGTAATATCCTGGGATGCTCTTTTGAGGTTTTGTGACGCACGTAATAAGTCCTGAGGATTCCACAGTATGGCCAGTGATGACGAAGACCTGCAGGTTGTGGGCCTACATCCAGTATGAAAAAGGACTGGCTCTGTAGAACTTCCTATGACGAGTAGAGACAGAGATTGGACGAGATAGCAGCAGCAGTGACGATGACGATGACGATGCATCGATGACGATGATCCAGAGAAGAAGACTTGTCTAGCAAATCTGTGTCGAGAAATACCTTCCTAGTTAAGAGGGAGTGTTGATGTATATGTAACTTCGAAATGTATTTCATCAGTATATTATATATATATTTATTGTACCCTTATAAGAGATGTGTTATTCCTCTATAAGGAAGTGTCGTCATGTGGATTGACAAGTGTCGCAAGTGTGTGTACTTGCCGATGGGTTATTAGACCACCTTATGGGGTCAGCCCTAATTAATATATAATATAATGTGGATGTACTCAAGTAGACAAGTCGGCCCCAGTAGGTCACTGGGCAAAAAGGTGAGTATAAATAGAGATAGGAGATCTCTATTTTACTCACTCGGAAAAGTATCTATCTCTCTCTCTGAAAAGTAGCGCACTAGTGAGGAGGAGGAGGATCATCTGCTAGGAGACTATCTCAGTGTTATTTGGTTGTATTTTGGTTGAGCCATTGCTCTCTCTATCTCTGAGGAAGTTGTGGGGTTTTTCACCTTTGGGTTTTCCCCACGGAAACTCTGTGTCTCTTGTCTCTATGCTTTTGATTCTTGTGATGCTTGTGATGCTTGTCATATTATGATTGTCATGCATTGATATACTGTAGATGTTATTCTCTCAGCAAAGATCCTATAGTATTGTGATTTAATACTGAAAATTTAACACTAAGTTCTTGTGTGTCAAGACAGATCCTCATGTGTTGAGGTAATTCTTTGCATGTCTAAGCATGAAAGGTGTGTGATGTACTACTAACCATGGTTGAGATATTAAGTATCCTCTAGAGACTGGCCACCTCTAGAGTGAATTACTTTAGCATATGACCACTTGGAACGATAGTAGAACAAGATGATCACATCATTGGGAAAATATCCTTAGTAATTTGGTATGATAGTTATTTGAGCTAGCACATGTGGACCACGCAGATAATACAAGAGATAAAGAAAGATGTGATAAGAAAAGAGAGAATTTGTTTTGCACACTTTAGTGATGATAAAGACTTCAGTTAAATAAAGAGAACTCAAATTGTTAAACTTCAATGATGTTAACAAAGAAGACTTCAGTCAATTAAAGGAGAACTCGAACTGATCACTTCAGTGATATTAACAAGAAATACTTCAGTTAAAAGAGTTAACTAAGTGATAAAAAAGAATATCTAGTTAATTAAGTGTTTGCATGATGACACGTGAGTTGTGAAACTTGCATGACGACACTTGAGTTAAACTAAAAGATGACACTTGAGTTACAACACTTGCATGACGACACTTAAGTTAGCCACCTAATTAAGTGGTCTAGCATCCAGATGTAGGGCGAGTTCATCCTGGAGTCAAAAGTTAAAAATAGAAGCCAAAGCATGAGAAGAATATATATATATATATATATATATATATATATATATGATTGATGTAATTCAATGTGAAGCGAATTCTCTTCTCTCTTGAAGGCAATGCTTTCTTTGTGCAGGATATCATTCTGAGTTCTATTCTTACATATTCTCTCTTGCTCTTATATATGCACCAGGGATGCTTGATGTAATATGATTATTGTGAAGCAAGTCATTCTCTATTATAGAGGGTTTCCCTAGGGTAAATTTGTGTGTTGTATGTGAATGCTTATGTTTATGATTATTCATTGATTTCAAGTACTACTGCAATTTTGAATTAAAGATAAAAAAAAAATTTAATAGTTTATATTACCTACAACACATTATTATGGTGAAGCATTATGATTGGAAGTGAGAATTCATCATATATAGATATGTTCCTCCCCTTACATCTTTATATGTGTCCTTATTTTGGCTTTCTCAAGTGATAATTATGGGAAATACAAGGGGAAACGATACAGTGCTATGTTTAAGTCACCTAAGTCCCGACATATAGACATTATGCTTCTATCAATTTATTAGTTTGAATATAGCATGCATGAGGGTTAAATCTTTCCTATTTGATTTTCCACATGGTATATGAACTATATGAATGGGATAATTGGTCATTTGTGAATTTCGAAGGGTGATCATATGGTTGTGATATTGTTGGTATACTATCCCATGCTATTGATTTCAAGGTTTTGATAGGGAGGTATATGTATTAAATGTTGATTATTCATTTTGCAAATGTGACCAAAGTCCACCTATGGCACATCCCACAAAGGTTCAATGCATAGATTTGATATAAGATTTGAATAAATACTAATGATGGTGCTTTAATCATGATTGTCAATCACAGTTTACAATATAAAAGTATGTTTTTAACCTAGCATATGTGGACATTGACTCAACACCAGACTTGTGATTGTATTGGCTGATGTTTGTTATGGCTAGAAAAAGGTGGCAGGCATTAAAAAAACATGATTGGTAATAGTAAATGCACCAGTATGTTGCATTGAACATCACATTTCTTGGCTTTTTCACTGTGGAAGATTAGTCATTCACCATCTATTTTGAGAATTTATCATTGTAGTGTCGGTGGACAAATTTTCTGTGCAGTAACTACTTCCATAGGAAAACAATATAGGGTTAATTGGATCTTGAAAGGTATGGGCTTCTTAAATAAAAATCTTATCAAACTCTGAACTTGTAATGTTGTTTATACATGGCTCAACTTAACTATTGTTGTGCATGTGTGTCTTTTCCCTTCCCCTATTTTCCAAAGAAATGTTTTCTAGTTGTTTGAGGTATTAGAAAAATAATTCATAGCATCTTTGTGCTGGAACGACATTTTAAAGGTTGATAATCTTCTTATAGTTGCATGACAAAGGAACTGCTTGTTTTCTTTGCTTGAAATTGATGAAAGGATGGATGTACAATTTGCAGAATTCAAGAAATGTCTAGCCTTCTTTGAATGGATTCCTATTGTGCATTATTCTCAGTTTGTGCTTAGAAATCAATAATTTTGAAAAGAAAACAGTCAATGCCAAGTCCTGTCTTGCGATACGACTTGGTCAAACAATTATAGTTTGAATATTTTACCCTTTAGTTAGTAACTTCCTAGGAAAAATAGTTCGGTACAATGAAGGATTTCCATCTTTCATTCATCGCCAACATTGTTGGCTATCGTTTGAATAGATTTATGAATGAGCATAGATTTGGGCCAAATATATAAATATAGTGAAGACTAGGGTTTTCTAGGTACATTGAAAGTGTACCCTTGAAGTTTTAAAATACCTTCAACGAATGGTAGGGTTGTTTCAAAGTTAACCTTGGTGTATTTTCTTCAACAACCATCTGTTGGGATACTAGCTTGACTTATGTTATTATTTATTTACCAACACGACTTTGCTTAGATATGAAATGAAGGCTCGCTTTAAATGAGCATAGTGTTTAAACCCTAGCTAGACAGTTTTCTTTAAAAAGGAAAATTCAGTTGTTTTGGATTTAACTTATTGAAATCATGTTTTAGTTGAGAGAATAAAGCCAACCTCAATTTGAAGTCTCGACCTTTTCCAAAAAAAAGAGTAGTTCCAGCTCGAGTATGTTCTTATCCCTGGGTTTTTAGATTAATATAATGCAGACTTTTGTGAAAATCCTAAGCAGGGTCATTTGATAAGAAAAGTAATAAGATTTGTGGGATAGTGTTTGAATCATGAAACATAGGTAATTATAATAAATATGCCAACCCTGTTATTCCCTTTACAGTAAGCATACAAGGATGAAGAGTCAAAGACTATGATCCAATAACTCTATTTGTGTTGAGCTTCAATCATTGTGAAGACTATAAAATTCTCCTCTATACATGATTTTCATTGTTAACATTAAAAGTGTAGAAGAAAAGAACGGTAAAATCGAGATGAAAGGGATATTATACTATGGTTGGAAAAGAATTGAAGTTGTTTTGTTCCTTTTGAACCGAATTTTGAAGCTTTGTTTCAATCATGATGAAATTAGTAATTGATACTTCTTTCCTAAGGGTGATCAGTTGTGTTGATGTTTTTGGGTAAAAGATAAAAATGAGAATGAATTCCTATCAGTGAAATTAATGTTGACAATTTGAAGAATAATAGAAGCTATCATTTTGTAGTCTCTTTCTTCTTGAATGAATACCTTCAATATTTGAGCAAGACTGTTGTGTTTGTTTGGATATCATGTTGGGTAGTTGATTTCATGTTTAAAATGGAATTTGAGCATGTATCATTCCACTTCCCTTCATTTTGCAATAACTTTCCATTCATTCTTTCAATTTACATTTCCCACAATGTATCCTTTTCCCCTTGCTCAGAAAAGAAGTATCAGAAGAAGTGAATATTGTGAAGTGGAGTTTCTATTCCCTCCCCTTTCCCTATCTATTCTTCGTGTGCATGTATGACTATTGAAATGAGCCATTTATAGACTGCTTTATATTTCAATTTAATTTGATATGCATTATTATTGTTCTTGCTCGTACTAACCATTTTTCCTTGACCATTAGATGAGTTTCTTTACCATGGGAGGTGGAAGGAATAACAGAGGAGACTGGGGAAATTGGTGAGGAAGAGGAAATAAAAGGAATATATTCTCCATTCACTTTGATGCAGACTTGAATGAGTTTCGTCAAATATTGCAAATAGGATTTCTCAATCTTGTTGGTCAAGGACAATTTCTTACTATGTAGCCCAATATGAGACCACCCCCTGTCCAGTCCCATCCTAGCATTCTAGGAGTGCCAGTCCCACCTCATGTATCAATGCAACCTTAAAATCTTGATAATTATGGATGGAATCAAGTGATTATGAACCAACCCTCTGGTGTTAGAGGATGGCCTACTTTATCCTTGCCATAGCCTCCTCCTATCAGCCAACATCATGACCATAAAATAGCCTTTGCTACTTCAAAATATTTTCCATTAGTTCATCCTTCCAAATATTGAGGTACCTAAGGTTGCTCCTTGTTGTCATTGCAAACAAAAGGAAAAAGGCCAAAAGAACCAACTAGTCCAAGTTCTTATGCAGGATCATCTCATTCCATTACCTTACATCCACTCTAGCCTTTAAAGAGAAATGTTGAAGTTGATGTTGAATCAACAAATCAGGTGATACAATCAGTTGACCAGGGAGAGCAATCTGCTAACAAGGTCCCATCAGTCAGAAGTGAAGAAAGGCCAAGTGTTTCTCATAAGGCCTTGAGTTTTTAATATGACTATGATATTTTATTTTGACAAGCATGTATATTTCAAATGTGTTTTGAGTTTAATTTGACTAAGTGGTAAAAAATTTGGACAGATGATACATTGTTCGAAAATTTTGAAGAAATGCATTAGTTTTGGACCTCATTCCTAACCTTTTTTTCCCAAATAATAAAAGGAAGATGCAAGGAGTCTTCAAGGCTGCAGTTAGAGAGGAAAAAATTCTGATAAAAGGTAGCTCTTGATCAATTTGAGATTCTTCTGTCTTTATTCATATCTGAGTTCTCTCAAGGCTTAAAATGATCTTGTTCATAGCAAAAAAGCACCGAAGGTGGCACAAGAGGATCCTGTTATATCATTATTATTCATGCAAGAAGATTGTTACATGTTTGGTAGTCTGTTCATTTCCGTTAGGAACTGAATTAATTTTTCAAGTACTAATAAGAATTGATTTTGTAGAATTACGAAGTGACATTCCCAAAGATTGATTTGACCAAATACCAGTATGTCTTGGTTTCTTATTAGAAATCAGAATTTTACGTATGAATATGAATATCATCTTTAAATTCTAAGTGTCTTTCTAGTCCTCACTTTCGCAAAATTTTGTATAGATATTTTTCAGATTGTAACTCAAAAATATTTTCAATAAAATCTGTTGATTTCTTTCTCATTTTGAGTATTTTGCTACATCTGATTTTTATTTTGTTATTTCTTTCCTACTGCTATAACTAGTTTTATATTGACTTACCTCAACGTTTCTGTAAAATTATACTTTGATTGTATTTTTCCTTTGTTTAATATATAAAAAAGGGCAACATATGCAAGTAATTAATACTTGTAAGTTGATTGATGTTGATGTAAATAGGCTTTAAAATTAGGGTAACATTCCTGACTATTTTAATTTAGCCCAGTAAAATTCAAAATCGTTGGTCTTCAGATTTTCATTCCTTTGTATCAACAACACCATCACAACCCCTCGATGAGTCCATACAACATGTGAATAAATTGAATCTTGCTAGTGATCCAAGAGATCAACGTCAAAACACATTCATAGTTCCAGCGAGCCTCTTCTCTTTTGGCTCAAGATTTAGAGAATTGTGATCTAGACTTATTTGTAGAAGATTCAAGCCATACAATTTGGGATGCATCTACTGAGATGAAGAATATTGTTCCTTAATGGCAAATGATACTTGGGATATTGTACCTCTTCCTAAAGGAAGAAAACTTGTCAGATGTAAATGGGTATATTGCACTAAGTATGTATCTGATGGAAGTGTTGAATGACTTAAGGAAAAGTTAGTTTCCAAAGGATTTTCCCAAGTTGAAGGAATTGACTACAATGAAACATTTTCCCTTGTATCCAAAATGAACTGCATCCGCCTCGTTCTTTCCCTTGCTACCTCACATAAATGGGAGGTCCATCAAATGGATTTCAAGTCTATATTCTTGCCTGGATATTTGCAAGAATAAATTTACATGGAACAACCTCCTGGATATGTTTAGAATGACTCTATCCTTGTTTGTTTCCTTAAGAAATATCTATATGGACTTAATCAAGCTCCTCGATCCCGGTATGCCAAAATGGATAGCTTTCTCCTTGACAAGTTGGTTTTTCTAGATGCCATTTTGGCCCCAATGTTTATACCAAGAAAGTAGCAAACCATCTCATCATCCTTGGTCTTTATGTTGATGACCTTATTCTTACTGGTAGTGACCATAACCTTTTAACCCATGTGAAATCTAGTCTTAACAAGAAATTTGAAATGACGCACTTAGTATATTTGCATTATTTTCTTGGCCTCCAAGTCCTACAATATAAAGAAGAAAAATGTATTTCTCAGTATGAGTATGCTTGTGATATTCTTCATCACTTTCACATGGAATTTTGTAAACCAACCCCATCTCCCTTTCAGTCTAGATTCAAAATTTATGTTACTTGCACTTCATTTGAAGTAGATGCCACCTTGTATCGTCAACTAGTTGGTAGTCTCTTGTACTTGACTCATACATGTCCTGATATTTCCTTTTTTGTTAGTCTTGTTTCCCATTATATGCAAACACCCCATGAAATCCATTGGAAAGTAGCAAAAAGGATACTTCGGTATATTCGGGGTACAATTAATTTTGGGATCATTCATTATAGTTCAGGGGTGACTCTTTTGTTGGTTGGTTTACACTAATTCAAATTGGGCCAACAACTCTGATGATCGAAAGTATACTGCAGAATATGTTTTTAGTCTTGGTTTCGGACCTCTCACTTGGTCTTGTAGGAAACAATATCTTTCTCTTCCTCATCAGAAGTAGAGTATCATCTAGAGTTAATCCAAGTCGAGAAGCCTTGTGGCTTCTACAGATCCTTTCATAGTTTGGATTCAAGCAGTAGCCTCCAATTACCCTTTGGTGTGACAATTAGAGTGTCATCAAGCTCTCCAAAGATCTAGTTCAACATCAGTGCAACAAACACATTGAGCTACATATGCACTTCAACAAAAATCTTGTTCTTGATCGCATTCTCAAAGTGCTCTTTTTCCCTACAGATGATCAAGTTGCAGACATCTTCACAAAGTCTCTTACAGAAGCAAAGTTTTCTAAACTTCAATCTATGTTAGGAGTTCAGGAATTTTTCATTAAGGGGGGATAGGCTCTAACACCTCCTTCCTTCTCTTATAGTGTTATTTTTTTAAATTCTTCAATCTTATCCCAAGTTGTTCTTAAGAGGGATTCTATTATATTAAGACACCTAGGAGTTAGTTAATACCAACTTGGTATAATGTATCTTTAGGTAAAGTGTGTCTCTTTATTGAGCATTTGTACATATGTAATTCGATGGTTATGATATGTTCTAGACATAGAGTGATATGACGGTTCATCCTCACCTCAATCTTAGTGACCATTTTTTCGTGACTTAATACCTAATTGGTCCATGACCTATATTTAAAGAGCATGGAGGGTCATTTACTCGATGGTTGATTGTGAGAAACTCATTGTAACATGTATTTTCTTTTGAATAATATATTGCCTCAATTAGCTATTTGGTTGGGGGCGTGGACTATTTCCCTCTTCGATGGTTTTAACCATGTACAAACATCAGTGTCTTGATCTCTGATATGTTTGTGTGGGTGGTATCTGAATGTGTTCGATCTTCTGAAATATCATGTTTTAATCTAACACTAGTGAAAGCCACAATAATTACGCCTAAATGATCAAGTGTGCATTCCTAAGCAAGCATTAATGATCATGCGGTTTCTAATAGGGTGTAACTAAGCTTAAGACACTTCGGTGAGGTGCTTGTGTGCCTAATATTAAACAAGTGCACCCTCCTTGGAGAGAAACCTTTCCATGCATGAGTGGATAGGGTTAACTAGCCCTAGAAATACCTCAAGAGGTAGTTAAATTAGTTATGCATGTGAAACTAAAGTCTAATTAGCCTAATTTAGTCAATTATTTAGTTAATTGAGCTAAAATAACCATTACTCATTAACTAAGCCTTAATTCCTAACTTAAGAGCATAAAATCTAAGAAAAGGGAGGAAACTCATGCAAGATTGCCTTTAATCCAATCAAAAGAAAGAAAGAAGAAGATATGCACCCTCTTTGATTGTTGGGGGTGCATTTATCCCTAAAAAATAGGAGGAGGAGACAAATCCCTAAATTCTATGGATTTTGTCTAGTAATTGTTCTCAAATTCATAAAAACTAAGGATTTGACTAGGGAGGGCACCTTTGACCCTAGAGATAAGAGATTAATTCTTGTAGGAGCACATTAGACACCTAGATATGCTAAATAGAAGAATTAAGGTGTGTATGTACAACAACACCCCCCCTTAAGCATAAATTAGGTAAGTATGATGTAAAACAAATGGGTCCCAACTATAGAATCCATATTATGTATGCACCCCCCCCTACCCCCACCCACAAAAAGAAGGACAGTGTCATATTCGACCATGACCACTCTCATGTTCATATGATGACAACTTTGATCAAGATCTACACTTGCAACATGTAAGTTTCCTACTAGGGGGTAGGGGATCTAGATTCCAAGGTTTGTACTTCATTAGAGATCAGTGCTCCTCCTCCATGTGAGTATCCCAATATGGATTTACTGTAGCTTCTGAAAATTATTGTAGATCTCATGTTCTGACCATGTAATTGTCGATGTGAATCAAGGACTCTGTAGCAGTGAGTGCATGGAGATCACTTTAAGAATGTAAGTGGGTCCACTATGTATTTATTAGATCTCCAACTATATCACGTGTAGCATTAAAATTATTTTGTGCATGAAGTGGTCTAGTTATTGGATCTGCAACATGTTCATCAATGTCAACAAATTCTTCATCTGGATTTGTAGAACATTCTTCCTCAACCGAATGGATGATCTAAACTGATGCAACCCCCAAGATGGTAAAGTTGGTTCGTGGCTGTAAGGAAGGAGATATTTGATTTGAACATTCTAATCCAATAACACAAGAAGAGAATGGTTTGGAAAAGATAACAAGTGCATATCCCACAGCTTGTGGCTTTTCAATTTTTCAGTTCACTTCTTAAGATAGTTAAGGATTTTGATCTTTCCCTGCAAAAGAAGATGTCTTAGTTGATCATTCTCTTTCCTCATACACTCTTGTTCTTCATGATTGTGTTTATTGTAGTAAATACTTATGATTTTTTCCTTCTTGGTCTACCAATATTCGGAGGAGGAGTTTTCCTGATTAAATCTAGGATTATGCTCCTTCTTTCCTTATTTTTATTGCTTCTACTTGATGTCTTTCTTGTTTTCCTGATTTACAGCAAAAAATGGGACTTTTATGACAAAAAGGATATTATTTTAATAATATTATCTTTTCTCATGGATGTGAGAGTCAACAAAAGCATCCAAACTAGGCATTTTCCAAGTAGCTCCAAGAGCTAGTTTTGTAGCATGATAGGTAGAAAAAAATACTATATATTATGAACCCAATTTGGATAGGATTAAGAGTCCTAGCTACTCATATTTCTTGTCTACTCAACATACCTTAAGTTCTAGCAATAAAGATTTAAACTTAATGAATAAATATTATATTGTATAAAATTTACCTAGGCTTATACTAATGAGCTCATTCTCCAATTGATGACCTGTCATCTCATCCTAATTCCCAAAGAATCTTTCCAAATTGGTCCAAACTTCATTAGGAATTTTTGCAGCTTCAAGTGATATAGTAGGTCAAGAGAAATTAAGAGACAAATCATCCCAAAGGCTTTATCCATCTGGTTGAACAATTGTTCCTTTTCCATTGATAAATTTCGCCAAGTTTATGTTCCCCTTATAATCTTGTAGATGCCTTTGTAGCGCAATACAATCAAAATCTTACCCTTCCATTCAAAGTAATTGAATTGGGTAAGAATTAGTTGGGGATAAATATCCATTCAAGCTTATAAACTTGGATCTTTGTCTTTGACTACAAACCTATAATACAATTTCTTTAAAATCCACAATGCCCTAATACCATGTGAGATTTTGGAGAAATGGATCGAGAAGCTAAATGAAACAGTAATACAGTTAACAATAGATAGAAGAGAAAGATAAAATTAATGATCCAAACAGATAATATTTATTAACAATGAATGCTCTAAGAGATTACATGAATGAATGCTTGAAAAATGAGGCACAAGCCTTCACATATAAGCAACCAAGCTTAGGCTTAATTACATGCAAAATATTTAATGCGAGTGAAACCCACAGTAGATACCCCAAAATGATCAAGTGCATGTTCCTAAGGAAGCATTAATGATCATGCAATTGCTAATAGGGTGTAATTAGGCTTAGGACACTTAAGTGAGGTGGTTTTGTGCCTAAGATTAGACAAGTGTGCCCTCCTTGGAGAGAAACCTTGCCATGCATGAGTGGCTCGGGTTAATTATCCCTGGAACTACATCGTGCGGTAGATAACTTAGTTATGCATGTGATACTAATGTCTAATTAGCCTAATTTAGTCAATTAGGTAGTTAAATGAGCTCAAATAGCCATTAGTCAATTAACTAAGCCTTAATTGCTAACTTAAGAGCACAAAATTCAAGGAAGGCGTGGTAACTCATACAAGAGTGCTTTTAATCCCAAGAAAAGAAAGAAAGAAGAATATATGTACCCTCATTGAATATTTGGGATGCATTTATCTCTAAAATATAGGGATTTGTCTAGGAGGAGACAAATCCCTGAATTCTAGGGATTTTGTCTGGTATCTATTCTCAAATCCCTATAAACAAGAAAGAGCACTTTTGACCCTAGAGACGGGATATTAACCCCTGTAGGAGCACATTATACCCCTAGATATGCTAAACATAAGCATTAAGGGATGTGTGTGTACACCAACATGCCCAGTTGTTGTGCACCCCCATCTGATAGGTTCCTCAACCCTAACGTCAACTCCATATGGGGGGGAAATCCCTACATATAATTACCACCCCTTTAGCCTTATTTTCCATTTCCTAGTCCTCCGCCAGGAATGTTAGTCAATTCTCATCCCGTTGTACATCCAAGGGTAAACTTTGTTCAACCTTCTCCAACTCAAAAGGTTCAATAGTTTGAACAATGGAACGCCACAAACCCCCTTAACCCATAAAATAAGGGAAAGAACAAACAATAGAACCAACCCCAAGGGAAGGGGGAAATCCCCCCTAAACAACCAAATCCTAATTATGCCATAAACCAAAATCAAAATACTAGCAACAATAACCCACCTCAACGAGAAAAATGAAATAAGCTTATAACTAACTTTTCTTGCGCCCTGTGTGGAGAGTATGGTCGTTACATACACCATTACCCAAATTTAAGGAGTATTAGAAGATAAGGGAAGAAAAATATCAAACCGACATGAACCCTCCTCAAGGAAATAGCGTCACCCCACCTCATCAAGCTATCTTACAAACGCCCTTTTCCAATCAAGGAGTTGTTTCACCCCAACATGAGGTTCAAAAACTTCCTAACCCTCTCTCCACGGGGGAGGGATATTACCAAAACATCTACATGAATTCTGCAAAGATTCATCTTCAAACTCATAATCATTTTAGGTTTTAGACAAGCATAAAAATAATAATGAGAGAACAATAATAATCACAAACACGTAGAAACACATCTAAGAGACAACAATATACCCTTGAAAAACCTCGAAGGGAAAAACCAGCAATAATGAAGCGTCATTATCCTTGGCCAAAACCGTCCAACTGGACCAAGTGAGCTCACCCGCTCACCTCCAGGCCACATACAATGGAGTATGACAAGCCTTCTTATAGGATTTATTACATGCAATACCTTGATGGGCTACCAACTACCATGGGCCCAAAACCACATGCTGAGACCTAAACCATTTGACTCATTCCCGAGTCAAGGTTAACCCTAACAATCACCCCTTTAAACTTGACTTGAAGTAAATCACCAACTCCCCTCAAATTTTGAACCAATGAATATTTGCATGCCCCCTATCACCTAGGTCTACATGATTTTACCGGTGAGTTACCAGGGATGCCCCCTATCACCTAGGTCTACCTAGACTTTATCGATGATTTACTAGGGGTCTACATGCCTAACCATGTCCTATAGCTGTATGCCCATTTACATGCAATTACAAAATTTCAACTCCAATATAATATTATTTTTTTTGTTTATCTGTCTCATGGTAACTTCGCCATCACCATCGGTTGCTACCTCCTCTCACTTTTTCCATGCTCGTATTCTTATATGCAATGTTGCCTCAATCAAATCCTAGCCAATGCTTGCAGATCCTGAAAACCAATCAACCTCTTGATTTCTCTCCTCCATCGTGTGGAAACAACTTCAACATTAGTGCATGCCACCACACGACCACTGGAAATCATCCTCTAGCTTGCAACTTATGATTTCTTCTCTGTCAAAACACCCTTAACCATGCTCCCTCCTTTATTTCTCCGGATCTGAGCATATTTCTTGTCAAACCAACAATATTGTGGGGCTTATTACCATCATAGACAAAAGGATTGTTGTGGACAAAGCTAAAATCCACCGCTACACCTCTCATACCGAGGGTCATTGAGATGATGGACATCAAATCCACGGCCATAACCTCCTTCACTTCTTCCATGGAAAACCCTTGATGGTGTCGCACTTTCACATGTGACCTCCTTCACAATGATTCTACTATAATAGATTTCTCCTCGCAGGTTGTGATCTTCCCAACCCGTGGCCTGGACAAAACTCCATTTTCCCAAGCCCTTTTCTATTTTCAGTCACACAAGCAATGTACATCACGTACATGGTCAGCTTCACCTCAATGGTTTTCCCTAGTGCATGCAGCAAAACTATTGAGCACCTTCACGTCCTCTCTCTTTCTTTCTTCATAACAGTTCATAAAGAATCAATTACTTAAACCAAGAAATCGATCCACTCAATGAATCTATTAATGACCACTACCATGAACATTGACAAATTTATATGAAAATGGTAGGATTCATTCTTCAACTATGAAAATCTATGTCCTTTTCTCAATACCAGTTGTCTCAAATCAGATCTATTTTACTTGGACGTCACTCTCTTTTTGACAGCAAGCAGCTCTCCCTTCATTAGACGTAGTTCCTTTTACACAATGGTGACCTCCTTCCACCATAGTCCGATCTCTCAAGAAAACGACAACTCCCTTCAAGCAGCCCTCATGGATCCCTGCCCTCACTCAACCTTCCACCATCCAATTCTGCTATGATCTCTAGAAACTGAAGGTGTTAGCATATCAACATGACTCTCTTTCATGTGCTTCAACACAAGGTGTATTGCTTCTCTCTTTAGGAAACAATAGTAGCAAAAATCATGGCTCCTTTTCTCCTTTTGGAAGCTGTAAGCAGCAACAATTAATGGCTAGACCTGGGGATTCTTGATGCTCATCTTTGACCACGAATTCTGAGCTCACCCACGCCTCATGTCTTCTCTATTCAGCCTCTTGTGGACAGAAGAGGCTCTTCACACTGCCCAGATCTAGTGGGTTATTATTCTTTACTCCTCTTCCACACAATGGATAGACACCAACGAATGCATAGATGTTTCAAACCTTATGCTTTCTACATCAATCGCTCTCTTCCTCAAGGTTTTCTGAGCCATTCTTGATTCATGCCCCCAACTATGTTCCCATGCTCTTTTCCCAGCAACGATCAGCTATGATACCAGTTTTGGGTTTTGAACGAGCATAAAAATAATAATGAGAGAACAATAATAATCACAATCACATAGCAACACATTTAAGAGACAACAATATACCCTAGAAAAAACCCGAAGGGAAAAACCAACAACAATGAAGCATCATTATCCTTGGCCAAAAGCGGCCAACCAGGCCAAGTGAGCTCACCCACTCACCTCTAGGCCACATACAATGAAGTATGCCAAGCCTTCTTATAGGCTTTATTACATGCAATATCTTGGTCCAATACCATGGGTCCAAAACTACGTGCTGGGACCTAAACCATTTGAATCATTCTCGAGTCAAGGTTAACCCTAACAAATCAAACCTATGGCATGCCACGGGGACTTCACTCAATGATTGCCTACCATAGCACGTTCGTTCGTGGCATATGAAAAATTACCCCTAATTTCAAAAAATATTGTAAAACCCTCCCAGAATCATTTTTTTAACCCCCACCCAATATGCCTTCCCAATTAAAAAAACCCCTAATCCCCCTATAATATTGTATGTATCCATTTTTTCATTTACATTTTTTATACCCCTTTATATATCTGCCTAGTATATTTCCATGATATCGTGGGCTTGACTAAACCTCCCAAGGCCTGTAATAGGCATGAGTGGTTGGGTATTTAAGCCCCCAAGGCCTATCGAGGGCCTATAACAGGCCCTGGAGGCTTAGAGCCTCCCAAGGCACCCTGGAGGCTTGGACACCTTCATGGTATACAAACAAGTGAATATGGGATAAGTAAAACACAATAATTTAGATATGTAAACTTGCAAAACTCAGATAAGATTGGTGTCAAAGCCAAGTTCATTTCCTAGAAAATGAGGAAAGGGAGAACCCTTTGACTACCAGTTTGTTGAGAGTGAAGAAACATTACCTGTTTGCTGCACAATATCCATAAGATTCATCCATAACTACCCTACTCTTGTCTTCATCAACAAACCGAATGTTTTGGGGTTCTAGCTTCATTATGAATCTCAAGCTAGATGAGACTGTATTTGATGCAGGGAATCCAACACCTTCAATGGAGCATGTACTGATATATGACATAGCAGTAACATGACCATTGTTAATTGCAACACCTACTAATCCAAAAATACTCGCAACATCCAAATTTAGGATGCCCTTGGCAGGGTTCAAATTAGCATTGTACTCCACTGCAAAAGCTGGACTTGCAGGAATGCAGCTCAAAAAATTTGAGAGGTTTTTAGAGGGTTTGGCATCTTCATTATGGAATGCAACAACCATTGTTTCTAATGAGGTTAGTTCCAATCCATTCATTTGTGGCCCAAGCTCCAAAGAAGAAATTCCTGAATTTTCTAGAACCTTTGCAGGTAGTGAGTCCTTACCTAAACATGCTTCTTGTGTTAGTATTCCTATAGCATTTTTAGATGTTGAGTTTTCACTTTCCTGAACATGTTCTATAATTGATGACTTACTGGAATCTAATATGTGTTGTTCAGATGAAGTCTGATTACTCATTTTAGGATTGGACATTTAATTTCTCATGAAAATAGCTAGGCTAGAATTCCCAGGGCTTGATGATGGTGTCAAGTCCCGAGAGAGTGACTGGAAGTCATTCACCTAATTGGTTTCATCTTTCATGCTTGTTTGAAAGATGTTAATGGGCACCTCAATTATATATGAAGTTTACTTGTTTATGAATAGCCCATACGAAGATGAATACAGAATCATTGATGTTATGTTATGACTAACAACAATGCTTTTAACATCTTCAACATAAATAGAAACAAAGGCGGAGTTCGCGACATCTACAATTTGATCATGTTTTTGAAAAGACAACCCTGCACCCAACATATGTGACTTAAGTTGTTAAATATTTGCTTTTAAATTATTTGCACTTTGTAGTAGTATCATACAACAATCTTCAAAGAACACAATATGCTTTGTCATTGTAATCTGGTTTTTATAGTGTCAAGAAAATCTTCAACATGTAAATACATGTTCTTCTCCCTGATAGGCATATCCAGGAGAGATACATCAACTTCATTAGTTTTCACCTGCGCACAATCTCATAATAGAAATGGTTTTCACGCATGCATATCCCTGCAACTCATCATTCGATGGATGGCTTGTCAAGGACGCGTTTATAAACCTGCAAAGAAAAAGTTTAAAACACTTGTAAGAGTCATCACATTATAATAATCATCATTGTCTAGAAACCAAAACTGAATAGACTTTACCTTTTGGCAATACCTTTTCAAGTGGTCTTTAAGTTTTGTTTGTTGCTCTTCCTTAGGGAGATCACAGAAAAAGCGTGGCAGTTGGCCTTCCGGAGTAGGAATTTGCTCAGATTCAATTTGGTTTTTCAAGTGATAGTATTCACTGTCATCATAGCATGGTGTTACTCTTATATTGAAAAACATTGTCCACTAGAGACATGCCATATGAACATGAAAGAAGAATTACTTATACACCCCCTTTTTAAAGATGATATAGAAGGTCCGCCTACTATACAGAAAATTAACTCCAACCTCATACACTTGGAATTAACATGTCTTTATATGTTGCAGAAATAGGAAATTGCTTGATAACCTTCTAGTAGCCATGTAAGATTCTCCTCGCCAAACCCACTCAAGTTGTCGAAAGCATGTTTTACCAGGACGATTGAAATCACATGCTGCACAGACATCATCTGTGACTATCGAAGGGGGCTGGAAACAGACAAAATATGTGCAAATTTAGCATCAAACTATCAAAACCTTATCCATTGTTGAGATGATTGTTTAAAGAAAGCGTCAACCCTTACAAAGCAAAGGGAAAGTATAACTTTGAGAGCAGAAAGAACTTGAGGGAAAATAGAAGTTTTCAGAAGAATAATTAATACCAAAACATAAACTGTTCTTGAAGAACTTTTAACACTCATAAATTACTATCCCATACTTACATTTTTCTATTCATCAATCCTACACATGTTTAAAATGCATTTGATTCCAATGTCTTCTTTCTACGTAAGCAATTGGATGACTGATTATGGAATTACTGCCATAGCTCAGTCATATTTTGTAACAAAGAGCATCAGAATACACAATAAATTCCATAATAAAGAGGGAATAGATGATCAAGATTGCAAATATATTATTTTATTTTTCTAAGAACTTGTGATACAACTACAGTCATGCAGAAATATTATTGCCATCAAAACTAGACACATGGATCAAATTCACGAGTGGTTGGACTCAATATGACTTGCACAAAGTTGAAAATTATCTTATGCATATATCTATTTAAACATTCTATTATATAATGTTGGAAGAAAAATCATTTTACAAAATAAGATAACCAACTCTGTAACTATGGTCCAAAATCTCTTTATGACTATATTTTGTCATGACAATGATTTCTATTAAATTCATATTCGATTATAGACTTTGATTTTAGATAAATGATGTTTCATGTTTGATAAAAAAAAATCGAGGATAAACAAGTGAATTGTTGTTTCACATAGCTTCCGATTCAATATCCAAACCAAATCACACAAGTGATTCAGCCACACCATATCAACAGGTTTCATAAATTTGGTCATATTTACTTCATGAATGATTGAGATGACAACCCTTCAATAATAACAGTCCAAAGAAAGACCATAAGGATAAAAAAACATCAATACCTGAAGACGATTGGTAAGAATAATGTTAGGATACACAGCTGCAACATCTAAATGATATATAAGAGGACACTCCTCATGGTTCAGAACATCCCGCAAAGACTCCAACTGTAAAAAAATAAACTACAAATTAAAACAAAGATAAACATGAAAAAATATGATCACTTACACTGATTAGTTATCTAAGACAATGACCTAAGATTTTTAAGTGTGTCGAGGCAAACTTTTGTTTTCTAGATATTCCAATATTATGATTTGGCTTGGATAGCTAAGTTTAATGCAGTTCTATAGTAAATCACCCCCATGACAAGCTTGCCACATCTACAAGCAATTTCATAGAAAATAAGATCCATATTTTGTAGCGTTGATAACAAATGAGATGTGTAAGATGCACCAAATAAATATGCCTTCACATCAATTTAAATCATAAGACTTGCATGCAAATCCAGAACTACCCATACACTTGGTTAGACTAATTTCTAAGCAAAATCTAACCATTTAAATCATGGAGCAACTTTCATTCAAGGATTCGGAGAATAGATTTTCAGAAGTAGCAAGCTCCCTTGTAAGTTAAAGACAATTGAAATACATGCATCTTGAGAGAACATACATGTTTCTTTATATCATTTTTAACTTCGTCATAGTTAGTTACAGAATCCAAAACCATCTTCCCCTCCACTTCCTCCACTTGTATAGCATACTGAAGATCTCAATCTAAATTGTCAATTAAAAGCTGCATAAAGAAAATAGGCACAATAAAACAATGTGATCACCAACCACAAAAATATGAAGAAAATGAAAACCTGAAAAGACAACTCTTAAGGTTGGCCTAGAAATTCAAGTACAAAATGTCCCAAAAAAATAAAAATATTACATGAAAGTTTCACGAACATCCACAACAAGAATGACCTCAGAGTGCATGAAACAAATCCCTTTCAAAAAATATTTGCAAGGGTATCCATACATCACTGACCCCTCAAAATCACAAAGCCAACACCAAAAGCAAGATATTCAACTTATGAATTCCCTGGTAAAAATTCCAACAATATAATGAACCTAACTCTATAACAAGATAGAGTGTTGAAACTTGAAAGGCTAATTCTGTCTAACCAAAATCAAATAAGGTTCTCAAGATGTATGATGCCCCAAAACGATGGTTCAATTTAAACATTAGCTGGGAAACAAAAGGAAACCAAAGCAAGTTAATAGAGCTACAGCTATTAAAAATCACAATAGAAGCATAGTCCTTATATATTCCATCAATGTCGGTTATGCAACCAATTATGAGGTGAGCTAATTGCATTGATCCAATAACTAGGACCCAAAAATAGCTTAAAATTTGGTAAACTATAATTGAGGACCTTGTTTTAGCTCTATGTCTGATAACTTGCTAAGTGCACCAATAAGAATGGAAGGCTCCAAGGTCTTCTGAAATAAGGGAAGGAGTTAGTCACCAATTCATCAAACCAAATCAGTCTATGTTAGAAGAAATTAAATCTATTTGGAAGTACAACCTAAGTGGACCTAAAGGTTAAGAGCATGGACTTTCTCTTTGGAGTTTTCATGTTCAATACTAGAGGGGTGGTGGGGTAGGTACATGTGAGCATGCTGTTTTTTTGCAGATATCAATGTAGAACTCGCAAGGTACCAGCACTCTCACTCTCACTTTTGGGATAGAGTGTGGGATAAATTGTATTTCCTTGGCAGGCCTCAATGCCCAAATAAATTCGCTGAAAAATTAAATCCATTTGGAAACAAACCAGAGAGGAGTTAAGCTAGGGCCTTTGAACATGCAAATTAAGTCATACAAAGATAAACAAAGGAACAAAAGTTGCTCAAAATTTTGAAATTTAATCTTGCCTCAAGAGAGATTTCACTGGATTTGTCATGTAATTTTACTATCAGTGGACTAATGGTGTTTAAGTGGCCAAACCTGACGTGTACCTTGTTGGCAATATGGTAGTGCAGAGTGTGCAGGTTGTCATTGATGACAACATGATGATGACAGAGAAGCAAGCAAAGTGATGGCAGAGCAACAAGTAGTAGTGATGAAGATGATGAGGACGATGATGATTTGGGATTTGAATCAAAGAAGCCTACCTTACAGGTACGTATGGTGGCTCATCAAGGTTGCATAAATCGTATACGCTCAATGCAACAACAGCCATCTATTGTTGCAACATGGGATTTTAATACACATTTGAGCTCTTTGGCAACATCTGATCCAAGGGTAAGAGCAACATTGAGTGCTGCTATTCATCAGGCTCCGCTACATATTTTTGGTGGACACAAAGATGAGGGTTATGCATTAGACTGGAGTCCTGTGACACCTGGAAGGCTTCTTTCTGGTGATTGCAAGGGATGCATACATCTTTGGGAACCTACATCTGATGGAAAATGGACTGTAGACAAAAGTCCTTTCAAGGGCCACACAGACAGTGTCGAGGATCTGTAGTGGAGCCCAACGGAAGCCAATGTCTTTGATTCATGTTCTGTTGATAGAAAGATAGCTATATGGGATGCCCAAATTCGGGAACAACCAGCACTCTCAATAAAGGGACATGATGCAGATGTCAATGTTATATCATAGAACCGCCTGGCAAGCTGCATGATATCCTCTGGAAGTGATTACGGAAGCTTCTCCATTTGGGATCTTAGATCATTCAAGGCAGATAATGCAACAAATAATGCAATTGGAATTGTCAAGCTGCCAAATATCAGTGGTAAAAAGCGCAAGTTGCTGCCTGATGGCGCAGACGATGATGTAGATGAGAGTGATAGCAATAGTGATGAAGATGGTAAGAACTCTGTTCTTAAGGATGAAGATGTTGAACAAAGTGAAACAAAGTACATCCTGAGTGGCTCAGTCAGATGAGACCATAAGGTGCCCGCAGAAGGTAAAGATCGAATGAGAAAAACTCTCAGGATCTTGGTGAAGATTGCGTTCTATGAGAGATGGAGTTCACAAATGAAGCGTGGAGGAAGCTCGAAATCCTGTAGGAGTAAATAAGAATCCATGAACTACCAAATATTGTAGCCAGAAGAACTGGAAGCTCTTGATGATGTTTCTCTAGCTGCTAAGCATGAGGAAGCCAGAGAGGAAGAGAAAATGGGAAACCAATGACAGGGCTTCAGTGACATGGAGGCGGAGACTCATCAGCCATCGGATCAAAGAAATAGAGTACCAATCAAATCTTACAATATTATGGCACATCAATCCTAAATGTCATTGAAATTTCAATCTTACCATGCAAAAATGACTCCACGATGGACCAAATTGTTATCTTTTTATAGATCACACAAAACATAGGGGAAATTCAACATGGCCCTTGCACACTAAACTCATAATCCTCACCAATGGGAAAAACAATGGGAGAAACAACCAGGGAGTGAACAGGCCTTTCTAGAATGAACAAGTAGATGATTCTAGTCAATATTACATGCTTTCTAGAGTGAACAAGTAGATGATTGTAATCAAAATGGCATGGCATTTCCGTTAATCCAATCAAGCTTTGTAAGGATCTTAGAAGAGGTAGATGTTTCACTAATACTAAACCACTGCAAAAAAATTCAAAAAATCTTAAAAATGAATTTTACAGCACTTGACATGCTAAGGGACCAAGACGAAATTTTGTGGGCAGATCCGAACGAAAGACGCCACTTTCAAGACATTCCACATGGCCTCCAATATATGTCTCACTCTCAAGAAGGTGCCCCTTGGAAAACCTTTCTGGTTCAGCTTGATGCTTGTTAGGACAAATGATATTTCCCTTGAATGCCTACAAAAAATAATTCACAAGTCAAAATCTAAGATGACAATGGTAAAATTACATCTCATGATATCTAAGAGATATATGGTCATTAGTTAATTTCAATTAAGTAAATTATTTTAGAGAATTTGTTTAACAAGAGAGTCATTAACAAGATGAACTCTATTCTCCAATAATGGAAAAGTTAAACCCAACACTATGATAGTGAAGGGAAGCATTCATCATAACATTTTTAAAAAATGGTTGGATAAAATAGCTATAACAACTATGCTTGTTTTCCTTTCCAAAAAATACAAGCCAGCTACAATATTCCAAATGGAACAACTTATTTTGTTTCAGAGGAAAAAGGTCACTAGCAGGGATGATGGCCTAGAGAACATAAGCCAATTGATTATTGGAAAATAAACAATGTTAAAATATTTCCTAGAAACTAGAGCATTTACTCTTCAAACTACAAACTCTGTCTTTTATATTTTCTATGTTGTTTGCAAACATAAACTAGTTACATGGTTATCAAGAATAATTTATAAAAAATAAGTAGTGCAAAAAAAACAAATCACTTGAACCATAAGCAACATTTCACATAGAGTTCCACTTCCTTTGCGCAAAACTTCATCAGGAGGCATAGGAATTATCAATATCAGTTCTATGGAGCGAACACCATTGCAAACCAAGGGACATAAAGGGGCAGTAGGCACACGTATGGAGGGAGATTAAACACATATCTTAGGGTGTCAAGGAGAAGATGATAGAAAGGATATAAGTGCCAATCCAGCTCACACCAATGTCAATCCTTTTGCCACATGGTTGTGGCCCAACTAGTACATATCTTGCCATCAAAACCCTGCACGGTAATGTACGTATATTCTTCATTATCTACAAGGTAGATATTTTTATAGCCTTCTTGTTATATAAGAATCCAATATGACTAAGGGCATGTGGTAGCAACCTGTTCTGCTACGGA
The DNA here is from genome assembly GCA_027924585.1 of Larix kaempferi. Taxonomy (NCBI): domain Eukaryota; kingdom Viridiplantae; phylum Streptophyta; class Pinopsida; order Pinales; family Pinaceae; genus Larix; species Larix kaempferi. Next base: position 15,096,440 of record BSBM01000092.1, read on the forward strand.
AGAAACATGTTAAGCTACTTGGCCCACATGTTCCATAACTGGATCAGGCAATGACTCAGAGACCTGATTTATCACCTTCTTCCCTATTGGGACAACCTACTCACGTTTTACAAAAGGATGGTGTAATAATTCAGGTACTTTTTTAATAACAATAACAAAATAGTCCTAATTGAGACCATTTGTACAGAAAGTGAAAACCGCACCATTTAAGTCTACATGTGGATTCTGGCAATAAAATTCACAAACATTTCAGCAATTTAAGCATGTTGGCATATTTAGTATCAAGCAATTCAATTCCTCAAGAGTTCAAAAGACTGTTTCTCTTTATGTAAAATATGGTATTCCATAATGTATGTGTAGAAACCAAATCAGTTAAAAAATTCTTACCCTTGCTTTGCTTCAATGTCTTTGCTGAAGTTAATGTTGGGCTCACTATCCAGCACTAAGGATGGAACCTGAAGTTCACATGTTTGCATCAGAAGCAGTCAATTAGAATCATAAAGTATATAGTAGTGTTAGAACCCAAACTGGTTATGAATATTACATAGATCAGTATTTGTCTTACCTTCTTAATAGTGGCATGTACATGTTCTCCTTCCAAGAGACCTATCAATATCAAGAGGTAATTGGCTCACAGACAACAACCCACAATTTCCACATTGAGCAGGGAAGAGCCAGTTCTCATGCTTTTCATATGCCATGTACATATCTCCATGTACATGTCTCCAAAGTACTTGATGTTGAATTTTAAGGGTTAGAGGAGTTTTTAATTTAAGTAGTAAACTTTAATGCATGAACATATAAAATCAGATTCAGAACAGTACTGCTCTAATAAAATTTGAACTGTAATAAACAAACATAATTTTCATCTCTTTCAACTTAATGCTCCATTATTCACTGCGTTAAATTTGGTCCTTGAGAATCATCAAATGCCATGTACAGTAACAACATGATAAAATAATGTACAATAGATATCAACAGTAAATTATCATAACCAATATTTGAATCAACCATATACTCATATTTTTCAGATTTGATCTTGTCACCGAAGGGACAAGTCAATCTAGCCAAACAATTTGCGTACCTTGAGAGAGATCCAGAGGTGATCCAGGGAGGGTTAAAGCAGAAGCATACTGACCCAGACTTCTTAGTCAACAAGCACATTCATACCCAATACAGTCATGTGGACAAAAAACACATAGTCATGCTGGGTAAGGATGCAGTCACATACTGCAGAGACACACAGGCATACTTTGCACAGTCATGCTTGAAAAAACACAGTCCACCCATAAAGTGAAACTCATTGTCACGCTGGGGAAGACCCCATAGTCCACACAAGAAAACAGGCTCATGGTCACCTCATGGTCACGCTAGGGAAGGACCCACAGTCCACCCGAGAAAACAGATAGGGTATCAAAAAATTAATAAACATAACCTATGGACCAAGTAAGATACACGTAAGATAAAGGATCATGAGTCAACCAAGGGGGGCACAAAAAAATAAACCACAAGCCCACAAAGTCAAGGTGAACTATATAAGGTGGACAAGAAACTCCTTTGGTGCTCCTTTGTAGGACCAACAAGACCAATAATCTTTTCTCTCTCTCAAGGTACACTGTTTTATATATTTTTGTCATCATTGTATAAGATTCAGAACAGTACTGCTCTAATAAAATTTGAACTGTAATAAACAAACATAATTTTCATCTCTTTCAACTTAATGCTCCATTATTCACTGCGTTAAAGTTGGTCCTCGAGAATCATCAAATTCCATGTACAGTAATAACATGATAAAATAATGTATAGATATCAATAGTAAATTATCATAACCAATATTTGAATCAACCATATACTCAAATTTTTCAATATCGTTTTAACTAGACAATAAATAACATCAGTTGAAAATCATACAAAGACAAAAAATATACATATCTTTTCTCACTCTTGTCTAGATACAATTGCAAAGCATACAAAGACAATAAATAACATCAATAGTAAATCTAACTCGTGTCTAACTCAATGTACAAAGAAAACAAATAATATAACCCACTGGGAGAGTTGAAACGTGGTTGAAACCTTCCTTATACTCAACAATATTTTTTTATGTCATATCTTGTCTATTAAGAGACAAGTCACTACAGGAACAAAGGACATACCTGAGAGGGAATAAATTCAGTTACCTAGTCGACAAGCAAGGAATCCCTAATTACTGGAGCAGTAGAGCAAGGAATCCCCGTGGTTTAAGGTGGGTTCAAGGTGGGTTTAAGCAGGTTTAATTGGACTAAGATCTCTATTGCACTGTATGAGTGTTTGGGTCTGCTTAAAGTGAACCATAAGGAAACCCCAATTACTGGAGCAGCAAACCCAGAAACAACAATCCAAAAAATATCAGGTAATGATGAAATTTCACACACAAAACGTGCACACCAAATCTTCGTTTGTAGTCCATACAAATCCCATGGATTTATTACAACTTAGCACACTCAAACAGTGCAACAGAGATATTAGACCACTCAACAGAGGCAACAAGAGACTGCGTTGTGGGTCAACATAAGATCAAGAGTCAACAAGAGGGGACAAGAAGACGAAGGTGTAAAACTCATGATCAAACTGTTATATTCTCTCTCAAGGTATCACCAAGGTATATAGTCCATAACTTATAAGTGTTCCAAACCACAACAGTACGTTTTATCATCACCATATAAGGAAGGTCCATACCACATCCATACCCACTCCATACCACAACAAGTGCACAACAGTGTGTTCTATAACAAGATATTTCCACACCCTAGCCATCTTTCGAATCAACAAAACTCAAAATTTCCTAATGAGTTAATATGCACTCCACACAAACATGACGAAATTAAAGAACACTTCCACTGGAAAATTTTAAGATCTGAAACCAAAAACATCAAATGGAATATCTAGATTTAAACTTGAAAATTTCTCTGATTTCTCACCTTTGTTGTCAACTGTTGAAAGGCATGCTAAATAACATGTAAATAACGAGCACATCAAAATTAAGTGTGAATTAATTCTAGTTTGAGCAAAAATATCTTATGCAAGAGCATATATTTTGAAAAGGATCGTGCATGACTCTTCAACAATGGCAATAAGAAACCCAAGAACACAGCAAAAAGATAATTTGAACCCTACAGGGCAGCAATGCACTCAATTTCAATCTTTGCATTTAAAGGTAATGCTGCAACTTGATAAATCGACCGAGCTGGTGCAGGTGATGAAAAATATGTATGAAGAAAAGATGAACTTGTTAAGCTTTGTATAAAATCGCCTCCACATACATAAAAGCACTCATAATTGTTTCATCAATCAATTGAAACAGGGTAATATTTTCGTACAAGGCAAAACTCGATGAGATAGCTTGGACATTTAGAAACTGAGAATTCATATTTCAATATCAGGATAGAACAATTATGTAACAGATATAATATGTAACTTGGAAAGCAATAACAAACACTTTCATTGAGAGGCCTGCAAAAGTTTTGAAATTACCTTTGCTATAGTTCTTGCTAGATTGAGATTTTAATTCTCTTGAGTTATCCCAACCATTCGGCACCTGAACCATTCACCGCACCTGAAGATAAGAGAAATTAAAATGAGTATGAAATGAGTATGAAATTGATACAAACAAATCATTGATAATACAAAAATAATACTTTATAAATAAATTATAAAATAGTAGTAGAAAAGATAAGAGAAATTAGAACGTTTTGAAAAATTCACCGTATTAAATTTTTTTATGAAATCCACAAAAATTCTATGGTCACTTTCTTCTAACTTGTATGTGTCATTCTTGATATTGTATGATAGGTTTGCCATTTATATAACAGATTCAAGTTGTATGAATAGATGATCTGTTGAATCATACGTGTACATGCGTTGCCCCTTTATTTTATTGTACCAACAACATTGAAGCTCAACACCTTCAGGCCTATCCAAAAGATCAATGTCATTATGGTAATCAAACACCCTATTACCATCCTTCTTTCTTATTCTTTGCACTCTTCCAATGTACCAAGTCCCACAAGAAACGTCGTGCTTTGTACTTTGAGATACACATTTTCTTGTAGTACGTTCAGCTACGGCTATAGACTCGCTCTCAAACAACACTGCACAATCCGATCCAATTGCAACACCCTTTTTGGGGGCCCTCTCATCTCGCCTGAAGTATACTCCATTCCTCGCTTTAGTCAATCTATCTTTCAATAATGTTGGATTTCCATTCAATTGACTAACCAAACAAGATTTGTACATGTCCTTGCCCTCGAGCTCCACAACTGGTTTGGTAGTTATGTTTACATTCTCATCAACGGAATCTAAAATTCCATCCAACTCATGCCTCCACTCACTTTCCATCATTTGCAATTCATTATCATTGAGTACCATAAAAGACGAAGATTGGAATATGGATGTGGAATGATCCGGGGGAGAATTATCAACTACTTCATCCACACCTTCGAATGTTGAATAATTGTGATCCTCTATCCATGGTTTAAACCACCAAGAATCTTCCGTGTGTCTTTTTGGTTGCATGCCAAGACCTACTAAAATTCCTTGTGCATCCTCCAATCCTATCTTGAGAGCTTCTATAATTTTATCATCTGTGGATATTGAATCATATTGTGACAAGACATCACCTTCCTCTACTGTCTGTTGATGCAATTTATTCCAGATACTCATTTGTTTCTTATGAGATTTATTGAAACGAAGCCCTTGGGGATTCGATTCTTCTTCAGCAACTCTATTAAGGGTTCCAATAGCATGAAGCAAGTCAGTGAAATCATATGCCCTCTCTACTTCGACCATTCCACTGACTTTGCTAAAGAAGTTCTCACATACATCTGACCCAGTCAGGTGCAATGCACATGGCAAGTTAGGGCATTGATCACGAAATAATCTCATCAACAAAACCGCAAATTGGAAAGAAATTTTCACATCTTGATATGCCTCTCTAATGATGAAATTAATGTTGACATTAGTATTTGCTTGTTCTTTGACCTAGCATAACCATAACGTTAAGAAATGATGGACTCTTGAAGAATTTCGCACCCTTTCCCAAAGAGTCAAACTAGGAGACAAAAAAATATCAATATAGTCAGCAACGATTGCTAGATAGGTCTCTGTACCCGATGTCCTCTCTGTCCTGCCACCTGTACTTCTCATTTCCTTCAAGCACCTCTGGACATGCCTTGAAGCAAAGCGTTGTGCTGAACCCTAGTTTTGGCGATCATTCCTCTCTATATCCTCAATTTTAAGCTTGTGTTCATCCACTTTGAAATTGTTATAAACCATTCTTACATGGTTAAAACTAATCAACTCTTCTCCAACAATCAAATCTCGTCGACCACTAAACAAAGGATTCACTAGCTTTTTGCCATTGTGGATGTAATCCTGGTCATGAAGTCCTGTTACTTTAAAGCCATCATACAACCCAGTTAGCCCCCACCGTTCCCAGGGAATTTGATATCTCATGCTTGTCGTTGAGTAATAATCCTTCAACATAAGCATTCTTCTCCTACTATCCCCATCTAAGGAATGACCAATAATAGGTCCTAAAAAATGTTCCACATGTTTCTTCCATAGGTCTTCTACTTTTTCCCATTGTCGATGGACAAAATTTGCATCAAACCTGTTGCACATTGGATGAACAACCACAACCAAATGAGGAAGCTTCTCATGTAAAGGGCTTGCAACAATAACACGTGCATAATGGCCAATCACACAATTCTTGAAGGCATCTGTAATAATCTCATAGCCTGCGGCGCCCTCACCAACTGTCACCAAGAAATGTGATTGACATTTATGTTCTTCTTTCTTACCACAAAAACCCACCAATGTATCGTTTTTGGCTACCCACATGACATATTTTTTCACAACAGTTTCATCTTCAGCAAGGCATACCAGAATTGGGCCCTCTATACCATGTTTGGTTTTATAAGAAGAATACACTTTTCTTATTGCCTCAAAAATGTACTCATGCTCCCCTGGGATATATGTCAATGATTTTCTAACTTGCCTTAAAGTCGTAGATATCGAAGGGCCATCCAGATTCAAGCTAATAAAGCTATGTAATCTAGGACCTCCCCATAACTTAATCATCTCATAAATGGATTTAGTGGATGCACTATATCTTCTCCCTGACTTTGAACGAACTAGGTTATGAAATATATCTTGAACAAATCCCCAAACTGCATCTTTACCTTGTAATTTTCCTTGCTTATGAGCCTCACACACATCCTTGCAAAACCTAAACACATCGTTCCTTCTAGCATATTCAAACAACTTTTCCCTTAGAGACCTTGTTCTAATAGACAGTGTAGCAACCTTTGTCCTCTCCCACCAAAGAGATCGCATTGTTAATCTATGTGTAGCATTTGCATCTCTTGCAACAATTTTGAGTTTAGAATGAGTCAAATGGTCCAACCTTCTCCCTTTCCCTGTATCTCTCCCATGTCTTTTGATGTTGCTCCTTGATTCGCGATATAAACGCATTCGAAAGTCATCACAACTAGGTATCAACTTACAAAGATTGCATGTCAATGAATCAAAAGGGATTCCTGTTTCAGAAACCCTCTTGCAATGGATATGTCTGTATGTACCGTTAATACAGCATTCAACACCATAATAACATAGTGTTCTCTTGGTATGTTTCTCTATGGCCCACAATTTTCCACCATGTTGGTCATCCATTAGAACCTTTGTGTCCAATCTCTCTCCTCTTCTATTAAGATAGGGATCCCAATACCCCCAACATAGTAATATCGGGGGAGGCAATTGTCCTAGAATAAGATGAAAAAAAAAATTAGAAAATGATCTACGAACTGCTACTAACAAGTAATAACAAATAAAGTATTGTGAAAATTCAAATTCAAATTAAATTAAAACTTGGGTAATTAACACACCTGAAGTAGAAGCATGTGAACTTGTAGAAACCCCATGTGATGGTGATGGTGATGGTGATGGTGATGGGACCAAGAACTTAGTCAAACTTTGTTAGGACTTAACATTGGTAGGCTTCTTCGGTCTCCCAACTGTTCCACTCCTAAACACAACTGTATCATGCAAATCCTCATCTATAGTAGCAGTGTGCTTCCTTGATTTCATGTGCTCATTTAGAGAACTGACAATATTACCACTTGTCGGCACCAAAGAGAACCATCTATTGCATCGTGTACATTCCACTCTTACTTTTTTCTTGTCCTCATAGTTTGCAAGTGTTGCTTCCACCACCATGAACAAATTAGGCTCTTGCGTTTGGTTGAAATCATCTAGAAGTTTGATTGCTTGATCAATCTCAAGACGATCTCTAGCCACAGTTGTCTGCTCTCCTTTGTTACATGAAGGAATTCCATTACTTCCCAACATTGAAATGTGACGTTGATGGGATCCTGTTTTCATATGATTGTTTTTGAAGTTACGAACCGTTCACCCTGCCAAGGATGCTTCCCCCGTTCCATAATCAATGCCACAAATTTCACAATGGATCTTTATATTAGGTTTTCCATTTTCTGAATATACCTTCACTGTTAGCTTCTCCTTGACAAACTCTTCCATTAAACTATTCACTTTATGTTCCCAAGATGCCAATACTTTAAGATCAACCACTACAACTTGTTCCACTGCCTCGAACACATGATGATCCACTTCAACTTGTTCCACTGACTCAGACACATGATCAACTCTTGGTTTTTTATGCATAGGTTCATCCACATTCCCTTCAATGTTTTCAGATATTGGCGTTCCTTCCATTACATGTGATTGCAATGATTCAAAAACCATTGTGTATACTTTCCTCTTAATGCCTATATTTGTTGTTGTAGGTTTCCTTCTTTGCTCTTGCTTTGTATTTAAAGGATGTCCAATTGGGCCAATAAATTCAAAAGGATATTCGATGATTTCATCCTCCACAATTTCACAACGGATATCAGCATATGTACAACCTTTTCGACGCTGAATTGTTCCAAGGACACAATTCTCTTCACCAATAAAAATTGCAAAGTTCTCAACATCACTAGGATCCATCTGCATATTCAAATTTACACATGCATATTAGTTCATTAATAAAACAAAGAGCTAGGAAGCAAGGTATGCACTTTCAATTCAAATCTCTAAAAAGGTGCAATTGATCATCTTTGACAACTTTCAATATTACTTGACAAAGCGTGCAAACTGAAAGAAGAATTTACCATGAGCAGAAGCAATTGCTGGAACTAGAAGCATGTGTCTCAACTAGCTCAAAGAGGGAGATCTATAATGGAAAGCATGAGGAAGATCCAGCACCAAAGAAATCAAAGGGGGATGACTTGGAATCTCATAAGGTGGAAAAAAATTGACCTAGAAGCCTCAGGTCAACCAAATAGCCCCAACAAAACCACACAACCTATCTTCTCCACTCCTTCATCTTCCAAATTCCTAAAGATGAAAACTTTGGCTATCCTAGGGGTTACTCTTGAAATTTAAACTGATGGGACTCTTCAAAGTGTAGAATCAAGCATATCATGGGTAGACATGGTCCAGCCCCTCAACATCGTGGACCCAAATGACGTAGCTATGGAAGCAGAACAAAAGAGAAGGGCCAGATGTTGTTGCTTTGACTGGAGTTGACTTGGTAGACTTCCTAGAACAACCCCAAAGTGTCCATAAATCACGTTAATTGTTGTATCTAATTGTTTTATATGCTCAGAATATTCTAGACTTCAACAAACAATACTCTTTACTGCAACCAGGGCATTTTGACCCTCTTTGCCACATTTAAGGATACCCATGCCAAAATGGAAGTAACACTACTCAACATTGAGCAGAATTGGTTCTTATGTTGGTCCATGTTTTGAGACTATCAAACATGCTCTATTAGGACTGATTGATGCTGGTAAATGTCCAAAAATTCTTAGAACAAGTTCATATTCAACCCAGATTTAATTTTTACGTCTATTTACACATTCATGAAAAGTTCATAGAATTTCTCAAAGTCTGCCTGAAATCTTGTTGGAATCTATAGACCCTTCAAAGTTGCATCCAAAATTGATTTTTGAGGCTTATCCTTGCTAGTTTCACCTAATATACTTGCTCAGAATTGAGTTTTAGGGATATTACTACTGATTGAAGATCTGAATGTGACTTCCATATGTTAAGATCAACCTAGAATGCACCCATGATACCCATGCAAAAATGGCAGTAACACTACTCAACATTGACCAGAATTGGTTCTTATGTCGTTCCATGTTTTGAGACTATCAAACATGCTCTTTTAGGACTGATTGAGGATGGTAAATGTCCAAAAATTCTTAGAACAAGTTCATATTCAACCCAGATTTAATTTTTACGGCTATTTACACATTCATGAAAAGTTCCTAGAATTTCTCAAAGTCTGCCTGAAATCTTTTTGGAATCTATAGACCCTTCAAAGTTGCATCCAAAATTGATTTTTGAGGCTTCTCCTTGCTAGTTTCACCTAACATACTTGATCAGAATTGAGTTTTAGGGATATTACTACTGATTGAAGATCTGAATGTGGCTTCCATATGTTAAGATCAACCTAGAATGCACCCATGATACCCATGCCAAAACGGCAGTAACACTACTCAACATTGACCAAAATTGGTTCTTATGTCGGTCCATGTTTTGAGACTATCAAACATGCTCTATTATAACTGATTGAGGCTGGTAAATGTCCAAAAATTCTTAGAACAAGTTCATATTCAACCCATACTTAATTTTCACGTCTATTTACACATTCATGAAAAGTTCCTAGAATTTCTCAAAGTCTGCCTGAAATCTTGTTGGAATCTATAGACCCTTCAAAGTTGCATCCAAAATTGATTTTTGAGGCTTCTCCTTGCTAATTTCACCTAATATACTTGCTCAGAATTGAGTTTTAGGGATATTACTACTGATTGAAGATCTGAATGTGGCTTCCATATGTTAAGATCAACCTAGAACATCTGTCTCTGTCTCCACAACCTGGTCCTGGAACATCTGTCTCTGTCTCCACAACCTAGTCCTGGAACATCTGTCTCTGTCTCCACAACCTGGTCCTGGAACATCTGTCTCTGTCTCCACTAAACAAGATTCCAAAATACACAAAAGAAGTTGTACAAGACCTTAATGAATTACAAGACATGGGAGGAGCTATCGATCAGCTACTTGCAGCAGGAAAACAAAGCCTCTAAACCCTATTCTTACAAAGAAACATGGTCCTAAACCTTATGTGGGTAAAAATACCACTAAATGAAGTAAGAAGCACTAACGTTAAAATGGCTGAAAAATCCCACAAATCAGTAGGAGAGGGCTTCCTAGGGGACTGCTTTCATGATGGCCCAAAGAAAAATTAACCTTGATTCCTAGGGTTTGTTCGAGGAGACTAATGGGTCTAATGAATGCTATAGGTTCACATGAAGATTTCCTCATGGAACATAAAGGGTTTGTGAAAACCCCATTGAAGGGGCGTCCTCTAAATAGAAAATTCAGTGGAAAAACCAAACAATGTCGGTTCCCAATAGACAAAATTTAAAAGGGAAGCGATTAGAATATTTGTGTTGTCAGTCCCAGAAAGCATATATAAGAATTTATCTCGAATATCAGGATGCCTACTCATATGTTGGAACCCATCAAAGCTAGATATCATTTAGTCAAATACTAGGAGATACTGGATTAGCATAAAATTCTTCTCTGAAAGGAGTAAGTCATCTTTTTAGACAAGCATATACAGCCCTATCATTGTTATTTTAAAGTCCATCTGTTGGAAACTACTCAAGAAAGAACTTCCTTCGAGGATATTCCATGGATAATTGGAGAAGACTTCAATTCAATTTTAGGAGCACATGAGAAAAAGCGTGGTCGTAGTGGATAACTAATGTTTTGTAAATGTAATCATTTATTCACCAAATTTGAATTGCAACTAATCTTGCATAATAAAGTTTTTAGATTAGAGTATGTTATGTATTTTTTATTCGGCTGAGTTGTTTATTCCAATGGCTAAGTCCAAGCAAAGTCCTAATTTTGGGCCAAACTATGACTAATCAGATAACTTTGGGTGGGAGACAATAGTTCAAAGGAAGTGAGAGGGAAAGGAACAATGCCCATTAGAATGAAAAATTGTTAGGTCAAAACATTAGAGATTTCTTGTATGTAGTATTCTAAAGGAAATCTACAATCAATCTAATCATGAAACAAAATTACAAGGTGGGATTTGATACTAACAAATGCTTTATCAAAGATAAAATGAATAATTAGGCAGCTATGGCAGTAGGTGAAGAGACAAAGGATGGTTTATTTAAATTTGTTGTTTTCATAGATTGTCAAGCACTTAAGGCATCCATTGTTGAGGATAGTCAATTGTGGCACCAAACATTTGGTCATTTGAACTACGAAATCTGTTACTGCTAAGAAAAAGGGGCATGGTTAGAAGTAAAGAATCATTTCCATATGGGGGAGCTTGGAGATCACAATAGCCAGTAGAGTTTATTAGTAGTGACATTTGTGGTCCCATGTTGGTTCATTTGCAGGAACCAAATATTTACTAACTTCTCACAAAAAAACATGGGCATATTTTTTAAAAGAAAAACCAGAAATATTCCAAAAATGTGTGCACTTTAAGGCTATGGTTGAGACACGAGAGACAAAGTGAAAGAGGTATAAAAATGATAAGGGCTGATAATGGAGACAAATATACCACAAATTAAATCAAGAATTTATGGAAAATGCATGGGTTCGGGAGACAATTCACTAGTGTATACTCTGCAATAGAGTAGAGTTAATTTGAATGATGATTATAGAAATGGCAAGTAGGCTAAAAGCAAAGAATTTGGTAAGTGAATTCCATGTAGAAGCAGTACATACAACAATACATATATCAAATAGACGCCTGACAAAAGTAATAGCAAATGCTTCATCAAAGGTAAAATGAATAATTAGGCAGTTGTGGCAATAGGTGAAGAGACAGTGGATTGCTTATCTAAATTTGTTGTTTCTAAAGTTATTCAAGTACATCAAGCATCCACGGTTAAGGATAGCCAGTTGTGGCTCTAAAGATTCAGTCATTTGAACTATCAAAATATGTTATTGCTTAGAAAAAGGAATAGGTTAAAAAGGGGTAGGTTAGTGGTAGAGAATCATTTCCCTATGGAGGAGCTTGGAGAGCACAAAAGCCATTAACATTGATCCATAGTGACATTTGTGGTCCCATGTCAGGTTGTTCATTTGCAAGAATCAAATATTTCTAAATTTTTATAGATGACTTCTCAAGAAAAGCTTGGGTATATTTTATGAAAGAAAAATCACTAGTATTCTAAAAATTCTGCACTTTACACCAAAAGAAGTATGGAGTTTAAATATTTTGAACCAAATTTTAGAATATCTGGAGATCCTACATATGCTCATATTCCAGATGAAGCCTGAAGCAAATTGGATGATGAGAGCAACAAATATATTTTCATTTGATAGGTTGAGGAATCTATAAGGAATATAGACTCTTCAATACAAAAAGAAGAAAGTCATTCATAGTACCAATACAATGGTTAATGAGTTTGGGGATCATGAAGACAAGTCTCAGATATATATCTCATCAAAACAGAAAGTGAAGCTATGATGGCTAACCATCATGATGTTGGTATTGGATCCCGACAAGTTCATAAGCAAGTACTGAGGTTTTGTGAGAAGAGATAGCAAGATGCAAATACTCCTGTGCTTGATACAAATTTTGAGAAGAGAAATACTATATCACAGTTGAACAGTTGACCCATCATTAAATCTGACTTTGAGGGCCAAGTGACGATCTCATAGGAACCTTAGACATTTGAAGAAGCATCAGGAAAAGAAGCTTGGGGGAAAGTGAAGCAGGAAGAGTGTTTGTTGATGAAAAATGAGATTTGGGACTCAACTAAATAGCTGCCTGAGAAGAATGGTATACGTTGCAAGTGTATTTTTAAAACAAAATTTAAGGTAGATGGAAATATATATATATAACTACAAAACAAGATTAGTAGCTAAGTGCTATTCACAAAAAAGAACAAATAACAACAAAGCTTTTGAACCTATGGTAGAAATGAGTACATTCATGATGATTTTGATATTAGATGCACATAAAAATTGGTAAATTCATCAAATGAATGCTAAGAAATGATTTTCTAAATGGATTTTGGAAGAATAAATTTACATGCCACATTGATTTGCAAAAAAAGTAAAGGAACGTCTTGTGTAGAGATTGAAGAAGTCACTATATGGACTGAAACATGCACCAAGAGCATGGTACATGAGAAGGGATGCATATTTCAAGATAAAGGAGCAGAGAGGAATGATTCTGATCCAAATTTATACATCAAGATGATAGGGTCCAATATCTTAATTGTGGCAATCCATTAGTATTCACTAAACTAGAGAAGATTAAAGAATTTGAAATGACTGTCCAAGGGAAGCTAAGCTACTTTGTTGGTATTGTAGTGTGGCAGTATGACAATGATAAATTTATGTCACAATCAAAATATGCCCCATAAATACTTGCAGATTTAAAATGAGCATCCAGTCATTCGTGTGTTAAGTCACTGAGCATTTTGGTTTATTGGATTTTATGCATGATAGAATTGGTGGCTTTATAAAGTTAAATTTTATATGGAGGCCATGTATTTTATATGCTCAGAATATTCTAGACTTCAACAAACAATACTCTTTACTGCAACTAGGGCATTTTGACCCTCTTTGCCACATTTAAGGATACCCATGCCAAAATGGTAGTAACACTACTCAACATTGACCAGAATTGGTTCTTATGTCGGTCCATGTTTTGAGACTATCAAACATGCTCTATTAGGACTGATTGAGGCTGGTAAATGTCCAAAAATTCTTAGAACAAGCTCATATTCAACCCAGATTTAATTTTTACGTCTATTTACACATTCATGAAAAGTTCCTAGAATTTCTCAAAGTTTGCCTGAAATCTTGTTGGCATCTATAGAACCTTCAAAATTGCATCCAAAATTGATTTTTGAGGCTTCTCCTTGCTAGTTTCACCTAATATACTTGCTCAGAATTGATTTTTAGGGATATTACTACTTATTGAAGATCTGAATGTGGCTTCCATATGTTAAGATCAACCTAGAATGCACCCATGATACCTCAAACAGTTGTGTTGGTCCATAAACCTGCCATGAATTATCATATATTTAGTAACCATGATGTTTATTGTTGTTGGATGGTGTAATAGTGCCCAAGTCTACTTTTAATGTTGATTTCATGATGGTTGACCTCTCAGAATTGCTTGCACTCAACCCAGGTTTGAGATTTTTCCTTTTAACTATAGTTTTGGGCCAGAGGGGTGTCCAGAAATGTTCCCTAAGATGACTGGGACAATAAAATGGCTTCATATTGTTGGTTATGACTAATAACAAGGTAGTCATGATTTAGAAGGTGGGAAAAGAGCCTAGAATTACTCCAACATTCACATAACTACTTGAACAACGCCTAGACTCGCTAAACCAGCTTGCTTCCTACTGATATTTTTCCACAACCAGCACAGGTTACCAAAAGTGTGCCCAGATTTTCTTAAAGATAACACAAGGCACATAAAATTTAACTGGGTCTAACATCATTCATTTGTATTACTAATAAAATCATATTACAAATCATATTCAAAGCTCTACAACCTTAATTCATCATCTCTGGAATGACCTATCGTGGTATTACATACAACATGAGACCCTTAACCCGATTACATATCCTAAAACCCAAAACAAACAAAGATTAAAATTTGCTTATGAACATACCTGATAAGCGTCTCCTGATAAGAGTTGACAGCTCTAACAAATGTGTATACCTTGAAACCCACGAAACCCTGGTTCCCTTCAAGCCTTTGCCTCTTCACACAAAACCCTAATGCGCCGCCTATGGCTGACGAGTTTATGCACAGCAAAAGAAGGAAGTCAGTGGTTTAAACCCAGCTACTGCAGAGCAATTTCGGACTCTCACCACACTCTCGCAGAGCAAACTCTCACCACACTCTCACAGAGCAATTTCGGTGGACTCTCACCACACTCTCGCAGAGCAATTTCGACGGGACTCCCACACTCTTGTAGAGCAATTTCGGTGAGCTCCCACACTCTCGCAGAGCAATTTTGAGGGACTCTCACCACACTCTCGCAGAGCAAACTCTCACCACACTCTCGCAGAGCAAGTTCGGCCTAATTTCGGCGGACTCCCACACTCGCAGAGCAATTTCGGGGACATCACGGGGACATTAGGCAGCAAATTCTTATAATATATACCCCAAGATATTGGGGATTGCATAAATAAATAAAATAACCATAACCACCCCAAATATATAGGCAATATAATGTTGTGGTTTACATGTAATATTAATACCCCCAATATGAATGGACGTGGTATAATATTTCCCCCCTAGTGAAGACCCCGTGTGGCATGCCAAAAAAACCTACCCATGCAGCAAAAGTATGCCCCAACTTCCACCAATGGGTCTCTTTAGATCCCACACCCTAGTAGTGACCCTACCCCACGAGTACCAAAACCACCTTTACGGCGTCCAAGAGTTGCACACAACTACAACATCTTAGATGATTTGACCCAGTCCCCAACCACCATGTCTACTCTTGAAGTTCTTCAATATTTCCGTTCCCAAGAGAAGGCATTACTATTAACATTCATTGCCATAGACCCATTCAAATCATGCCTTATGACCTTCAATTTAGACATTGGTGAACCACGGTTTCCTTCATATGTCACATTCTAAATCTCAGTCACTATCAAGAATATCATTATTCATCGATGCATCACTGATGAAGGTGCCTCTATATGTGGCATGCCAACAAATGTTTGGAAGTGGTTTAGATATTCAGACCTCATCCCTTTAGCAATCACCCTCCATTCCTATGATGGTCGTCCCTTGCAACCACAAAACATTTACCAGAATGTCCCTATTGAGCTACGAGGAAAATTGGTTCTCCTAGATGTAGAGTTTATTAACACTCAAATCAACTACAACATCCTCCTTGGACGCAATTATATGTACACCATGAAGGCGGTCACCTCCTTAGTCTTCTGCACCGTGATGTTCCCCACAACAAGAAAGTGGTCACCCTTGACCAAATTACTTACAATGAGACACATCCCAACGAAAAAAATGATAATATCCTGCCTACAGTAGGATTAGAGGAGTTTCCATCATTTAGTGGGATAGGACATGGCATCTATAAAGACACTTTGTTGGGGGCATACACAGGACCACCACCCATCATTTCCTCATCAACCAATGGCCTCATGTATATTATCTTCTCCTCCATAAATCAACCACCTTCCTCTACTTCCACATCTACTTCATCATCTGATAACGAGATTCATCATGAAGAAGAAACCTTTCCCTCCCCTCCTTCATTCATGCCCATCATAGAAGTTTGTTTCCTCTTTCCCCCACCTTCATCTACTTCCACATCTACGTCATCATCTGATATCGAGATTCATCATGAATAAGAAACCTTTCCCTCCCCTCCTTCATTCATGCCCATCATAGAAGTTTGTTTCCTCTTTCCTCCACCTAGCATCCAAGGCATGCTCGTCATGGTTACCCTCGCACTACATACCTAAACCTTGGGATTCTCATATGGTACTTAACACATCCATATCTAGAATTTACCCAAAAACCACACACCCATATTAACTTCAATAATATCACTCCTACCAATTACTCACCATATGATATCCCATGGTGGGTTTCACCTACATCGGCAGAACCATCCATAAAATATGGTTCATCACAATATTAGGTATCTGGGGACACCAAACTCAAGGCCATGAAAGCCACAACCTCACCCATTAAACCCCTTACACGATTCCCCCCTCCATGTGCATTGTGTGACATCGCAGGTCATCCCACTACCCTATGCCCACCCCTTCCTGATCCTAGGAACCTATTACCCACATCCATAAGCGTTGCACTCATTTTACATTCCTCGGCAAGGGTCATACTCTCTACTCCTCAAGAAGATCCCCTCCTAAACCAAAAAACAAATCATTACACACGAGTCATGCGTGCACCATGTGTTCACACTTTGGTCATTATACCCACCATTGATTATACCTCTCATGGTTCCAAGATACTGTGGTTTCTATTCATCAATCCCTTCCCACCAACAACGGATCACAGACAACCCCCACCAAGTATGTCGCAATCAACTTTATTTCGACGGCAATTGAAACACCTACAATTCAGCCATGTTCAAAATGTGAGTAGAGTGGTCATTTCTTACTCCCTGATATGAGTACGGTTCCCCTAAGTGAGCCACTTGTCCCCCCTCTCCTACTCACACATTGATCACATCATGCCCCACTCACTGATTTTGATCTTGTGGGTTGTTGAGACACTTCTCATTATAATTCCCTACTTTACAAGTGGAACAAGCATATCACCTTGAATAGTTAAGGCCACCTCGTAGCATTTCTCCACCTCCGGTGAAACCCCTCATCTCACCCCAGGAGGATATCTTAACCTGATCACCTAACATGATTGGATATATTGATATGTTCTACATCTCATCATCAACCACGTCTACAACCCATGACCAACAATCATCATCATCATCAGGCATCACTAATCCACGGGCCGAGACTAATCCATCATATGCAGTCTCTAACTTCATGAGATTATATAGCCTGATAGACACATCATACACATGTGATATTTCCTATTTACTCATACTCCAATCCCTACACCATCAAGAGCCCACACTCCTAATAACTTCCTTAATCACCTCTTTTATTTAGATAAGGAGATCCTGGAAGCCATGACCACCCTTGAGACACCTTGGGACGAGATGCACCATTTTTGCTACTTTGTGCCTCACATGTTCAAACATACCAACATGGCCAAGCAATATGTTGTTGAAACCAAGGATCTTACCCCACCCAACCATATTGATTGATTTAAAAACCCCAATCCAGCCCTGAAATCTTTTGAGAAGGTAAAATGGCCAACATTTTACCCACCATCAGGATGGATATTTTTGTCACCCCTGGTATCATTGAGAACATCTTACTTGGAGCCTCTTGTTCTCAACAATAAGTCATTTCTTACAAAGAATTTTTCCAAGGGTTTCAAGATATCTTTGCCTGGTCATAATAAAAAATGTCATGGCTTGACCCCGCTATTTTTTAACATCATATCGACACATGGCTCGATGCCTCGCCAATATGACAGAAACATTAACTGGTACATCTATCCAAAGCACTAGTTATCAAAGCGGACATAGAGAAACTCCACTAATTTGGGTTTATGTATCCCATCACCTACACTTATTAGGTCTCTAATCCCATTCCCACCAACAAAAAGCAAGCAACTATTCGTGTATGCACTAATTTTAGAGACCTGAATCAAGCTTGTACCAGGGACAATTTCCCAACCCCCTTCATCGACCAAGTGGACAATGTGTATGCCTGACATGAAAACCTATCATTTATGGACGGATTCTCAAAATACAATCAAATCCAGATCCACCAAAAGGATTAATATAAAACAACCTTCACTATGCCATCGAGAACATTTTCCTATCGTGTTATGTCATTCAGACTTAAAAATGTTAGAGCCACATTCCAATGCACTATGTCTATGTGTTTAACGACCTAGTAGACAACATATTGGCTTATCTTGATGACCTCACCACCAAGTCTAAAAAACGCATCGATCACATTACCAACCTTCACACCATCTTTTTGCAATGTTGGAAATACATTATATGCGTGAACCCCCTCAATTGAGTCTTTTGCATCACAGTGGGATGTTTACTCAGGTTCATCATTTCTCAGAAATGGATCACCTTTGATCCTTTGAAATTTCAATCCATCCTTGAACTTCCTCCACCAAAGATACGATGTCAATTGTTAAGCATTCAAGGCAAAGCAAACTTTCTATGTCACTATGTTCATGATTACGCTATACAAGTGCAAGGATTCTTATGTCTTATGAAAGGGCATTACAAGTGCAAGGATTCTTATGTCTTATGAAAGGGCATTATCTTTTGATTGGATAACCAAGCACAATGGTCCTTTGAGGCATTACAAAAGGAATTCACCCATGCTCCTTTGATCTCTCCTCCTAACTTCGATGAGGATTTTATCCTTTTATGTTTCAACATCTACCTTTTTTATTGTAGATGTCTTAGGTGAGGATCGCTACGAACATGTCATTTACTACATCAGCAAAACACTATCCGGACCACCATTAAATTACAATCATGATGACAAGTTGGCCTTGGTTATGGTCCTGTCAGTTTAGAAACTTCACGACTACATTTTGTTGCACACAACTAAGTTCATTGCAAATTCAAACCCAATGCCGTATATGGGTCGTTCGATCTATGGGTAAGTTCGATCTATGGGTCATTATTTTCAAAGAATTTGATCTTAAATTTGCAACCACAAAAGGCAAGAAATCCTTGGCTCTTTCTAAGTTCAACAGTAACCTTCTCGTTGTTGTGTAACGACCCCTTTAAATGATCAATTTCCTGACAAGTACCTCATCGCCCTCTCCACTAAAGACCCATGGTACGATGATATTCTCATTTATATCCACACACATAAATTTGGCTCTCATCTCTCATGTGGTGACCAGTGTTGGAATTTGGTTTTCATTTCACCCGTCAGGTTTTTTTCTGACGTTTTGGGTTTTTATATTACCCGTCGTGAAACGTTTTGTTTAAAATTTTACCCTTCAACAATGAAGTATCCTAAAAAGTATTACCCTTCCAAAAATGCAAGACTCTACAAATTATAGCTCTATATGCCCTTTTTCTGTATATTATGTTTGAATATCGTTTATTCTACAAATTGCATAAACTATTTGTATTCCAAATGTTGCACACATATTTCACGTCTCTCAACCCCTTATTTAGTACTTTCCTTCATTTAAATTCTACATCTCTCACTCAAATTGAACCATTAGAGAAATATAAGAGATCTTCATTTCAATTTCAATGGGAGTTGAGAATTAACCAATACTCTTTGACTCCGAATCTATATAGATTACTGAAACTATGGGATAAATCACTGCATACACTCATGTTATTTAAAATTATTAAAAAATACACAGACATACCCAAAACAATAGTGCAGGCATTACCTCTCATAATGCAAATAAGTGTCTATCTCTAAGACCTTGCAACTCCCAAGCAACTTCCAAAGTTGTTGTAGCATGCTAATACAATCAATGAGCATTGAGCACTGGCATTTGTAGAGTCTAGATGCTCATTGCACTAATAAAAAAATAAAAAAAATAATGGAGAAATCATTGGGTTAAATGAGTTTTTTTTTCTGTTTTTAGGAAAAATCAATGCAACTTGCAAATGAAAATGCATGGAAATAATTTTAATTTAATAGATGTTTCTATTTATTTAGTGAATGTATGCTTTGAGATATCATTGGGTTAAATGAGTTTTTCTGTTTTTAGGAAAAATCAATGCAACTTGCAAATGGAAATGCATGGAAATAATTTTAATTTAATAGATGTTTCTATTTATTTAGTGAATGTATGCTTTGGAAGTTGGAATTTATAATGTATAGTTTAACAAATCAATGCAATTTGCAAATGGAAAGGCATGGAAATAATTTTAATTTAATAGATGTTTCTATTTATTGAGTCATCATATGCTTTGGAAGTTGGAATTTAGAAAGTATAGTTTTATATAACATAAATATATTAATAAATTAGTAATATAATGACATTTTAGGAATTTTGTTGTCTTTCAAAAATAGTTTCTATTTATTTAGTGAATATATGCTTTGGAAGTTGGAATTAAAAAGTATAGTTTTATATAACATAAATATATTAATAACGGTTTAGAATTAGGAATTTTGTTGACCTTAAACAATAGTAGTATAATATAATGACGGTTTAGAAATTTTATTTCCCTTCAAAAATACGTTTTAGAAATTTTATTACCCTTCACAAAAACGGTTAACCAAAATTTCAAACCATATTTGACAGTCAAAATGCTCCATGACGGGCATTTTGCCCGTCAAATTCCATCACTGGTGGTGACCATCATCACATTTGCCATCACACTCCTCGTCATCTCGTCATTTGAAATGTTCTCTATGGATGAGGGACTTACACTATTTTGTGACGGTACTTATCTCATGGCAAGACCAAGCAAGTCCTCGATGACCATCATGGTAGCGCTTGCTTGCAGTAATCATTTATCAAGAATGACCACCGCCTAGAAAATGTTACATGTCAGATACTTTTAGCCTTTGCTCTTCAAATATTGTATTCACAATGTCAAATGATCTGAAAACTGACAAATATTCTCTCACAAAACATGAGCTCGTTCGGCTTCGTTGCATCTATCATCACTGTTAAACCCTTTTGTAAATGGAGGATCTACTTTATGGAATGCATGTTAGTATATTCCAATTTCCATAAGTATATCGTTGTAGCAATTAAGTACCTTACCAAGTGGGCTGAGGGAATTCCCACCTGCAACAACACCAATTCCATTGTCGCACAATTTTTATTCCACCATGTCATTTCATGCTTCGGCATACCCAAAAATTAGTATCTGATAATGGAACTCACTTCCAAGATGATATTTTCCAAGAGTTGTCTTTCTTAGGATTTACAAATGATTTTTCCACCCCCTACTATCCATAAGAAAATAGTCAGGTTGAGGTTGTCAACAAATTCCTTAATACCATGCTCCCATGGATAGTCAAGAAGAACAATACTAACTGGCATCACATGTTCATTCTCATCACTTTAGGCCTATAGAACATATGTTAATACTCTTGTGGGACTTACACCCTTTCATCTCCTATATGGCATCGAGGTAGTTTTACCCATCAAATATAATATCCCCACCCTTCGAACAACCATGAAATTAATACCCAACACTTCGTCATTGGAGAAAAATTTTCTCACCTCGGAAAACCTTGACAAGGAACGTCACACATCATTACAACAATATGAGGCCATGAAGAAACATTCCAAATCCCATTGTGACCAACAAGTTTTCCCTCGCACCTTTTGTGAAGGTGACATTGTCCTCATTTTCTATGCCAATAAAGATAGCAAACTAGGTCCCGGTAAGTTTGTTCCCCTTTGGAGAGGACCATACATCGTTAAATAATACCTCCCTAAAGGTTCTGATGTGCTTGGCTTCCTAGAACAAAGTCTTCTAGATAACCTAGTCAATGGGTTGTACTTGAAGAATCCCTAATCTGTACATCCATTTTCCAACACATTATATATAAAATCATTTATTTTTTCCTCTTTTTCTATTTTTGATCAACAACCCTTCATGACTTTTTATTTCTAAAAACATTTAGTTTTCCTTTGCAGATGACTTCAAATATGGATTGCTAAATCAACTTCATTATCAATGCAAATTGTTGATAAAAAAATATCGCATCCACTGCTTGGGATATTTCTACCTCGACACATATGCCTATCCGAACTAGTGGCATGTACATCAGACCAACCACCAACAACCAAGTAGAGTAGGATGTCATGATTGGATTATTAGATGTAGTCCACTTCTACATTCACCATCTTCATGTCCATCAAATTCTCAACTTATTGCCATGCACTTCAATAACATCTTTTGTGTTTGTGATCCATGTCTCTTCTGAAAGTTCCTATGAGTCAAACTTTTGGCCTGACAATTTAAAACCATCACATTCGTCCATGTCCCTAGGATTTCTAATGCATTTGTAGATCACACTACAAATGAAGTTTTGGATTGGTATTTAATACATTAAAAATACATATTACATCACAAAGGAAATAAAAATTTTGTTGTGCTAGTTAGTATGTTATGTCCATCAAACACATGCATAAATTAAACACATCATCAAAATCATACATAAGAGAACAAGTCATGGAAAACCAAATATATATATATATATATCATCATCATATGTAATATAAAACATGCGCCTCACAAGTTGCATAAAAAATTTCCTTATGAAAATGCATAAAAGAATCGCCTCCCATAAGCTACATCCAAAATATCATGTACAAAAACTCTAGGCCTGTTGCTCGTACATTAACAAATGCCTCCCCCTTGTGGAGGAGGGGGACGGGGCATCAAGGTTAAATGCACCTATGTCTAGGTCAATGGTGCATTCATTGCTTGTTGGACTAGTGTTCCAGTCGTTGCAAGACTAGATGGACTGGTGGCCTGACCTGTTGAACCCTCGACAATTCCCCAAGTTATACAACTTGGGGCCCCACTTGAAAATTTTGTATCAAGAGCCACCTATCAAAGATCCTTTTCGTTGTATATGCCTCTGCTAGCCACATTCTCAATAAGGTATGTTGTGTCAAGAACTATCTTTGATTGCTTTTCCTTTGATTTTGGTTTTCTTTCCTATGGACCTACATGACCAAGATAACCTAATATATAAAACTTAAACTTCCTTTGCATTGATGAAATATTTCAACTAATCTCACCTCAGAACTACCCAGGAAGAAAGCCTAAGAAGGGGGAAAAACACTTAAGTTTTTGCATAATTACACTTTTTCTTTAAGCCTCATTCTTAGTGAAATGTCATAAAGTTACCCCTTTAACTCTCCAAAACGTCGGCGGGTTAGTCCCTTAACTCAATGAAACTTTTGCAGGTTAGAGACTAAATCAGTGACACTTTAGTGGATTAGTCTCTTCCTCTGGAAAAATAGCGAAGCATTAGTGCCTTAGACCGTCAAGCCGTCGAAATTTTAGTCTCTTAATGCGGTGAAGTTGTAGAGAGTTAGGCGGATAACTCGGTGAAGTTTCAGCGAGCTAAGAGGTTATATTAGCGACATATCGGTAGTTAGAGCCCTAGATCATCGAAATGTTGGCTAGCTAATCCTTAACACAATGAATTTTTGGTAGGTTAGAGTGTAACTTGGTGACATTTCAGCAAGCTAGGTCCTTAGTTCACTAATACATCGGCAAGTTAGAGCACTAGCCCACTAAAACATCGACAAAACAAAACCTCCACTTCTAGTGTCGGTGAGTTAATAGTTTAGTTTGTTTATATGTCGATCGATCAGATGTCAATCCCCGCACATGTTAGACCCGTAGAGCTTTAAGTTTTCAATGAATCGAGCAAATAACATACTAGTCCATTGATAAGATTTCGCTTAAGAACTATGTCACTCCACTTGAGACTAGAATCGCCAATGTTGCAGTGCATTAGTCACCTAATCCTCCAATAGGCACTATGTTAGGAGTCTAACTCGTTGACACAATCCCGAAACGAAGACATATTTCATGCATCGACGAGTTAAGAGGATAAAACTTCGACACGGCAGAGGATTAAACTTCTAATCCTTCGACCGGATTTCAAATGAGTTATAGGCCGAATTTCATATAAAAAATTAAGTCTATCAATCTTAAAAATTTGCCTCGACTACCAAAACATCACTTTGCACTTGGAAAGAAACCTTAAGACGACCAAACTACCAAGCTACCAACCAAATAATATCACCTTTTTTAATGCACTAACAATATGGTTTCTCTTGAATTTGATAATGATGAATTGTGGGAGGAACTAATGGCATACAAGAGAACTAAGTCTAAGGACAAGATGGTCCATGCTCTGTCCTCATCCAAGGAAGAAGAGGAGGTGATGGCTTGGACCAACTATGGCGACATTGACAGTAATACTAACACTGATCCCTTCCTCCAATGGGGAGAGATATATCAAATGTTCAAGCATGAATACTTCCCTTCCATTCCAAATGAATATGTTGAAGACATAACAATATACCATAACATCAAAAAGTCAACATTACATAAATTATCATCCAGGCCATCCCTTTTTCCCTACTCAGAATTCATTGCCTGACTACTTCCCAGAGTTGATTTATACATTAGATTGATCAAATATCCAAAGGGAAGGCCATTTCCTCGTTCCAACTATTCACTCTTGAAACTTATTACAAGTTTCGTACACCCATGATATGCTTGACTGAAGAATGGATTAATTCGGTAGAATTGGATTGCAATGCTAATATGAGGAAATGGTGGTCAAGAAGTAAGAGGTTCAAGCCCCAAGGTACATGATCACATCCAGTTGAATCCCTAAGGCCCCCATATAGGATGGTGGCCACATTATTAGCCAGGCTCTATGGTAAGAGAGATGTAACTCGGTTCAGGGAGTCTTGGGTACAAGTAGCTAATTGGGCATTGCCTTCAACTAAGGTGAAATCCTCTCTACAAATATAAAACAAGATTTCATGAATGCATGGGACGTGGTCTTAGGAAGAGACTCTAAATTTGACATGTCCAGCTACCTACTAGATGTAGTATGCACCAACAATACTTTCACTGGGATGGGATGGCAGTGGCTTCCAAAGAACCCTCATGTCCAATTACTATGCAAAGATATACCAAGAGTTTTTTATTCCACTATACACTATCATCCATGGGGAACTAGCAAAGTGTATGTTGGACAAGGCCATGGAACCTAGATACACTAGATATTGGTTTGTCATGCAAAAGGAGACTTACTTACGTATTTATGGTGGCACCAAGCCCCCCCATCTCCTATCCTTCTTTGTCACTAAGAAATTCCTCTTGCAAGAAGTAGCTTACCAAGTCTTCATTAACGGCATAGGAGCAACATTGACAAATGCAAAGAAATTTGTATGGCTTCTATTACCCCTAACTATTGGAGGGTATTGCTTGAAATATATTAAGGAGGCCAAAGAACATACTCAATCTATCAATGCTTTTCAATTTGGTACATAAGTATTCCAAAGGAATTATTCTAGAAAGATAGTTGAACAAAAATGTCAGGTCTTCAAGTTCAATTGGGCATATGTTGATAAATTTTGGGCCATTGAAGAAATATACAAGCGAGCTAAATCCCTAGAGGTTATTTGTAGGTGACTAGGAGGCAAGAAACAAAAGTCCTCGGGGAAAGGATATCTTGGGAAAGTACCAGTGAGCAACAATAGTAGCATGATGTCCCTAAAGAGACTGAAAAGGAGAAGAACAAAAAGGACTGAGAGCTTAAAGCTACTGAAGAAAAGAGACTCAAGGAGGAATAAGAGGAAAATAATAAGGAAGAAGAGGAAGCAAAGAAGAAAGTAGAAGAAGAAAAAATGAGACAACTTTGAATGAGCACACTCACAATTCCAGGAACAGACCCTTCAACCACTACTCCCACAATAACTTCTATAACCGGTGGGAATTTTCCCCTACTATAGCTCGAATAGAGATGATTCACTCCATCCAAAGAAGAATTTTTCACCTCCTTGGATTCATTTATCTACGACAAGATGAGGAAATGGATTGTTAAACAGTCTCAAAAGAAACTTAAGCTAACTAGGAGACCTCTATTGGTAATAACTACAGAAACCCTTCTTTTCACCAACCTGGATCGATACCATGTTGTAGCAGCTTCAACAAATGTAGCTCTCTCCATGGGAAATCAAGTAAATATTGAAGAAATAGTAGGCAAACTAAAAGACTATGGGAAAAGAATAAGAGACATAAAGAAGGAGATGTATGAGATTAGACAAGAAAACAAAAATTAGATGGAATTTAGATCTTATGCATTCACGATGTAGGAAGAAATTGCATAATCCAATGATCACATGTACGATCTCCTGCATGAATTATAGGGAAAACACACCCAGTTGAATGAGATTGTTGAACAAACCAAAGATCATGAATGCATCTTGGATGGAATAAGAATGGGTCTAGATGAGCTTGCACAATGGAAAAAAGACTCAGCATAATCACCAGCAGATCCAACAAGGATGACGCTAAAATAACTTCACCATAACCATGCTGCTATTACACATAGTAAACAGGTAGGGACAACATTGCAACAAATTATATCCACCACTATTGGCAAATGTCAGAAATTATATCAGGTCACAACCAACGTCACACAAAGATGTTATTTTTTTGCTCTCCGTGGCATATATCAGCCTCAACCCATAGAAATAAAAAAGGTGAAATTAGACAGATCATCGATCCCAGGGAAAGGGCAGTAGAAGTTCTCAAGGAGGTAACCAAAGAGGCACTTATGCAGTATGTAACAACTCCAAGAAGAGACATCAATCTACTAAAAACAACTACTTTGTCTCTTAAAAATGCGTTGGGGATCATCATTGATAGAGCAACCAATCATGTGGTCACATTTGAAACCCTCAAACATCCGAGGTTTGAAATTATGTCAAATCAGCATGAGACTTGGAGAGCACACATGGAAAGAAGGGGGCCACCCCCTCCCAATGAATTTATGTTATGTCCATGTATAACTTTTGTAAAGCAACACTTTACTTTTTCTTTTCAACTCAATGTTATGTCCAAAAAAAGAAAGCATGTTCGAATGTCCCCATAAAAAACACGTTGCTTTATGTATATTTTTTCATTTTTGTAAATAACATTAGTTGGAATCTAAAGAGTCAGGGTACCTAAAGGGTCAAGGTAACCCAATGGACAAAAGGAATTGTATGAATCAGGGAAAGGAGGGAAAGAAAATATCTTTTCTTTTAGAGATTTGAGATGTTATGTGGCTATTGTAAAATTTTCCTGTCAATTAATCTGAAGAAGCTCTTGATCCAAGCTTGCAAATTCTAGAGAACGTTTAGATTGTTTCAGTGTATGAATGGTTTAACTGATTTCATTGTTTATGTTATATTGTTACATGAAAATGTTGTACCAGTGTGTGACTATTCAATGCTTGTTCATTAATTTTTCTAATCCATACAACTCTTAAAATTACTTGTTTGGTAAAATGAGTATTGTTTTCAACTAGATTAAATGGGACTATTCCTCTTCAATTCTCAGTTGATGTTTATGCGTACATATATTTATTGTGCTCGAAAAACTTATTTTCTTGGTTATTTACAACTTTAAATGTGTACATTCGATAATTAACAATCACATAGTCGTAGCTCCTAGCTAGGATAGGTTCCTTTTAGATATTTTCTACATTAGATTAGCAGCATACTACATTCTGCACATCATCCCTCAAAACTTGAAACAAACTAAATAATGGATGTCAAGCCATAATCCGAATGGATTCCCTATTCCAAATAGTGTGAGGTCTAGTTGGGACCTCATATTGGAGGAAATCCCTTATTGTTGACAACAGGCCATCTCGGCCTTGTCAACATGGTCATAACCACTCTCTCATTTGGCGTTGCGGCTGCTACCACTACCTGCTCTAGAACTAGTCGTCCCACCATGACCAGCCATTTCAAAAGGTATGACCATCCAAGACCTATGCCCTCTAAAAAAATGGATGCAAATGGACACAAATGGCCACTAGATGATCATCCATATCATCCAAACCATGGTCATCCACTCCCTCTAGTAAAATGGAAAAGCACCTTTCCATCTTTGCATAATAGCCATTGGGGTCCCCATCCACCAGTGCGGGACCACTTGTTGTACCCCTCACCTCGGCCTCACCACCACCTAGAAAGGCCTCATCTCACCGATGTCATTATCGTCGACCTCCTCCTGGTTGGGCCCCCACCAGTGACTCTATTGTAGCTGGTAAAGGTGACAATCCCATATCTGCACCCAATAGACAACATGACACCCATCATCTCTCATATACATCATAGTTGAAGCATGCACATGATCCAAAAAAATAAAACATAAACAATATATGATTTAGAGATACTTGCCCGTGGGTCCCCTCCCATCACCAAGATGTTGTTGGGGGAGATATGGATCTCCCCTTAAATCCATCCCCTACCAAGGCTACCACTCCATTTCACTTCATCTCCCCTGAAATCCATCCCCTATCAAGGATACCTGCTCCATCTATCCCACTCTCTATGTGTAACTAACACAATGATTACTCTCATTGACATTTGGCGTCAAAGATCTACACCTCAGTTGCACTGCCACGTGACTATCAATACAAACAATCACACAGTTTAACTGCATGATGCATGGAACCAACATCTTGTGTCATGTGTAACTTTCGAGGAAATATATGCATGGTCTCGCATGGTAATTTCCTAAAACCCGCATGACTCAATGAAAACCCTTGCAACCTTTTGTACGACTCATAGAGGCCCTAAGTTAAATTCTATTTTGCTAAAAATGGCAAGGAGCTCCTAAAGACTAACCTAGAACTCATTGAACTGAAAACCGTTGATCCAATCTCCTGAAATAAGGGCCAAAATATCTAGGGAATCAACATGGTTAACAGTAACAATGAAATTCAACATGTGGGATCCACCCCTATTTATAACCAGAAATTTCAATCTCCCATTGGCTTATTCAGGAGTTTCATAGTTCTATTTGACACATCATCAACATCATCGTGATCATGATCATGAGCTCTTCAGCATGGTTCCATTTTTTCCCCCACCACCTCAAAACTTCATTTGGACCTTGTTTTTCAACCATTTCCCAAGGTATGGTCACTCGTCATTGATATTGTTTGCACCATTAGATTTCTTGTCATGAGCATTATACATCATGGTATTTGTTTCATGTGTGCAAGATTTTGGATGGATAGTTTATTTTTCATGCATAGGCCCACAACCACCTCAACGGGTATATCTACTCAACCCTCCATATAAGCTTCCTATTCCTTTTGTGTGCATTACATATATCTAGTTATCTTGTTGACATCCTTAAGGTTCTCCTCTCCCAACAATGCACATCATATACTACACAACACCATGCCTTTGTCGGGTAGTAGCATGCTACCATCATGGGTGTAAATTCCATTATAACCCCTTGTACCATGGAACACATGGTGCTTCACCCTTAGACCTAGGAGTCCAACAACCCACCATCTCACCAACAAAACCACATGATTCTTAATGCATACCATTGGCCACCCTCTTTGAATTTTTAGGCACTTTCTAGTTATGATTCATGAATGTATTTTCATCTCCACCATTGTTAGTATACCATTTATATTTCCCACCATATCATCAACCCCAAAGAAGACCCATGATGGAGCCCCTCCCTCTAATTAAAACATCATCATTTCCTCATCATCCCCACAAGGATGCTCTACATAATGTTTACTAATCGGGAACCTGTCTTCTCGTCTGCTAAAAAAAATCCTTATTCTTTTGTTCATTTGTAAAGAGATATTCCCCAACACACCAAAAACGAGGGAAGATTTTTGTACCATTATTCTTTTTTGGCAGCAACATCCCTTGTTGCCCTTAATCAGCGTATTTGCAGCATGTCAATATACACTTACCAGCACCTTCATTGTTATCATTGTAATTCAGACACATGAGCCTCCTAATCACCCCAATTTGGCATCACCATATGATACCTACTATACAATATGTTCAGTCCATTTTCCCCTGCAACCCCTAGTCACACTCTATACAAGCGATTGACTATTGTTTCCTTGTGTCAGCTACCTCTCTCACTCCAATAAAGGGAATTCATGAGCCTCACGCTTTCCAGCTTGTCTTGTCCTAGTCTATCACCATCCCAATCAGTTACAATATGTCTGTGGTCCTCATTAGCAAGATCCTCATCTCATAATTTCCCTTAGCTGTCATCGACTTCAACACAATACAACTTGAGATTTATGGAAGTAATAGTTATACCTTGGTTACAATTCTCCTCAATAAAGGGTTAACCTCATATTAAGCAAAGAGAATCATCAATGCTCTTTGCCTCAATAGTCTCCCCTATTCTCGACACCAACTCCTTTATCGCATCAGGGGATGTCATACGTTCTGGCGAGTACATCATTCCCAGTTATGATTGAATACTTCTAGATATAGCATTGCATATTTCCCTCCTGGCACCTTTGTCATTATTCAATTCCCCTACCCATGTGGGTCATTTGACATCATTAGCACTTGACCCCCTCATGGGTCATTGTCATCGTATCAGGATATTATGCACATATACTTAGGTTGGTATGGAATCCAACGTCAACCTTACCACAACAGTTCATATAGTCAACCCCTCGGTCTCATCTCATGGTAATATACTTAGACATGATTTCACAAGCTTATGGATTCCTTTCTTGTTTATATAAAATCATTTTTATGTATCACATATATGTTTGTTGCTTCACATGTCATCACCACCACTCCCTCATGGGCTATCCTTTATTTTCCACAATTTCTCTCTCACTCTCACGGTTACTAAATATTAGCATGAGGGAAAGAAACGATGATTTATTTCGGCTATATGGGTCCCTCCTAACCTCATACATCAGGGGGCATATGTTATCGCCAAAATTTCACACACCTGCAACATTTTGACATTTATTATAGAAAGACATCATCAACATACAACACGCAACTCACAAAGCTTACTTTTCATCAAAAATTAACATGTGGAATGAAGTTTTTTGCATAGTCAATTTTTTGTTGACCTATGTGGCTTCATTAAAAGGGAACATGCATAACATCGCGTAGAAAATCCTTCAAAACTTTTGTAACTATGCATACAAACATACTCATAAATTCCACAACGCATTCAAATCTTCCCCATTGCATTTTGAGCACCAAAGAGGTTTGAATTGGATTTTACTAGCTACTTGGGAATTCAATAGCCCCATCTTTGTACCCAAAAGTCGCTTCAGGGAGAAGAGCATTCACATCTTGAAACAACTCTTTGAATACCTCTATTTTGGCTATAAAAGGAATCCATAGGCATGCATTCCATAAGAAAATTTTATAGCAAGGTTATATTGTAAGAATTTTCTTAGAGGACCTCTCTTCCATCCACGTTCTTTCCATTCAATGGAATTTCAAGCTCCCTTGACTTCTTTCTCAAAAAGTAAGTGTTTTCCTTCACCATTCCAAGTTATTTAGAGAGCAATTAATGAGACTAAAGGGACCCTCCCAAAGGGAGTGTTGGGTACCCCTTGGAATCTGCATTCCTCAAGGTGATACTATCGTATTCAAAGCTTTTCCATTGGACATTAATCACTTGGTTGAATCTCATCTCTTTGTTTTGTTTCCATATTGTTTTGGCAAGTGTAGTCTTAGAAGTAGCTCTTATAATTATTGTTATTTGTTTTATGGCTTCAACATTATAATATTAGTCATACTAACCCACTCGTATATTGTTGCCTTGGTTGCAACCTACAAGGAAGGAGATCTAGCTCACCATTGATCCATTTTTCCCACAACATCACTTATCGATATTAATTCTACTTCACAACTCCTCACTATATGTGAACGGGGAAATCATCGAGGATATAGTTCCCAAATCTTGGAAAGATACTTAAATTGGGAATAGGGGTTCTTGTAGAAGGGAGAAGCTATAAAAATTCAGGGCTAGAATCTCTAAGGTAATGCTCAAACATAAGGGTGTTAAAGTAGTGACATGCCCCTTCTCCAACATTTGGACTCAATTTATATCAGAAATAGTTGGTTGCGTTTGTCGGTAATGAGAATTAGGGTTGCATATCTGGGAAAATCCCATAAACCTCGCTTAAGGGTGCATAATTAATGTGTTTTATTATATTTTTTTCCTTTTTTTATGATATACCCACACCTATTATGCATGGAAGGTGAAGGTACCTGCATGTTGCTTGAAGGCGAAGCACATGTATGAAGCAAAAGGTTAATTTAATGTATTTCCAATCGAGCAAGAATCAATTTGGATAGTTCTTAGCCAATCCAATCCATTAGAGGTTGTCATGTTATATAGATTCCATGTAGTGTATGAGGTCAAAATAGAGGTTTATGGCTGAAATGTGCTATTATAACTTTGAGGAATCAAATAAGTGGGAATAGGTAGAGTGCAATGAACCCTAGATCTAAAAAGTACCTACAGAAAATACCAATGCATCAGATTAGTCTCTTCTCTTAGGTGGGCATACCCATGCTCATGTGGAAACATGAGTATGGATACCAAATCAAGTATACTACAAATCCATGAAGTATATATATTGCATAAACATGGCCACAAAAAAGTACATTGTGGATTCAAGTGAAATATAGATCATATCCATGATCAAATACAAAGTGGATATATGTATAAGTGTACAT
The DNA here is from genome assembly GCA_027924585.1 of Larix kaempferi. NCBI lineage: Eukaryota > Viridiplantae > Streptophyta > Pinopsida > Pinales > Pinaceae > Larix > Larix kaempferi. The sequence goes on from BSBM01000092.1 coordinate 15,129,408, forward strand.
CGGAAAAACAATTGGACTTAGTGAAAAATAGACTAGATATTCACAAGATACCAATGTCATATAGATAGGTGGAACTATATATACAACTTAGGTAGCAACATAATGATTGGAAACTTCAAAACCCAAGTGCTTCGATCTGAATATGTCAAGTGTATGAATCTACACCATGTTTATAAATGATATGATTTCAAACATGGGAGAAATCATTTGATCACCGATAATTGATGTATACTAGTGATACACACAAGGCATCCCACCAATGATGATAATGGGTGCCAAGGTATTTTGTTACGCGCCAAATTCCCAAAATATCATAAAAATAGAAAGAAAGAGTAATTCAACACCTTGAGAATGAAATAAATAGGTGAATAAGAAGCATCTTCGAGGGGGGAACGTCCTTATAAAATGAAGCTAATCCACAAGACAAAATGAGATGATCCTAAAACTAGGTCTCCTTGGTATATATATAGGATACTAAGGGTACAATTACAATTAAGGTCCCAGTCGACAATACAATTACAATTAAAGTCCTATCCAACCAAGAAACACAATACTAATATAATGATAAAATATAGTTTCACAATATATAATTTTTAACATGCCCCTCCCCATCAAACAAGTGTTGTTCTCAACATTTGATTAACTATAGATGTTCCTACATGAAGAAATCATCTTCCCATGTCACCTCTTCTATTGGAAATTTCTTCCACTTGATGAGGTACTTGGTAATTGCTCGATTTCGCAATCGCTTTATCCTTGTGTCAAGGATTGTTGCAGGTTCTAGTATCAATTTCCCTTCTTCATCAATCTCTGGTAAAATACTCTAGATCGGGATGTTGTTGCCAAATAGATTTTTTATAAAGAAACATGTAAGGTTGGTTGTACATGTGAAAATCGAGGTAACTCCAATTCTTAATCCATACTCTCAATCCTTTGCAATACCTTATAGGAACCATAGTACTTGGGTGCTAAATTATTGTCCGTATTTTGTTGCTTGAGGGACATCTGCTTGTATGGTTGTAGCCTCAAAAATACCCAATCCCCAACTTCAAATTTCCTTTCATTGCGATTTTGATATGCTTGTTGTTTCATCTTATTTTGTGTTATACCCAAGTTATATTTCAATAATTGGAGAACAACTTGTTGGTGCTCTTTGTGATCCTCCATTGCTTGAACCTTAACTTTATGTTTCAAGGATGATGTGATGGAAGTAGGATGATAACAATAAAATTCCATAAATGGTGACATTTTTTATGAAGTATGCAAAGATGTGTTGTACCACCATTCTACTAATGGTAACCACTTTACCCATTGTGTTTGTTTATCATATGAAAAATAACAAAGTTACCCTTCTAGGAATTTATTCACAATCTTGGTTTGCCCATCAATTGAGGATGGTAAGAAGAGTTGTGAGCCAACTGAGTTCCCAAACAAGAAAATATTTCATTCCAAATTAAAATTATTAATGAAAATTGGGTCTCTATCACTTACAATAACCATGGGGATTCCATGTAGCTTTTGAATTGTTTCCATGAATGATGCATCTATTGTACTTGCTTTAAAATAGTTAGAAAGAGAGCAGAAATGGGCATACTTTTTGAGTCAATCCACTACTACCATGATGACAATCTTTCCTTATGAATTTTGTATACTTGTGATCAAATCCATTCAGACCTCTTCCCAACATTGATTTGGTATGGATACTAGATGTAGAAGTCCCGGTGTCTTGATTGCCTCTCCCTTATTCTATTGGCAAACAAAACATTTTGCCACAAACTTTTGGACATCAATTTTTAGACCTTCCCAAAAAAATCCTTCTTGATCTTGTGGTACATTTTCAAGAACCCTGAATATCTTCATATAGGAGAAATGTGCAATTCCAAAAGAACCTTATGTTTGAGTTGAGAAATCTTACATAAATATAGGCGATCCTAGTACTATAGTGAATCATTCTTCCATAGAAATTTATCTAATGAACTAGGGTCCTCTTGTAGTTGTTGAATTATCTTGCATGCCTTATGATTGTGCTTGCATTTTGTCCTTGCTTCTTCCACCCAATCAGATTGCATAATGGAAATAACACAAAGTAAGTTGTATGTGTCGTCTTCTTTTCTTGAAAGTGCATATGCCACCACATTCTATTTTCCTTTTTTGTACATAATTTCAAATCCATGACCTAGCATCTTTGTAACACATTTTTGTTTCTCTTCTGAAGATAATCGTTGCTCCAAGAAGTACTTAATACTATCATGATTTGTTCTTACTTTGAAGTGTCTCTCCCCATTAGGTAACCGTTCCATTTCTTAATTTCATGAAGTATGGACAACATTTCCTTTTCATAAATTGGTTTGACTAAGTGTTTTTCCTTTAAGTTGGCAACTTTCAAAGAAAAGGGGCCTTCCTTATTATATTAAAACATCACCAATGCCATGCCGTGAGGCATCACATTCCATAATAAAGTTATTTTTAAGTTAGGCGTGGCTAACATAGGAGTTGTACACATAGCCACTTTAAGTTTTGCACAAGCTTTCTTTGCTTCTTGAGTCCAAGGGAATGCCTCCTTTTTCAATAACTTTGATAGAATTACTGTTGTTTAACCATAATTCTTGACGAACTTGTGATAGTATCCTGTCAATCCTAAGAATCCTCTAAGATTCTTCAAGGTTTTAGGAATTGGCCATTCCATGATAGAGTTAATTTTTTTAGGGTCCACTATGACGCCTTCGTGAGATACAATATGACCCCATTCTTGAACCCCCAAAGGCACACTTAAAAGGATTGGCATATAGTTAGTGTTCTTCCAACAATTTTAAGACCATGTCAACAATTACATGCTCTTCCCAATATTTTATATAGATTAGTACATCATCAAAAAATAATAACACATGCTTTATGAGGAAGGGTTTAAAAATATAATTCATCAAGCTTTGAAATGTGGAGGGTGCATTGGTAGGCCAAATGGAATCACCAAAAATTTATAATTACCTTCCTGTGTTATGAAGGTTATTTTCATAATGTCTTCTTTCCTCATTATGACTTGATTATATCTAAAACAAATATACAACTTGGTAAAGAAACTTGCTCCAATTCATCTAATAACTCATCAATGACAGGAATAGGAAACTTATCTTTAATGGTTGTTGTGTATAATTTGGAACACACATGTGACAAAGGGCACCTACTAAGGGGTTGTGTATCCTCAATAGAGATTTAGATAAACAAGAAAAATAAAACAATAAAATAAACAAAATGGAGCAGATCTACACTAACAAGATGGACACATTCTTCAATCGATTCCAAGCATGCAAAGTTACCATATTAAGAATAAAAGAATGTTTTTATATTCAAAAGGAAATGATACAACATATAGTAATCACCTCGATGTATCAAAGAGGAAGAGTCCTATGCAGCTATTCGAGGGAGAGTCTATTGGTATCCTTGCGATCTCGCAATCTTTCAGCCACACGTCATGATGCAGATCTCCTGTAGGCGAAATAGAAGAGAGTACAACTAGCTCCTAGCTCGAAGATAATCTCGACAGAGAGAAGGCTTGAGTGAAAAGATGTAGAATTGTTCATTCTAGAGGGACCTTGAGGGATTTTTATAGGCACGGTAAAGGCTAAGATAAGGGTATAGGTTTAGGTTTTTAAGCCCTATATATGTTACCTAACTTAGGCCACGTCAGGGTTCATGCCAATATTTCCTCTTTTTCATTATGAACAAGGCAGAAATAAACGAAAATCAAGTTTGAGACTAGGTAGCACTTATCTGGGGAAACTGTGTGACTTAGGTTGCTAATTTCAAAGAAAAGTGTGCGACTTAGGTCAGCTTTTGAGGAAACAAGTGTGACCTCAATTTAGGGTGGTCCGTTTTAGGTTTGATTTTCATTTTTTGCCTTTTTATCACCTCCTCAATGTTATGTGGATGGAATGAGGTGGAAAAGTGGTGCCAATGATGTGGAATGATAACATGTGTAGATGACAAAGCTGATGACATGGCAGGTGAGCAGATTTGGATGTTAACAATGGTCATCATATTGATCTCTCTATAATCTGGACAAGTATTCCATGAACATTCTTTTTTGTGAACCATCACCATTGATGCAGAGAAAGCACTTTGGATAGGTCGATTGATGCCTACATCTAAAATATATTGAGTCATACTCTCAAGATCAATATTTTATGCATATAGGTACCTATAGGGTCTAATGTTAGGTGGTACACTTCCTAGTTGTGAGTGAATAGCATGGTCATGATCTCAAGTAGTTAAAATACATTTAGGAATCTCTCCAAATACCTTGGAATGATTGTCAATAAATTCTTGGAGATCCACTTGAATAGATGGTATAGATGCTTGAACATCTAGTGAGCACAATTGTGCAATTACACCAAGGTGTCCCTTTTTTAGCAATTTTGTCATGTTGTTAAAGCTTATCATCTTAGAGGGTTTCCTTGTAATACCTCTGATTTCAATTTCCTTTCCTTTTGAGGAGAATATCATGAAAAATTCTTGAAAATGAAGAGCTATTGTTCCCAATGGTTGTAGCCACTTAACCCCTGGTACAACATCAACACCACCCATTTAAATTGAAATCATTTGACTATCCAATAAATACTCCCCCACAGTAAGCTTAATACTATGGCACTTCCCTGAAAAATTTATGGTACCTCCATCTACAATCATTACTTGAAATTTTGGTGTTGCATATAAAAGGAAATTGAGAATTTTGACTATTTTACAATTAATGAAATTATGGGTACTACCAAAATCACTTAATACTACTACCTTTTTCTTTTTGATATATCCTTCTATCCTGGGACTTTGTGGACTGCTAATGTTGGCCAATGCATGGCGAGATATGGTTGGAGTAGTATATTCTATATATACCTATTGAAACTATTATGGTTCTAGATCTTCTTCCTCTTCACAATCTATGAAGCATAATTTCTTCTCACTACACTTACGCCCCTTACTGTACTTTTTGTCACACTTGAAACATAGTCGCTTTGCTCTTATTTCCTTCACTTATTGAGGCATCAACCTTGTAGGTTGAGTGACATTGGGGTGGGGGGGGACATTTCCCTCTCTATAGGTGTTAGAAACAACCCTTCTAGTAGCCATGGTTTTACTTTCAAATTTCCTTTACAAACTAAAAGCATTCTCTTATGATTTAGGTTCAAATAGACATACCACATGTTGTATTCTCTCCTTTAAAGTTCCCATAAAGCGATTCGACAAATTATCCTCTAGAGTGTTCTTCACTCTAAGACTCAACTTCTGAAACTACTTAATATGCTCTATAACTGAGCCTTTTTGCTTGAGATTTATCAATTGGCTAAAGAAGGTGTTGATCTTAATATATCCATAATGTTCGATCCATTCATTCATAAATATAGACTAAGAGACAATAAATTCCTTTTCAAATTCACAAAGTCATTGGTACCATATAAGTTGATCAAGTTCTAAATACAAGGATGCAATAGTTACCTTTTGTAAAGTTGGTGCTTGGTGTAGATCAAAGAATTGCTCCATCTAGAATATCCATGTTATTGGATCATTTCCATCAAACTTTATCATATCAATTTTGGGAATGAAGTATTTCCAAGAACCCATGATGATGTGGATTATGAAGTGATGAATGATCAAGTGTTGGGAACTCAAACCTCTTGTTCTCCAATTGTTTTCAATTTTATCAATTTGTGATTGGGGCAAGTGTGTCTTGTTCTCTTTATCCTCTTCTTGAAGGGATGAATCATGAGGAAATAGATGTCTCATCTCATTCAGAATTACCCCCTTCATAACTTTGAGATCCTATTTACTTGCCATATTTGATTCATGTTTTTCAACACACCTTCTATATCTCTTTTTTGTGTTTACAATTTGAACATGTTTCATTGACCTATCATTCAATTCCTTAACTTTGTACTCCAAATTGAATAGTTGGTTACACATTTCTTCATTTCCTTCATTTGTCATGGTTGAGCTATATGGAGGTTTAATTAGTGAAATGTTATTTTTATAAACCCTTGCAATGTGAGGCCAAAATAATATTTACCTATTATTCTTCTTTATTTCCTCTTTATCACACCTTTTGAATCACCCAAAATAGATGTTCCAATCAAAAGTTATGCAAGTTTCAAGTTAACATACCTTTAGAAACCTTGGTTTGTAGGTTGTCTTGGTACAAGACCTTGCTCCTAAATTATATATGAAATTTTGGCCCCACTAAGTTTGAAATTTAATCATTTAGTATCCCAGTATGCCTTCTCTAAAATGCCATATATTTGACATAATTCTAATGTGCCAAGGGAAAGTTATGGTAATTTCCCCAAACTTTGTTTTTTTGTCCCTTTCAAGAGAGCAAACTTGTATGGACCGACATGTGTCTGATTTTCCTGTTCTACTTCTGAAATTTTTACCATAAAAAATATGGTCTATTTTCATTATTATGCAATATGTGTCACTCAATTTGGATGTCTAAATATTCAAATATAACAAATTTACCTATAACACATTTTTTAGACTAGTTTTTGGACTAGTAAAAAACCCTAACTTACAAAGACTCTAAATCCAAAATTACAATGAACCAGGACTTGAAATTTTTACCATGGGTTCTTAACTATGTCTTATGAGCCTTCTAAAAAAAAAAATTCTAAGATGTCCCCAAAAATTTGTATAGAAAAAATGATCTGATACCAAATGTTATGCATCAAATTTCCAAAAATAGCATAAAAATAGGAAGAAAGAGTAACACAATACCTTGAGAATTAAATAAAGAGATGAATAAGAAGCCTCTTTGAGAGAAACCTCCTTCTACAAAGAATCAAATGCAAAAGACGAGATGATCCTACAACTAGGTCTCCTTGGTGTATATATACAGGAGACAAAGAGTAAAATTACAATTAAGGTCCTAGCCAACCATACAATTGCAACTAAGGTCCTAGATGGCCAATAAAGATAATGCTAATATAATAATAGGAATGTGGTTTCACAATATATAGGGCTTAACATATTTAGTACATTCTAGTAAGTGTGAATAAATTTGTTGACATTGAACACACATAGAAACTATTAAGCGAGGGACATTGATGTATTCCCACTGCCAATAGTGAAAAACCTAGCATTGGTGACTAGAGGCCGCAAGGTACTATAAAATTTCTAAATCTTGTTCCCATAGAAATCAATTCAATGTTGATAGGAAGATATCTACTAGTAAGAGGTCCATCAACCAACCCAAGCAAGTATCGAGAACACGATTTGAAGGTCTTGGATAAAGACTGATAGAACACACCAACGAGTACATCTTCTAAAAGTGACGAATGAAAGTAGCACACAAAAAACCCTTTGATTAACAATCAATAATGTAAAACCATTACAAAGGAAAGGACATTCACCAATAATAAAAGTGAAACCAAAGATATAACCATTATTTTATCAATAGACTGATATTATACCATCGAGGGCTAGGTTACCTAGGTTTGTATATACATTACACATTTTGGACATGATGCCATTTTATTACTATATATACATGGATTTCCAGTCCCACTCATTCGTGCAAAAATTTTTGTGATTTTTTTTCATGGTAATGTACATGCATTCTTTATTTTTATCGTAATGAGACAAATGCCAATATAAGACTAATTAGATAATGCATCAATTATGTCATTAAATCTTCTCAAAACATGAATGTATTTAACAAATTCAAAATAACGCTAAAAAAGTCTCACTCATAAATACTTCCTTAGAACCATAGGATCACTAACATATAAATGCCATTAAGCTACAGCATTGCCAGCTATGAAACCAATTGAATTGTTAAATGTCAAATGTCGAATGAGATAGCAGTTGTTAATAGTTTGATAACTACACTAAACTCAACAATGTTGTTTATCACAAGACTAAGAAAAACACCTACTGAGTTCACAAGTTGACATGCGAGAGAATAAATCACCCAAGCTACAAAAGAAACATTATGAGTGTGATGACTAGCACCATCCATGAATCCCCCATATACAAGTGTCACCCGCGACATTTTCCAATCAAGCAAAAAGCATAATAAGCAAAGAACAAAAAGAAACAAATATAAAATAAAACAAAAATGCATTTAAACTACTTATATACAACACATACAATGGTCATTGCCTAACATTGGTGTCTGTAGTGCCCTGGTTTTTACAGCAGAGCACTAAGTAGATTTTCCGAGTTAATTTTCTATGTATTAAACTTTACTTGTAAGGAAGTAAATTTCCAATCTAATCTCTATTTCTGTTAAATGAAACTTAGTTTACTGTCTTGTCCTTATCGACCATACATGCGTATTTTAAAATAAACTAACATATTAATATTTTCTTTTCAGCAATTTGTTCCAGCATAAGAGTATGTTTCACAGTAGTAAACCTGTAAATAGCAAGTTATATCCATGTTTTAAGTACGTTAAGCATAATAATCAAATAACGTGAATAACAAGGAAATTACCTGAGGCTGATGCTAGTAGACCGTAGGTTGTAGCAGGTTATGATTTTATTCTCTTAGTCAGCCAAAACGATGTGTCCACCCTACCGACCAGCTATTATCTTGCTGGCCCTTGGAAATTCAAGGATTTCCAAGCCCCCGAGCTCACAAACTGATAATCCCGAGAGCAGTATTCCTTTGGTTCTCCAAACCTTTTTCTATCTACCTCCAGCTATCTCTCCCCTTCCTTCAACTTCCTCCCCCTCCCTATACATTTCCCTACTCGAGAAGGCCTTGGGCTTACTCCACCGCCCCCAAACTCCCCTCTCGAGCCCCTCAAACATTTACTCCTTCCCTTTTGTATTTAATGTTATTAATGTCATTAATAAAATATTATATAAATGGTTGACCCTATTATGTCTAACTTAGAAATGGAAATAATCACATTTTTATCATTTATTAATCAATATTTAAATTTTACCTATATTGCAATTGTTATGACATGGATTGTAATATTATTAAAATAACATTAATTAAGTAATAATATTTAATTAAATCACCACAAAGTAACAGTAAATGGTGAATTTAATAAAAAAATGTCTTTTAAATCATTTGTTTATCACGATGTTTACCAACAAGTAATACATAGCTTAATTGATTTGTTTTACACATCTTGAATAACTTTATATTCATTATCTGAGTTCGATCAATGCATGATTAACATAATTACTTATGACAACTTATACATTTATTCGATATGTTAAGTGTTTGTATATCGATACTAGTGTACATGTGCAAGGTGTGCATGCGTGGCCAGCATATGCACAGATCACAAATGTACTATAGACAAACCCCATCCCGCCTATGCATACCTGCTAACTAATAGTAGTATTTACCCCCATGTAGAAGAACAAGCATAATATACATAGTACAAGTACTTTAACATCCTCAGTTATTTAACAGTTAATTCTTTACGATTTCACATCATTATCTTTATCCTTACATTAGTTTAATCAATCATGTACAAGGAAGGGTACCTACTACTACTAACTCAGAATCAAGGAATACCCAACCCTCAACAGTACTAACTAACACATCCTCCCATCATAACCTACGTCCTGCAACCTCCCTATCCTTCCTCTGCTAGTACAAAAGTGGATGTCGGACTCACCGACCTGTCCACATAGAACTTGAGAGCGATAGCGTCGGCTGAACAGCGGACCTATCCTCCCCTAGCAAGCATCCGACCGTCGTCATCACAACTACATGGGGAGCATGTCTCAGCACGGCCCTCCCACGACCTCGGGTCTCATGGAAACATAGGGTGGGAAACACATCCATCCCTCTCAACATACTGGGCCTACGCCCTTATCGACTCATACTTTGCTGCTATCGAGATTATCAGTTTGTGCTATCGTATCATCATTCTTGGCTGCTAAGGTTTACTGTACGAACAAGTTTTCTTTGTTTCCCATATATCAGATCAAGTAACTGGCTATCCGGTAGCCCTTGTGTCCTGTAGGTTACTATTTCGCAAAGTACAATTTATAGAAGCATTTCCCATTGATCGCCAATTGATCCATGTTATCAAAAATCATTTCATTTCATGTAACCTTTTTAGTTCATCATAGATGCGTATGACATATAATACTTCAATAATTCATATAATAAGATGGTATCCACGTACCGATTCATATATTTCACATCTTATTAATGAAAACATATAAACATATACTATAATCGTAAAACAAAGAAATCATATAGTAATCATGACGTCGTAACCGCATAACATAGTAACATCATAATCATGGTGAAATCATTAAACAAAGTAACATCATATAATGAGGTCCATCATATCGGAATATAGTTTACTCAGTCGAGCTGAGTTCAACAGAATATATAAGAAAATAAAGTATGGTGTGTCTAACTGATAAATATGCCTAATCAAAATATGGGCGTTACAGTGTCTAAGCATGATACCTCTAAGTTTAGATAGAGCCCATTATGAGGCTCGCCCAAAAGAGTTCCTTTTTAATCTTGAAGCTCTTAATATCCTTTATTAATCACATGCCCCTTGATGTAAGGATCATTCTACATAGGTTTAAATGTGTCTGCCCCCAAGGCATCTTTATCCTGATCATAAACTAAGAATAAATCTCCTTCAAGGAATACACGAGTATGGAGAAACTTATTGTATTGGGCCTTAACATGCTTTTTATGTTCCTTGTTCATAGTGGTCACATATCTATGGTGTTTGTCAATCCATTCTAAGTAAACAAGGCATTCTTCCTCAAAAGTTGTGTTAAGCAAGAGCTAAATTGCTAGTTTAAATGAGGGAGTTTTGCATTCAATCGGCATAATTGCTTCCACCTTATTCACCAATTGGAAAGGAGTAAATCCTCTATACATATTGATTAAGGTTTGATGTGCCCAAAGTGCCAAAAAGGAAAAAGGTGCCAATTATTTTCACTCTTATTGATTACCCACTTGAGATTGGTTTTCAAAACCTTGTTAATTGCTTCTCCTTGTATGTTCACTTATTGATAGTATGGAGAAGAGATTTATTTCTTGGTCCTTAATTTAGTCTCTAATTCTATCATCATTTTATTTTGAAAATGAGTGCCATGGTCACTGACAATTTCCTTAGGCACACCTAATCTAGTAATCACGTGATCGAATATGAATAAGGCCACTATCTCACCATCATCAACAAAATTCAACATAGCTTCAATCCACTTAGTAAAGTAGCCAATTGCCACAATGATGTACTTTTACCTTTCACCTAAATTGAATGACATGTCTTAAAATCAACCCCCCTTTTGGAAAAAGGGCCAACATAAAATAATGGAGCAAGGTGCTCGAGCATATTTTTAGTAAAAACCTTATAGGGTTTGCATTTATTTACTACCTCAATAGAGTCTTTAAAAATGGATGGCCAAAAATATCCCACATGAAAAATTTTATGAGTTGTCACCAACCCAAACAGATGACCACCACACACTCCATTGTTGCAATCATTAATAACCTTATTTTCTTCCTCATGGGTTATGCATCAACATAAAATTGTATCCACCCCACAATGATACAAAGTGTCGTTGATGATGAGGTAGCTCTTAATACAATGATGAACATGTTGTCATTCATCATGAGAGAAGCGGGAAGGGAACCATTGGGTTTGAAGATATACCAGGATGTATCTATACCAAAGGTCACTAAAGTTGATGAGAAAGAAATATTCATTGAGTGATGACTCATTGTCCACTTCATTCTCACCATCTTGAGATAACTCCTTCATCCACCAGACTTCAAAAAATATTCATGTTGTGAGATAAGACCTAAATATGAAAAGTGTCCAAGTAAAATTTTATTAATTAATAATCAAAAGAATCAAATCTTCCTATATCTATCAAGAGCACCTTACGCTATATGGGGTAGCTTTGAAGGACTTCCAAAGCAAAAATGGCGCACGATGCCTAGGCCATATATTCAACAATGCTATAGTTATGAGTCACAAGGGCATTGAGGCTATGCGCAAATCTTTTTAAAACATATTTAGGTAGATGAGGCACTAAATCAACAATAGGTTTTTCTATTTGAAGATGAAGAGGCAATTGTGACATAGAGGCCTCCTTATCCTTGGATCCAAAGCTTCCTAATTATGAGCCTAAGTATATACATTAATGACCTTCTCACACATGTATATGTTTGCAATCGAATTATTTCTCCCTTGGGGAGCACCACCTTGGTTTCCCCCTTGCAGAGGTACTAAGTTATTTGAAGTACTAGCAACCATTTACTAGATTTTCAAAGGGAAAGGGTTCGTAAGAAAAATAGGTTGTTGTTGGACATCCCACTACACCAACAATGGTTGAACATCCTTCAATTTGGCACATTAGTGAGTGAGATGGTCATCCTTACATAACTTACAAGGGAACTTGACCTTATTCTTCTCCTTTTTACCCTTGCCAACATTATTCTTGTTGTTTTCTCTAGGACCCTACTTGGAACTCTTATTCTTCCCTTTTGTCTTTCCTCCAAGTTGTCACCCCCCTTTCTAGATTGAAAGGATGACGAAGGACTACATAGGATCTTAGGTGTTAGCAATATCTTACACAGTCATCAATGTATTTGAATATAAGAACACTTGTCCCATTTGAGTTGACACCTGGTTATCAACACTTTCTACAGAACAAACCAATTCATTATCGTGTGTTTTGGGCTTCAGTTTTGTAGGATTAGTTTTGCCTTGCAATGCATTGGGAAAAATGTGATAAATAACTTGAGATTGAGAGTAAACCAAATCTAATTGTTGGGATATATGATAGCATGTGTCTTATTATTTACCCCTAAAAGGGCCAAATCTTTAGCGATCTGAGGTAGGAATGAATTTATGAACCAACCAACTAGAAATTGATCAGGAATTTTGGCTTCAATCATCTAGTGCACTCTTCTCCACCCATGAAAGTGATTATAGATGTGAGTGGAAGTATCTTGCTAGCATTATGCAATTAACTATGTTCTTGTCTCATATCAAACTAGGAATTGAAAGTGAGCAAGGAAGGTCATCGGTAAGGATCTGAAATCACTATAGGTCACATGTTTAAGCTCTATATATTATTTCACAACTACCCCAATAAGGGTTTGTTGGAGGAGTCTTAATAAACTACTATTGTCCATTAGAGAGTTACAAGAACAACACAAATGAAATGTCATGACATGGTTGGACGGGTCTTCTCTCAATTTGGCTTCAAACTTGGGTATGTTTGAAGGTAACTTTGTGGGAATGGGTGACCAATTTGGATTATACCACATCGACTCATTCATCAATTTAATTAGATTAGGAAAATCTAAAGTCACTGAAAATGACAAATGAGTGTTTGCAATAGGATTCCAATTACTAGGACCTTGTCCCAACATACTCATGTTCATCAAGTTACCACTGTTAAAGGATCCCCCTCGGAAGTGTCCATTGCTAGAGGGGAAAAGATAAATTCATTTGAAAACCAATGTTTTGAGGGAATCCCCCATTAAACATATTTCCCATGCTTGGGAAGGTCATATAGCTTGTTGGAATATCATAAGATGAGACAAAACTACTTCTTAACGATAATATATATGTGGGAAGATGACCTGCCCCAAATGAGAATGTCGAAAATAGGGTAGTTGAACTCCTCATTGACTTATTGAATCTAGGAAAAATGGGTATTACACTAGTATTGAGATATGGCATTTCAAAGGAGCCAACACCGCCACTTAAGGGAGTGGAGACATGAGTCAGCATACCACTACTATATGTTATAATAAAGGTAGAGTCACCCCTAGAAAATATTCTAGACACGAAGAAACTAGTGCCACCAGTTGAAACACTAGCGACAGGGGAGTTGGCACCCCATGCACTAGAAGTGCTAGTAGTGTTACTCATGGAATCCCACTAGTATAAATGATTCGAATGCAAGATCAGATCTATATTCTCAAATTCATGTGCTTTCACAAAAGGAAGGGACTATAGGTAGCAGCCCTGGGAAATTCACCTGAGGTAGATTCCCCTTGCGGTTGCTCTTCTTTCTTTATGAGACTATTCAATGCAGTGTGCATCTCTTTGTTTGACTCACTTAGTCATGGGTTAAGGTCATTCAACCTACACCTTTCAGTATACAACTATGTACTTTTAGAAGAGAAACCTCTTATCCTTTGAGATCAACAGAGTGTTTGATTAGCCACTTGAACTGAAAAACTCAATAAAAGGTGAAGACATGACCAAAAATAGGTTTTTTACTTTGAAATCACAAAAAATCACTCTGCTACAAAATTCCTACGAGGAAACCACAAAAAACCACCCTGACAAAGACAAGTTCAAGGTGGTTGGGACTTGAAACTAATCAATGAAGAGTTGAATCTAAAATTCTTATGGAAGTCGATATGGGATGATTAGGGCCAAAACCCAACCAATGAAGGGGTGATAGACAATTACGGTAACCCTCACGTAACAATCACCCAAGGTGCAAGTATCCTCACAAGGACATGCACCCTCCAAAGGAATTTAAATGAATGTTATATGTATATCTCAAGTACCACAAACCCTTCCCACTTGTAGTCACCTCGGTGAGAACCTCTAGAAAGGACATTATGGTTACCACTTTGTGATCAAAATTCAAGAGGAACAATGGTGGGTAAGTTTTTTATGTATGGGTAGGGAACATTGAGCCGACTCCTCAACCAAAACCTCAAATAAATGGTGTCACCTTGAGTACTTGCCACTTCAACTAAAGCTCATATACATGTATAGACCACTAAGCAAGCAAGAGGGGATAATCTCAATAATTCCTCAACTTTGACCTCATGCTTGACACCAGTCTTAGACATGATTTCTCGACAAGTATTGTCACTACTAATGGATTTTACACACTCTTCTAGTGACTATAGTTTGGTTTTCAAAGCCTCGGAGAGTTTACTCTCCAACCTTCACCAAGGCTCTACTTTCAAGACTATGTGGGTTTGCTATAAAGAGAAACAAGTCTAGTTCATTTTAGATATTAGCGCTCATTTTCAAGTTGTTACTTACTCAAAGGGAATGGAAATGAAACTTGTGATATTGCAAAGAACATAAGAAAGCTGGAAATATAAATATATTAACAAACCTCAAATAGCATTTATGTTTATCTTTCAGTGAAGTTAGGCATTTTTTTCATTATATCTTGAAACATATGACACAAAGAATCCAATACAAGCAATAAATTTCTTTGTGTTTTTATCTTGATTCAATGTACCTTATCAACTAAAATAATTGTAACAAAAAATGCAACTACAAGAACATGCTAAAATATATGCGCCTAAATCAATAAAGAAAAAACACTATTTTTTCTCTTTTTTCAAATGGAAATAATGATGCAAAGTACTAATTGATGTAAAAAAATTTAGACTATAACCCAAACACAATCAATCTTGTATAGAATAAGGCTAGAAAAGTCAAAAAAATTAAGAAACCAATCGACCTGGCTTCCTACAAGCATGCCTACTCATTTCCAATAGGAAACAAGGCTATACCCACGCTTTTGTATAAAGTACAACACATGTACCCATGCTTCTAGTGAACAAAGGGTGCATGTACCCACTTTTGCCACCACAAATATGCATGGATGCAACACAAAATGTGGAAAAAAAATGCACTAGGAGCCCTAAAATCTTCAGGAATGGCTCTTACAGTAAGAAAAACACATAGCTAGCTAACCAATTCAGCCTTTAAAAATTGGAAATTAGAGAAATAAAACCTTAATAGGATTGACTCACAGAGTTTTTCCCTAGTGGAGTTATCAACTCTATTAGAGGGAATGATCCCTAGATACTAGGGTCATGTCATTGAGTCCCCAAACACTTGCAAGTTCAATATGTTTTTATTAAGAGTAAATTTCAACATATAAAATAAATCCTACAAATATACTTGGTTAAGAAATAATGAGAAACAGAGCAAAAAAGCACAAAGTCCATGCCAACAATGGAGTCTGGCACTTGGCATGCCCCATCGAAAAAAACCCACAAGAGAGACTTATCCACGAAGGGATACCCCACTGCTCTACTGTGATGATGTTTTGGATTGGATTTGAAATATGAAAACAAAGACATGACTTAATCTACAACTCAGAAGTTAGGGATAAATTTATCCCGAAAAATATAGGCATCCCTTGATAACCAAACCACCATCATGACCAAATCATAAGGGACAACTTGAAACTATTTAAGATCGCCTCTTATGAACCAACTATGGAAACATTCATCAATATTGACTTCCATAGATTTGAAATTCCCATCATTTTTTTGATCCCCCCCCATACTTGAGAAATATAAGGATAAGAAAGAAAAATATGTGAGGTAGTTTATTCATTGCTTCAACGTAAATAAAACATATGTGGACCAACCTTATGCCTCCTTTGAATTAAATCCCAAGTAAGAACCCTTCTCATTAGGATGAGCCACATAAATAAAATGCATTTCAAAGGAGCTAAGATCTTTCACAACTTCTTCCACCACCATTTCTCGTTACTAGTCACATGACCAAGTAAAACCACATATCCAAACTTAACTGACTAAGTACCTCCTGATTGGTTCAGAGCCCAAATCATCTTAAATTTCTTGTCATGTGTGTGCCTTCTTAATCTCAATAAGGAAAAGATTCCATGATTCATTCATATCTTTACCCATACCTAAATAAAAATATGTATACCAACCATGAGACCATACTATAGTAGAATTTGGGTTTGCAGCTAAGTTGAGTGTACACCTACCCAACTCCTAGAGATATCAATTATGATTTTCAGGAAGGAAAATTCACCTTCCACAACCCATAATAGCATTTGCTCCCACTCCAACCTAAGAACCATCCCCCACTCTCCAAGCTAAGAAAGATCCAATGACAGGGAAGTACAAGATCATAGATTCCATTATTTAGATACATTTTAAATGATTTTCTGCTTCATTCTGATCCAATCTAATAGAGAATTATGGGCTATATACTTTTATATTAAAATTCCCCTCCAAAGACTCTCCGTAGTGATCAGGTTCGATAATGATTTTGCAGCCAAAGATCGACAAAATAAATGGATATTTTTAATCCCCCTGGCCTTAGGGGATGTAATTAATTTCCATTTTTCTAAATGATAACTTTTGACTTATTATTTCCCTTCCACTAAAAAGTAAAGTAAAACTTCCTTATCTTCTCCACGATACCCTTAGGGATATGAGCCAAAGTATTCTAGAAGATCGATATGGATTCCAAGATAGATTTGATGAGAACCAATCACCCCCCTCTTCAAAGCCACCTATTGCACCATAAAGAGATGTGCTTCTCAATATTTTGAAAGAATACAATACTAATTAGGAATCCCATGACAATTAGTCTTGAACATTACCAAGATATTTAACCCCTTCACTTAAATTCAGATGTTGAAAAGGGAAAATCCTTTCTAGACTTGAATCCACATTTTCTTCAAGACCAAAAGTATACTCCACATATTTGTTTGCATTGGATTCCATATGAGTGGCCTTACTATGCAGTTGGAGGATGTCCTTGAAACATAGACATTCAACCTCATAACCAAAACAGAAAAGAATAACATTATCCACAAATAACAAATGAGTAAGTACCTCTTGTCTTCCAAAATTCACCCTGTGAATTTTTGTTGTCCTTCTTAATTCCATATAAGTTTACTCAACCCTTTAGATACTAAGAGGAAGAGATACAGAGACAATGGGTAGCCTTGTATCATTCCCCAAGTAGACTTAAAGAATGGAGAGGTATAACCATTTAAAAGAATTGCAAAAGAAGTAGAAGACACAATTAACCATGATCCACTTAACCACAAGATAGGAAAAACCACTTTGAATCAACATAAGTCTAAGATACACCCATGAGACCCTATCATAAGCCTTATATAGGTATGTGTTGATCACTACTACAAAAAGGGGAGAGATTTTAATTTTATGAAGACTTTCTTTGGTAGACCCAATAGCCTCATAGATATGTTTTCCCTTTTGGAAACCAAACCGCTCTAGAGAGATAAACTTGGGAAGGGGTGGTTTTAACATTACTGCAATAATTTTGGATATGATTTTATAAATGTAATTACAGAGGGAAATCACTCTAAATCGTTCATGGTCTTAGGGAAATCCACCTTTAGAATGAATGCTAAAAAAGTAGCATTAAAATTTCTTGGCACCATTTTATAAATTTTGACCTCTTCCACAACTCTTAATAAGTCATTTCCTAGTAGATAAAAAAATTCCAAGAAAAATTCCACAGTCTAGCCATCAAGCCCTAGACTTTTGTCCTTTCGAAAGGACTTGATAACAATTAGAAGTTCTTCATTATTGGTCTCTTCGAACATCCCATCATTATCCTCTTTTTCAACTAGCTTGGGAAAAATAGCCACAACTTTAAGCACTTATGCCATATTATCCCTCTCAAGTTCTCTAAAAATATCTTGAAAATACTACACCCCCAAATTTGCAAGCTCTTTGAATCCCCCCACCTTCCTACCTTCCCCATTTGAAAATTCCCATATGGTATTAATATTCTTTCTATGCCTAGCACAATTGTAAAAAAAAAGAAAGTATTTTGATTCCCCATTACAAGCCAAGTGGCTCTAATTTTCAACCTCTAATCATTTTCCTTATCTAACAAAAGTTTAGTTTTCTTATTCTCCAAAAATTTGGCAGTTTCATAGGTTGCCTCATTTAATATAGCAAACCCATTATTCCCAAAATTATACTCTAATTCATGTTTTGCTTCCAAAAGGTCTCCCTCCCTTTTCCTAAAACGATCCATAGCCCAAGGAACCACTTTCTCCTTTAGCATTCTTAAAGATTGTGCAAATTGCTCGCAGGATGAAGACAGATTATTAGCATCAAATCGAGTCTAATTTTCTTTGACTAAGATTTTAAAATCCTCCTCTGCAAACTAACCAAAATTGTACTTCAAAGGGACCCTAGCTTGTTTTCATCATTATCAAGTTCTTGAACAATACGAAAAATGGTCTGAACATCTTTGAGTTTCAATCCAAGATTTGATCCTATCAACCCTTTGAAGCAAATTTCCATGAACTGTAAACCTATCCAGTCTCTTAAAGACTCCTTCAACACCAACTTTATTGTTACTTCAGGTAGGAGTGAGCTTCATAGGTTCAGCATCA
The DNA here is from genome assembly GCA_027924585.1 of Larix kaempferi. Taxonomy (NCBI): domain Eukaryota; kingdom Viridiplantae; phylum Streptophyta; class Pinopsida; order Pinales; family Pinaceae; genus Larix; species Larix kaempferi. Next base: position 15,148,544 of record BSBM01000092.1, read on the forward strand.
ATCAGACCTATCATTTCAAAATGAGATGAAAAATAATTGGTCAATCTATCAGGTCTTGATGATAATATCCCCTACCTAGAGACCCAATAATTGGCCACTTTGGAGGCCCAAATACTTTAATGGGTCTAAGATGATAATATCCCCTACCTCAAGGGAGATGAGGATTTGGGACGTTAGTCAACAAAAAAGTCAGAATCCCCATTAACACTGCCACCTAGGTCCAACATAACCTTTACCCCAAGAATAGTCTCAGAACAATTCAACTTGACCCCACAAAATTCTCGAACTAGACACTTTCCATCCTAAACTAAAAGCAATGAAGGAGAAGTAATAAACTTACTTGACTATGTAGAGATAAAGGTATCTTCAACTAGAGAAGAGTCTTCAAATTTTCCAAGCTCCACCGAATCCATTATGACCTCTTGAGAAGAGTAAACATCTTCATAATTACCTTCATCTTCACCAAAGGTACTTCCATAGGAATGTCGATCGAGCTGAAAACTTCAAATCGACATGGCCCCCCCCAACTCCATAACATCCTTCGTCACACAAAAAAATCATTTTGTCTTCCAATATATTCCCTCGACTACTCAATCAAAGGAATTGAGTTATCAACGATAACAAAAACTTGTTCAACCTTAGGCATTACTTTTGGAGGGTTTGCCACCTACTCTTCCATCTCCTCTCCCAACCATTATTGCACCGTCTTCAACTCAACCTCAACATCATCATCCCTTGCCAAAACAACTACCCCTTCTCTTGAATCAACACAAGGATATTTTTCCCGCCAAACCTTATTATTAAAAGGCTTACTACAATCTTAACAAAATGCCCAATGATGTGGAATCTAACACAGTGAAAAATAATTTTCAAATAGTCGAGAATTTGCATGTAATATTTGCCTTCGACTACCAATTCTAGGGATAATTCAAGCAAAACAACATTGACATCAACCTCAACTAGCACCTTAGGAACATACCTAAAGGTATTGCTCTTAAATCTATCATCTTCCAACAAGGCTTCAATGCAATTTCCAATAGCTAATAACGATTTTTCAGTCCATAATTCCATGGGGATGCCAAGCAATTTTACCCAAACCAACATTTTCTCCATAACTTCCTCCTTGGAGTTAAAAATAGGATGTCAAGGCTTTAGATCCATCAAGGCTGAGTCCAAAAACTAGATACCTTTTTCCAACAAATCATCCTTAAACCTAAAATAAAACCAAGCCAACTCCTCACAAGAAGATGAAAGGAAGGGTTGTACCCTACCATTAGAAACCATTTTGCATGTAAGCAAGCATCAAGGTTCGCCATAGAAACCCACCTCTGGCATGAATTTCCCCAGTAGGGTTTTGCTCATTGGCTAAGAAAACAACTCAATTCTTAAATCTTTCCTTACCACTAGAAAATGTTGGGTATCTCCTCTATTCTTTGCATGAGGATAGTGTATACCTATGATGAAAAAAAATATTCGGGGCTATTTTTTCAGAAAATGGGTAATTTAATCTCGGGTAAGGGATTTTGGTTGTAATATGATATGGGTTAACATATAGGGTTTTGGAAGCCGCAAAATTGTAAATAGTTAAGATCATACAATGAGAAAAAAGAGAGGTGTAACTCTAAGTTGTGTTGGTTTTCTAGGTCAAGGGTTTCCATGGTAAATTTCTATGCATTGTGTGTGTGTCGTTGTTTAATCTCTATTTTTCTTAAGAATTTGTATGCATTGTTTCACTTCACAAGTTTAAAACTCACATAGAAACCCCTCCTCCGTGTTTTTTAACCACCTTCCTTCATTTCTTCGATCAGCGATTCTATTCGAAAGCCAAAATCCCTATAACATCCCGAATTTTCATAAAAATTTAAAACTTTTAAAAACAGCATTAAATGTGATGATTACAGTTGCGGAAATAATAATTGCTTGATTACGACGACAATGATTAAGAATTCATTACATACTAAACATAATTTAGTCACTGAGTTAAAAACATTTTAGATAACAGCGACACATCATACTTCTGACAACATGCTTACTACAATAATTGTTCAAGTTAACTGAAAAGTTAGAAATATGATGCAACATGTTCTTTTTTACAAGCCACTGACGGTTTGTTTTCTTGATGTCCAAGGGTGTCCTATGAGGTACCATGGATTTTCTTATCTACAAAAGCTAAGGCATTTGGAAAGTTTCTATGTGCAAACAGCAGGTAAGAAGTTCTACGACCACATGATTTAAGAGTACGTGTGTCTTTCAATTCAACGTCAATGTAATAATAAAATGCTAAGTACCTTACTGCGAAACAAGTTGCTAGAGGTATGAATTACTTAGTTTAAAAACTAGCTCAAGTGTTGACTTGTAAACTCATCAATGTTTTATGAAAAAGCGTCGTCTATTTAATTCTTATGCTGCTAAGTTCGTTATCATGACTATCGTCATTAATGTTGAGTGACTTTACCATTGTCTTAAGGTAGTTCTACTTGTATGTTGTAGATGTAGTATTCGTACTACTAATTCATCAATACTTTGCACTATAAAACTATTGTGTGACGCAAATAATATGATCATGGTTTTTATGCTAAATAATTAGCGTTAGTTAGCTTGGGAACAAAATACAAATCCTACCCTTTTCAATTATTTGCAATGTATGAAAAATATAAAGAATATATTGCTAGCATTATAATTTGTATAAAATAAATAATCCTATCTACCTATAATCTCCAATTACCAACAATCGTCAAGGTTTGGCTATATACAAATGTATAAGCCTTACCTATGTGACTTGTACACAAGCCAAGGACTACAATGTAACTTGACATAGCATAAACTCTACTATTATGAGGCGTGAATATTAGCTTTGAAACTATATCAACTATACAGATTGAAATTATCAAGTTATACGATGCATGAATGCTAACTTTGCTACTATACAAAATATATATATATTGATACTAACCTTGCATTAAATTTCGATTTGACAGGAGTTCTGAAACTTAATGCTTGGCATGCATTTCAACCTGGCGTTGATGGTGTCCCATTCCTGCATTAATGGATCAGACCAAACTTCGTAGTGGAAAGTGTTGTTGGCACTCCACGTAATACCATCCATGTGAACGTGGTGGATGTTGAGATATTGTAACTTCAAAGAATATTATATTTGTACTTTATTATTCCGGAGATGTTTCATTCCTCCGTGAAGATCTTATTGTATTCCGGAGATGTTTATTCCTCCGTCGGAATGTGGTAACTTGGGTTATTAGACTTCCCTAGTGGGGGTCGGCCCTGTATGTGTTATGTGGGTCAAAGGGTTATTAGACCACCCTAGAGGGGTCGGCCCAGTCAGTTGTAGTGGGGTATTTAACCCATTGGTTAAATACGAGCCTACATGTTTTGTGTAAAAGACAAGTCGGAGTAGTGTATAAATAGAGGAGGTGTATTCCTCATTTTACACACACACTCACTCACTTGAGAGTGGCGCACTTGTGGAGGAGAGGTCTTCTATGTAGAAGGAGGAGCTTATGCTCAGGGTTACATATTTGTATATTGTTGGTCATCTATATTGAGGAAGCTTTACTGGGTTTTCTACCCCATGAGGGTTTCCCAGGATAAATTTGTGTCTCTTGTGTTTATGTTGTGCTTGTTGTTTCTTCAATGATCCTGTATATGCTATTATTGTGAAATGGAATGCAATGCTTCTATTTTCTATCTTAGCATATTAAATCTTAACATGGTATCATAGCTAACCTGAAGGAAGGCAATGTATGGCACTTACGACACTTGCTTTACTTACGACAATTTGAAGGTTAGCGTTTTATATAGCAAAAAACCAGTCATCGTGGAACTTTCGCCATAAATACATTTTGGCGAAGGTTCAGGATCCGAAACCTTTACAGGTCGTAGATAACATCTCCAGGTATCTTGTGTCCAAAGGGAACCCTCAGATTCATTGTACTTTGTAAGTTATGATCAGTACACGTTAGGGTTTCTGCCTCTTCCAGATCTCAGTAAAAATCAGGTGACCTGGGAAAAAAGGTCATAACTTGGGCTAGGAAGCTCCAAATTAAATTTAGTAAAAATTGGCAGGTAGTAAACAGACTGTACTATCTCAGGAAACTTTTTCAGAGGCCGAAGTTGAACCAGTGACACGTGGCACGCCGTACAAGTTCGCTCTCCTGTTTTATCCCATAAATAGGTCACGTTGCGACACTTGGCATAAATTGGGCTAGGAAGCTCCAAATGAAATTTCGTAAAAAGCGACAGGTAGTACACATACTGTACTATCTCAAGAAAAAATTTCAGAGGCCGAAGTTGAACCAGTGACACGTGGCACGCCGTACAAGTTCGCTCTCATGTTTTATCCCATAAACAGGTCACGTTGCAACACTTGGCATAACTCTCTCTCAGAAAATCCAATTGAGGTCAGACCTGTCGGGATGGAAAGATGACAGGTCAGGCTACCACCGAAAAAAAATTCAGACCCTGTGGAGCGAAAAGTTCAGAGTTACATCAGAAACAATCAGGTACATATTTCTGTCAAAACAGAATTATTTTTGGAGCACCTTCATTCATGGCTTCCGGAATTTAGGGTTTCGGAGAAAGTTAGAATTTTTGGAATCGGAATCCATGGATGAATGCTACTCAGGAAAATCGAAATTTAGAGACCAAGATAGAATTTTTTGGTTGGGTAGAAGACCGGGTTTGATCAAACCCCAGTTCGGGATTTTGATCGAAAAGATGGAAAATTAGGGCTTCAGCAAAAGTTGGAATTTTTGAAGTCTGTAACCACAGCTGGAAGCTCCTCAGAAAAATAAGAGTTTAGAGCCTTGGATCGAACCTTTTGATTGGACAGAAGGGTGGGCTTCATCAAACCCTAGTTCGGGTTCCTGTCCAGAAGATCCAGAAGTTTCGAAGGCAATTTTGAGGGGTCAAATTTTGGAGATTTCAAAATTGAAGTATGCTAGCAAGACACATCCTTCCATCCATTCAGAAGTGTGAAAGTCAAAGATTGAATCTTTAGGGTTTCTCTAGAAAACCCTAATCAAGCTCCAGATCAAGTTTCAGGGGGAGTTGAGGCTAAGGCCTTACATAAGAATACTACAAGAAGTCTTGACAGGTATGACTTAAGGAGGTTCAGGTATGTCTTGAAATCTGATTCTTGATTAAGTTCATGATGTGTTTGTCTTCACATTATTTATTAGTACAATCTTGATTAATGTTAGAATTGTCGTATCACCCTAGTAACAGTATGAATGCATGTGAATGATCGAAGACATTCATTGATTAGGGCTATATGATTGTACTAATGCATTATGGTGTTGTGTGAGGTTGATGTTGTCTGCTAACAAGATACAGGTACATCACAAAAGACAAATCAAGTTCCATGACCATGACAACATGAAGACAAAGACTCATCCATAATCTTTGTTCTACTTACGAGATATGTATGACTTTGTTATATTATGCTTAACCTATGAGACATGCAGGTTCTAGCTCAGGATCTCTAAATCATTGAAGAGATTGTTTAGGTATGTTGTACATAACTAAGCAGGTATACTAATCCAGGTATGTTTTCTTATGTCAAGTTAGAATCTTACCTTGTGTTAGGATCCCTTATATAAGTATACTTGGTATGATTGGTTATGCTTATTCATAAAGTTAGTAATCAAGGGTTTATGCATATTATGTCTCTTGTCTTGATGATTTAATTAACCAGAAGAGTACTATGATCAAACAAGAATATGCATGAGTAAAAGAAGACTTCCTTGAAACCCTGAATACTAATGATCATGACTATACATATTCAAGATTATTTAGAATTAGAATGTTTTGAGAATATACTAATGAATGTATGTTTGTGTATGAGATCATGAGGATGACACTAGTGCACACTTGAGCATGCACAGTGGTACAGAATGAATAGAAGTTCAAAAGACATATAGAAGATCAAGCGGGAGGCAACCACACAAACATAAAAGATAAGTATTTGAGTTGTTATTTGAAATAATAAATGATATTGCTTCTATGCATATTTGTATTCCTAGAATATATCATACTGAGTGTAAACATTCATAGAGCATTGAACAGTATACTACTAATATGCATATGATTGGTAAGTTGGACAAACATTCCATTGTTGCTTGTCTAGAATGAAACCTCTTTGCTGACATGCTGAGAGCTGTGCACACTCTCGATAGTATGTTCTGGTAGAGATGGAAGGCATCTAGATAGCCACTGTATGCATACAGGATATGGGAAAGTGTTGTGCCAAAGTATTGGTCAAAATAGTTGCATAACTATGTAAATGATATTTGTATGCATAATAGGTTATCATGTCAATATGATTTGATGATTATGAAGTATTACTAATCATGTACTTAATTTTGAATTGTAGGAAAGATCATGATGAATGATGAACACTGAACAAGCGATGGATGTTCAACAAAAGATTTACAAATCAAACACACTATAGAAGGCTTGTGGCTAGAAGATTCTCTTAGAAAGAGGAAGAGAATCATGATGAGATGTTTGCTCCAAGTGGCTAGATAAGACCATTCTCTTAATGGTGTAATTAAAGAAGAAGTGTGAATCAGGTTCTGTATAGGTTCCCAAGATCGATAATCAATTGATGAGCTTAATGATCACCATGGGTGATGTGGATCTCAACCTTTGCTACAAGGTTGAATATGGCTTCTATACACATATGACATGGATGCAAGAAGGAACTCACCACAGAGTTCGAATGATTTTGAGGCTCATATCAGTAGACCCATATGACGAGAGATGGCACAGATAAGATATGCAAAAGATCACTCAATGCAGAGTGTGAATGATGAACAATTGACAGCCTCTTGACAAAGCTTGGGCTTTACCAGAAGTAAAACTGATCCTAACCTTTACCTTAAGGTTGTGGATGATGAACCTATCATACCATTATTGTATGACGATGATCTCTTTTTGACAAGGAATGAGAAACAGATCATGAAAAGAAAGAAGAAGATGGCTACAGAAATGAAAGATGAAAGATCTCAGATTGATGCATTACTTCCTAGGTCTGGAAGTATGGCAAGGCTCAGAAGGAATCTTTCTCAACCAGGGAAAATATGCCAATAAATATTAAAAGGACTTGATGTGTTGGAATGGACACTCTCATGGATTCCAAATTGAAGATGTTAGCGGATGACTCTTTAGAGTTAGTGAATATAACTCTGTACAGACAAATTATTGGGTCATTGATGTATCTAACGAATACTAGGTCAGATATATGCTTTGCTGTGAACACCTTGAGTTAGTATCTACTGGAAACTAGATGTGTTCACCTGATAAGTTGCAAAGCATGTGATGCGGTACCTAAAGGATACAATAGACTTTGATCTATGTTATCTTGGAGATCATGACTTCAGATGGATACACAAGTGTATCAGACAGGAATAGCACATCGAGAGGATGTTATTGTCTGGGATCAGCCATGATCTCGTGGTTTAGCAGGAAACAATCTAGTGTGGCTCTTAGCACAAGCATAATATATGGCTGCTTGGTCTGCTAGTTGTGAAGTGGTATGGCTTCAGAATTGTTTGACTTAGATATAGACCCAATTGTGATCCTATGTGACAAACAGAGTTGCATCAAGATGGCAGAGAATCCAGTGTTCCATGATAAGTCAAAGCACATAGAGATATGACAAGATATGGTGCAGAAAGGAACTATAAAGTTCGAATTTGTAACAAGTTACCGATGTACTAACCAAACCTCTATCGATCCGATGTACTAACCAAACCTCTACCTCAAGTAAAGTTTTTCGAGACAAATTTAATATAGTTCAGAAGAACCCTCCTCGAAAGGGGGAGTGATGTGATCACTTATGATGAGATTTCCTACATCGACAGTGAGGTCGATGATGTGGATACCTATATTGGTGATTCCGAGAGAGAGGTTGGTGGATGATCGTTAGACAGGGTCTAAGTTGACAAGGGGATTGTATCATCCTTGAACACATGTTCTAAAGAGAGTCGTAGACAGATGTCTTCTAGAATGAAGTCCTTCGTGGACATGTGAGGATTGAATCATCCTTGGATTTCAGTCCTAAAGTGAGCCGTAGACAGATGTCTCCGAGAAAGAAGAGGGATTGTATCATCCTTGAACACATGTTCTAAAGAGAGCCGTAGACATATGTCTTCGAGAATGAAGTCCTTGGTGGACATGTGAGGATTGAATCATCCTTGGATTTCAGTCCTAAAGTGAGCCGTAGACAAATGTCTCTGAGAAAGAAGAGGGATTGTATCATCCTTGAACACATGTTCTAAAGAGAGACGTAGACGTATGTCTTCGAGAATGAAGTCCTTGGTGGACATGTGAGGATTGGATCATCCCCGGACTTCGGTCCCAGAATTGAGCCGTAGACTGGGTCTCCGATAATGAAGTCCTGAATGAACAGGTAGGGGATTGTATCTTCCCTGGACTTAGGTCCCAGAATTGATCCGTAGAATGATGTCTCCGAGAATTGAAGATAGGACTGCATCGTCCCTGGACCTCGGTTCAAAATGTACGTGAGGACTGCATCGTCCATGAACTGGGTTCAAAATGTACATGAGAGGACTGCATCGTCCGTGAACTGGGTTCAAAATGTACGTGAGGACTGCATCGTCCATGAACTGGGTTCAAAATGTATGTGAGGACTGCATCGTCCATGAATTGGGTTCATAATGTACGTGAGGACTGCATCGTCCATGAACTGGGTTCAAAATGTACGTGAGGACTGCATCGTCCATGAACTGGGTTCAAAATGTACGTGAGGACTGCATCGTCCATGAACTGGGTTCAAAATGTACTTGAGGACTGCATCGTCCATGAACTGGGTTCAAAATGTACGTGAGGACTACATCGTCCATGAACTGGGTTCAAAATGTACGTGAGGACTGCATCGTCCATGAACTGGGTTCAAAATGTACGTGATGGGATTGCATTGTCCCTAGACATGAGACTTGTCTTAAAAGGATAAGGATTGATCATCCTGGAACTTGATCTGGATTGTATCATCCATGGACCTATGTCCTAAAGAGAGCGGGATTGATCATCCTGTAATATGATCGTGTGTGTTGCAGGGTATGCTACTATGTTTTGATGATAGATGTATTAGTGAGAATACATGCTATTGATGATAGATGTATTAGTGAGAATACATGCTTTTGATGATAGATGTATTAGTGAGAATACATGTTATTGATGATAGATGTATTAGTGAGAATACATGCTTTTGATGATAGATGTATTAAGTGAGAATACATGCATTTGATGATAGATGTATTAAGTGAGAATACATGCTTTTGATGATAGATGTATTAGTGAGAATACATGCTTTTGATGATAGATGTATTAGTGAGAATACATGCTTTTGATGATAGATGTATTAGTGAGAATACATGCTATTGATGATAGATGTATTAGTGAGAATACATGCTTTTGATGATAGATGTATTGGTGTGGATACTAATACAGATAATTCAGATGCTGTAGATTGAGATGATCCAGATGCTGTAGATTGAGATGATCCAGATGCTGTAGATCGAGATGATCCAGATGCTGTAGATCGAGATGATCCAGATGCTGTAGATCGAGATGATCCAGATGCTGTAGATCGAGATGATCCAGATGCTGTAGATCGAGATGATCCAGATGCTGTAGATCGAGATGATCCAGATGCTGTAGATCGTGATGATCCAGATGCTGTAGATCGTGATGAACCAGATGCTGTAGATCGAGATGATGTGACGATGCTGATCGTGTTGGTCTAGACGATGATTGTTAACACCCAAAAAGTGTTCACTACCTCATCTACCACATTATATGGCTCATGTGTCCATTTTCCTACCATATTTCCCTTAAAATCCCAAAAAATCCCATTAAAAAGCCTCCAAAGGGCCTAAAATGCCTCCAAAAGGCCATAAAACCCTTAAAATAGCCTCAAAAAGGTTAAAAAACCCATTTTTCCTCCAAAAATATCCAAAATTCCTCTAAAAATAGCAAAAACCCCCTAAAAAGGGAAGAAAAATATAAAATAATGAGGAAAAGGAGGAAAAAACCCTATACAGCTGCCCTAAAACCATGTGTTTCCCAAAACCATGGGTCAGCACTCCACCACCAAAAAACTATAAATAGGTGATGGAGATCCCTTATTCCATATCCACAATCAAGTATACCCTTACTCTGCCAAAATCTCTCTCGAAACCCTAGTTCACCATTGAACTACTTTCACCTTGAGAGCCCCTTTTGGCCCATTTCCACCATTGGAGAAAGAGAAGGAGCACATTGGAGCTTGGAGCAACCCTCTTGGACATTGCAAGGAGCTTCATCAACCTTCACATTGAAGGTAATATTAATACAAAACCCTTGTTTACAAATTGTTGTTTATTTTTTCATGCACATGTTTTAGATTAGTTTACATTTCAGTTTTAGTTTAATAATTTACATTTACTGAACTGCTACTAAGGAGTCCCTTCTCCTTAGTAGGTGCTCATTTGCACAAGCTGGGGGTAAAACCCTAGCTACAGTTTTGGCGACTCCCCTAGATTTTGAATTTCTGGTTTCCGTTTAGAAATTTTTTTCCTTTTGGCTGTCCCTTTCGGCCGCCGCATACCGCGTATTTTCCCTCTGCAGTCGCGTCCCGACCGCGTCTTTCAGGCCTTTACCTGCGACCCGGCCGCGGCTCTCAGACTGTTTCCAACGCCCTGCCGGCGGATTCAAGTCTGTTACCTGCGATCCGACCGCGGCTAATTAGCCTGTTTACTGCGATCTAACTGCGCCTGTCAGCCATTTTCCCGCGTCCCGACTGCGGCTTCAAGTCCCTTTCTCGCAGCCCGACTGCGTCTGTTAGCCTTTTTACCGCGACCCGACTGCGTCTTTTTCCCTATTTCCTGCGTCCCGACCGCATCTATTGGTCCGAAAGCCGCGACCTGACCGCGTCTGTTTCCCTCAAACCCGCGGTCCGCCTGTTCCGATTCGCCACTAACCCGCGGTCTGATCTCTGCACTTTTTCCCTAATTTGAGCCCAGCCCCTTTTGCTGCAATATTTTCTGCATCTGAACATCCCTCTGTCCTACCTGCAGCCTCACTTCCCTACAGCCTTTCTGCAACAGAATTTATGTTCCCTTTACAGAATTCTTTTAAAATTTCAGTATTTTTAATTCAGAAAATTTTGCAAGTTCAAGTTTCAATTCCAGCATTATTGATAGTTAGAAGTTGCCCCCCTTGTGGCACTTCTATTTTGGGTTCATCACCTCACGAGCACACACTCTGTCACATAATTCAAGTGAGCCTTAAAAAGTACCTAACTAAACCAACATTCTAACCCCACTTGGGGAACACAAAAGAATCTTTGTAGTTAGGTAGGGTCGGGGGGATAGGCTTCCAATAACACCCCTCGGTCACTTACACTTGAGACATAGTTGTTGTCCAAGTAGGGAACCAAAATCCCCTAGTACTTTTTGGCACGGTCACGACCAGTTTATCAGAGGGCCTCTCCCTTAGGAGGGTTGAAGTCGGGAGACTGATTCCGGAGGCCTGAGTGGAATACCGCACTCCATTCAGTAACCGAAGGGCTACCTTTCGCGGTTCGCGGGATATCCCTGTATAGGGGTATTGCGGTCAATGGACTAAACGGCAGATTCACCTTTCTGGACGTGTCATGAACGGGGTATCTTAGTTTCCATTCTTCTAGGTTTGACTACCGGGTGTCCCTCCCAGTAGGGGGATATCATAGCCACTTGGCTTTCCTACTCATATTGTCTGACTTGGATTTCATCACCTTGCAGAGGATATGTTTAGTTGAGTTAGAATACTTTTAGTTAGGTGTTTGCATGCTCCTCTACCTCCCTTTGGTCTAGTGAGTCCACCATTTTTTGTTTTTAGGAAACCTGCTGCTTGTTGGTATTCTGACCATCTTTGTTGATACTCCACCTATTGTAGCACAGCTGTTGCAGTGGGTGTTTTGAGTTGGTTGTTGGCCTGAGTGCCTTGTTTTTTAGCTCTCCTTCTGCACACTCGGTTGCATTAGGCTTTTTTGAGCTGTTTTTATACTCACCTCAACCCACATAGATTTGACACCATCTGTCACCATTGAGTCCCCGAGACATTCTCGGCGCCTCAGGGGGGAGCCCCCACAGCACGGTTCTCTTGACACCACCCGTCATAGATTCCGATCATCATCCGTTGATACCACTCATCACAGATCTAGAGCCTTGTCACTTGACTCCACTCGTCAGCGACATAGGACTCCGTCACCAGATATTGACGCTCCTTACTTTACCTCCGATTCTGACGAAGAGTCTGAGAACCGTATTTACACTGCCCCTACTAGCCCCATGGCTGGCATGAATTCCACTCCTTTTGTTATAGGAACCATTGGTGGCACATCCACCACTACACCAGTTACTACACCTATTTTGGGTATGCCCTCCATGGGGCCCCCATCTACCGTTCCCCTCATGGTACCTATTCCCGCAGCGGGAATCCCTATCCCCACTACATCAGTGGCTCACACTACCCATGGTGGTGCTGGACCATCCTCCACCACCTTAGTTCCCCCACTTGGGGGCACCATCCCAAATCCTGTCCCTCCACTTGGGGGCATTGGCCCCAACTTGGTCCAACCCACTACTGTGTCACATCCTTCTTCCAGTTTGCCATTCATGGCTAGCCTCAACCTACCTGACCTAGCCAGATTGACCAACGATCCTATTCGACACGACCCTGCGTGGCCTCATATGCCTACCAAGCTCCCCTCTGACATCCCTAAGTTCGAGGGTAAGGCAGGTGAGGACCCACAAAACCATATCATGTCTTTCCACTTATGGTGTTCCTCTAACTCCATAGTGGATGACTCTGTTCGCCTCCGTCTCTTACAGCGCACCTTCACTGGCTCTGCAGCCAAGTGGTATATTGAGCAACCCCACGGGACCCATGCCACCTTTGCTTCCCTTGCCTCGACCTTTCTGCAGTTCTTCCAATTGCCTGTCCGCTACGACGCGGGCGTTGAGATCCTCCTATCCTGTAGACAAAACACGGCTACCCATATCACGGACCACATCCATGAGTGGCGTCGACGCCGTAGCTTATGCAAGATCAAACTAGACGACCGTATCTTCCTAGATTGGTTCCTCAAGTCCCTTCTCCCTGTTATTGCTAAGGATGTAGCTTCCGAAAGACCCCAGTCTGAAGAAGAGGACATCCTTAAGGCACAGCAGTTCGACCTCATTTATGCCCAGTCGGGTTACCTTTATACCATTATACCTGATGCCCCTCGCGGTGAGTCCTCCCAGCATGATGCGCCGGGGGCATCCCACGCTGCAGACGGTATCATTGGCCGTGTTTCTTCGCATCCCCAACCATTTTCCATAGCACGTCCTAACCCTGGCCCCGACCTTTCGCGGGCTACCTCACAGTCTGGAGCAACCAACTCGTATGCTCCCATGACACATCACCACCATTCCCATGGACCCTCATGTCCACCACAGTGCTTCGGTCAGGCGACTCCTGCTTATGCCCCCCCGGTCGCACCTCAGCCCTACTACCATCAGCAGGATGCCCCAGCTCCTGCGCCCTCACAAGCACCACCCGCTTATTATCCGCCACAGGCAGCCCCTGCGGCAAACCCACAACCTGCTCCGCAAACATATCAGCAACCCCCTCAAGTTGCTACACCGGCGCAGCCTCCACCTACATATCATCCTGCGCAGCCTGCTCCAGCACCTGCGCAACCTCAAAATCCACCTGCTGCCCAAGGGCAAGTTTACGCCCAACAAAACGCGTAGCAAAACCAGAACAACCAACGCAACCAGGGCCAACAAAACCGCGGCAAGGGCCGTAATCGTGGGAACAACCAACCTACAGACCAAGCTGGTCAACCGGTGAATCCCCCCGACAATAATAATGCAGCCCCTACTAACCAAAACCCTGATCGCCTGCCCAAGCAGGCTAAAAACCCCAATTTGTGAACAAACCACCCTTGTTCTATTTGCGGGGTCTATGGACACTACACGCATGCTTGCCCACACTTAGAGCGAGCTCGGCAGCTCTGGGTTGACGATGCCCACCGCCAAGGGCAAGCAACTCCTCAGGCGCCTCCTAACCCCCCTCAACCTCAGCAGCCACCTTTGGTACTGCAAAACCCATTACCAACCCAAGGCGTCGTGAACACTCAGCCGTTGGCTCCCCCTCAAGCCAACGTGCAACCCCAACAGCAGATCACGTACGCTGCTCCTGATCAACCCATGTTTGACTCAGGAACCCACCACTTGTTGATGATGTCATCCGCTGACGTCAACCTTCAGACCCGTCGAAACCAATATGGCTCCACCACTGAAGCACCTCCCACTGATAAACCCACCAACGCCCATCCCACAGATCAAGCGTTACGTATTCCTCCACCTCCACTAGATGGCGCTCCCAAAGCCCCTCGTTTCCCACTTCGCCGTATCAACAATAACCCCAATGCGCGCGCTGCGTCAAACTACAACATTGTAGACGACCTAGCCCAATATCCCGCAGCCATGTCTGCGTTAGAAGTCTTGAAGAACTTCCCTTCCCAGCGCAAGACTTTACTCTCCGCCATTGGAGGGATTGACCCAAATGATTCGAATTTGATGGCATTTGATTTAGACCAGTCTGAACCTCGCCTGCCTTCCACCCTAGCATTCCAAGTTTCTGTTTCCATTCGGAATCTTGTCATCCATCGATGCATCATCGATGAAGGTGCCTCCACATGCGTCATGTCTACATTCGTGTGGCAGAAGTTGGGATCCCCCACTCTCCAGCAGTCCACCACTGCATTACGCGCCTACGACGGTCGTTCGGCTCAGCCCCAGGGCCTCCTAGCCAATGTCCCCGTCCAGTTAGGTGGCAAAACCGTACTCATTGACATTGAGGTAATCAATCCCCAATTGGATTATAACCTTTTACTTGGTCGCAGCTACATGTATGCCATGCGGGCGGTTGCCTCTTCCGTCTTTCGCACCATGATTTTCCCCCATGAGGGACGCGTGGTTAAGGTTGACCAGCTCACCTACTATGATCCCAGTGCTCCCGCGGCACCTGAAAATGTTCTCCCCATGGTTGAACAACCTGTTTCTCGTGCCACCACCTCGTTTGTTTCCTCTACGGGGCCTGGAGTCTACTCAGACGCGCCGATGACCTCCACCTTTCAATCCATTCCTCCCCCGTCATCTACGCCCGACGTGTCTGACTTATGTACCGTGTCCCACGACAACCAACCTCCTAACAATCAACCACCCTTGTTGCCTAAACCACCATTGGTACCTAGCCACATTGGTGTTACACCTATCCATACAATCCCCTTCCTAGTCCCTCCATCGGGAGTAGTAAGCGCCTCGGTCATGGCTACCCTTAGTCTCCCTGGGTTAACTTTGGGATTACCTGTGTGGTATCTTTCGCCTCCCGTTCGCCCGCCGACACCAGACGTCGTCCTCCAACCGGTGCAACCCATGGCTACTACCTCTCAGCCACCTCCTGGTGTCTCTACCCTTTCGTCCTCCACGACTCCACCTCCTACTCCCAAACCCACTGGGGGCAGAGGTCCACAACCTTACACTGTTGTACCACCTCCCAAGACAGTCAAAAACCCTCCAGTGTTTTGTGCTCCTCCCAAATGCTCGCTGTGTGACGAGTTGGGCCATGCGACCCACCAATGCCCCCAATTACCAGCATTACAGAAGCACATGCAGATGCTCGACGATGACCCCAACATCCCAACTGTTGAACTAAACCCCACTCCCAAGCCTAAAGATAAGTCCCTACGTACCAACCACCCCTGCGCCATATGCGGTATTTACGGGCATTATTCACATCATTGTCCCGATCTCCCGAATTACAGAGCAGCTCTCTATGAAATGAACAATCTGGATCTTGAGACAGCACCACCCACCATTGAGGAGATCTACCCCCCGGTCTCTCCCCCTTCTGGAGAAGTTAATATCATCTATATGATCTCTTCAACCACTACCCCCTCGTCAACCGATTTGACGACGCAAACTTTCCGTACTGATGAGGAAGTTCTTGAGGCCCTTACTGCCCCGGATTACCCCTGGGATGACATGCACCACCGTTCCTATTTTATCCCAGAAGAATCCTCCTCTAGCACAGCTACCCAATTCACAGTTGAGTCCAAAGACTTCCTCCCCCGCAAGGTTGACTGGTTCAAGGACCCTATTCCTGCTCCTGACGCTTTCGAGGAGGGTCACATGGCCAATATCTCACCCGTTATCCATATAGATATCTATGACCCCCCTGGTGTCAATGAATGCATTGCCTTAGGAGCCTCCTGCAGTGAACAAGAGATTGAGGAGTACAGAAAACTCTTCCAAGAATTCCGTGATGTCTTTGCCTGGTCCTATACCGAAATGCCCGGTCTTGACCCCGCCATTATAGAGCACCACATTGACACATGGCCTGATGTACCCCCCGTTCGTCAGAAACAGCGCCCCATTCATCCCTCAAAGCTCCCAGCTGTCAAAGTCGAGATTGAGAAGCTGTGCAAGGCAGGGTTCATTTATCCTATCGCCTATACCACTTGGGTGTCAAACCCTATTCCCGTTGATAAAAAACAAGGCACCATTCGAGTATGCACTGACTTCCGCGATTTAAACCGCGCGTGTCCCAAGGACAATTTCCCCACGCCATTTATTGACCAACTCATCGATGCGTGTGCGGGGCATGAAGTCCTCTCCTTCATGGATGGTTTTTCCGGATACAACCAGATTCAGATCCGTAAGGAAGACCAGTACAAAACTGCCTTTACTACCCCATGGGGCACCTTTGCCTATCGCGTCATGCCTTTCGGCCTCAAAAATGCTGGTGCCACTTTCCAGCGGGCCATGACCTATTGCTTTCACGACTTGGTCCATATCCTGTTGGTCTATCTTGATGACCTTACAGCTCGTTCCCGGAAACGATCAGATCACCTTAACGACCTTCGGCAAGTTTTTCTGCGTTGTCGCAAATACCAAATCCGCTTGAACCCACACAAGTGTGTTTTTTGCGTTCCTGCAGGCCGATTGTTGGGTTTCATTGTTTCCCAGAAAGGCATTACTATTGACCCTCTGAAATTCCAAGCCATATTAGACCTTCCCTCTCCTCGTACGCTCCGGCAACTCCAAAGTTTGCAGGGGCGAGCCAATTTCCTTCGACGTTTTGTCCCTGATTACGCCACTACCGTTCACGGTTTCTTGCGCCTACTCCGTACCCACATACCCTTCGTTTGGGATGAGCAAGCAGAAGCTGCATTCGAAGCCCTCAAGAAGGCTCTCACGCACGCTCCTCTAATTTCCCCTCCGGATTTCACACAAGACTTCATCCTCTACGTTTCGGCATCCGAACATGCCGTATCTGGAGTCTTGGTTCAAGAAGACGCTTCTCACCAAGAGCACGTCATTTACTACGTCAGCCAGACCTTGTCTGGTCCACCCCAACGTTACCCATATGAGGAGAGACTTGCCCTAGCAGTGGTCTTTTCCGTCCAAAAATTGCGACACTATATCTTAATGAGTCATACCACAGTCGTCGCCGACTCCAACCCCATGGTATACCTTTTAAACCGGCGACTCCTGCAAGGTCGTGTTGCTAAATGGGTCATTATCCTCCAGGAATATGACCTTACCTTCAAAACACCTAAGAGCACCAAAGCCCTCGCGCTTGCCCAGCTCATTACTGATCTCCCTTCCCTTCTCCCGGCCAAACCAGTCTCCGATGAGTTACCCGACAATCACCTGTTCACTATCTCGTCCGATGACCCATGGTACGGTGATATCTTGTTATACCTACGCACGCAGAAGTTCAGACCCAAAGTTACTCGTAATGGACGTCGTCGCATCCGTCACCAGGCCTCTCGGTATCTCCTCTTAGGCGATGTCCTTTACCGACGCGGGGTGGACACAATTCTTCGTCGTTGCCTTACACACGAGGAAGTTGAACACGTCCTTAATGACTGTCATAGCGGTGCCTGCGGAGGCCATTTCTCAGGGATGGCCACTGCCCAAAAGGTCGTCCGCGCCGGATACTTCTGGCCCACACTTTTCACTGATTGCATCACTGCGGTCAAACACTGCCATAACTGCCAACGTTTTGCCCCCAAGGCCCGGACACCTCCTGCTCCGTTACACCCAGTCGTCACCGTTGGTCCCTTTTGTAAGTGGGCCATAGACTTCATGGAATGTAGACCCCAGTCTGCCAACGACCACAAATATATCATTGTCGCCGTGGATTACTTCACCAAATGGGCGGAAGTTATGCCTACCTTCAATTGTACCGCCGACACTGCTGCCCGTTTCTTTTTCAACCATGTCATCGCTCGATTCGGGGTTCCTAAGCAGTTAGTCTCTGACCACGGTTCACATTTCGAAGATGCCGTCTGGCGTGAGTTATCCACCCTCCTTAAATTTGAACACCAATTTTCCTCTGCTTACTACCCCCAAGGGAACGGTCAAGTAGAGGCCATTAATAAAATTCTCAAAACCATCCTCCAACGAACTGTTGACAAGCATAAGTCCAATTGGCACCACATGTTGTTCCCTGCCTTATGGGCTTACCGCACATCCACTAAGACCGCCACTGGTTTTACCCCATTCCATTTAGTTCACGGTGTAGAGTCTGTCCTCCCCATCGAGTGTCAGATCCCTGCCTTACAGATCGCCGTTGAGCTTCTCCCTGACACCTCCCCCCTCGAGCAGCGTTTGCTGACACTCGAACAAGCTGATGAAGACCGTCGTGCCACTCTCCAGAACATCGAAGCCGCCAAGAACCGCTCCAAAGCCGGTTATGATAAACATGTTCACCCTCGAACTTTCCACGAAGGGGACCTTGTCCTCGCATATGACCAAGCCCATGACAAAACCGGTAAAGGGAAGTTTGAATCCATGTGGCAAGGCCCTTACATTGTGCAGACCTGCCTCGGCAAGGGGGCATACATATTAGCCGACTCTGAAGGCCATCCTTTGCGCAACCCCCGTAATGGGTTGTATCTTAAGCGTTTTTACCCATAAATGAAATCGCGGCCTCATTGGTCCGCATTGTACAGTTTGCTCTCTTTTTTGTTTTTCACCTTTTTTACCATCATCTTACATTCATCATTCTTGCATGATCACAGATGGACCATCTCCCACCTTGTTACACTGGCTTTGCTGACGGCACAAGCCGCTGGTCTCCCAACCTGGCTTCTGCAGCATGGGTCTTATACTCCCCTTCCAACGAGATGATTCACCTGGACGGAATATGTATAGGCGCTGCTACCAATAACCAGGCGGAGTATGATGCTGTGACTGGTCTCCTGACTGCTGCCCTCCAGATGGGCATATGTCACCTTCATGTGTTCCTTGACTCCCAGCTACTTGTTTCCCAGCTCAACAACTGCTACCAGGTGCGTGATCCATGCCTTTTTAGAAAATTCCTGCGCGCAAAACAACTCAGCCGACAGTTTGAATCCATAACATTCACACATGTCCCACGAGCCCAAAATAGTGTCGCAGACCAAATGGCAAACAACATCCTAGATTGGCATATCAATCACACCATGTAACATCATGCATCACAATCCCATCGCATCTCCTAAAAATATATAAAAAACCCAAAAAAGATTGCATCGCATCCACATTTGCATCCATGTACATACACCACATTCATAATCCATAGGGGCATCCATGTGCCTAAACATACATATATCATGTCACATCACATAAAATACACAAGGGGCATCCACGTGCCTAAAATCCTAGCCTACTTGCATCCACGTGCAATGTAAACATATCACAAATTATAAAGCGCATCCACGTGCGTACACATAAAACAACATCATATAAAAAGGTGCATCCACGTGCATATATATATATATATATCAAAAAATACATGTTCAGTGCTATACATGTCCTGAGTACCCCTGTACTCAGCTCTACAAAAATGGCTATACATCCCTAAAGCCTCATCAATATACATGCTGTAGCTACAAAACTCGGGGGGAGTCCCCTGCACTCCCTAATGGGAGTCGTATCCTGCATCACTGCCTGCATCGGCTGCCTCTGAGTCCTCCCCTCGCTCCTCCTCTGGAAAATCCTCCTCTCCTCCGGCCTCCTGTGCCCGTACCCGATCCACTAGGACCGCCACCCGGATCGCGATGGATCTGAACTCTCGAGGTGCCATCACATCAGGATCGATATCCTGCCATCCCTCGTCGGTCACCCCTATCAGCAACCGATCTAGTAGTGCCCGCACCGACTCCAGTGTCCCCTCCGCATCACGGCGACGGACCTCACCTCGCCCAGGCAGAGCTGGGACGGCCACAATACCCCTCCGTGCCACATGTCCTGGAGGCGGCCTCAGGCCCACATCTGCAAGATCACACATATGTCAGTCACAGTATATCAATCTCCTATCATATAAATACAACCTGACATACATAACATGCAACAAAAACACATACGTACCGTCGGGACCCCATGCCTGTCCTGGTGCTCGTGGTGCCTCTGGATCTCCCGTGAAGTCCATGTCCCGATACGGGAAGTCGTCCAGTGTCAATGGTATCTGGAGCCACTGCAGGTACAACTCCTGCGTAAAATATCTACCCACATCGCCGCCGCCACGGCGGCGCATCATCTCGCCCCACCGCACCATCCGCGGCTCCCTCATACCTCCTGCCCTGATCGGCACCCGTGGCCGCAGTGTGGGTACCCTCTCCATAAAGAAGGCACACAAGAAGGAACCAAAACAAAATCCCTTGCCCTCTTCCTTCGCTGTCGCTAAACGCAGGTCAGGAACATCTGGCCCCACGCGTAGTACACCCCATCCAGTACGCGCTCTATCATCTGCATCTGACCCCCAGACACCTTCTCAGGTGACTGGGACCCCAATACCAGGGACCACACATGCTGCCATGGCCCGCACTGCTGGCTCCTGTAGGTCCCTCACCAGGAGTGCATTCCTATGCACCCTCGCCTCAGGACCACAGTATCTCTCCAACATGTCCTCCATGTCGACGTCCGCGGCTACCCGCGGCTGTGTGTCTGCTACCCTGCCTAGACACGGCAACCCCGTCAGAAAGTATACATCGGTCAGGGTGAGGTCCACCCTCTCACCCTGTACCCGGAAATCCTGTATGTCCGGCTCCCAGAAGCTGATCAGTCGGTTCAGCAGCAATGCTACTGACCGTATCATGGGTATCTGTGCGAACTTCAGTAGTCCGCACAGTCCCAGCACAGATCGTACATGGCGCTCCCCTCGGATCACAGCCATGATGTCATCAGGGATCTCCTGCTCTCTCCAGAGCACCTGCGGCATCCTGTCAATCACACAAAATCAACTCATCAGACTCATGTCAACTAAATAAGTACTTTTCCCTCTCCCGGAAGACCCTCTTAGCTCGGCCCAAAACCGCGGCTTTCGGGATTCCTACCGCGGTTTCCGACCGCGGTTGTCAGGCCTAAGGTCGTGGTTCTTAACCGCGCCTGTCAGCCCTAACCCCGCGGTTTGGAACCGCGTGTTCCTCCTTGGAACTCGCGGTACTCGACCGAGTATCCATCAAGGAAACACGCGGTCTCCAACCGCGTGGTTCACCAAGAAACACGCGGTCTCCAACCACGTGGTTCACCAAGAAACATGCGGTCTCCAACCGCGTGGTTCACCCCAAAACTCGCGGGCGCCAACCGCGGTTTCGACCTCCTAACCCGCGGTCCACCCCACGTGGACCGTACAAATAAGCCCTGGGACCCACTACCCAACCCCCGACCCTAAAAAACATGCAGGTATAAGTTTGACGGAATACCTGTATCTCCCGGATCTGAAATCGACCTGTCGGATCGTCCAGAAATGCCACCTAAGCTCTGGTCCACTCTGATCACAAGTCAAAGTCAAAACGTACAACTGACACATGTCATGTTGGACCCACCACTATTTATAGTCAGTTGACTTTTTCTTGTTTTGGCCATTCTGACCCCAGACGAAGTCCGTTTTATGAACCGTTTCCACCACTGGAATCAGCACGACGAGACCATCATGATGGTCACCTCGTTGCATCATTTTTACCCCGTCATTTTTTGCCCATTTTTTCAGACACCACTAGTCGCCTCGGTTTGCGTGCCACATCGGTCGTTCTCCGTTTTTCACATGTTTTATATCATCGGATTCATTTTTTCGAGCTGGTGATGATGCTTGAGATCATTTCTCGCTCTCACCCCCCGATTTTTTGGGTATTTTTCCAAAACGCCCTCGTCACCTCGATTTACGTGCCACATCAGCCGTTATCCGTTTTTGACACCCTTTATATCGCCGGATTCATTTTTCCGAGCTCGTGACGATGCTTGAGATCATTTCTCGCTCTCACTTGGTACAATTTCAACATTGTGTCCCGACACCTTGCTGCCTCGATTTGCGTGCCACATCGGCCGCTATCGGATTGTTCCACATTTTTACATGAGCCATTCACTCCTGTCATACTGCAAATGTTTCGTTATTTTGCCACCATTTCATCTACCCCGCAAGGAGGCCCACCAGTGTTCCCCCCTACCCTCGCTCTTGGTCATCCTTATTGATCCTTGATTGAACACTTCCTCCTTGCCTGGCCATTCCTTTTGTTCGGTATAATTTTATCCCTTTTTCGGGCCAGACAAGTCCTTTACGAAAAAGGCACTTAGGGAGTTTCTGTTAAGCTCTTTTCTGACTCCTAAAAGAATGAAAAGATCACCGAGCAATCTTGCTTCCTTTCATGCTCGCTAAAGTACCTGAAAGGGCGTCTATCTGGTATAAGTTTAACCCTTTTCCGGACCTGGTAGACTAATTACGAAAAAGGAATACTCTAGTCACACTGGCTAGAAGAGTTCTTCATTGCATCCTTTTATGCTTCTTTGGGCCTTGGAGACTAAATCTACGTAAAAGCAACCCCCTGGAGTCTTCTTACTTGCTTTCAGACTCTCTAAAATTGAAAGCAACCACGAGCATGAACTGTCCTGGGCTCGTAAAATCCACACGACAGTACCATTCCATTACTTCAGAGTCTTCTTATCGCTTTCAGACTCCTTAAAATCGAAAGCAACCACGAGCATGAACTGTCCTGGGCTCGTAAAATCCACACGACAGTATCATTTTACACACACTTCTTCTAGTTCCTTAACCCATGAAGAAGTCCCCTCCCGTGCCTCCTGGCACTTTGATCAATCATCTCGGCAGCACCCCCATTCAAGTCGCCTTTGTTCAGAGTATTCTGCAGTCTCCTGCCATTGTACCACAGCTTGAGTCTCCCTCAGCCCAGTAACCTTCCCAGATCCAATACAGCTATGATCCCTTTCCCCTCAGTCAGTTTCATATGCTGCTAGATCATCCCCATTATCATACTCTGAACAAAGGAAGTTTGAGTCCACCCACTCTACTTGCCCAGTTGTACCCCCCACAGTTTGTTAGTCCTTCCATCAGTACTATCACATTTCGGTCATGTACCTCGCGCTCCTGTCAAGGAAACATCATTGCCTTGATAGTTACAGGTCTCCCTCTGTCGACGACAGCTCCTCTATTCCAGAGGATAGGCCCAGAGGTCCCTACGCCTTGGACTTATCACCATCTGTGGTAAGTGCCTACGGATCATTCTGAGAGGAGTCATCATTGCCTCTCCGAGTGATTGTTCCTCACATGCTCGACTTCAGCACCTTGATCACATCGTTGAGGATCGCGTAGGATTATATCCCATCAGTTTTTAGTCAAAGACCCCGGATTTCCCTTGACTCTAGCACATTGGTGAGTCACTTCGGAACGCCCAGTTATCTGTTCCCGTGGATGTCTGGGCTGCGTTGGCGATTGTATTCGGAAGCCATCCAGTTCTATGCTTCCTTGAGTACCCATTTCAGTTCCAGTTCAGTGTACCATCGAGGTTGTTGCTCTCAGTCACTATGATCCAGCAGCTCATCAGTTCCTCTGGTACCCCAGTCAGCAGCACTGTTGATGTTCCAGTGCACCAGTTCTTCAGTTCCCACATGATCAGCACAACCGTACATCCCAGCTTTGTGTCCCCTCTGGACTCTTATGATGTACACAGTGGTTATGTATCTTATAGGTCTCCCTTTTCGGGCCTCACAGTTCTGTTTATGTATCTTGATACGAGCATGGGTATGCCCGCCTCGTCCATATATTGAGATTATTCCTCAGTTAGTATTTGAGGTCATGTATATTTCAGGTCCCCATTTTTTGGACCCCATTGTTATTATTATGTTATATCCTGATACGAGCATGGGAATGCCCGCTTCGTCCATATGATCAGATGATTCCTCCTCCATTATTGAGGTTATGTACTTTTAGTTCTTGCAGTTGTTCGGGATCGTTGTTCCGGGCTTCAGTCTGTTTCTTCTCTTCTCTCCATACCCCAGGAAAACCATTCATGACTTATGATGTCCATCGGCCATACGATGAGCTCCTGCCCTCACACATCAGGGAGCAATCTGTTAACACCCAAAAAGTGTTCACTACCTCATCTACCACATTATATGGCTCATGTGTCCATTTTCCTACCATATTTCCCTTAAAATCCCAAAAAAATCCCATTAGAAAGCCTCCAAAGGGCCTAAAATGCCTCCAAAAGGCCATAAAACCCTTAAAATAGCCTCAAAAGGTTAAAAAACCCATTTTTCCTCCAAAAATATCCAAAATTCCTCTAAAAATAGCAAAAACCCCCTAAAAAGGGAAGAAAAATATAAAATAATGAGGAAAAGGAGGAAAAAACCCTATACAGCTGCCCTAAAACCATGTGTTTCCCAAAACCATGGGTCAGCACTCCACCACCAAAAAACTATAAATAGGTGATGGAGATCCCTTATTCCATATCCACAATCAAGTATACCCTTACTCTGCCAAAATCTCTCTCGAAACCCTAGTTCACCATTGAACTACTTTCACCTTGAGAGCCCCTTTTGGCCCATTTCCACCATTGGAGAAAGAGAAGGAGCACATTGGAGCTTGGAGCAACCCTCTTGGACATTGCAAGGAGCTTCATCTACCTTCACATTGAAGGTAATATTAATACAAAACCCTTGTTTACAAATTGTTGTTTATTTTTTCATGCACATGTTTTAGATTAGTTTACATTTCAGTTTTAGTTTAATAATTTACATTTACTGAACTGCTACTAAGGAGTCCCTTCTCCTTAGTAGGTGCTCATTTGCACAAGCTAGGGGTAAAACCCTAGCTACAACGATGTTGATCGTGTGATGACGATGCTGATGATCGTGTGATGATGATGCTGACAATCGTGAGGATTCAGATATTGATGTTGCTGTAGCTGTTTGAATGTTGCAGAAGATAAAGACTCAGTACTGAAGATGTTGATGTTCCAGTATTGAAGATGTTCCAGTAACTGGTTGAGTTACTGATGATGTTGAGAAAGCTTCCAATGATTTATAGATGTATCATGTATGATGTTGATGACTCCTTGCTCGTGCAGATGCTGTTATAATATCCTTCTCGTTAAGGGGGAGTGTTGAGATATTGTAACTTCAAAGAATATTATATTTGTACTTTATTATTCCGGAGATGTTTCATTCCTCCGTGAAGATCTTATTGTATATCTGGAGATGTTTATTCCTCCGTCGGAATGTGGTAACTTGGGTTATTAGACTTCCCTAGTGGGGGTCGGCCCTGTATGTGTTATGTGGGTCAAAGGGTTATTAGACCACCCTAGAGGGGTCGGCCCAGTCAGTTGTAGTGGGGTATTTAACCCATTGGTTAAATACGAGCCTACATGTTTTGTGTAAAAGACAAGTCGGAGTAGTGTATAAATAGAGGAGGTGTATTCCTCATTTTACACACACACTCACTCACTTGAGAGTGGCGCACTTGTGGAGGAGAGGTCTGCTATGGAGAAGGAGGAGCTTATGCTCAGGGTTACATCTTTGTATATTGTTGGTCATCTATATTGAGGAAGCTTTACTGGGTTTTCTACCCCATGAGGGTTTCCCAGGATAAATTTGTGTCTCTTGTGTTTATGCTGTGCTTGTTGTTTCTTCAGTGATCCTGTATATGCTATTATTGTGAAATGGAATGCAATGCTGCTATTTTCTGTCTTAGCATATTAAATCTTAACAGTGGATTAAATGACTATGAATCTAACTCTGCGTGGTTTCCACGTCTATTCTCCTCCGTGCTGGATATGGTAATGATCCTTAGTAAGCAAAGCTGGTTTTGTCGTGGTTGTGGTAATTTATGAAGCAATAATGTTATGGTTGCCCGACCTCCAATGTAGCTCGCTGGCAATCTCTTGCTCATTGATTTGTTAACCCTATCATCTCGTTGTAAAAGTTTGATGGAGAGTTCTTGGTCTTCATTGTTGCGTTGGTGTTTCAAGTGATGAGGCCAACAGGCTGCTAGAAAATAGGGTTTAGACAAAGTATCTTAGAGGTTTCGACCTTGAGACCTGTAGGTGTGATCTTAATAGTTGTAGGTTCAGCCCTGGTGCCATGGTGATACGATATAGTTTGTGATTGCTATGTTCGATTTCTACTGCTGTCGATTTATGAAATTGTAGCTTGATTCCTTCAGTTAGTGGAAGAAAATCTTCTGTAAAAATATCATAGCCTCAGTCCACGCCATTGAGCTCGTCGTTTTTCTGGTGTAATGTATAGGACTCAAAACCGTTGATTTTGAAGGTAAACACTCACCCAAAGAATATGTTACTGTGTTTTAACTTTCAAACTTACGTTTTTCTTGTTTTTAAACTCTTGACTTTGTTTTTGGCAGGCACCGATTTCGAATGAAATTCCTTGGAAAGGGTTTGGAAATGGAATGCATGCATCCAATTCCTGGTAAGCTCCGGTGATCCTCAAACCCTTGTAGGTGCCTTTGGACTTGGTTTGATGATGGTTCTATTGCCGAGAGGCAAAACTGTTCAACCTTGTTTTCGGCAATGGCCGTCTCTTGAGTTTTCTTTAAGGTCTTATGTTGACATAAAAAATTGTACAGAGGGTAACCCTCGAATGTTTATAATGTTACTTAGCCGTTTTGATGCCTAGCTTGTCATTGATAAGAGTTTTAACACTCGTCTTCGTAATGCTAGATGTCAAGGGTATAACTCTATGTGGTTTTTGGATAATTTGATTCTCGTCTGATGTTTGTTGATAAGTTTCTTCAAAATGTTGGAACCTTGATAGGTCCTCAATGTGAACTCTATTGAGTTTTTGGTTATTTCTGTTGAGTATGGAACTCAGAGCCGAGAGCTCATTTATCACTGTAAACCATGATTCGTATCTTGCAATGGAACAATATGTTTAAACAAAATCGAGGAGATCACTGTCTAAAATGATTGTGAAAATTTGTCGAGCCATGATATTTATCTTTGGTCGAGGGTTTATAGTTTGCAAAATGTATGTCCGTACTTCATTCTCTTTGTTGATAACTATAATTTTGGAAAGTCGTTGAGATAGTTCAACTGTTAAACAATTTGAAAGGGTTATGCCCCCATGTTCTAATTTCAATTTTTTTTACAAGGATATCTTACCTGTGACTTCAAATGTTTTCGGGCTTATACTAGGGTTTGTATCCAAGATTAAACTGTTGATAAGATAATTTCGATATTGCATGTGTTTAGATACTAGGGTTATAAGCTATGATTTAAACATGAATATGTAAATTGTATATATGGCTAGTTGTTAGATGATTCTTAGATAGTAACTTACTATATAAATAAGATAATATGGTTCTGGAAAATAATAACTAGGGTTTAATAAGTCATAATGTTATCATGCTTTGAATAATATCCACAGTTTGTCTTTGAGATAGAAAGATGATGTTTGTATACATAGTTAGGGTTTACAGTGTATTATGTTTTGATACTACTGAAATAAATAATTGATACATGAAATCAAACAGGAAATTAGTGAAGAAATACAGTATGTGTAAAGATAAGAAAACTATATATTGATCAGTTCTAGCAGCTGTTAAAATCCTTGGAAATACTATTGCTTAGAAAACATGATATGTATGATTTTAATTGCATTTGTTTGCTATCTTGATTGAATAGAGATAAGAGAAAAATATATGACTGTGCAAAAATTAGACTATATTTATATTTCATGAAATAACAAAAGAATCCTATAACACTGTCAATACTATACAGTAAATTTTTACTATGTTTAGATATAGGACAGAATTGTAATCATAGCACTTACTGTAATTAATTGTCTAATCAATGGCAATCTGCCTATCTCTCATCTATCATTTAATTTGCTTCTATATACTAGAGTACGATGCAAATAACAACATGTGGAAAAATATAGAGATGATTATCTAATCAGATCTTTAACAAAGCTTATCATTCAGACTTAAACAAAGATCAGAAATAAATTCATTTACAAAACAGAGTTTGATGATTTCACTAAACAGAATTATGATACTGTAAACAAAATAGGAAACAGCAAAACCTGGTTAATCTATAGGGAAACAAACAGCCCAAGGAGCCTGTTCCACCCAACCAATTCCTGAAGACAGCCAAGTTACTTGCCTTAGGACCCCCGAGCATGTTCACTGAACCACCAGGAGGAAGAAACTTAGAAGCTTAGGACCTCAACTTGCAGTAGCATTAGTTATCCAGTCTTAAAGACTTAGCAGTCAAAGGGACCTGCACCAGCATCTCTGGTTCTCCTCCTCGGAATAATTTGCAGACTTACAGTTGCACTCTCACATAGCCTCCCTATTCGAATCTCTCAGTGATCACCTGATGCACATGAGGAATATTTCTGCATAAAATATTGTGTAAGAGCTGCCTGCTCAATTCGAATTTGCCTTATGTAGGCTGCCTAGGCCTTTCAGTTGTTAACTGGTCATTAAATGAGCTGCCTGCTCACTCCCTCCACCTGGGGGATAATGCCACATTTGTAGGGGTAGTTGTCCCATAACCAACAACTAGTGGTGAAGTGCAATTGTTGCCATCTGTCCCATGCCTTCTAACAGCTTCCATTCCTCCTAGTGGGTTGGTGAACACTCATTTAACAATTCCCTTGGGTGTTTGTCTCCTACTTTAATTTATTAAATAATAATAATTCAGTAATTACATTCATCCTTGACCAAACTTGGTCATAATTACAAAACTTTGTAATTAAAAATTAACATAAAGTATTTTGTCAATAAAATAATAATTTCAGAATTTGGGTAGGTGACAATCCCCCCCTCTATATCCTTCTGATCCACCTTTCAACCTTCAAAACCCTCCATAGAAGGAAACCCTTTCCTATTTCCAAGGCATTTCCTATATTAATGTTCCCCCCTAACTATTAAGTACCCCTACCAACAAATGTTGAGGGGACTGTGTGTGTACTTACAACCTTCCCTAAGACACAAAAGGAATTTGAGCCCTGTGTACCTGTTCCTAACACCTCTAGCAAGTCACCATCAAAACTCCACACTTTCGACCTTGGCAAAGACTTGGGGTCTTCCCCCTTTTCCTCCAATGCACGAGGGAGTCTAATTATAAGGCCATTAATACTAGGATAGTTAATAAAAATCTCATAGCAAGGGAGTCCTTTGAATAATCAACTAATTGGGAATCCTCACCTATTCAGTCCATCTTTAGAATCCCTCATCACCTTTAAATATCATGCTCCAATCTCATATATATATGTATGTATGTATGTGTGTATGTATGTATGTATGCATGCACACACACACACACACACACGTGTGTGTGTGTATTCTGGATTACATATGTATATACTTGATCTTGTGTACAATATTGTTGATTAACGTGAATTTACATGTTTATATAAATTTAATTGCTTTCCATTGATTCACATATGTGACACTTAGTTGATTTGATGTGTAGTATTAATTAATGTAAGTTTAGTTGATTTTATATATAAGTGACAATTGATTTATGTATAGTATTGTTTTTTATGCAAGTTTACATTTATATAATTTAATTTCCTTCCAATTCACATGATTCATGTGAATGATACTTTTATTTATTGTTTTAAGTGTATAATTTTATATATGTCTATTGATGTTGAATCAACGTCAATATTGTTTAGTAACAATATTCAAATTCATGGCATTTAATAAATTATTCACATTATATAATTTTATATTGAATAACAATGATAGTACAAAATGACAACAATTAATTACTTATTAAGCTAGTAAATATACTACAAATTGATTTTAATTCATGACTCATTAAGCAATTAAATATACCACGTACTGATGGAAATTAATGACTCATTAAGCTCCGGGGGAGGAAGGTGCAGGAGGGGGCATTTTTTACCCAGGAGGAAATAAGATTAAAACATTTTCCTAGGGATTAGGAAGGCGAACGAATAATCAAGCTGAATAGGTCGCGCTTGTGCAAGGATTGGAAACCATGTATGAATTGAATATCAATGATTTCAATGTCTTTGGAGACTCTTGGGTCATCATTCAATCTATGAATGGCCTCCAGTCTAACAAGGAGAAAAAGAATGTTATCCATCAAAGAACTCTAACCTTCTTCCCCGACATATCTAAGATCCAATTTTACCATATTAAACATAAGAATAATTTTGAAGCTCATAAGATTGCAAACATTGGAGCAAGGCTTAAGCAAGGGGAAATCTCATTTAACAATACTCCCCCCTCCATAAATGGTTATGCGCCTATTGAGTTTAGCATTAATGGATTACACGCCCAAGAGCATGTAGATTTGGGACAAGGACAACATCTGACCAAATATCATGATAGATGGTTCGTCGACAGTACGGGTTGGTGTGGGAATGTTACGTCTTAACCAGATCTCATTTAATCCTTCTTCCTCGGCTCGTGTTAGTTGTAAAATCTTGTGGTTCTTGGTTAATAGCGATATAATGGCAGTCTTTTCCCTCGCTTCTGAGATGGATTCCTATAGAAGCATCTAGACTCAGTTTCATTCTCTGCATTTCTATGAGCGTCCTTCTTCAAGAACGAAGTCATCTGTTCAAGCAGTGTTAACGATGGATGATAAGGATTATGCAATGGAGAAATATGTGAAGGCGCCTTGTTATGCAAAGGTAATTGCTTTGAAACATGTTATGGAGGAAATTTGGGGCCTGAAACATGACATGATGAACTTTCAGAAAATGTCGAGGTGTGTTTTTGAGGTGGCGAAGTCTTGTTTGGAAGAAACCAGGTGAGTCTCAATGGATCTTTCTTGTTTAGACTCACGTTTGGAAGATGTGGAAAGAAGCTACAGGGTTCAGTATGGTGATATTGAAGATTTGAAGCGGTGCCTGACAGGGATGGAGAAGATAATGAAGACCAGGTTTGACAGGATGCGTGGGATGGCGGCAGAGCTTAGACGCGTTGTGCAAGAACAAAGCATGAACGCTTCAGAATGAAATGAAACTCATTTTGTGCAGCTGAAATAAATAATGGAAGAAATTCAAGCGAATGTCAATGGTATGTACAGAGGGAACAACGGTCCATCACGTGAACAAGCCAAAACCTCCCCAATGGATGAAGTCTCCACTGTCCAGCCTAAAGATGATGAAGAACTACCCCAGGAATCATGTTTATGTTATTTGTCCTAGTTTTTTAGATGTTTTTTTTTTCATTTATATAGGTGGACAATTTATCAAAATATACACTGTTAGAAGCAGCAAAACCAATTTTGTAAGACCTTATAAGGCTTCATATTTGATAGAGCATTTTGTGGGAATTATTTGCTCTGAAACTCTATATTCAGATCTCGGTTCTGTGTTTTTTCTACCCTGGGGGCGTTTGTATCTACTGTTTTTATAATATATATAAAGGCTTTCTCATTTAGGTTAAAAAAAATCAATGACTCATTAAGCTAGTGAAAATACTACAAATTGATGACAATTATACTACCAACTAACAGATCATATCAATCAATTAATGACTAAGAGAGATACTACTAAAATTTACTCATGTTTTAAGGGTGTGAAATTATACTACCATTAGTTTCCTCCTTAAAAATAGTACCTTATATACATGCTTAATTGTCTTGCAATAACAAATTAGCTAATTTGTACTTGTGTGAGGAACTGGGGAAAATCCTTCCCTCTCCTAGATAGTCGACTAATAAAATAAATTTACATAGTACCACAGATTGGAATCAACCTTGAATGATTTCCTAACATGATCCCAAAGACATGTCAACTACATCAACAAGCATGAGTTCCCCTTGAGGGATGTAGCCTCCTCGCATCCATCAAAAGGAGTTGAGTTTGTGATGTAATAGGTCAAGGGTACATATTCCACTCCCTTTATTTGGCCTCCCACTCACATATATTGAGTTGTATGTGTCTACATGTTGTTGTTGTCATCATCATTTTCTTTGATTCACATACAAATTTCATTAGACACGCACACAACATAAACAATCTACAATAAATTACCATTTCTAATACCTATTAAAAATTCAATTTTTTTTTTTTGCAAAACAATTGTGTAAAACAAATTAGTGCAACTTAAAAACATAAACACATTGTCCACAATGCAAAGTAACCAGTGCTCCTAATTATAATATCATTTTGCAAAATATGAAAATATAATATAATTTTGCAAAATTCGAAAACAAGTGAAACGCATGGGAAAAGCAAAGGACTTGAGTAAACTATCATCATGGTAGCGCTAACAATAGGGTGGTTGTATAGGGATGATGAGCATCGGTGCTTATGTGGTTGGAAGCACTAAATGAACCCCACCTCAATGTCCCCTGCGGTAAAACACACCGATGCATTCATGGAAGAGTGTTGCACCATACGATTTAAAAAAATGTAGGATGGTACTCTATTTCATGTGCACACTAGTTCAGGTTTTAGTTTTTATTCACATCGGTTAGGTTTTGAATTTTTTGTTAAATAAAAAAACTGTATTCTATAACGAAGTGCCTAAACCTACTTCAGTGCTTCTTACATATAGATGCACTGGTGTGCTTATTGTCTTTTGATGCACCAAAATGTGTGTTATTATAAAAAAAAAATTATTCTATTCTCCTTATATGGGAGTGCACCAATATGTTTTAATAATTTTTTAAATAAAAACCAATATTTCATTGCAAAATATATAAACCTTAACAATGAGTTGTAGATATTAACACATCGGTGCAATCGAGTATTGCTGGTGCACCATTCTTTTTTAATTTGGATATGGTGAGCCATTTCTTGGGGTGCATCGGAACGTGTCAGAGATATTAAGCACACCATCAAGTATTTGATTTCTTTTAAATAAATTATAACATAATATATAAACCTAAGTTAGTGCTTCTTGCATCTAGATGCACCAATGCACTTATAGTCAACAACACATTGTAAACTGTAATCACAAAATAATAAAACATTCTCTGATGGACTTTTTTTTTGCCATGAAAAAAAGAGCGTTTCTACTTTGTATTAAGCAGAGACATTTTACATGACCAAGATGGTCTCTTGATATTGATTGTCCATCAAATATCAAACAAAAATCAGAGAGGATGTATCATCATACAAAAAGTACGATTGGTATGTAGTAGCTCGCATATGATGCATATACATCCATATATCAAGACGGAACAAAAAATCAAAAAGAGATAGGTCATGGGCCAATATAGGAAATATGGTTGTGATTTTGTGCCCATGTTTTCCAAATACTGTCATCAAGTAGTAGACCCATTTTAGATAAGCGATCAACCTCGTGATTTTGTTCCGTGTAGATGTGTTGGAAAGAAATGCTATGAAAATGGGATACCAACCGGATGCCCTCCTCATAAATAGGAATCAATCATAGGTTTTGCGACCTCCATCTGAAGTTCATCCATTGAATGATGAGGAATGAATCCCCAAAAATATGAAAGCTTCTTAAATCCTTAGAAATGGCAGCCTGTAGAAGGAATTTTAAAGCCATTAACCTGGCGCAGTTGTTGGAACTTTCACCAGTGGATGCAGCAAATTTAAACCAAACCTCAAAGTTGAAGAAAATGATGATGCCTGCTCCACCACGAGTAGGGGAACCCTGTGAAGCAGCGTCGAAATAACCCCAAGGTTCATTCTGATTGATAGATTCCACCGAGACAATTCGTGGTATCTATATACCTGGATCCTGTAAAAAAGATTAAGCAACCACCAGACTGCGAATAGCATAGACCTCGGGTGGGACGAAAGAGTCTTCAAAAATAGTTAAATTATGTTCTTTCCAAGTGTGCCAGATCACGATAAAAGGAAGAGGAGGGAATAAAAGGGTGTAAGGGAGATCACGCCAACCGACTAAAGCCGCAGAAACAAAAACACCATCCCAATGATGATGAATGCCAGTAAACAAATTGATTCGCTGCCAAATACGCTGAACATAGGAGAAAGAGATGAGAAGATGCTTATTGTCCTCCAAATGGTTCTTACAAAGAGGGCATCGCCCCGGTCATTCAAGGAAAAATATTTGAAGGCGATCACATACTGGATGTGTTCATTAATTGCATCCCAACAGAAAATTTTAATCTTGAGGGGGCATGCAATTTTCCACAAAGAGTCGAACCACCAGCGATGTTCAGGAATTTCTCTATTGGTGTGCAAGATCATGTAACCGACCTTTGGAGCATAAGCCCCACCATCAGGATTTGGATACCATTTTAGCAAATCCAGGTACTAAGTGATGTGAATCGAACTAGTCCAGAGGCCTTGTAAGTAACGATTCCATAAAATCATTTCTTGATTTTGGAAATGCAAATATTCCGCATCAAACCATCCTTGTTGGTGCACAGTCGAAAATGTTGGATTAGCAAGGTGTGACATGAAGAAAATCCCTTAATCTTGTAGATGCACAATCATATTATTAGTCAAACGATAGAAACCATTGCATATGATCCATGGGTCGATGCCAATCCTGACACTCTTCACATCATCAATCATCCAATGTAGCCCGTCTGCAATGAGATGGAAGGCACTCAGAGCAGCCTTCCACATCATAAAGGAGAGTCGAGGGTAGTTGCCCCCACTTCTGAACCAGTCCTCCACCAATAATGGATTAATATATTTGGTTTTTATGATCTTTGTCCATAGATTATCACAGGTCAGTAACCTCCATAGATTCTTAACTGCCAAGGCTTTCCCAAAATCCCTAAGTTGTTTAATTCCCAGACCACCCCAACATTTTGGTAAAGTAACCATGTCCCAAGCAATCCAATGGCATGATTTAGAGTGTGTACTTTTCCATAAGAAATTATAGCAAATCTTCTTAATAGAGTTAACAGTACTCGAAGGAATGTGTGCCATAGATAACCAGTAGATGGGGATCGCTTCCAGGACCGCTTTTACAAGAATTAGTCGCCCCCCCTTGGTGAGCCAATGGTTGCCCCATAGGTACAGTTTCTTCTCAATACGCTCGGTTAACCACGCCCAATCCTTAATACCATAAGCATTTGGCCTAATGATGAAGCCCGAGTATGGTAGACCCCCTTCAACATCGACATGAGAAAATGGTATATGTCGAGTGATCCAATCCACATGCCCATCGTCCAAATTAAAAAAAGGATATAGTGGATTTTTGGTTGTTGACAGTCATACCTGTGGCCACAATGAAAAGATTAAGGATGTTTTTGATGCAGAGAATATCCCCCTGAGATCCACCAACAAAAATCATAATGTTGTCCACAAATAAAATATGGGTGATAGATAGGCCTAGAGAAAGTCCTATCCCCCTAAAAGTGCTTGATTCCTTGGCATTTTGAAGAGCATGACCGAGGCCCTCAACAATCAAAAGAAATAATAAGAGGGCGAGTGGGAAACCCTAGCGAAGACCCCTCTCTGGGTGGAAAAAAGAGGATGCAGTAGCATTAACCAGAACCGCAAAAAAATAGAGAGAACAGTAGACATTATCCAGTTTACCATAATCAAAGGAAATCCAACCTGAAAAAGAGGAACGCCCAATTTACTTGATCGTAAGCCCGACGGAGGTCAATCTTTAGGATAGCAGCAGGTATCTTCATAGTTTTTGTAGATTGCAGAATCTCTTGGGTGGACCCAATGGCATCTTCAATCAATCGGCCCTTTAAAAAAGTATGTTGCTCCATAGCAATGCTTGGAGATAGGATATCCTTAATCCGGTTAGCAATAGCCTTGGCTGTGATTTTGTAGAAATAATTGCAGAGTGATATTGGATGATAATCATCAAAGGACGCACCCTTGTCCTTTTTTGGAATCAATGCAATGAAGGTTGCATTGGTGGCTACCAGAATCGTCCCATTGATCCTAGATTCCTCAACAACCGCAAGGATATCCAAAGCAAACAAATCTAGAAAAGCCTCAAAAACTCTATGGCCCATCCATCAGGCCCTGGGCTCTTGTCGTGTTGCATATGACCAATTACATCCTTTACTTCCTTCATAGAGACAGGAATTAATAAGGCAATGTTAACCTCGGCTGAAACCATCAAAGGGTAGTTACATGATAAACAAAGCATATGAGCCATGGATACACCCTGTGGCTGCGTGCAAACACCCTTGAAATGTTTTGTGCCCATATCAGAAAGCATATGGTGTCCCGACTGAGTGTTTCCTTCTTCATCCTTCATATCCCAGATGAAATTCACATGTTGTCGATGCTTGACATAATTGTGAAAAAAAATTGTGTTCGAGTCCCCAACATGTAACCAAAGCGCATGGCTCTTTATCCTAGCAGTCGATTCATTATCCACCAAAATGTCCTTCCTATGTTTTTCAAGAGCCATAACATCTTCCTTTTGTTGATCAGAAGTGAACCCCCTAGGAAATGCAGAGTGAAAAGCTTCCAAAGTAGCTTCAATGTGATCAATCTCTTCTATAATCACTAGGTTCCGACGCTTAATCCATGGAACCGACAAAGCCTTCATCCTATATAAGTTATTATTGAACTGAATACCTGTCGACGTTGCTAAAGATGGGTCGTAGGGTTTCCACTCCTTAACAATCATATTATGGAAGTCAGATTCCTTGAGCCAACAAGTATCAAATTTAAAAGGACTTGCAGGTTTCTTTAAAGTCTGACAAAGTTCCAAAAGAATTGGGTGATGATCTGATTCATCGCCAATCCCAATCCAATGTTGAACCAAAGAAGCAGATCTAATTAAACCCTCATTGACCAAGAAGTGATCCAAACGCTTAGCAATGTGGGATTCTCCATCCCTCATGTTCCATTAGGCGGGTCGCAGCTGAATAGGAGGAACATCAAAAACTGAATGTGTGGTGAATAAAGAACTGAAGTATTATGTTAATGGGTCCCTATTAGCATGAGAACCCCATATCTCTGCAGTGCCCAAAGAAAAGTTAAAATCTCCCCCAATGATAAGTCAGGTAACATTCAACGAACTGTGTGAAATTAAGTTATCCTAAAAAGGCACCCTCTACGCATAAGGGCCCTAAGGATTCACCAGGGAGTAAGCCATCCCTGTATCACTAGAGAAAAGAATCAAGCCAAGAACAGACCGAAGTGCCCAAGAATTGAGTAGTAAAAACTGATTAGAAAGTCAACCCATGATAAGGCCACCAGATCTCCCAACTGCATCAATGCAGATAAAAGACCAACCAGGGAAAAGAGAACGTAGATCCCCAAGTATACTATCACCAGTAGAAAGACTCTCTTGTAGAAAAAATATGTGAGGGCGATAGACATCGACCACCCAAAGAAGGGCCACTCACTTAGAGGGTAGCCCCAACCCTCGAACATTTAAGGATAGAATCAACATCACAGAACCAACTCTTCGGATGTGCTTTCTCTAAGCGGCCCAAAGATCCTATGTTGTTTACTTGAACTGATTTCAATGCAAGCATGTGCCCTGACAACATCCATAATAGAAGGACAACCCTGTAGGCAGTTGGTTGGATGCAGAAAACCACGAATAGTGCCAAGGCCATGGGAGAGGGTCTTCAACGAGTGGGAAGAACGCATGAAGTAGCCAAATGGATGAGAGTGGGATACCTGTGGAGTGTCGATAGAAAAGACATGCAATCAGAGTGAAGAAGACAACCCTATACCGTCGTGCAAGCAGGTAGACAGAAGCGGAGAAAGCATTACAAGGTCGTGAGAAGGAAGGTGGTGAGAGGGGGTAGCCACAGGAGTAGAAACATCATGAATAAACCCTTGTATAGGAGTCAAACCCAATGAGTGGGTGGGGTGATAGCCTGAAAAACGGATGAAAGTGGCTTTAACGATGGAAGCGAGATAGTGGCAGGGGGATGAAAAGGTGACAAAGAAAGGGAAGGTAATGGAGAT
Source organism: Larix kaempferi (assembly GCA_027924585.1). NCBI lineage: Eukaryota > Viridiplantae > Streptophyta > Pinopsida > Pinales > Pinaceae > Larix > Larix kaempferi. The sequence goes on from BSBM01000092.1 coordinate 15,186,742, forward strand.
GAGTCTCGTTCCTAAGGGGAAGAATTCTTCAAAGGAAAGATAGATAAAAGAGGCCCAGAAACAGTAGACATACCTAGAGAGAGCCCCAACACATCCTTAACACCCACAGGGCAAGTAAAAATCGGCGAGGCCTTCTCATCCTTTGGCAAAAACAAGGGAGAGCACGTCTTCCGTTGCCATACATTTTTATGGAAAACACAGTCACATTGGCGTGCAGTATGACCATAATGATGGCAGGCATTGCAACATAAAGGGATACGTTGATAGTCGACATGTTGCGTCCAAGTGCGCCCTTAGGCAGAGATATCGATCTCATCAGGGAGACGCGCATATCCAGGTCAACTAATACCCTTGCAACCAACAAGATTCCAGTCGAAATATAACCCATATCAGATTTAATGAAAGGACCCAGAACATTCCCAAGATGCTTCAATATATTAGTAGACCAAAGCTCAGGTGGGAAACCCAAAAATTTCACCCAAACCGGCCTAATAAAAAAATTATTTGTCCTAGAGCCGAAGAAAGGGTTCCATCCTTTAAGTCACAATATGACCGAGTCCCATTCCTAGACCCCATCAAGGCGGATATCAGTGTCCGCATTATTTTCCAATATGACACCCAGCCATCCACGAGTGAGCGTGAAAAGCCTAGGTTCATAGCCAAGCAGAGTGTTCCAGTGACGAGTATCCCACGACCTGAAAGATGTAATGTTCATTTGACGTCCCCCAAAACGAACAACGAGGGCATGTTCAGGCATAGAAAAAGTCTCGTAGAAACCTATATCATCTGTGAGTGCGAGAAAATGCTTAGGAGTTTTCTTTATGCAGGGTTTTGGACATTTATCCGGAAGTCGAGGGAGATCAGTAGGCCCTACAAGAAGGACATCATATGAACCTGACTCTCGAACCTCACAGAGCGACTTTCCATTCTGACAGAAAGAAGTTTCATAGTTGGGGTTGTCAGGGGTAGTATCAAAAGCAGGAGAAAGGCCAGGTGTTCGCTCCTCCGGAATCCTGCTAGTGGGATCCATTAAATTTTTTATAACAAGACGTTTCACAAACGACAAGGGATGAGGTTCGAGAGGAGGTAAGCATAGGTAAAAGTACAGATAAAAAAGGCGAGTCCAACCAAACACAGGTGCCCCATCCGGCACAGTAAAAAGCTAAAAAACTCGGTAGCTAATACCCAACCGCGGAAAAAATGAAACCCTAACCCCCATCATTGATTGACTTATATAGTGAATGCACTAGTGCTTCGTCTACGGGAGCGCACCTATTCATTTTTGTAAAATTTAAATAGAAACCAATATTATATTGAAAAATGTCTATACTTCATTCAGTGCATTGTAGATACCAACACACTGGTGCGTTTATGAGTTTAAGATGCATCATTTTTATTATGTTTAACATTAAAGTAATTGTTTTTTTATTATCACATATTAGTTATATTGATCTTCAATGCACTTGTTTATTTAACACATTGGTGTGCCATCGTTATGAGCGTGCCAGTACACTTCATACGATTTAAGTGCACCATCTAAAAAACTTTGCTCAAACCTTTAATCACCTGCCTTCACTAACAATCTATGTTATAAACAAATATGGGATAATTTTTTGGTGAAGGTTCTATAAAGACCTCCACTATATGGTATTTTCCTTTAGTGATATCTTCAAGCTAAAACAAAGTGCCAATGGATTAAAATATGGAGATGATGTAATTATTTTGTAAAAGAATAAAGCCTTGAGAAATTACACAATAAAATCGAGATATGAGGTTAGTGTGGAAGATGAACAAGAAGAAGAAAAGAAGTGTTGGTGGAAGTTAATATAGAAGCTTAGATGCCCATTAAAAATATGGAAATTTTATGAAATTACACAATAAAATTGGGATATGAGGTTAGTATGAAAGATGAACAAGAAGGAGAAAAGAAGTGGCGGTGCAAGTTAATCTAGAAGCTTAAATGCCCATTAAAAATTGGGAAATTTTATGGTTGGCTTGATCTAATAAACTTATAACCCAGGACAATTGCAAAATGAGGACATGACAAAGACCAAGTAAGTGTATTTGTATAAATTGAATTATGAATCAATAGATCATATTTTTGTCATTGCCCTTTCTTGAAAGAAGTGTGGTTTATTTAGTGTAAGCTAACTAATGAAAATGGGATATGGGATGGAGAAAGCATATATGAATGTTTTAGAAGGTAGTATAATAACAAATCAATTCCATATCATAAGGCTATGCCATATACTATAGTATGGGCAATATGGTTAGGAAGAAATGAAATGGCATTCCAAGGCAATGAGAAATTGCTAATCTAGGTTCCATCAAGTGATTTATTCTTATGGGGAAATCTACAAGCCTGTGATATTGAAGAATCCAAGAGTATTAAAAGCACTAAACATAAATCAATCAATGGCATGGGGATAATTTGACGATGCAAGTCAAGGATCTCCAAGTATCAACTGAGGGGAATGTATTCTATATATGTTAGAAGATCATTTCATTGCACTCAAATCAACTTATGGTCTAGGCACAAATAATAGGGTTGAAATATATGTTTGTAGTTGTCACTAAGACTTGCATCAGACAAAGTTATATCCAAGATTCAAATTCTAATTGATTCCAAGCTTATTATTGATTGGGCAAAAGGAATGAATAAATTGGAAACTTGATACTTTTTTCTCTTATAATGTCAGATGTACACTCACATTAGATTGTAATTTCAAAACATTTAACCCTTTAAATCATCAAAACTATGGTGATTTATGAATGCTTTAATTAAAGCATTTCAAGCACATAAATAAAATTCTAAAGCAAACCAACTAATTCATTACCTTTCTTAAGGTTTGATAGGCCAAAGTTGTTCTCAGTGGACGTTAATAGCCATCATCATCTTGTGAGTGGTCATCAAATTTCATCGAGGAATTTCCAATAGAGAATGCTTGGATTAGGTTAGGACAAGCTAGTTGAAACCCTTGGCTCTTCTCCTAATGTGAGCCTCCCTAACCCCGGGCCTGGCTGATTTCATGGCCTCCCCACTGGGAGGGGCAAGTGGCCCCTCTCAATCAACTCCTTCCACGAATATGCTACCTTCTGATAAACCCCCTACCATCACTTTGAAGATAGGGTAAGAGGAAATCCCTGCCTCAGGGACTGACGTTCCTTCCAGTCCGTCAAAACCACAATAGTCGCGGGCTCTAACATTGGTCTTCGAGGTACCAGAACTTGTATTTCCAAGACGGTCAAGCAGCCATGCATCGCCCTTCCAGCAAAGCGTATAAATGCAAGAGATAAAAAAATGAGAGATCATGCTCTCACTGGTAAATTCATTGGAATATGGCCTATAGAGCAGGCTCTAAGAGGCTGGTTTTTATTCAAATGGAAACCCAAATCCCACTTCGATCTCCAACTAGGATCAAAAGGGTTTTTCACCATTATCTTCCACCGACTGGATGATAAAACTAGGGTTGAATATGGTGGACCATACTTTTTCAACTCATCCGGATTGTACCTCCGCAACTGGACAGAAAGTTTTAGCCCAGACAAGGAATATTTCACTTGGGCATCGGTGTGGATCTGTATGTACTCCCTGCCGCAAGAGTACTGGGATGAAGAGACGCTAAGTGACATTGGAAACACCCTTGGTAGCTATGTCAGATCTGTTGAATAGACGAGGATCAATAAGTACACTTCTTATGCACGAATATGCGTTTACATGCACATTTATCATGCCCTTCCAGTCTCTTTCAACCTCATGCACGAGGACGCTGAGTAGATACAATATATAGACTACGAGCATGTCCCCTTTAGATGTTGTAAGTGTCATGAACACGGACATTTGTACAAGTATTTCCCCTTGAACCAGTCGGCCTCCAATGATCCTTTCACCAAAGGATCATTGGAAAGAAAAGACGACACAGCCGCAAGCCCCCCAACCCCCATGGGGATAAAGCTCTAGAAGGTCCCACTACCAGCAATAGCTTTACGACTCTAGAAGAAACACTGGAAGATCCTTTTGTAGGGGAAAAGAAGGAAGTACCTACTCCCAATAATTCTCAACCGGAATACCCCAAAGACCAAATCTATGAACAAGTTGTTGATCTCTCAAACTCCCCAAGGCCTGATCCCCCCGCTATACCTGTGGTAGTCGTCATGCAAGAGACCGCAATTCCTGCACAAAAATTTATCACGGGCCCTGAAATTCTTATGGATGAAGAAATGAGTGAGATCAAACTAGGAGACCTAGATCTCTTAGGCCTTGAAGAAGAATGCACCAAGAAAGTGTACAACTCTATCCCTCCCAGGCAGATCCAACTCTTAAAGGAAGCTCTAGCTCTTGCAAGAGTGCAAAACAAATTAGGAGTACTCAACATGCCTCAAAAGGACAAACACAAGGCTCATAAATATAACAAGAAGCGTGGTCGCAAGACAAATCTTCAAAGGGTAAGCATACTTGGCACCAGGCTTGTTGAGTTTGGACAATACGCGCAGTTAACAAGATTCTTTCCCACCCTCTCCCCCGGTTCCCAAAGAAGCTAATATCCTGGAATGTAAGAGGCCTAAATAAACCCTCAAAGCACAGAATGTTGAAACGATAAATCCTTCAGGATTTTCCTACTGTCCTCTTCTTGCAGGAGACCAAGTGCTCTAGTTCTACTCTTCAAACCCTCATGTCCAAACTGTGGAAAGGATGCCAAAGCATGTCCATTGACGCTATGGGGCCCTCTAGTGGCCTAACCATTGCTTGTAATCCCACCCTTATTTCACTGGGGGACTTCTCCTCCACTGCCCACTCCCTCTCAGCCTATTTTCACCTTACTGGAACTAGTATTCATTGGTTTCTTTTGAATGTCTACAGGCCCCAACCCCCAGCCCTCAAACATCATCTGATTGACTACCTGGACGGTTTACTTCCTAGCACCATGAATCCCCTCTCATCTTTGGAGGGGACTTCAACTTGATCACCTCCCTCAAGGAAAAAAAAGGAGGTTGAAAGACCCTTTCCAATGAGGACTCGAGCTTCAAAACTCTCATCCACAATCGCAACCTGGTGGATCTCAACACCTCTCAAGGCTTCTTTACCTGGAACAACCATCAGAGGGGAGAAAAATGGATTGCTAAGCGCCTGGACCGATTCCTAGTCTTAGAAAGTGTTATTGACTTGGGAGGCCTTCTCATTGCCTATGTCTTTCCGGCTGCGGGATCGAATCATTGGCACATTTCACTCTCCTGGCAAAGTGTGGGTGCAAATATACTCCTCCCTTTCCGCTTCGAAAAAATCTGGCTTTCTCACCCGAATTTCTAGGACACAATTCACTCCTGGTGGCTGGGGATGCAGGTGGAAGTTTGTTTTAAGATGGCCATAATGCAACAGAAGTTAAAAATTCTAAGAGCCAAACTCAGGAGTTGGAATCATCATACCTTCGGCAACATCTTCAAATCCAAAAGCAACCTGGAGAAAGAGCTGTAGGGGGTGCAGCAAATAATCATGACTCCGGGTCTCTCGGACACCAACAAAATCAAGGAAAAAGAGATCTTGAACCAGCTGGACAAGCGCTGTGAATAGGAGGAAATCCTATGGAGAAAAAAATCGTGGGCTCAATGGTTAAAAGAAGGGGAGCGCATGTAATGACCCTTTTTCAAAATTCTATTAAAATGCCAATTTTTCCACTTTTTCCCCAATTTCGACCTTTGACTAGTTTAACTGTTTTGACCTCCAAATCAACCCAAATGCTCCCAAATATTCTGTAGGAGTGTATGAATGGTATTTAGACTTGAATATCAGGTTCATGGATGTTTTATGGCCCTCCAAATACTGCTGCAAACTTTATTTGTACTCTGATCAATATAGGTAATTTTGACTAGTAATTTGTGCATCAAATCCCCCCCGGGTAACACTGAAAATGGCCTTCCAAATGCCTCCAAACTCCCACGAATTTATGAACAGAGGTATATAATTTTTTAAGTATGTGATTAAGGTCTCATATGCACCATTAATTGATTTTTAATACTTTTCTAACTCTCTCACATTCAACAACAAAAACCCCCAATTCGACCCTTGGGGAAATGGCACTATTTCACCTCCCAATACAACTAAACTGAGTAAAAATGATTCAAATGCTCAAGTACAGTACATGAAACTTGTAGAATACATCCATGGTAGTATATTGATCACAAATATATCAGAGAATCATCCATCCATTCGAAATAATCAACATTATAGTGTCATACATCAATGCATTGGGGAAATGGACATTGTTTGCTCATTAATCAATAGTTTTGCATACAACCAGTGGGTATTTCGACCTGAGACTTTCTGAATATTAATAACAGAGGATGTGAAGCTATTACAATCAGAAATATATAATGAGAAGCTCTCTCAAGAAGCACAAGTGCTCACCAAAAATGCCCTCCCTCAAGGAGCATGAATATGCCTTCAAAACTGGAAATAGTGGAGAGAAAGTGTTGCACTAAACCAAACCATGAAACTTCCTATAGCTGATACCTGCAAATACAAACTCCATTAAATCACCATGAAAGACCTGAGTGGCCTCTCCAAACACCAACTTGGATGGGAATCTTTCACCCTCGAAATTGGCTAAGGCAAGAAACTAGTCATCCACTAGCTCTCTCTTCACAAATGCAATTTTTCTCAAATCATCAAAAGCCATTCTCATTCTTCATTTCTACATTTTATAACCAACATTAGCCTTCTAAGGTTCGAAATCCCTTCAATAGATTCAATAGATTTCTATTTAGGAAATATTCCACATTTGCCACTTGTCTCCTAGTTCCAACCTTCCATCTTCTCCCAAATTCGATTTTGAGTCTCTTTGGCTTCTCCAACTCCCAAATTCGCCTTCCTTGAGCCTATTTTTTGGTGATGACATGTCATAGTGGTCAGATGTCAGAGGTCAGGTCTGCAATTTGTCATAGTTGTCATAGATGCTCCATCATTGGTGTCATAGGGGCTAGGGAATCTAGCCCAAGTGTCCACAAACTTCTACTTTGACTCTTTATCTTCCATGGAGGTTACCAATCCTTCCCAATTCGACCTAAGATGCTCAATGACATGTGTTATGACTTACCAACTCACCCAAGAGTGTTCACATTCCCATTAATTCAAATTTGCAAAAGAGAGATACCATGTATTATGAAAAATCAAGCTAGTGTGGGTCCCACCACCTCCATATGTCTCCAAAACCACTTGCCACTTAGAATTTATCTTGAATTTATTTATTCACCATATTTATTAAATGATTGAAACCCTCTAATGTCTAAATATCATTTATTAGCTTCCTTATTACCATCCCACATGTGCCCATCCAACCTAGGAAACTAGTAGGATTGATGGGATTGTCTTACTATGCACTTATTTGAATGGGGACATTACAGCGCAATACAACTTTCTTTCATCGCACCACCACACAACACCACATGAACAATCGCATCTCTACTCTTAAGACAGAGGATGGAACAAACCTAGAAGATCACGGGGATATTGAAAAGGAGTTAGTCCGATTCTACAAATATCTTCTCACCGAAACCATTCCCTCAAGGTCTCAGGCTATAGATCAGGTCACAACCAAGATTTCAAAAATTCTAAATGATGAAACGCCACCCTAATGCATCCCATCACTCTTCAGGAAGTGGAATCAGCTGTCAACGAGATGGAAGAAGGTAAGGCTCCGAGACCTAACGGCTTCACCATCAACTTCTTCCATCACTGTTGGGATCTGTTAAAACAAGAAGTGTTGGAGCTGGTGGAGGAATCCAGGAAAAAAAAATGGGTCCTTCCAGCTCTTAACGCAACTTTCCTCACTCTTATTCACAAGGAAACTAGCGTTGCTCAACCTGGTAAGTTCAGACCAATATCCCTCTGCAATGTTATTTACAAAATCATCACAAAAGTGATCGCTAATAAGATCAAGCCTCTCTTACCACTGCTTATCTCCCTTGAGCAAACTGGTTATGTTGAAGGACGTCAGATCTTAGATGGCATCATCCTTGCCCATGAAGTCACTCACTCCTTGAGAGTCATTAAGACCCCTGGTATGCTTATCAAGCTGAATCTATCTAAGGCTTTCAACAAACTAAGCTGGGATTTTATTGAGAGAATGCTTCTCGCTTTTGGCTTCAGCCAGGACTGGACTCGTTGGATCCTAGCCCTCACTTCTTATGCCTTCTTCTTGATCTTGGTCAAAGGCTCCTTGTCTGCTACTTTCTCCCCTTCCAGAGGTATCCGTCAAGGAGACCCGCTCTCGCCCTTTCTTTTTATCCTCATGGTGGAAGGTCTAGGCCGAATGATAAATGCTGAGGTAAACGTTGGAGCTATCATAGGTCTCTCTATTCACGGCATCTCCCCCTAGCCTACCAACAATTTGGATGACAACCTTCTTTTTGGTCACCCCTCTGTCCAAGAAGCCCGCAAGTTCAAAAAATTCCTCCACACCTTCTCGGAAGCCTCTGGAACCACCATTAATCTGGAAAAATCCCAAATTTTCTTCTTCAATATGGATGCTATCACTCAACGCAATGTGGCCCGAATACTTGGTTACTCTGCTTCCTCCCTCCCCTCCAAATACTTGGGTGCACCTCTCACTGACTCAACTATCAAACATTCTTCTTAGAGGGAACTCCTGGACAAACTTGAAATCAAAATATCTTCCTGGACCTTCAGAACTCTGAATCTGGCCAGCAGATTAACTCTCCTCAAATACGTTTTCCAGTCTATGCCTCTTTATCTTTTTTATGTTCTTGATGCCCCCAAATGGGTCCTCAAATGCATTAAAAAATTGCAACGCTCTTCTCTCTAGGCAGGGGATAACAACCACCACAAATGGTCCCTTTTCAATTGGCGGACAGTCTGTCTTCCAAAGCATGAAGGGGGCCTCAGAATTCAGGCTCTGGAGACAAATAATGAGGTACTTTCGGCAAAAATTTGGTGGAGCTAGATCTCCAAGAATGCCTCCCCATGGGCTAAACTTTGGAACAACAAATATGCTCTGAGATGGCCCACCTCTCAGATCATTCATTATGAACTGGATCCTCTAGGATCCCTTATTTGGAGAGCAACCAATTGACAAAAATCCTTAATCAAACAGCATAGTTTCTGGGAAATCAGAGAGGGGGCCTACGCCAATTTTTAGCAACATATGCCTAGTCTCTGCAGTCAAAATGACTCTTCGGAACTACAGGCCTTCATGCTTAATAAATCGAGCCTAAAGGTTCAGGATTTCTGGACACTCTCTATCAATTCCCCCTTTAGAAGTTGGATGGCTCCCACGCTTTGGGGCTTCACGGGGTAGGCTAATGGTCTCTAGCAAGAGCTACAGAAGTGAAAATCCCGCATCACTCAAGGACATAACATTATTAGATGGTGGCATTGGCCGAAAGGAACCTTCACTATCAAGGAGGCTTACTTCTTAATGACTCAACGACAGGAGTAGGATCTTGAACCACTCTGGGGAAGAATATGGGGATCTAATATTTGGCCAAAAATATCAACCTTCCTCTGGATACTCACTCATCACAGCATCCTCACTTGGGATAATATTTTAAAAAGGGCTTCCTGGGGCCGTCTATTTGTGTTATGTGTGGCGACCAAGCTGAAACAATTGACCATCTTCTTAACTCTTGCGTTACCTCTAGTGAGCTCTGGGACATGGTGACCGTCAGCTGTAGAAGATCTAATAAAGATAGGGGTAACATTGTCCTAACCTTGCAACAATGGGAAGAAAATCCATTTCACCGTGGCCTCTTGAATAGGCTGTGGGTTCTTGGTTTGGAACATTTGGTTGGAAAGATATCGTAGAATATTTGAAGGAAAAAAGAGGCCCATCTCGACGATCTGGGATACAATTGCAGGTCACATTCAGGAAACTCTCTTCTCAAAAGTTTGGTTCAACTCAGACTTTCCCACTACTCAGTCTAAAATTGATATTCTGAAAAGATGGGACTTTAGCAAGAGATCGGTCTCCACCACGCCCAAACCTCTTCCCCTAAATCCTTCCAGCCCAGATTCTTGGAGCGCCCCCCTTGATGGCTTCCTCAAACTCAACTTCGATGTGGCCTCTAAAGGAAATCCTGGAGAAGCCGGCTTTGGGGGAGTTTTCATAAACTCTTCGGGCTCCCTTCTGAGGGTCTTCTATGGTTCTCTTGGGTATGACAACAACAATGCAACTGAACTGGTTGGGCTCTCAGAAGGTATCTCCATGGCCATCAAGGAAAATCTCCTTCCTCTCATTGACAAAGGGGATTCTCAAATCATTCTTACTATGGCCACTCGCCTCCTCAATGGCTCCCAAGCCTCTAAGCTCTCCCCTTATTGGAGGCTCGAGCAGGTCTTACTTAACCTGGAAAACCCACTCTCGCAGACAAGATCCATTACTTTTCAACATGTCAGAAGAAAGGCGAACTCACTTGTTGACTGTCTAGCCAACGAAGGAGTCGATAGCAACTCCCCACTCTAGGAAGGGGATGTGATCCACATCCACTCTGAAGGACTGAGACAAAAATTCCTGGACATATCCCACAAAGGCTTTCCAAACCCGGATGCGGGTGCTGTGGTAGATATGGTGCGCGGCGAGCCTGTGGGACACAGACCAGCGAGCCCGACCCATAGAAAAAGTGTGGGGGGTCATTTAAGATGCAATGGGGAACATACCCTGGTGCATTCACTCCGGTAGCTACCATGTCCCATCCTCCAAGCTGGTTTCAGCCTCTGGGTACCACCACTAGGATTCCCATGCGTGTGGTTCTAATGGCCTCCATTATGTACAAGTTAAAGACGATAGTGCTGGCGCTTCTTGCCATTGCCAGTGACTCCACACTGCTCGACACCCCATTTCCACCTGCGAACTTGGCTTCTGCTACCGGCTCCTGGTTCTCTGCAACTATGTCAAGGCAGCGAGGAAAACCCCGGAGAGGGAGGGCCAGTCGAATTACCACCAACCAGGACTGGGTAACAACGGATGGGTATGGGGAGAGGGTCTCCATCCCTGTTCAGATTCTCATCGACAACTAGGAAGCTCTCTTAATTGTTGACCACCTCTCCTCTGGAAGGAATGAGGGTCGTATCAACCACTACTGGCTCATCAAGGACATGCTGGGTGCTCTTATGGAAGACACCAAGGCCAACTGGTCCAAGGCCAGGGAAAAGAATCAGACTCTGAGGGCTCACTTGGTTCAGATGGAAGGAATGTTGGGAATTCTGGAAACTACATTTAGTGGGCAGACTTATGCCCCGAACAACCATGGCAGTGGTAGCATCATTGTTACAGAGGGAGTCCCTGGGGAGAATTCTGCAGTAGCAGGAGGAGGTGAGTCTGTACCGACAACCAGGGAGTCGTGCGGCAAGGAACTCGCCACGAATTCCTTCCCCATTCCATCCACAACTGGTCAGATGATAATCAAAAGCGTTCGCGATGAGAATGAGGCTTTCATTCTTCCCTGGAACAAGGTTGAACCCCAACCCATCAAGCTGTCGGCTCAAGAAGTGATGGAGGAGAACAACTTCAGCTGCCCAATTCTAGAGGAGGTCCCCCCTAATGAAAACGCAGCGAGTTAAGGAGTTTCCATAAACTACTTGCAACCTCTAGTTTTTTTGTTACAACCTGCTTCATAATATTGTATATCTTAGTTGTTTTTTTATAGGCTTTTACAGACACTGTTCTTCTCCAGAAAATACTTGCTTTCCCTGCTCCAGGTAGAGGTTTTGTAACTATGGGCACAACCATTTTGATCCTTTTGAATACCTGGGCTGGTAGCACCACTTACTCAGACCACCACAGACAATTATTCTTTATCTATTTTTTATTTCCACTGTTTAATATAATTTTGTAGCTTATACAAAAAAATAGCCATCATCATCAATAAATTGATTTGTTCTTGTCACTTTTCAACATGTCTTCAAAATAATTAAACGAGAAGGCTAAAACTTTATCTAAGGAAGCTTTATCCCTTGAAGAAGGCTAACTAGTCTTACAGAAACATCAGAAGAAGATTTTGTATCTGAAATAATGATAGCTCTATATTGAAGGACTATGGGAAAGTGGAAACATCTATATAATTTTGAAAAAATGTGATGTTGTGTGAACTTGGCAGTAAAGCTTACTAGCTTAATTGTATTTTATGTTTTGGCATTTGATGCCAAATATCATTTCAATCACTATATAAACATGTTTTTTAGATAGTATTGAGTTTAAGTTTTAGACTGGAAGAAAAAGATAGATCTTACATTCAAGAGTGCTAAAAAGACATTGTTCTTTCTCTCTCTCTACATACATACATACATACATATATATATTCTTGAAAACTCAATATTTTTTCTAAGGAATAACCTGCAGAAGACCTTTCGAGTACTTTCCCATGTTCATGGAGAGCAAACAGGGTAAATCGTTAGCCTTGATTATGGAGCTTAATCTTCTTCAGTCATCAAAAGTGATTTTGTATCTGAAACAATGATAGCTATATACTAAAGGAATGTGGGAAAGTGGAAACATCTGCATAATTTTGAAAAAATGTGTTGTCAAAACTTGATAGTAAAGCTTACTAGCTTAATTGTATTTTATGTTTCAGCATTTGATGCCAAATATCATTTGTAACAACTTTATAACCATGTTTTTTAAGATAGTATTAGGTTTAAATTTTAGACTAGAAGAAAAAGAGAGATCTTATTTTCAAAAGTGCTAAAAAGACACTTTATTGTGTATATATTTTTCTTCTTCAAAAAACATATATTTTTCTAAGGAACAACCTCCTCGAAAACCCTTTGAGTACTTCTCCATGTTCATGGATGGTAAATGTATTAAATTGTTGGCCTTGATTACAAAACTTAACCTCGAGGGGATCAAGAGAGTCGAACACGTGCCCTCCTCAACTTAGGGAGGAGAGATCTCACGCTTTAGCTCATGACCTCTTAAACTAACCCTTAAAACATGAAAATTAAAATATACACTTTTTCATTAAAAAAAATCTTATATAAATATTGAGAATCCGTTGTTCATGACATATATATACTTAATTGTGATCGAATGCAATAGGAAGGCAACATTAATGTGATTTTGGTTTAAACTACTCTCTTTTTATAAATGTCTTCTTTCAACCCAAGACCTAGTTATTATTTTCTAGGTGGAAAATGCTTAAAGAGAAAAGAGTCAATGACATAAATCTTAAGATCAATATTTACATATTTATGGCATGTTGCATTTTCAGTACATCCTTCAAAGTAAAAAGGTATGCTCACTTTAATGCTTTGGGCTCCACTTGCATTGAGATGTGGTTACACCCTTCAAATTTAAAATGTATGCTCACTTTAATGCTTTGGGCTCCACTTGCATTGAGTTGTGGTTGCCACTCTAAAAGTGGGGCAAATACTCCAAAATGGAAAATGGAAAGGAACTAAAGGTCACAATATATATAAGCCATGGAGAATATAATTGCCAAAGTGACAATCTCCATCTTCCCACAACGGATTAAATGTACCTGAAATGTTTATCCAAATATTTATCTCACTCGAATCACCCTAAAGTGATTATTACTTTATTCTTATTTCAAAAAATATTTATAGGATATGTAAGATACACATATCATAATTTGTATATACAAATAAGTGTATCAAAGGGATATTTTCACGTTTTTTAAGTTTTTTAAAATATATTTACGGAGACTTTAAAGCAGTGATGGAACATTTAGATATAGTGATTTAAAGTAGTGATGGAACATTTAGAAATAGTGATGATGGTATGTAAGAGGATTATATATATTTATATATATATATTTAGTTTTTTATTTTTATTTTTTATGCAAATGTTTATGTCTAATGGATCAAGTAAGTAGGAGTAATTTTTTGTCCTTCATATTAAAGTGGATATTTATATTACTTTAATGTAAATTAAAGATTATAATTTTTTTATAAATTATTTTTCCGCAAGGAAAAAAAACATATTTTTGCTATTCTTTGAGAATCAAAAAGTACATCGGCCCAACTAATCATCCAAAGATTCCATCATACATAGTCAAGTCATCCAACTCAAAATTACATTTTGATAGCCTTCACGAGAAGACAAAAAAACTATAAGTCGTAAGACAGGCATATACATAAAACATCACAAAAGGAAGAAAAACAAGTGATGATATAACCATCCACTTACAACAAAAACGATTTAGAGAACCCCTATTGTTTATGGAGTTTTCAACATATTCCTCCCAACATAAGATGCCTTATGGCCCTTCTAAAGCCTCTTTTGATAACAAGTCAGCTTCCATATTGTGTTCACATAAAATATGAGAAATGTCAACATAGACAAATGAAGAAAGGAGTTCTTTTATTCTCCAACACCAATTATGGAGGGCAGTCACCTGTGCAAGTTGAACTGATTATTTTCCCATTTTACAATCACCATAGAATCTCCATAGACTTTTAAGGAATCAATTAGAATCCCCATAGAATTTTAAGGATTCAATCCCAAAATTCAAAGCCACCCTACATAAACACCACAGAGCCAATAGCTCGGCCTTTGTGATGGACCCATGTCCACAGTTCAATTTGAATTTTAAAAGGTATCTTTGTTAAGCTCGAGGATAACCCCAGTAACACAAAAACCACCATGTGCATCACCATCGAAAAAACTTGTTGCTTTCTGAGAAAAAAAGAAATATTCACCAATTTTCGGACTTTGAGAGCACTATCACCGATTACAATATATTCTTTGTAAAGACTTAAAATCCTCATACATATTTCATCCATAATAAATTTCTTATCCTAAAAAATAATCTAATTTATGGCCTTCCATATACCCCAGGTAATGAAAGCAGGTAATGTATTGTGCTTAATACAATTCTCGTACTAATGATAGAAATTTTGTTCAAAGGATTGAATTCTTTTACAAATTAATTTAAATGATGTAAACATTTTATTAAATAATGACAAAATTGTTTTATGAATTTACAGTAGTTTATTAGTATAAAGTTGTGTTTATGATGAAGTTAAAATATTAATAATGAGGTAATTTTGTCGAGGTGTGGTTTAATGGTTGAAACAATACAACCTCATAGTAATAATTTAGGTTCAAACCCTAACAAACATAAAACTTGGTCATATATTTAAGTGGCCTAAGTTTAATAATCGTTACACTAAAACGGTAATAAATAGTTGGTGTTCGTAATTTCTTATGCGTTAAAAATATACACTACCCCTACAAAATCAATAATGTAATAACTACTTATTAATTCTTTTATTTATTGTTTATTTTAACTATAGATGTTTTTAATCAACACAAGTACGTAATATTGTTCAACATGGAATATTATATGTCTCCTTTTTCTATAAAAGCGACCCCTTTGTTCTACCAAATTTGCATGTAATTTGTAGTGAGTCTTAACTATTTTAAATAACTCAATTGTGTAAATCGTTGGTCTCTGAAGGATAAACATGTGTAGACTTAAAAATCAATATAAGAAATAACAACACGTCACTTTACCAACCAACCAAATCTCTCATTAAGTACTTACTAATTTTATATTGTTTAACATAAAATTCAATATGAAATAAAATAATCATTTTTCCTCAGATGGGGTGATAGGGAAGCTAAAGGGTGCCACTCGACAACCAAGTATGTCCCTATATGTGACAAACGATACTTCACATGTATGGGTTGGATGGAAATTAAGAGGACAACAAAGTAAAGAGGGTCGTGGAGAAGGTTTGTGTGCAAATGGAGGCTTGTGTGACCCTTGTCCTTGCAAGCCACCATCATTACAATAAGCGATGGCTTGCACCTAACTCTTATATACATCATACCTTCATGATGGCAACACTTATGGTGACAAATTGGGTGAAGTTACCGTGGATCGATTGTAATAATGGTGATAGGAATGAATTTCAATAAGGGAAACTTCCACATTAGACCTAGTTTCCTCCACATCAAGACAATGAGTTCTTTCCTCTTTCGGTTTTGGTTATATTGTAGTTCATGGTATAATATATGGGGTTCTGGCTCTATCTACAGATTGGATGTGAGTCCAATTCTCTCTTGCAAATGGGATTGGGATCTGGTTTTTTCTTGCATCTAGGTGGGTGTCTCGTTCCTATTGCCTCCCTTCTTTGTGTAGGTTTCCCATTCTCAAGTCTTCTCACAATGGCTAGCAGTGTTCATGGTTGGCATGGAAATAAGGGTAGTCGAATAGGTCTACAAACTTGTGCATTTAAGGATGTTGCAGAAGTTGAGGAAATTTACTGGCAGTAAATCCCTTCCATCATTAAATGGGAGATTTGCTTGAAAGGAGAATTGACTGAAAACTAAACAGGGTTATATTCGCTAGGTAAACATTGAAGAGGAGATGAGTTGTTGGGTTCATGATGCAAGCTCCACCTGGTGCATGGAAACAAAATATTACAAGACTATTGCATTATATTGGAAAATGAAGGCGCTTTTGGGTAAATTTATGCATGATAGCAAGGCAAAGCATTAGGAATTGCTGATACAGTTAGATGAAGCTTAGGACCAGATTTGATGCTTGGATTCGAATCTCAACATTATCCTCAAACTACCACGGGCCTTGAATTTGCAGAAAAATAACACAAGCCTACTTAAGGCCAAGAGGTTCCTATTATTTATATATCTAATTAAGACGTTGCTATTTAGTTTAGCTCATGTTAGTCTCTCCTTTTGGTTTTCCTAGCATAGTAGTATTTGTGTAGTCTTTTAGTTTAGATCACGTTAGTCGATTGGTCTTGCTATAGATTGGTCTTCACCTGAGCTCTATCAATTGGATTATGTCTTGTGTCCAAGTCGTTTCCTTTGTGGTCATGATTAATGTTGTTGCCTTACCTTTTTTCAGACCTGGAAGGGGTTTGCGTCAAGGGTGTCCCTTGTCACCTTTGTTGTTCATCCCAATGGTGGAAGGTTTCAGTCGATCCATTCAAGAGGCCAGATCAGCGAGTTCCCTCAAAGGATTGTTGATTGGGGGTAATTTAAGAATTACCCATATGCTTTTTGTTGGTGATATTTTACTCTTTACTGATGGTTCCAGACATGATATCTACAAGATCAAAGGTTTGTTGGACTTTTTTACAGGAGCTTATGGTATGTTTATTAATCATCTCAAATCCTTGATCTCTTTCCTGAATATTGATTATGAGAGGGTTCGATGGATTAGATCTCCATTTGATTTTCCAATAGTGAATGTACAGATGGGGATCAAATATCTTGGTTTTATTATTAAGCCAAATTATTACATTTCAAAATATTGGCATTGGTTGGTAGGTAAGGTTGAGAAAATAATTCTTTTATGGTGCAATCTTTGGCTTTCAAGAGGAGGAAGAATGATCCTCTTGAAATCATTTTTGTAAGCTATTCTGGTGTTCTGGTTTTCCCTGACGCATGTGCCAAGTGGTATAATGGAAAAAATAAGGAAGTTAAGTTTTAATTTTTTGTGGAATAGTAAAAAGCAGGAAAAGTCCTTCCACTGGATAGCTTGGCACAAGTTAACTCTCCCCAAGGAGTTTGGGGGGTGGGGTTTCAAACATACTTCATGGTTTGCTAGGGCTGTCTTGACAAAAAACATTTGGTGGATCCTTAAAGTGGATAGTCTTTGGACCATAATTGTTTATCAAAAGTATATTTTCCCTCTTTCCATTGAAGAATGGTTTTGATGCAGAATCAAAGTTTTCATAAATGTTGCTACCATGTGGAAAGCTTCTTTACAGGCTTTTGATCTTATAGTGGGTTGGATTGTTTGGTGTGTTGGCAATGGGAGTCTTAGACTAGGTATTGATTTGTGGGCTGGTTGTAGTGAGGCTTATCATGTGCTGCTTGGACATATGGTGACCACTTTACAGGATCATGGCTTTTTCTTCCTTTATCATATTGTTGATGGGCAGCTTGTAGATCAAAACAAATAGGTTTGGCTTCAGGAAGTTCAATTTGGTTTTGATATTAATGACAGGATCTTTTGGAACAATTATTGTAAGTCTCTCTAGGATTGCCACATTAGGCTAATAGACATAGCATATGAGATTATTTGGAGTAGGAACCTTGAAGGTGGTATATACCTTCCTAGCCTAGGCTATCGAGTTTTGAGAGAAGAGGAGGATTTACCCTAGCCTCTGTGGTGGGACTCTACTATTTGGAAGTTGGAATGTCCTTTGAAGATTAAGTTGTTTTTATGGTTAGCTTTAGACAAAAGGATTCCTATTTGGTATTTCATTGCACAAAAGTTTTATGTAGGGCCTGGGAGATGCCCGTTCTGTATAACTAATGATGAATAAAGATTCCACTTATTTGTGCATTGTTCTTATTTTCAAAGTTTGTGGTTGACTGTTTCCCAGGCCAAAGGTTTTACCTTTTATTGGAATGGCATAGACCTTCAGGAGTATTTGAAGAATTGGTTCAATGATCTTTATTCTACATGATTTAAGTCTTTACTAGTAATCGTTATTTGGGGCACCTGGTTGACCCGAAATTTGATAACATTTGAGGAAAAATGCATTCATCCACAGGTGTATGCACTTAAAAGTCTAGCATTATTTGATGTTTTTCCTTAATTGAAGAAGCAGCCTAAGCTCATAATTGTTTCAAAGATGGTTGTCGACAATTCTTATCATTGGCGTGATGAAAAAACAAGCTTAACTCAGCCCACACACACCCAACATAACTCATATTTTAGTCTTAAACAATCATTAAATAAAGGACAAGTCACATACACTTTAACCAATGAACAACAAGCTGAAACACAAATGCTAAGTTTGCTTACAATGGAAAAAATAATTATAACAATAGACTATAACATTTAATGCACAATGGTTTGGTTAACAACAGACCTTGGAAAAACCCCCTCTGGGGAAAACCAGTCCAAGAGTAATTTTATTAAGCATTCTCGGGCATAAAAAATGAGTTACAGTAGCATTAAAATCAACATTTAAGGCACTGTACCAACACCTCGAATTATGTGCAGCACCTCGATTTCTGTGCCAAAAACAACAATACAATCCAACAAAACACTACGCTCTCCACCACCTCATCCCTCCTCGATTTTTGTGCCTAAAACCTCCTCAATTTCTATGCTTAGACAATACGTACAACAATACGACCTTCCTTGATTTATGTGCAACAAAAATACACCTTGATATGTGTGCCAATAGAACAGTACAACCCAACAAAAATGTAGTAGAATGTTGCCTTGGGAAATGTGCCACTCCTCCTTGGGAATCGATCCCCTCACCCGAGGATTCGTGCCCCCTCCTTGAGAATCATGCCCCCTCTCAGAAAACTCGAACAAATGCCAAATGCTCACTCTTGGAATTGTGTGTCTTGCACACTACCCTACACTTGCTCTTATAGCTAAAAATGACTTTTCACCTTCCCCATCCCTAAATATGATGACCAAGATCTAATCTTGCCTTTACAAGATCAAGGGACATGATTCATTCCCACCAAAAAAGAATCAATTACATTTTAATAAAGTAATTATCACTTTATGAAATAAATGCACTTTATGTCATAAAGTCACTTTATAAAAATAAAATAGGAACTTTACAAAAAGTCATTTTAAAAGAGTCACTTTATTATGTCCCTGCAGGGGACAATATATGAATTGATCCTTCATATTAATGTCTCCGTAGATGGAGAAAATTTTCTGTTTTCTGAAGTTTCTTCAGAAGTTGTAATTTTTCCATATTAAATGTATTTTTTTTTTAAAATATTTGAATGCTCATTGGTTATTGGTTGAATGCATTACAACTTTATAAAAGACAAAGTCAAGTGCCTATGTAATGTAACTTTATGGACACTTCTGCATACAAGACAAACATGTGGAGTGCCTATTGAGCTAAAAATATAACACTCCCTCTTAGCGAGGGAGGTACTCACTGCCATCACCATCAGTTGGTCCAGTCCTCAAGTCCATAACATTGTTCATAGTAGGATCTCCCTCTAAACCTGGAGCCAACACTACCACCTACACATAACTCGAATATGAAGACATCCTCCTGGCAGCAACCCTGAACCCTAATCTCCTAGGAGAATCCAACCTCCAATCCTGAGCTTCGATCCTTTAATACCAGCTAAGCCTCCTGTCGATACTCTGAAGAGGAGCCTACTGCTCCTCTTAGGAGGCTCCTCTTTCGACTCTAAATCATCAACAGTGGGTTGTCCACCTAACTTCTACAGCTCACTGAACCGATCACCAATCAACTGTGGCTCAATCAGATCCGCTCCCACTGGGTATATATAAGCATGTCCCCCCCAAAATAGTTTCGAATACCCCGCATCCTTCAAGGCTGACACCGAGAGAAGGTTAACCGTCGGACCTGGAACAAACAGAACTCCATCCTACTATAGGATTCCTCCATGATGAAATTGGAATCTGACTCTTCCAATTCCATGAACTGCACGTGTCGTTCCCCTTTCACTCTGAACCTTCCGATCTGGCCTTATCTTTGTGATACTGCAGAATATATGCCATATTCTAGTCATGTGAGGAGAGGCTCCATTGTCAATGAACCAACTATTTTTTTGCATAAATCCATTACTGTCGGCACTCGATACAAGAGAGAACAATGAAAATTCCTTCTCAATTTTTTTCACATAGTCGCCTATCTCTGTTGTTGCTACAACATTCACATCCTCCTCCTCCTCCTCCCCCTCCTCCTCCTCCTTCTTCTTCTTCTTAGGACACTGAGAAGCAGGTGTCCATACTAGTTGTAAGCAAAGCATCTGACTCTGCTCAAGTCCTCACTGGACTTCTTCTTGCTCTTAGCATAAATAACAACATTTTCTTCATCAGCTCCCTCCTTCTATCCACTGCCCTGAGATCCTTCCCGAATCTCTTCCTGCACGAAATCGTCCCACAACTTGCTCCAATATGGAAGTTTTTCCTGACCAACTACACACTCCATGAAGACTTCTTAGTCCTTGGTGAATCCTTTCAAGGTTATTCTCACCAACTCAGAATCAAAGATGACCTCCCCAACTGCAACCAACTCATCTTTCACCCATGCCACTCGGGTAAGATAGGATACCACACCCTCACCCTTGGCCATCTTGGTTCCATGGAATTTATCTTTGAGTGCCATCTTCTGGTTCTCATTCTTTGCCTCATACAAGTTTTTCAGTGTGTCCCACATCTCATAAGATGACTTCTTCTCAACCAAGTGTGGGATAAGATGGTCCTTAACACCATCCATAATAATCGTATGTGCTCTGGCCTCTTTCACTTCATGAATGTCAAGAGAAAAAAGGTCTGATGTAGGAGGAGGTCCCATAGTGCCGACATTAACCCACAATATGCTTTCCTCAAGCACAACAATCCTACCGACTTTCCATTGTAAATAGTTGGAAATGTCATTCAACGGGTCCTCAAATCTGATGCAAACAACCATTTTCTTTCTGCTGTCCAAAAGAAAACAAACCACAAGTTTCCCCCTTCTGGCCAACACCTGCAAAATACTTGCAGATAAGGTCTGCCAACAATAAAATTGTCAAAACAAAAAATTAACCCTTGCCCGACAACTCAAGACACTACTGCACCAACAATCTGTTGTTATCTCAGAGCCCTTGCTCTGATACCATGATGAAAAAATAGGCTTAACTCAACCCACACACACCTAGCATAACTCAAAGGTCAGTCTTAAACTATCATTAAATAAAGGACAAGTCACGTGCACTTTAACCAATGAACAACAAGTTGAAACACAAATGTTAAGTCTGCTTGCAGCGGGAAAAATAATTATAACAACAGACTGTAAAATTTAATGCATGATGATTTGGTCAACAATAGACCCTGGAAAAACCCCCTCCGGAGAAAAACCGGTCCAAGAGTAATTTTATTAAGCATTCTCAGTCATAAAAAATCAGTTATAGCAACATTAAAATCAACATTTAAAGAATTGTACCAGCACCTCGAATTATGTGCAACACCTCGATTTTTGTACCAAAAAAAATAGTATGACCCAACAAAACAGTACGGCCTCCACCACCCCATCCCTCCTCGATTTTTGTGCTCAACACCTCCTTGATTTATGTGCTCAGCCAATCTGTATAGCAGTACAACCTTCCTTGATTTTTGTGAAGCAGAAACACACCTCGATTTGTGTGCCAACATAATAGTATGACACGACAAAAATGCAACAGAATGTTGCCTTGGGAATTGAGCCCCTCATCTTGGGATTCGTGCCCCATATCAAAAAACTCGAACAGATGCCAAATTCTCACTCTTGGAATTGTGTGCCTTGCACACTACTCTGTGCTTGCTCTTATAGCCGAAAATGATTTTTCACCTTCCCCATCCCTAAATCCGACGACCAAGATCTAATCTTCCCTTTACAAGATCAAGGGACATGATTCATTCCCTCCAAAAATGAATAATTTACATTTTAATAAAGTAATTCTCACTTTATGAAATAAATGCACTTTATCTCATAAAGTCACTTTATAAAAATAAAATAGGAACTTCACAAAAAGTCGCTGTAATAAAAAGAGCCACTTTATTACAACTCCGCAAAAGACAAAGTCAAGTGCCTGGGTAATGTAACTTTATGGACACTTCCACATACAAGACAAACATGTGGAGTGCCTCCTGAGCTAAAAATCTAACATGGTGCTTCTTTGATGGAGTTTCCCAAGGGGATCCAACTATAGGTGGAGCAGGGGTGATCATCTTTTCTTTGGATGTTGTTTGAACAAAATTTGTTGTAGGTCCGGGCCAGTGTTCAAACTATCGAGCAAAGTTGTTAGCTTTGAAGATGGTTTTACAACTTTCTTTATGAAAGAATCTTTCTAGATTACAAGTCTTTGGGGATTCTCAGACTTTTATAAATTGGATAAGGCTGAACAAACCCCCAAAAAAATTTCTCTTAAGGCCTCTGTTTGAGGAGGTACAACATTTTGCGGCCCTGATTCAGAAGATTAGTTTTTGTCATGTCTTCAGAGAAAGGAATAGAATAGTAGATCAACTTTCCAAGAAGGGTCTTATGCTAGGTGAGGGGGTTTGGTAGAGGTGGGAGTGTGATAATGACACTATTAAGGAGGATGATCCAGGACCAGTTATTTTTCGAAGACTTTAAAGTCCTATAACAGTTTAATCATAGGTATTCAAAATTTCATGGGCATTTAAAAAACGAATCGGTTTAATTTTTGGCATTGTTAGTGGACATCTTTTTAATAGTCATCAGGCCGGTTGGAAAATATTTTTTGATGTTCTTTGACAACAGTAAGTTGTGATGATGTATAGCATGATATGCCTTGGGCTATGTAAAATGTGGTTTATCTTTTAATATAAATTATAATCTTTTTTCTATGGAAAAAAAGTCTTTATGTCATAATTGTATGTTATCCTTGGTTTTATCTATGGCCTTTGCAAACCTGCCCACATATGGCTTCAGAGTCTAATCTATAACAACATGTAGGTTATAGACACAATTATAGAAAACAACTAAAAACATAGGATTAGACATGCTTTCTTCAATCAGTCTTTCTGGGGGCAGTCGAGATGGAAGAACTAATATGTTCCACCCTTTTGCGCTTGTGGCCACTGGTGGATGCCACATTGGTGAAATCCGCAAGTTGCGCTGGACAATCGTCAAGCTGGGAATTCTTGGTGTCCATTGGCTTTGAAATATGTGAGGTAGCAGGAGAGGAGGTTGAATGCTTAGTAGGGGTAGGAGCAGGAGGTGGAGAAGGGGCTTGAATCCCCTACTGGGGCTCCTAAGCTTGCATGAGAATGTTAGCCAACATATTTTGAACCAACCAAAAGTGCCTGCGTTTGACATGAGTCCTTTGGGTGGCCATATATTGCATAACCAATTCCTCTTCCCAATTGTTGATCATCGTTCGCAAATGCTTCGGGATTGAATTTTCATATCCATTGAGATTACCTCTTCCACGCCCATGATTCCCATGGTTGCCACCACCTCAACGGGGG
The DNA here is from genome assembly GCA_027924585.1 of Larix kaempferi. Classification (NCBI taxonomy): domain Eukaryota; kingdom Viridiplantae; phylum Streptophyta; class Pinopsida; order Pinales; family Pinaceae; genus Larix; species Larix kaempferi. Next base: position 15,210,667 of record BSBM01000092.1, read on the forward strand.
AACCACAAAGTCTTCGGGACATATTTGCAAGTTGAGAATCCGCCCTTTAAGTCTAATGGGTCTCGGGGGAGAGCCAGGGAGGCTCAGGGCGGAGCTCGAGAGCAGAGAACCAGGGTAGAACCGAGTGCGAATGTGAGAGCATCAAACCTAAATTGTTAACAAACAATTGTCAAAAAATGAGGATAGATATTATCGACATTCCAACTTCTTGGAGGTCGAATGTAGAAGTAATGTCGGCCTAGAGGCCTTAAACTAGCGCCTGCAAAGGCCATTAATTCGCATGGGGGAAGGAAGGATGTCCTAGTACCAACGCCAACTCGAGCATGGGCTCTAATAACTGAGGAGTTAATCCACAGATGCATCGAGGCAGAGGCCTTATTAATTTGCATGTCGTGAAGCTCTAACATGATCCACGTGGTTGAGAGGTGAGACCATTGTGGCAGGCTTTATTGAATCAATATTTCCAACAAAATAATATTGAATTAATGGGATTGCATACATAAAATATTAGCATTGTATAATTCGATTGTAACAAAAATATTCAAATATATTGAATCCATTTATGTATTAAAAATAACAATTCCATCGATCCAAAATTATAATTTTAATAAAAACTTACTTATTCAAATTCAAATTATATAAAAAATCACTTTTAATTAAATTTCACATAAAATTAACTACTAATTTAATTCCACTAAAATAAAAATCAAATTTAATTAAGTCAAATTTAGATAACACCATTCCCATTTTGTATTAAGCGTGTGCAAACACAATTGAGATTGAGTTTCACTAATTGTCCTTGTGTTGCTATTCTTATTTAACGTCCTCACTAGCCATCAACCAACTACATTAAATTAATTCTTATTTAAGGTGTTCACTTTGTCCTAAACAAACTACATTTAAATATGGGGTCCTGGTTATAGGCGGAGTGGAGGGGGCGGTCGGTTGTGGCCGTCCCCACCCCGGTTCAAACCCCATGCCCCAATTCCTATGGCGCCCCCACTTATTTGGCGCTAGATACATTGCGATTAAAAAAAAAAAAAACTACAATTAAATACATTTAACGTCCTCACTAGCCATCAACCAACTACATTAAATTAATTATTATGGCGCTAGATACATTGCGATTAAAAAAAAAAAAAACTACAATTAAATACATTTAACGTCCTCACTAGCCATCAACCAACTACATTAAATTAATTATTATTTAAGGTGTTCACTTTGTCCTAAACAAACTACATTTAATGTGCATGAATAATTTTTTCCTTTTTAAATTGAGAATTTGATTTATAATTATACCACCATTAAATAATGGTGGTCTATTTAAGGTGTTCACTTTGCCCTAAACAAATTATATTTAATGTGCATGAATAATTTTTTCCATTTTAATTTGAGAATTTGATTTATAATTATTTCTCCATTAAATAATAGTGGTATTTGAAGGCGTTGAATCTATTTATGGATTCAAAAACATGATGTTGAATCTATTTATGAATTCAAAAACAAAATTTGAACACTTCCAAATTTAGATTTTACCAAAAAAAATTAATGATTTAGACCAAAACTCACCGAATACGAGTATGTCTTATTTTTATTTTTAGTTTTTTAGTTTTGTATTTTTATGGGATAGATGCACACTTCTCCCCCAACATCTGGTATTTGCAATATTTGCAATTCGATTTATCCAAAATGATTCTTACTAGATTTCAATAAAAAAATCTTAATTGTGTTTCCGATTTTTTTTATTTTTTTATTTTTAACAAAAGCGGTTATATTTTTTATTAAGAGAAGAATACGGTTGGGCTTACGCCTAATCAACCCATCATAAAATTCC